>CADCXT010001673.1:3820000-4490000 GCA_902806775.1 Microtus agrestis | reverse complement strand
AGATTATTGCTAATATTGGATACCTGTGTTTTAGGCTTCGTTGATGCCTTACAATATTGATAATATTGCATGCATGGTGTCTGGGATTGCATGCAGCAGGCATTTAGACAGTTTCACTGTGTTTTCCATAGCACAACTCAGAGTCAAAGGATATTTTTGATTTCTGGAGACCATGTTGTTTGAAGGGATTGTATTTATAGCATATTAATGTAGCCAATAACAAGAACACCACTCAAGGACCAAAACAAGAATAAGAAAGTAAAAGAAATATAATAATGTTTAAATACAGAGTTATAAAATTAAGAATTTAAAACACAAACTGGCTCCTTTTCTCCAGGAATATTTCATTTAAAAATCACCATTTTGAGGCATTAAATTTATTCTGTTTCTTGGGACATATTCTTTTAAGATATGATACTCTAGCTTCCTTCTTCATAGGAATTGTTAAAGAATTTCTCTTATTAATATTTTGTATAGTATGGCTGTGTTGTGGGGATGTGTGGGTAAGGGTGGATGAGTATGTGGGTGGGTGGATGTGTTCATTTGTGCACATAACTGCATATGCCTCTGTAGGTCAGAGGTCAATAAGGCTTTCAAATCTCCTGGAGCTGAAGCTAAAAGTAGTTGTGAGCCATCTAATGTATGTTCTAGGAACAACACATGGGCTTCAGAGCCATCTCTCCAGCCCTTATTCACAGAATATTTTTTAAATTACTCCATAATTTTATCCCTGAAAAGAGAAGGGGAAAGCTGAGTATATCTTAAAAGATAAAATTTTCCTATAACAAATTCTGAATAATGAGCATGTAGAAGATGTTAAAGTGACTGACTTGTTTGGTCTATTCTCCAACATTCTAAGCTGTTTCAAAATTAGATCACTGAACTATTTTCATTTCTAATATAAATTGATTCAAAATAACTCACTTGTATTATTTTCTGACTAAACAAAATAAGTATTTTAGAAATATCCCCCAGAACTTTATCCATATCTCTCAGTGTTATATACTGAGCATAAGGAGAACAAATAAATAAGCAATGAACATTTGAGATAGTCTTTTCATTTTTATATGTAGTTTTATATACTACATATGTTTTGAATATACAGGATATACTTTACAATGAACAGTTAAGTCTGCAGATGTTTCTTGTTTAACTGAATTAATTATGCATATGTGTGTGTGTGTTTGTGTGCACATGTGTAGACTAGACACCATCTAGAGCATTCTGTTACCCAAGAGGATTATTACCAGCACAGACTTTCCTTAATGGCTAGAACTGTTATAAACTTAATCTTCATAAGCCAGTATTTCTTGTTCTTGAGCCTCACACAAGTTGGATAATTGATGTTTAGATTTGTTCACAGTTCTAAATACTCATGGTTGTTTCTTTTTCATTACAATGGTATAGTCTGTAACATCAATATACCGTGAATTATTTATATTTAGAAACCCTAGTGCCAATAGCATTGTGGATAGTTTCATTCTTTTGGCTACTAGAGATCACACAGCCATGATCATTCTATAGGTTTATTCATTTTCTTTGACTAGATACTGAAATGCAAATACTAGTTCACAGACAGTCTATGATAGACAATAGATGTTGCTGAGAAACAACATGGAAGAGCACATTTAAACATGCACTGGATGTGTGGGTGCATGCTAATCTCTCCACATTTTTTACCAGACCTTCTTCATGTTGTCAGCCTTTTACACTGTGATGTTATTTACATGATGACTATTTATGTTGAGTATGTCTGCATAGGCCATTTACCCATGTTGTTTTTTAGTTTGTCTTCCAGTCGTTCACTTGGTAACCTCTGGCAACTGTATATTTTTCTTCATTAAATGCATGTATTGCAAGTATTTCCCATATACTTTACCTTGCCTTTTAATTTTCCCTTTAATTAACCACAGATTCTTTTCTCATATAATATAATCAATACAATTTCTCCTCCCTTTACTCCTCTTAGTTCTTTCCTATCTGATTTGATGTAAGACCTTTTAATTTTGATAGTGGTCATGATCATCATTTTAATTAAGCCCAGTTTTTAGTTTTTTCTTTCTTGCGTTATTTTCATTCTGTTTTTAAGTCCCCAATTCCCCAAAACGTTTTCCTAATACTTGTAATGTTACTATTTAATTGTTTCAGTTTTCACATATTGGAACAATACATTTCTAATCAAGTTTTTATATAATATGAAAGACAAGGTTTAACCAGAATAAAGAGGAAAATAACAATCAAATAAACCCAAACCTCTTCCCAGGAATTTGAACAAGAGTCCTTGTCTTTGAAGATGTGTCTGGTCCTCATTATTCCATATCATACAACAGTGCATCCAGGCTCTTGATCTCTCCCACAGTGGAGTCATGAATGAGGTTTTTAAAATTTTCAAATTGAAACCTGTTTTTCATAGAAGAAAATTAAGAATATTGGTTAGAGAGAGATGTTTTCGACAGAAAATTAGGACTAAGGAGATGGCTCAGTGGGTAGAGGCACTGCACTTTGCAGAAAGAAGGTCTGAAGCCCTGAGGAGAATCCGTGGGGTAGTTTTAAAACACTTAAAATTTTTACTAGTTTTTTTTTTTGTGGGAGGCACAGATTCCTTGGGCTCACAAATAAGCACTAGGGAACCAGAAATGTTAAACACACAGGGATCTCTTCAAAGGTAGATATATAAGCTGTTTTCTGCCCTGAAGTTTAGGAGCAGAAGTGGTAATACACTTCTAATCTTTGTGTTGTAAGGAGGGCTGCTTGTTTATCTCCAAACCACCCAGCATCTCATAACCAAAATATCCACACGGAACTGTATTAATTAAATCAGAGCTTGGCCTATTAGCTCTAACTTCTTTTTTTGGTTTGTTTTTGTTTTTTCGAGACAGGATTTCTCTGTAGCTTTTGGTGCCTGTCCCGGAACTAGCTCTTGTAGACCAGGCTGGCCTCGAACTCCCAGAGATCCGCCTGCCTCTGCCTCCTGAGTGCTGGGATTAAAGGCCACCACCACCCAGCTAGCTCTAACTTCTTATTTCCATTCCCAACCTCCCACCCTCTGGCACCACTGCAGATTGTTACCACAATGTTTGGAGAGGCCTTTGCTATTTATTGAAACATTCATGCATATATACCCTCCTTTCTGCATGCAACTTCCCCCAGATTCACTAACCCTATATTCAATATTCAATATGTTCACTGGCATATATAATGAATACTATTCAGTGAATATATTGAATATTGAAATAGATATATTAAATATTATATATATATATATATATATATATATATATATATTATATTGAGTACAATTTATGCTCCCATTCACTCATGAATATGGGACCATCCACTGAAGCATGGTCCACCCAAGCATCCACACTTTTACGAAAATTGATTGTCCCTCCCCTAGCACCCACCAACAGTCAATAGCTCCTCAGTTAGGAATCCTGAGTCCTTCTCTCATACACGCTGAAATTTTGGCTACTTTGAACTTATACAAGTAACCATGAGTTCATAAGTGCAGGCTCTTGTCATGTCCAGAAGACAGTTAACTGGGGTTTCCCAATGTTCTCAACAGCACTATGTTTTCTGTATTTATTGAATGTGTATTTATAAAAATAGGGCTGCATTATTTACCTTTCTGTTGCTGTTATAAAATACCATCCCCAAAGGGAACTTATAGAAGAGTTTATTTTGGTTTATGATTCCAGAAGGGCGAGTCTATCTTGGCTGGGTAGTGGCATGGCAGCAAGTGGCAGGTATGGTGTCAGGAGCAGGAAGATGAAAGCTTACATCTTCAAATACAAACACAAAGCAGAGAGAGAACTGGAAATAGAATCAAGCTTCCAATTCTCAAAACCTCTTTCCAGTAAAGAACTTCACCAGGAAAGGCTGTACCTCCTTATAACTTCTTTAACCAGCTCCTCAAATTGGAGACCAAATGTTCAAATATCTGAGTCTATGGGTAACACTTCTCGTTCACATGACCACAAGAACTAACACTAACATAATAGACACAGAATCCATAGCAGAGCTAACTTCTAAGATAGAGAATTGAAGGTTTTACACACACACACACACACACACACACACACACACACACACACACACACGACTGAGAGAGAAGGAAGGGGGGAGAAAGAGCTAATTCTATCTTCATATTAATTTTTTTTAATTAGGAGAAACTGTTAGAATGAATGAATTTGGATTACAAGTAGCTAGATACTTTACATTCTTCCTAGCATATGTTCCTTATTTTTAAAATAGCAATCACATGTCTTTTAGATGTTTGTTGCTCCTTCAAAGTACCAGGACAGTTCCACCTCCTTCACCTGCTACATCCCCAAACCTCAGTTTAGCTGGAGAGCAAAGGTAGCATGTCCTTTATTCCATTTTAATAAATTCATATTCAGGCCCTTGTGACAATTAGCCTATTTCTACCTAGACCCTGCCCTGGAGCTTGTTTCCAGCCTGAGCTGGATTCTAATATGTCAATTTTAATATTAAAAATTACAACCCATAGTCAAATAAAAATAGATGTATTAAATTCCCTTTCATCTATTGATATATGGTAGAAACATCTTAAAGATATAACATGAAGAGTAGTTAAAAGATTAAGTATATAATATGTTATTATACAAGAGATAGTGTTAAGGAAGATTAATGTCTACCCAACTGCCACCTGACTGAGAATGTCAGTTCTGGTTATCTACCAGAAAGGACATCACTTGATCAGTTCATTCAGAATCAGTGGAACTGCACATTGCGTCATGTAGAATGTGAGACTCCGAGACTACACTTGTGCAGTCACTAAGAATGTGTGTGATGCTCAGAGATTTCTTGTAGGCAGTTACTGAGTGACGTATTTTCTTATTCCTCAGGACTTATCAACATTCCTGCAGTGGCCCTTGGAATATTCTCTGGGGGAATAGTTATGAAAAAATTCAGGCTGGGAGTGCTCGAAGCTACAAAACTCTACTTGGGATCATCTGTCTTTGGCTACCTACTCTTCCTCTCTCTGTTTGCCCTGGGATGTGAAAATCCTGGTGTGGCTGGACTGACTGTGACCTACCAAGGGTATGTTCCCTCATGATGTCTTATGAGGAGATGGGTTTGTTTAATTCAATTGTCAATAGAGTTCTCTAATAAGATCAATGTTCTAAGTCTCAACTTTCATAGGAAGGAAATTTTTAGTGGACTAGCTGGGACTACTTAAAACATAGAATCTATTATTGTCACCCAAATTTGTGTTTTTTCCAGATATGAATTTAATTTCTTATAGAAATATAAAAATTGCTTAATCTACATCTTATGTTAGAAAATTAACCTGAAGCTGGGAGGTGATGGTGCAAGCCTTTGATCACAGCACTTCAGAGGTAGAGGCAGGTGGATCTCTGTGAGTTCGAGGTCAGCCTGGTTTACAAGAGCTAGTTCCAGGACAGGCTCTAAAGCTACAGAGAAAGTATGTCTTGAAAAATTAAATAAGAAAACAAACAAACACCAGAAAATGAACCTGACAAATGAAGCAATGTAATCATGGGAATACAGAGCTTGAATTCTTAGCAAAGTGATCATTTATGGGTTGAAGCATTTTGGCTATTATTTTCTAATTTGAAAAACAGAATAATAACTCTATTTTAAGATTTGAAGGCCAAGTAATGTCATATACATGATAATTATTAGAACTTGCTTGTCATAAAATAGCTGGAAGAAGTTGCTTTTTCTCCCCTCTGGACTCTTAGTTAGCTGGATTGGTCTTTAGGCCATCTTTCCTAGTCTCCGCTGTGTTAAAATCACAGCAAGAGTCAGGAAAAAAAGTTGTCTCACAGCAGCTGTTCTTAGCTGTCCATCTTGCACTGAGTCTGAAAATCATGAATAATTTACATTTCCTGGTTTTTCTCTCTTGCCTGTGCCATCCTATATGTGGTAGGTGATTGGATTGTGTTGCTTCTAGCTTCTTTCTTAATGCAAGACTAGATCTTATAAGACTTATTTCACTATCCCATTTAAGAGTCTTTACCACTCCACCATAAGCAACGCCTGCATCCTTCTAGTTGTTCTACACTGTTCATCTACAGATGTTATTGAACCTCTACCATGTGCCAGAGAGATCTAGATTAAATCTACCAGACTGTAGATGTTACTGAACCTCTACCATGTACCAGAAAAGATCTAGATTAAATACACCATACTGCTTGAAGCCCTGCAGAGGTAGAAAGGGAGACTATCCAGATCTTGTATTTATTAGTTTCCTGTTTTCAATGCCTGTGACCAAATACCTGTCAAGAAGCATTTTAAGAAACGTGGTGTTGATTTAGGCTTGTGATTTGAAGGGACGTATACAGCCCACCATGGAGAGGAAGGCATAGAAGCAGGTGACCCCGTGAGTTTTTGAGTGCATAGGAACTCCATGTCCACATTTCATCAGACCAGGAGACAGAGATGGGACAGAAAGCAAAGCTCTGACCCAGTGACCTACAGACCCCACCTCCCAAAGCTTCCACAACCTCTCAAAATACCATCACCTAATGTTACAGTCAAGTATTCAAACACATAAGCTTATAGAGGACATTTTTAATCCTCTGGATCTCCTCTATTCTACCTGATCATCTGCCTAGTGTCTACATGCTAGCCTCTATTTTCTTCATCAAATGATTCCTTCTGCTTGTAACTAACCACACGATGTAATATCTCTCATTTAAAATGAAAACAGTGAATGCAAAGTTAAACATAAATGTTTGCCTAGCAGGGTTTGAGAATGAAGAGTGGTCAGAAATAGACATTAAGTGTTAATGATAATGATGAAGCAATAAAAGGCTCTACAAGGAGTAGAAGCCTTGTGCTATTTTTGACGGTACCTTTCATATTTGTTATAAATCTGCATGGTAGAATCATTTGTAGTTTTCTGTTTATAAAGCATATAACTTTCACTCCCTAATACATATTCTCTAAACTCTTATACAAGTTAGTTTTGCTAACCTTCTTAGAAGGAAAGTGAGTTTTTAAAAGTTAATTTGCTCTCCAAACTTAGCATCTATCAAGTATAGGTCTTGACTTTGCACATAGGCATGACTCACAGTATACTATTCTTTCTGTGTTATGCTGTTTCTAAGGCAAAAGCAAATACATAAACAACTGCTGAAAATTTTGAGGTTCATATTATGAATACTTCCATGATAAAAGATGAAATATTTTAAAGAAATAAAAGATAATATGACCATTGAGTACTGGCCTCTTCAACAGAGTCACCTTGAGAGACTGTAGCTGAATGACAATCATGGTGTCATTGTTTGGTGCATTCTAAAGCTCCTCTTTCAAAATTGCCTCCCATACTTTTCAAACATCCTCCACAGAGGCAGATTTAACCTTTGAGAATAGCTGTGCCATTAAAAGCAATCAAAGAAAGCCAACACCACTAGGAAAACATCCCACTGCTTACCGCAGCTCTCTGAAAGAAAAGTCTCATTGGGGAATAAACACTCTAACATGTTTGTTGAAACTCTTCTTGTAATTAAAATTTTAAGTCACAACCCTACTGTCAAACACATCTTTCATAAGATGTGTTTGCAATTAAAGTCTGTCCTAGATGGCAAAGTAAACGTATCCCCAGTAATGGACAATAATTAACTTCAATGCAAAATGCTTCCCCTGGGATTGTCCTGTGTTGCTTTGTTTGAAATGGTTATTTTGGTTCCAGACACCCAAGAGGTCCTCTACTGACAAGCTTGAGATATGGCAACTGAGGGTGTATCTTTCCTGTAATAAGGAGAACAATGCTGGCATGAGGACAGGAATTTAGATGCAACAGACCTGGGAGAGTCCATGCCCAGCTTTGTCACTAACGAATGGTGTGAGTTTGAACAAGAGCCCTGCCTAAAATGACCTTCCTGATATGCATGTGAGTGGGTGGCCTCCTTCACACCAGGGTTCACTGGAGGTCCAATCATCTGCAACCTTGACCTCACAGGACCTTTAGTGGACTGATACTGATGCTGAGCTTTTAAAGATATTATTGTCATTACAGCTTCAGATGGAACCACTCATCTTAGCCAGAAGTTAACACTTCATGGAAGAGAAGATTAAATGTTCACAGAGGACTTACCTGAGACCTAGGAAAATGGGAAAATGCCCTTTTGTTCTGTTTGGGGTGACATTTGAGATGGCCCAATCCAAAGCAGCCCAATTAGATGGACAGTTACCTCAATTAAGAAATTACTACTGTAATTATATAGGAAATATACATTAGAAGCAAGGGCCCAAAGCACTGGTTCTTTTTCTAAACACTACCTTTTGATGAATGTGATTTCAATGCTAACATGATTTCAATACTAACATTAGGGTGAACGAAGCAGGTGGTCTGAGAGTTCAAGCCCCACCCAGGCTATATAGCAAGACCCAGACTCAGTTGAAAAGACATTTTTTTCTTTGATGATTTAGTTCCCAGTAACTATGTGTCATGCTCGACTATGTGCTAAGAATTATATTTGACATCAGCATCATAAGAATAAATAAATAACCTGGTCTGGCCTCCACATTTTATACATTTCAAAATATTACTTGTTCATTTAAGTATCTAAAATATCTGCATAAAAATTTATTAAGGTGATAGATCAATCCAAAAGAAAATAAAATGAGGAAAGAAACTGAATTATGAAAGGTCTATAAGAATAACACATAGCATGAAGCCAAAATGACACACCCATGGGTAAGTACCCTGTGAACAGACTAGAAAAAGATAAAAAAAAGTTCAAGAAAGTCAACAGTTGGAAGATAAGTACTATTCATTAATATTTATAGACAGTTTTCATCCTCCCAAAGCTGGCACTTCAGAGTGCTGCAATACATTTTTGTGGCTAAATGAGTTGGCAGTTCATTGAATAATTTGGAATAATGTCAGCAAAGACAACAAAGGATGCAGAAGACCTCTGTGCATGGGGAGAATGGAGGGACAAAGGATTCATGATGCATGACTGGAAAGACATATGCAACTAGATATGTGGTTACAGTGCAAGCAAGAAGGGTGTTCCCTGTTAGCTGCTTTCATTCATTGCTATAACCAACACCCATCATACTGATGTCCACACCATTGAAAAGATAGCGTGTATAATGTCATAAATGGGCCTTGAATTTTACTTTTCTATCTTGAAATCTTGGAGGGAACCACCTCTGCTCGGAAATTTATTACAGAACCCTGGAAGCAGGAGACTTTAATAAGACCTTTAAGCTAAGAAGTGGATGTGGGTGGAACTGATAAACCTCTTAAGATGGGGCTTAAGGGAAAGTCAGTTAACAGTTGGCTTATATTTAACACTTAGATGCTGAAACTTTTAACACAACAATTGTATATTCAAAAGACAAACAGTTGTCAATATCACAGCATTTATATGACTCAAGAGCATTGACATTTTAAAATCAGGATCTTGCCTGCTAAGAGGTAATATTTTATACTGTTACGTTTCTTTTCAGAACCAAACCTGTTTCTTATCATGAACGAGCTCTCTTTTCAGATTGCAACTCAAGATGTAAATGTTCAGAGTCAAAATGGGAGCCCATGTGTGGGGACAATGGGATCACATATGTGTCAGCTTGTCTTGCTGGTTGTCAATCCTCCAGTCAGAGTGGAAAGAACATTGTAAGACATCTCTCCTAATGTATCTGCCTGTTCGCTGGCTATCATGTAGACTTGTGTTGCTTCATTGGGGTCTTGGGTGACCCAGGCAAAAGCCATGGTTCTGATCCAACCCTTGTATTTATATGGAAATATTGGGAATTTAAAACACTCTTTTGGATCTAAAGCTGAAATAGTTAAGGAAAGAATTAGTCATGGAACAGGTATAACAACTTTCATAATTGTTTAGTCTACACCTATCATTTTATTGTGAAAAACATTAGCCAAGAATAAGTCCCAATAATCTTATAATTTCACTTGTGAGGTTTACTTTAGGATCTGAACTAAGGCCAGTAGATACAGGAGGTTTTTGGAACAGCACAAATATGGGAGGTTACGTGGTCTGTATCAAAAAAGACATGGATTCAGGAGCCCAGAACTGATTCCAGGGAAGTTAATGGTTCTGAAGCAGCTCTGCTTGCTCAGGAGTAGGTAGATGGTCGGCACTGCAGAGCTTCTGGAGAGTGGAATGGAGTCAGAACTCTAGACAGGAAGCTTGCTCAGCCTGTCCAGGTGAAATCACTCATGTACTTTAGACGAACGGCTTGAACTGCAAGCGTTTGTTCCTCACAGCTGTAGACAGGAAGTCCAACTGAAAGTGCCAGTGGGTCCATTGCAAGGTGAGGGCTGGCCACGGGGTTTCTGATGTCCTCAGGGCGGAGGGCAGAAAGAAGGACAAGGTGTCTGTAGTAGTCAGCCTTTTCACTCCTATAGTTAACTAAGAGAAAACTTTTAAAGAGAGGAAAGCATTGTTCCTGTTTAGCTTCTCGGCGTGGACCCTAGGCTTGCTGCTTCTGGACCTGAGCTACTGCGGTTTACCCTGCAGCAGCTGTGTGATAGAGGCCATTAGCCTCACAGGAACTGAAGGGAAAGCAGAGCAGAGGACAGGCTACATCTTTCCAAGGCACTCCACAGGGACCACTTTTTCTACCTAGCCCCTTCTCCTGCCCTTGACCACCCCAATAAAACCATCACGATCTTTTTCACAAATCCATCAACTGGACACCCAATCCCTGGTACTAACGGAAAACGCTTCCTGTTTAAATATTAAAATGATATTTTTCTAATATGCACACTAATTTCTGAAAATGTTATCTTTACAAACTTTCAAAGCCCTTACCTCCATGTTTCATAGCACAGTAACTTAATATTCCAATAAACTGGGATGAGCATTCAGTGCATAGTGGAAAGTAGTTGTGAAGGACACACCCTTTAATCACACCTTGGCATTTCAGGTCTAACACTGCCTTTCGTAAAAACTGAACAACACATATATATTTAAATATACTTGTTGGCTAGTTATGAATGCTTTGCCCAACACATCTGAGGGCATGCCAGATGATAGTGAGGCACAGGAACAAATAACAATAAAACAAAATCAGGAATAGAACTAAAAACATTTAACCAGAGCCATACATATGTATGGTCCTGGATATATATATACTACATATGTATGCATGCATATACCTACAGATATATATGAATTTTTCCAACTTTATTTCATTCATTATTTGCAAATTCACTCTTCAGCGATAAAAATGACAACTTGTTGTCTCAGTTAGTATTTCCACGGCTATGATAAAATACCCTGACTTGGAGAAGAAAGAGTTTACTTCTCTTATGCTTCCCCATCATGGTCCATCATCTGAGGAAGCCAGGCCAGGAACCTAGAAGCAGGAACTGAAACAGAGGCTCTAGATGATGGCCGCTTACTGGCCTGCTCCCTGTGGCTTGCTCATCCTTCTTTCTCATACCATACAGAAACCCCTGAATAGGGGTGGCACCCACCACAGTGGACTGGGACCTTCCACATCAATCAATAAATACAAAAATGCTCTACAGACTTGCTTACAGCCCAATCTTATAAAGGCAATTTCTCAGTTATAGTCTTTTTTTTTTTCAGATAACTAGAGCTTCTGTCAAGGACCAAGACTCTTTTAATTACAAATAGATAATAAATGCTATGAGATTCTCATTTCATGAATAAACTGCACCTAAATAACCCATGAGTTATAAAAATTACTTCTTTATATTCAAGATTTAGTTGACTTTTATGCATAAAGATTATTTTCCCTAAAAGACAATGTAAATTCTTCCATATCTTCTAATTCTGTCCATTTATTCAATGACTTTTTTTCTTAAGTACTGAAAATGAGGTCAGTTTTAGGCTCTGGATGTGTAGTAGTGACAAGGTAGGGTGTCCTCCTTTTATAGAGGTAGTATTCTAATAGAGATGCCATTTAAAATTAGGTGCCATTTACTAGTGACAGGGACTGAGTTAGGATACAAGGGCAGACAGATGGGCTGTGATTTACATGGGGAGGTCATGGAGTTCTCTCATGAAATCTTTACGGTCAAAGGGAAGCAAAACAAGCAAGAGGAAAGTTTCCTGGACAGGGAGAAGCAGTACTATGAGACATGAGTAAATTTTCTGTCTTTAAGCTTTGTGTATATGGTGGGGGGCTTCTAGGATAAAACATGCCTGTAAAATTGCCCTGTTAGGGCCATTTTGTAACCAAAATAGAGGGCAATTAGGTAGATTGTTGACCAAAGAGATCAGGGTGAGATCTGGAAGCTACGTGATAGAGAATGTATAATTCACTATAATGATTTGGGATCCTTACAAATGTTTAATGAATACTAATTTCAGGGTTGAAGTCAGTGAGAGAATTTGAACGTTCACTTGGTTACTATGTGGAAAGTAGATTAATGAGAGAGAAAGAAGTTGAGCACAAAGTTGACCATGATAATATTCAAAGCATGAAATAGTAGTGACACTCATGTGTAGATTGTAGGTCATGATTTAAACAATGAAATACTCTATTAGAGTTCACATTAACATATGTTAATATAGCAAAAAATATGCCCCCATTGATCATGTAAGACATATATACTTTACGGAAAGTATTTTAAAATAAATTGGTAACTTCTGATTTTATTAAATATACCTCAATAATTGGACTTTTCTCTACTGTGTTGCAGATGTTTTCTAACTGCACTTGTGTGGGACTTGCAGCCCCTAAGTCAGGAAACTGGTCAGGCATGATGGGCAGGTGTCAGAAAGATAACGAATGTCCCCAAATGTTTCTGTATTTCCTTGTGATTTCAGTCATCACGTCATATACCTTATCTCTAGGTGGCATACCTGGGTATATATTACTTCTGAGGTGAGTACTGAGTTTTCTTGCTACAACTTCACTATCAAATGTAGCATATATTCTTCTCCATGGTCAGGATTCTTGATAGCTTGTTGAAACAATTTCACCAGTCCCTGATTCCACTCTCAGATGAACCCACTTTAGGATTTTATATAAAAATGTAGCTGAATAGAGTTTCCTTAGTTCAGAATGTCTGCAAACCCTTGATCTAGAGCAATGTTAAAACCTACATCATTGAAGGTTTATGGTAAACACCATGTGGGGCTTCTGATGTGGGAGGCAGTATTAATAACACAGGTAAAATGTACCTTTCATTAAATATGCTTTCATCAAATGTATGTAATAAACAATTAAAGGTATGCTTAATAACACAGTGTTTTAAATTGATCACTTTGATCTATAGGCTATTATATTTTACATATTCTTGCTAAGACTGGAATTTTCCATGATAAGTATTATGTGTTTTTTTATCATTTGAGGATTCTTATCTATGAATATTATGTGAATGACATAAAACAATTTAGGACCCTAAAATATGCACTCCTTTGCATGTTTTAATTAGAATATATGTTTTAAAGAATGATTTAAATAGAAATTAAGCATTGATTTCTGGTATAGATCATATATTTAAAAATGGGGGAATTTTAAATTTCATGTCACTCTTTAAATGAAATTAATGTAATTAAAGAATAATGAATAATGATTAGATAATCATGATCAGATTAACGATTGCATGAAAAGCTGTGTGTGTGTACACATTTACATGTTTGCATGTGTATAGGACACACCTGTGTGGGTGTGCACTCATGAGCAAGCCCAGATTGATGTTGGCAATCTCATCATTGCTCTTCCAGTGCTCTTCTGCCTTATTCACTGAAGCAGCATCTCCCAGGCAGAACTTGTCAGTGTTGCTAGCTCTGATGATTCTCTGTCTCTGCTTTTGAGGCTGAAAGAACAGGCCCACTCAGTATTTATGTGGGTTCTGAGTGTCTGAACTTCTGGCTTCATGGTTGTATGGCAAGTGCTTCGACCACTGAGAAGTCTCTCAGGCTGTATCTTCTAATTGGTGCTTTTCTTATTTTAGGTGCATTCAACCACATCTTAAGTCTTTTGCTCTGGGAATCTACACCTTAGCAGTGAGAGTTCTTGGTAAGTATAATAAAATGGATCATTTTTTTTCATTTCTTTCTAAAACATTGTGTGTGTGTGTGTGTGTGTGTGTGTGTGTGTGTGCTGGTTTATTGTCAGGGGCCCCAGAAGTGTCATGGATGGCAGGGAAATAATCTGTGAAAGGTGAAGAATGAAGCTCAGATCAGAATCATTTTAGCAGCCTCTGGGTCAAAACTTCCAGAGTCTGACCTTGTGGTTTATTTTACTTGCACATTTAAGCAAAGTAAAACTTGGGGGTGGGGAAACTGCCACAGTTATCACAACAAAAGCTTTAGTGATGACTACATTGAAACTCCCTTGCAAATGAGCAAAGCACCTGTGACCTTTTAATAAGAATGAGTTCTGTTGATTGATAAACAGCACTCAGGGTAAGGGCCTAAGGAGAAGGGATTGGTAATAAGCATAAGGATAGATGCTATTGATGGAGGATGCAAAATACATCGGCCTTCTTTCATAAAGAAGGTTTCCATTCACTGATAGACAAAACTCAGGATTGGGACCTAAACAATGCTCAGGATTTGGGGGGCATTCAGGATGGTTGGCTTCATAGAATAGCAAAAAGATTACCAGGAAATCATTTGCATTTACCTGATTGTTTTTTGTAAACAGTCAATAAAATATTTCAGGTGAGAACTATGTATGTGACATTGTGTGTCATTTTGCCCTTTCTGTTGTGAAGACCTGACTTTAGTGTATACTATCACTGAATAATGTTCTCTTTGTAAATATGAGGGCCCTAACCCTCATCCCTCATGAAAGATTTGTCGATAAAAAGTGACCTGTGAGATGATGTCATTATTTCACTTTTGGCATATGTTTTGCCTGAAGCTGATATGACTATAAATGATTCTAATTTAAATCAATTATATTACAACTATTCATAAAACTTCAATAGATTTCAAGCAGGCTGTATTTCAAAAATAATTTCTGTTTATTATCAAAGGCCTGTTTTTCTTGATGGTATCATAAATGCTTTAGGATGACTGTAGTAAGAGTACACTATTTTGTATAACCATATGCTGTGCTTTGAATATGAAATAATATGCCCCACAGGGTTCATTTGTTTGAGTGTCCACCAGATTCCAAGCTGGTGTCACCATTTGGAAGGTTGAGGTATCTTTAAGAGGTGAGACCTAGCTGGAGGAGGAAATCTCTGATAGGAGTGGGGTGAGGCTTGCGGTCTGTAACTTGGCAACTTCTAACTGTAGTTTTCCATGCTTCCTGCTCTATCCATTTACCAAGCATGCCCCTGCTGCATGGGCCAAGCATTTTGGCATGCTTTCCCTACCATGGTTTATTCAAATACCTTGAACTATGTGCCCAAAATAAACCCTTCCTTTGTTAGCTGTGAAAATGTTGGAGACTCATAAACAACAGAAGCAATGGTGCAAAACGGATGGCCATCTTTTTGCAATCCATAAAAAGAAATGAAGCTGTAAACGCCTTTTAATCCTGTCATTGTGCTTGTGTTAAAACTTGATTGTGAGAGTTTACCTTTTCTTCATAGGATTGTGCCCTCACTAATCAGTTACTGAGAAATGATGAGCATTGTAGCATGAATAAGAAAGGAACTGCCTGTGCCTGCATAGTTTGGATTTAGCATAAAACACAATTAAACAAACAAGCTGTTCTGAGAACATTAAGGGTTGGTGAAAGGGACTGAGCTGTGTGCTAGTGAGCAGAATTAATACATTTTAGGCCATTGGAATGGCCCTTTCTGAAGGGAATTATTTGAACTGAGATACAACGGGTATGTGAGCATTAAAAAGATGGGGGTAGAGAGGCAGAGAGGTAGGGTAGTGGTGCAAATCTTTAATCCCAGCACTTGAGAGGCAGAGGCAGGCAGATCTCTGTGATTTGGAGGCCACCATGGTCTACAGAATGAGTTCTATGACAGGTTCCAAAGGTACACAGCGAAACCCTGTCACAAAAAAAAAGAAAGAAAAAAAAGAAAGGAGAAGTAAATTTAAATTTATTTAAGACAAAGAAAGCTACTCAGGGTATTAGGCAAGAGGACAGAGCATTTTGAGCATTGAAAGACATTCAATAGTCACGCCTTTAATCCCAGCACTCAGGAGGCAGAAGGAACTGTATCTCTATAAGTTTTAGAACAGCCTGGTCTATAAGACCTAGTTCCAGGACAGCTAGGGCTGTTACGGAGAAACCCCATTTCAAAACAAACAAACAAACACCAAACAAGAAAGACATTCAATAAATCTAGGATCCAAAATATAGTGTTTGGTCTTGGAACAAGTACCTTGGGAAATTATCTGTGTGGTTACTTGCATAGTAAATAGGTTATAGAGTGATAAGGAAATTGGCCAAAAAGAACCCTTAGCTGTTGCTTTTATTTGGGGTGGAGTTTCTGAGAATTGAACCTAGGGCTCTAAAGTATGCTAGGCAAATTCTCTACCAGTGAACTGTACACATATCCTTGCTAGACTTTACCTTGGAGCAGTAGAGAGAGGAGAGTATATGAGATGTGCCAGGATTTGGGATGTATTAAATGTGAGAGAATGGCTCAAAGATGACATCGAGAGTTTTTGCATGAGTCCGGAGCTTGTGACCAAGCACTGAGCCATAAAGAGGTCTCTCAAAGAGGTCTCAGTGAGTAACTATGGCTTTTCGTCTCCCAAACAGTGATTCCTGGGCTCAAGGTAAGTAGTTCTGGGTTACCATTCATGACAAAACTTAGATGCAGTTATTTGTGTTTCTTACAGCAGGAATTCCAGCTCCTGTGTATTTTGGTGTTTTGATTGACACTTCATGCCTCAAATGGGGATTTAAGAAATGTGGAAGCCAAGGCTCCTGCAGATTATACGATTCTCACGCTTTCAGGTACAATGTCAATCCAGTCCCAGATTCCGGTGCTACTGCATTACATCCTATACAACATCCTTGTCATGTAGAATTTCTTATGTGGTTTCCATGTTTCTAAGATAAATCAACAAAATAACTGGGAACTGTTTCATGTACCAATTCTTGCTATTTGACTTAAAAATATGTATTTTCCAGTGTTAATACTGAATTTCATTTAAATGTCATCATTATTTTGTACTTAATTTTTAAGTTATCATATGAAGTAATAGGATTCATGAATTTATATAATTATGATGCTCTCACACATATGTATCATTATACTTCGTTCTAATTTATCCCCCTTCCAAGTAATTATTTTTTAATATAATGAAAATGAGTTAGATAAAATGCCTCACCCCTGCAATCCCAAAATTTAGGGGGCTAACAGAAGAGAACTAATGCTCACATGAGGTCTACGTGGGCTGTATAATATGTCCTAGGCTAACCTGAAGCTACAGAGTAAGCATCCCTCACACACACACATACACACGTACACCACATACATACACACATACCACACACACCACATATGCTACACACACACCACACACACCACACACATACACACAATGCACATACACAACACACAAACACACACACATGTGCATGTATTTACATGAGCACACACATATGACAAATGATGGAAATTTCTAGAATACAGTAACATTTTTAAAAGTTTGTGTACACTAATAGCAAGACATTTCCTAATACTCAGATGCATTTAAATGTAGGTCACATTCTGGGTTTAATTCTATTCTTTTTTACACTGAGCCAAAATGTACCATTTACGTCAGTGCTAATCCCCTGGGCAAGATCAGGATTTGGCTCTCAATCCGTCCGGCTCTTATTGCCAAGCTGATGTTCAATTATTCCAGTACTTGAAATGCATAAAAGTAAAAGGCTTCCTCTGTGTGGGTGAGTGTGTCTGGGGTGGAGAGTGTGGTTTTCTCACTACGGTATCGTTCAGTTCTGTTCATCAGACCTTTATTCTCCTTATTGCTGAAAGCCATACTCCAATGGCTTAAGAGCAGGGACTTCCTTTTCTTCAAAGGCTTACAAGCCAAACACTTTGTTTCAGAGAAGTAAAGCTGAGTCTCCAGCATCTAAGTTGAATGTGAATAAGACGGGTTTAATAGGCTTTGATGGTATTTGGTTCATGACCAGGGCCGGTTCAGGGGGTATGATTTGGCATATGCTCCCATTTGTTGTGGCTAAATATTCACTGTAATGTGCCAGTTGTGTGATGCAGGGACTGTGAGACTGTGAGAATATTTACCAAGTGACGAGGACAGAGCTTGAAGCCTGTCCGTCTATGTTCTTCTGGTGTTAAAAGGCTTCTCAGGGAAGAGAGTAAACTGAACATTATATTAATTTTCAGGTGGTTCTGCTCCACTATCAATTATGACCCCTCCTTCCAATTGCTTGCTGCAGCTTTTCTTTGGAATATGTGGGAGGAATATTTGATGCAGGGACACCACAAGACTCAATCAAACCTAGAAACTTTGGAAAGTGGAAGAGACATTTTAAAAATTATACTTAAGACAGCAATAGCCTAACTGGAACAGCCCTGAGCAAGCAGGAAGATGGCTACCTAACTTCAGGGAATCCTCATACAGAAAGTGGAATTTATTATGTCATTTGCAGTAGCTAGGAATGAACAATGCTAAAAAATATGGCAGTGAGCTGCTGGTAGTTCACAGCCATGGGTCTCTTCTAGGAAATCTGTGTCCTTCTAAAGAGCCATCACCACACTGTTAGAAGCTTCAATTATGTTTTATTTCAAGCTGAGTAGCTCCAACAATTATAACTGAGATTCTCTCCTCTTTTAGACATATATACCTGGGACTAACCACCCTCCTTGGTACGGTGTCCATTTTCCTAAGCATGGCTGTGCTTTTTATTTTAAAGAAAAAGTATGTTTCAAAACACAGCTGCTCGATAGCCACAAGAGGCAAAGCAGTGGCATCCTCAAGCTTCAGGATGGAAGCACGTGCTGCGAGGGATCATGGGCAACAGCCCAAGTACTGGCCCGGCAAGGAGACGCGACTTTAGGAAAATCACAGAAAACAAACAAACACGGAGGTCATCTTATCCAATACACAAATGTTCTGCAAACAAATAAAACTATAAACAAAAGGGCTTCCCCATGTAACGTCTTTCTCCTTTCACAAGTGTGTCTGCCTTTCTTTTGTTTTTTACTCTAAGCTATAGATGGTAGACCTCAATAAATATCACTAAACATAGAGATGAAAAAAATGACCTTAAAACCTTTAACTTATTTATGCATTCCTTTTAATTATTTTTTTTCATTTGTGCTTCATCTGTGTGGTGTCCGTTGATATGTAAGATGTATTCCTGGGGGTGGGTGTCTCTTGTGTCAGATTACGACATGTCCTCACTAAACTGAGTCACTTGTCCAGAATACACTTTGAGTCGTTCCTAAGGAGAGAGCTTGATTCTAGATCCTTCTTGGAATGCAGCAGTTGATACAGAAAAGGTTCATGGCAGAGTGGCCTTGAAAGGCTATTTTAAGTTATTAGTTCCCCCACTAATTGTTTACATCTGTTCATTGTGACATTAGAAGCAGCCATGGTCATATTGTTGTTAATGTCACTGTGCCTTATTGTCTGTGCATTCAATGAATTAAAATATTTGAAAACAAATGCTGCCCATATTTCCATGTAGACAATCAAATCTCTACTTTATACACAAGATGTAGTCATAAATATATTTAAAAGTTAAGTTTGGGGGTGTGTGGACCTGGGAGGACTGGGAAGTGATGTGATCAGGATGTATTATGTGAATTCCCAAATAATCAATAAAAATACTGCGTTGGAAAAATATAATATCACAGATGCTACAAAATGCTTATATATCTGTGGTACTATGTATGACTGTGTAGCGTATCTAAGGTATATAATGTTTATATATACTATACGTGTACTATATAGTTTATCTGTACTTTATATATAAAACAGGGCTTTAGACTCTCCAAAGGCTCGTTTTCCCCCTGTTGAGGTTGTAGCCTGTAGATGCCATTTGTTTGTCCTGGTTAGTCTTTTGTCACCTTGAATCAAGCTAGTGTCATTTGGAAAAGGAGACTCTCAGTTGAGGAAATTCCCCCATAATACTGGCCTATAGGCAAGTCTGACAAGCATTTTCCTGATTACTGATTGATTGACCTCCTGGGCTGGTGATCCTGCATTAAATAGGAAAGCAGGCTCAGCAAGCCATGAGGAACAAGTCGGTAAACAGCATCCCTCCATGGCCTCTACTTGAGTTCTTGCCTCCAAGTTCCTACTTTGAGCTCCCACAGTGATGGGAATTATAAGGTAAAATAAACCCTTTCCTCCACAAGAAAGTTAAGTTTCTGGAAACCATTAATGACTGTGGTTGTTATTCCTAGAAAGTAAATTGATTAAGTGGTATTAAGGCTGGGTGTGGTGTCTTAGACGTCTAGTGGCCACTTACCAGACAAGTTACAAAGATTCCACCAGGTAACTCTCTGGTACTCTTCACTGGAAACCTTCAGTTCAGACCCTTCCTCTCCCCTGTCATTTTGACACTCCCCTGACTGCACTCTAATCTTCAAACCATTACCACCATTTTTCTGCCTCTATCACCAGTTTAAACATAGTTCTGATCCCTCTAAGGAAAACAGAGATAAACCAGAGAACCCCGTATAGAGGCATTGTACCCAGAAGTCAATAGTCTTCAGTAAGTCCTGGAAAGTCCAAAGACCAGGGGAATCTCAGTGTGAGTTAGACAGTACAGTGCCTTGGATGCAAAGATCAGGACACTTACATACCAAAGGAATTTTCAAAGCCGCATAAGGAATCCATCACCATGATACATCAGTCATACTAAAGCCTGATTCATCTACATAGCACTAATGATACTAAAATCTCCATTTAGGAAAGGGTATGGCAAGGCTGAGAGAGGTTACATAAATTGTTCATCAATGGAGAAGCACAGTCAAAATAAAATTCAGGTCTACATGAAATCACCTTTCCACCATATAAGCCTGACCCAAAGCTGTGTTTTAGGACAGATGCCCCAGTCATTTGTAATATCTCAGAATTGCTTTATTTTATGTGTTTTCATTGATTCAGTTCTCATCTATGCCTGTATATTCCAATATCATAAGATAATTAGCCCACAGTGAATTTCATTAGTATATTGGTTTTTGTTTTGTTTTGTTTTTTTCCCCAAGTACTATATCTTGTGTTCAGAATAGTAGACTTTCAATAGATAGACCCAAAACATGCTGGGTAAACTTAAGCACAGTGATCAGGGAAGGGCTTTAGAGACTTATCCTTTAAATACAATTCTTCATAAGAAAAAATCTTAAGCTTGCTTGATTTGTTGGGTCAAAGGCATGCTTTGGGAACCATGTGGGGGTGAGAGGACAGTTTAGGGGAGGTTATTCTCTCTTTACAGCATGTGGATCCCAGAATGAAACTTGGGTCATCAGGCTTGGCAGCAAGCACCTTTACCCACTGAACCATCCCACTGGCTTCTGACACACAACTTGAAGTAACCTTTAGACAAAAAGGAAACATGAACAGGATGCTCCCAAGAAACCCGTGTGTTTGAGTAGAAGTCTGGCAGGAAGGCACCAGTCAAATGCATGTTTGCTTTCCTCACACAGCAAAAGAATCTAATGGTCCAAGTATGGTTTTTGACTGACTTTCATTGTCAGTTTACATATTAGTTCTGAAAAAAAAAGAATGGGAAAAGATGTAACGACTGGGAATGAGGAAGAGATATGTCCTTTAAAAAACAACAATGTTGGATTGTGAGAGGCAGTTCAGAAGGGACAACACTTGATGCTTTTTTGAGGAACCAGGTTTGGTTCCCAGTCCCCATAACTGGGAGCTCACAGACCCCTGTAACTCCAGCTGTAAAGTAATCTGATGTCCTCTTCTGAACTGAGCAGGCACCCATACCTATGCATGCATATGCAGACATGGACACACACACACATCTTTGTCATTTGATTGAAATTAGTATCAATTGTATGTTTTATATTTGTGCTGATTTTGAAAATGTAATGCATCTTTGTTCTGGTAAGCAGGTCTATGTGCACTAGGTCCCTGCCCTGCCAGCTCCTGAACAGGAGTCCATTTCATCATTGTGGCCATTTTCTGTATCCACCTGACCCATGATAAAGGGTGCATGGGTTTGACTCAGTACCCTTCTCCAGCTTGTCTTAATACATTAAAGTAAAATTTAAATCTCGTACCCTAGCTTCCACATCCTTTTCATTTTTCAAAGCTTTCTGTAGCAACACCCTAACACATAACTTCTTTGAAGCTAAGTCACACAACAGAATTTTGATTGATTTACTTGTGAATGATTTGGAAAATAAAACCGTGTTTTGAAAGAAAACCAACTACAGACAACTAAGGAATGCTGAGAGCAGGAGAAATATCCTACATAATGAAAAGTTCAATTGATTTCCAAGTGCACAATACCAAATTCTCACCCTTGAAATCATATGCATACAAGTAGCATTATACAGACTGAGCATGTTGTATTTATAAATTTGAAATATATATTTTATTTATGTTTTCCAAATATACAAACAGTTAAAGGAATGGAGTCAATAAGTGTGAATGAAAACAAGGGGCCACATGGGAAGATTTGGAGAAAGGAGAAAATAAAGTAGTTATATTTAATTTAAAAAAATAAATTATTTTATTAAAAATGGTCTTTTTCATAAAAAGATCAAATACTAACTAAAAAGAAGTAAGATTTTTATGCATAATCTTCATATCAACAGGTAACAAAATTTCATCTCTGGAACTTAGCTTTATGGCATAGAAAGGTATCATTGAGTGAGGGATGAATTTATTAGAAAAAATACAGATATTTTCTTTAAGTAAATTCACATGTAACAGAGGTAAGAAGATATTATGTGCTATGAAAAGTATATTTTTTAAAACCAAACCCTGTTGTGAAATATTAGTTCAAGATGTACTACAATCATTCATGCTGTGGAATATTTGTTTAATGATGCAAAGATGTATTCTTCTGTTGCATCTGTTTACTTCTGTGAAGCTGTGTTACTTTGCCTGTCTAAAACAGACCCGATTGGTCTAATAAAGAGCTAAATTGCCAATAGTTAGGTAGGAAAGAAACTAGCTGGGGCTGGCAAACAGAAAAAATAAGAGGAGAAATTTGAGAAGAGAAGATCAGGAAGCAAGAAAAAGGAGAAGGAGAGAAGACATAAGGGGCCAGTCACCCAGCTATACAGCAAGTCTTAGAGTATGAAGTAAAGAAAAATAGAGAGAGGTAAAAGTCCAGAGGCAAAAGGTAGATGGAACAATCTAAATTTAAAATAGCCAGCTAGAAATAAGCCAAGCTAAGGCTGAGCATTCATAAGAAAGAATAAATCTCTATGTGATTATTTGGGAGCTGTGTGTTAGTCCCCCCCTCCACCAAAGTAAAAGAATGAAAAACAAGCCCAACAATATTTTGGCACTCCAACATCAACCCATATATCCATAGGGCTTGAAAAAGCTTAAAATTAATTAAAAAAATATTAAGACAGATTCTTTAAGAAATTCTGTCACACAGCAGGGCACTTAAACTACCTTTTCATACTTAATAGAAGCAAAAACCTAAGTAAAAATGCTTGCCACAGATCAGAGCCCTGTGATTCCAGAGTTGGGGGGTTGAGTGTAATTCCTGGTCAAAAGTACTTCCAACCAGGCCATAAGCTTTAGGCTTAACTCTCTTAAGCCTAGAAGCAATCAGAACCAAATTATAGAGATGTACAAATGACCATGTTGTAGCTTAGCCATTTAAAGTTTGCTCACACAGTCAACAAAGACTAGAGATATGCAGTAAATGAGGTCCAGGCTGAAAAACGCTAGGTAGGCTCCAGTATGTTTAACAATAGTGTAGGCTTAAGAAAAAAAGTGGGTACAGACAGTCATAGAAAGAAATAAACATTTAAAAATATAAAGTAAAGTCTTTAAAGAGAGAGTAAAAGTAATATAAAAGACAAAGGTCATCTAAGATGGGATATACACAGGGAGTTTGGATGCTGTGTGTTATTGTGTTGATTTTGAACTTTTGATTGCTGATAAGCAAAGGACAGCTAATAAGAGACTTGGAATTGAAAGAGGGGCTGTGGAAATAAACCAGCCTGGCTATTTTAGGAAGGCTTTAACTTTAAAGTGAAAGTCAAAAATGTATTTGTAAAATAGAACTTAAAAGATGCATTGATTTGGAGATGAGGTTTTGCTTTCATTCCCACTTGAGAGGTTCTGGATTCCTTAAAGATTGATATGAACCAGATTTGATTGGAGAAGACCTCCTGAATCTTGACAGATGATATATTTTAACAAAGCTTACAGTTGGTCTTCCCAGGACTTAACCATTATCTCAATTTTATCAGTGACCTTTGAAGATGCCTATGCCCACAGACAACAGGAAGCAATCTGGAGAACATGACACTCATATTCCCAAGAGATGGGATGAATGGCCTTTGGTTACTTGGTAGATTGTGTATGCTTATTATCATTTAGCGGAATATAAGAATGTAGGACAAAAAGATAACTATTTATTTTAGACATTTTGCATTGTGGTAGATTTTGGTGTATTGATACAATTTTAAAAAGCTCTCTTTGTTTATATATATATATATATATATATATATATATATATATATATATATGTCTCTGCTCTTATTTGTGTATTGTGATTATGCAGCTTATTTAAAAATGTAAAATAATTAAGAAATGAGGTTAGTAGTTAATCTATAATAATCAAACTTGTAGCCATATTAGTTATGGTTTCAAGGTGAATATATATGTATATATATATATATATATATTTTAGACAGATGATCTTAAAACACTTCAAAGACCCATATAATATAGCATTTAAGATGTTTAATAACCTAAGATTTTTCATGACAATGAGTCACATCTGCTCCTGGAAGCACTAATTTACTTCAAAAAAGGATAATGGGGATTGAAGAAACTCCTTATGAAGTTTGCTTTCAATGTGGCAAGGTTAGTGGTCATTTGGGCAAGAAACTGCTCTTGACTTCTGAGAATATGCTGTAGACTGAATAAACATGGACAGAGGAAAAAGACTATTAAAATTTGCCAAAACAAGGTAGGGATGCTCTTTGGGCTGATGAGGGAGGGGGACTTGATTGGGAGAGGGAAATGGGAGGCAGCGGTAGGGAAGAGACATAAATCTTTAATAAATAAATAAATTAAAAAAAATTCCTGCTTCATAGATGAGTTCTAGACCTGTAGCTTGAAAATGGATGCCCCGACATTGCAGAGGAACTTTGGGTGACTGCTCAGGCAGTCAAATGTCTCTGTTGCTAGATAATATTACATCCTTTTGGGGTCTTTGAGGAAATTAAAGACTAAATAGTTAAAGTCATAGTTTTCCTTAGTTATGATAGAAAGTAAATTAGTTATAAAACTTTGTAGTCACTAAGATACAATAGTGGAGTATTTTCTCTAGATTTGCTAAATACAAATGGACTGAATATTGTAAATGTCATTCTTACTTGATAACTGTTTTGTTGTATGTAGTTTTATGATTTCAAGTTAAAACCTTTCATTTTTATTTAGGCAAAAAGAGGGAAGTGTGGAATACTATTTTAAGATGCATTACAATTATTTATGCAGTTGAATATGTGCTTAATGATGCCAAGATACGTTGAACTCCTTTATGTTTCATTTAACTCTGTGTAGTTGTGTTACTTTGCCTGTTCAAAACACTTCATTGGTCTAACAGATGAATTGCAAATAACTAGGCAAGAGAAAGAATAGGTGGTCTGTCATGCAGAAAGAATAAATAGGAGGAGAAATCTGGGAAGAGAAGGTCATAGAGTGAGAAGAAGGAGGAGAGAGGACATCATGGACCAGGGACCCAGCTACCCAGCAAGTCATGGAGTAAGAAGTAAAGAAAGGTATACAGAATAAAGAAAGATAATAGCCCAGGGGAAAAAGGTAGATGGGACAATTTAAATTAAGAAAAACTGGCTAGAAACAAGTCAATCTAAGGCCAGGCATTCATAAGAAAGTATAAGCCTCCATGTACTTTATTTGGGAACTGATGAGTGGGGCCCCCAAAAGAGTAAAGAGAAAAGAGTAAAGACAACCAGCAACAAAATTCCATTTCAGATATCACAAAACATCCCCCAGTCCCCAACCCAAAACTTCAAGGCCTTAGGTGATATATGGGGTGTCACATGTGGTTATGTTCAGTGAACCACATTATTCTTTTATTCTACAGCCATGGGCCCTAGAGGGTCCCTGTAATGATGTAGGTGGGTTTTCTATCTATCTGTTGTTTTCATTGGTTAATAAAGAGACTGCCTTGGCTTCTTTAATAGGGCAGAAATTAGGTGGGTGGAGTAGACAGAACAGGATGCTGGGTAGAAGGCAGTGAGGCAGTCGCCATGATTCTCCTACCCAAGATGGACGTAGGTTAGGATCTTTCCTGGTAAGCCACCACTTCATGGTGCTACACAGATTACTAAATATGGGTTAAAGCAAGATGTGAGAATTAGCCAATAAGAGGCAGAAACTAACGGGCCAGCCAGTGTTTAAATGAATACAGTTTTCATGTAATTATTTTGGGGTATAAGCTAGCCAGGTGGCTGGGAGCTGGGCGGTAGGGATGCAGCCCACTGTTCCTTTTACAGATCCCAGTGCCTCCAATGAGTGCCTGGTTCGCTCTAATTGTGCAGGTTGGGCACCAAGACTTTAATTTTACAGACACAGTGACTTACAACAGATGATACGGTTTCTCCAAGGTAGAGGCAGGCAAACTAGAGCCAGTCTGCCCATGATATCAAGAGGCCTTAAAAGCAGGTTAAAGAAATGATCAAGGTCATGGGGAGAACTTCTGTTTCTATTATTAACAGTTGAGGTTTCCTTCTTAAACTCATGCATAAAGGGGACTAGGGAATGAGCTAATACTGACATACCCTTGAGAATTACTGTCATGTTTACAGTGTGTCGCTACTCTAAGCACCTGTCCATGTGCTGAGTGCTTTAGATATTCTTAACCTGAAGGGTAAAAATAGCAGTTTCTGTTCTGTGTTGTTGCTAATATTTTCACAAGAACCTGAGAGCCTGGGGATGTAACTCATTTGGTAGTGTGCCTACCTAGCATGCATGAAGACCTGGGTTGGATCTCCAACACTGCCTAAGGGAAATGGGCTCCAACAAGCTAGCTCATGTACCAGGGATAGATCCTGGTTATATTGCTTAGGACCCTTCAAATAGTTCAAGCTTCACCACTGTCTCCCACTTATGGAGGGCCTAGTCTGGTCCCAGGGAGACTCCACAGCTGTTGGTCTAGAGTTCATGATTTTCCATGAGCTTGGAAGAAACAAAGAAAGAAACTAAAGTCTTCCTAGAATTCAGTGAAAATGAAGGTACAGCATATTCAAACTTACAGGACACCATGAAAGCAGTGTTAAGAGGAAAGTTCATAGCACTAAGTACCTACATAAAGAAGTTGGAGAAATCCTCACACTAGTAAATTAAGAGAACACCTGAAAGCTCTAGAACAAAAAGAAGCAAACTCACCCAGGAGGAATAGATGACAGGAAACAATCAAATTGAGGGCTGAAATGAATAAAATAGAAACAAAGAGAACAGCTGGGCAGTGGTTCTCACACCTTTAATCTCAGCACTCGGGAAACAGAGGCAGGTGAATCTCTGTGAGTTTGAGGCCAACTTGGTCTACAAGAGATAGTTCCAGGACAGGCTCCAAAGCTACAGTGAAACCCTGTGTCAAAAAAAAAAAAAAAAAAACAAAAACCAACCAAGCAAACAAAACATTACAAAGAACCAATGAAAGAAAGATTTAGTTCTTTGAGAAAATCAACAAGATAGCCAAACCCTTATCCAAACTAACCAGAAGGCTGAACGAAATTATCCAAATTAACAAAATCAGAAACTAAAAGGGGTGTGTGTGTGTCATCACAACAGACACTGAGGAAATCCAGATAATCATCAAAAACCTGTACTTGACAAAATTGGAAAATTTAAAAGAAATGGAAAATTTTCTTGATAGGTTCCACATACCAAATTTAAATCAAGACCAGATAGGAATTTAAATAGACCTATAACACTTAAGGAAATAGAAGAAGTCATAAAAAGTCTCCCAAACAAAAGAAGCCCAGGACCAGATGGCTTCAGTGCAGAATTTTACCAGAATTTCAAAGAAGAACTAATTCCAATACTCCTCAAATTGATCCACATAATAGAAACAGAAGAAACATGGCCAAACTCCTTTTATGAGGCTATAATTATTCTGATAATCAAACCACACAAAGATATAACAAAGAAAGAGAATTACAGACCAATCTCCCTCATGAACATTCATGCACAAATACTCAATAAAATACTGGCAAACAAATCCACGTACATGCAAAAAGAATCACTCATCATAATCAAGTAGGTCTCATCCCAGACATGCAGGATTGGTTCAACATATGAAAATCTGTCAATGTAATCCACCATATAAACAAACTGAAAGAAAGAAAAACACACACAATTATCTCTTTAGATGCTGAAAAAGCCTTTGACAAAATCCAACACCCCTCCACGATAAAGCTCTTGGAGAGATCAGACATAAAGCAAAAGATAACCAGACTACAATCCAAAACTCCAGAGAAGCTAGGTAATAAGGAAGACACTAAGAGGGACCTGGGAAGTGGAATTAGATGAGATCTCCTGGGTAAACAGGGGGTGAGGGGGACAGCAAAGGGGAAAGGATAGGAGAGAGAACATGAAGGAATTGAATGGTTGAGGGGGGAGATATGGAGGGGAGAGTAAGAAAAGAGAGATCTTGATAGAAAGAGTCACTATGGGGTTGGGAGAAACCTGGTGCTAGGGAAATTCCCAAGAATCCACAAGGCTGACCCCAGCTAAGATTCCTAGCAAAAGTGGAGAGGGTGCCTGAACTGGTCTTGTCCTGCAATTAGATTGATGAATTCCACAACAACTATCATTATGGAGCCTTCATCCAGTAACTGACTGACACAGATGTAGAGATCCACAACCAAGCAGCAGACTGAGGTCCAGAAACCCAACTGAAGAGAAGAAGGGGGGAATATATGAGCAAGGGAGGTGAAGATCATGCTGGAGAATGTTGTAATAGGAGCGGCTGGGCTGCATCCCCAGCACCCCGACTGCCTGGCTAGCTTATGCCCTGAAATAACAACACGCAAACTGTATTCGTTTAAGCACTGCTTGGCCCATTATATCTAGCCCCTTCTCGGCTAACTCTCACACCTGGACTAGCCCATTTCTAATAATTTGTGTAAGCACCCCAAGGTGCGCTTACCAGGAAGATTCTAGCTTATGTCCATCCTGGGTCGGAGCTTCATCGCATGTGCCTCAGAGAGCAGAGCTATCGCGTGTGAGAGGAGCATGACGTCTCTGTCTGAGGCGTCTGGCTCTGAGAGGAGCTGCATGATTTCTGAGCTCACTTCCTCTTCCTCCCAGCATTTTGTTCTGTTTACTCCACCCACCTATGTTCTAACCAATCAGGGCCAAGCAGTTTATTTATTGCTTAACCAATGAAATCAACAGATTGATATATGACACTCCCACATCAGGAGAAATCGACTTGCCTTTCTTAAATAGCATGCCCTTGTTACTTACTTCGAGTGGCATCAATTGACTGCCTTTGAAGATAAAGACTAAAGTCACTTGCACACCTTCTGTTCTGTAGTCTGAACTAATGGTGTTAATGCTGGGTATTTCTCAAATATCAAATTATAGCTGAGCTTTTTGTTCAGCAATACCAGCAGTATTATACACTTTACAATTTGGAGGTGATTGGGAAGACCTCCCCAAAGTAGGCATACTGAAAGCATGGGCCTTTCTTTGATAATATTAAGTAGTGGTCAACCCCAGAAGAGGTAGAGCCCAGTGAAAGTAGATTGAGAAAGTGGGACAGGCATAGTGTGCTGTCATTACTGACCAGGTCCTCTGGTACCCTGCTCCTGGTATGCTTAAGAACTGCCACAACTAGAGTTGGAGTTCAAGGCATTTGAAGTTTAATCTCCACTGAATATGGATCAATACTGGTTTTGAGGGACCTAGGTGACTTTGTAACTAAGGCACATATATAAGCACAACATGGAAGATTTGCTATTACTATGTTTCATGTGACCTTAAATTTCATATCACACTGACCAAAGCTACCTACTGTCCTCCAGGGAAGCTCTTTCCCTTGTCCTGTGACATACAGGCATCCTCTCTGGCACATCTTTAGGTAACTTGATTACTGCTTAACAACATTGACCTAAAACAGGGGCGTCCCTCTCTGTTCCACTAGTCTGATCTCTTCTTAGTAGCAATGTTCACTCTTTCATGTCTTCCTTTTTAACAGTTTATTCTCTGAAAGCCCCACAACGTGCCAAGGGATGTCTATTCCTGAAGCACAATTAATAAAAACTCAGAGAGAGAAACTGGGGTTCAATCTAAAGATCTGAAAAGCAAAGCAGCCAGCCACTGGCTCTTATCTTGACCTCAGTACAAAATGGTAATCCTGCCTCCAGGAGTCTCAGAATGAGACTGTGTCTAAGAGTTGTCTCCTCCCATTTCATAATCCTCTCTAGGGTTTTCATTAAAGGTGTGCACCTCTGGGACTAAAGGCATGCACTACCTGGTTTCTATGGCAACTAGCGTGGCTACTTGGATTAAAGGTGTGTGTCACCAGTGCCTAGACTATAAGGCTGACCAGTAGGACTGTTTTACTCTCTGATCTTCAGGCAGGCTTTATTTATTAAAATACAAATGAAATGCCACTACATATTTCCAGTTTAGAAATCCAGGAATACGGTGGGAACAAGTGGCTGGCTGAATGAAACACCCAGGCTGAGAAAAGCTGTCCAGCGAGGAAAGCTCCAGGACCTGGGAGATATTTTCATTACTGATCCACCTGCCTTCCCTAAATAAAACTCACAGATGGCGGCTAGTCAGCTAACCCCAAAATTTTGCAGGACAGGCTCTTCACAAAAAGAGTTCGTTTGGGTTTCATTAAAATTAATTGCTGAGGTAACCTGCACATTTGATCCTTTAGTGAGTGGCATTTTCCAGCATTCTGTCTCTGATCCAGAGACATCTCTAGCTTCAGTAATTCAGTCTTCCAGGCCAGTTCAGACTTGGAGTAAATACATCTTTGAAAATCCACACAAGGATTTATTTCTGGCCTGAGGCTAATGACACTGACAAGCACCTTGTCTCCTAAGCATGATGGAAAGGGTGTAGCCCTCTAACTCTAGGACAGACAGGGACTCAGGAGCCTGACTCGTGCATGATTGCTTGGTTCAGAAACACGTTTAAATAGAAGAGTGTCGGGATCCTGGCTGTTTGAAAGCAGGAACTTGCTGTAGGTCTGCCAGTGTGGAGTGTTTACTGCTGTATGCGTTTTCTTCTGCATTTTCAGATGCAACTGCTGGTGTTGTTCTAAGTCTGGAACTGGGTTTCCTGCGATCTGACAAAAGGTTTGGTCTGAACTTGGCACCGTGTGCAAGAACTCCACTCAGGACACTGCTCCTTGACTTGTTGCTCTAATTTGAACATTCTGGAGTCCCTAGGAGTTGCCAAACTACCCGAGGACTCTGAGAACTGTAAATTCACCCTCATTCTGAGGACCTTCCTAACTTGCACTATTTTCACGTATCTTTTCCCAGCTTCAGTCACTGGTGCTTTCTGCAGAGAAAGCATTGAGTTTTGTCATTTTTTTCCAGGGCCCCAAATCTGCAATAAAATTCTCTAGTTTTCAACTCTGCTAGTGTGTCTCATACCCACTAGATAGTGAATTTCCATCTCATGCTAATCTACATGAATATAGACAGCAATGAAAGAAAATGACTTTTTGGTCTTAGAGTGCCACCTAGTGTACAGTATCTTTCTGATTTTAGGGTGACAGGGTTCCAAATATTGTCAATCACTATGTATGAAACACTAAATGTAGCCTCTGTTCTGTCATCATGCTTGTCGATTCTTGTGGTTAGGCATATGCATAATTACTGTACATATTACTCACCAGGTTGCTGAGGCCCACAGAGGTTATGCAATTACATGTAACCGCAGACATGGAATTCAGTTTCCACGTTGTATGACATTTCCTGGTAAGGCATGAACAAATGTTCATGATCCAGATAGGTCACCAAAAACAGAGTAAAGGATTGACACATCTGGTATGGGCAGACAGTGGCAAATTGGAAGTGGGAGGCATTATGTGATAATTTTCTAACAACTGAATTACAGAAGGCTTTCAGACCAGTACAATACTTGTATATGTCATAATTTACAACATAGCCCCCTAAAAGGTAAATGCCTGGTATGTTGACAGTTTCAGAGGTTCAGCCCACTATCATCATGATGGAAAGCATGGCAGTATGCAGGCAGTTCTGGTACTGCAGTAGCAGCTGAGAGTCTGACATCTTGTAGGAAATCGGCTGAGACATTTGGAGGTATCCTGAGACACTGGGAGGTAAACTTCCAAGCTCGCCCCCACAGAGACATATTTCCTCCAGCAAGGCCACACCCACTCCAACAAAGGCACACCTCCTAATAGTTCCACTCTCCATGAGATTATGGGGGCCAACTCCACAGAAGGCCTCAAGTCACATAAAAGGCAGTGGCAGTACAAAAGTCCACTAATGTCATTTAGAAAAATACCAGGCTGGATAAAGCAACCATTGGAATGAGTTAAGGCTGTAGTGGCCCTTCAATTGTGCTTTAATAACTAAAGCCTGCCTGAAGATCTGAGCGTTAAACTGCCCCACTGCTCAGCCTTACAGGCCAGGTAATGGTAACACATATTTGTAATCCCAGTAGCCACACTAGTTGCCACAGAAACCAGGTAATGCACGCCTTAAATCACAGGCCTAGAGAGGATTATAAAATGAGAAGAAACAGCTCTCAACACACAGTCTCATTCTGAGATTCCTGGAGGCGGGATCACCATTTTTGACTAAGGTTGAGGTAAGAGTTACTGGCTATTTTGCTTTTCAGATCTTCTCTCTGAGTTGTCATTAATTGTGTATCATAAGGCTTATGTGACTGAGGATCATAAATAAGCCCTCCCCATTCCATGTATGTATTGGATTGAGGAGTGGGTCTCCAGGCCCCTGTGGGGACATTCCATATCAAGAAGGCTCCTGATACTTAAGGAGGATGTGAGAGCCTACAGAGCCTGGAAGCCTAAAGAACTGACAGAGGCTAAGAAACGACACCATCTTGACAACTACCAGTAGGCCGGAAAGCCAAAAGAAGATGAGAACCTGGAAACCTCGGAGTCTGAAAAGCTACATTGCTGAAAGAGTTGGTCATGGGTCTAATAGCTTACAAGGCCAAGGAGTCTAGATGACACATGACTCCTAACAAACTATAGACCATTTTGTAGAGTATTGTTCTCTGTACCTTTACTGTGGATTATGAGCTAAGACAGCATCCCTATAAAGTACTAGTTATCTAAAAGGCATGGTGTCTTAGTTACTTTTTTATTGCCATGGAAAAACACCGTAACAAAGGCAACTAACAAAACATTTAATGTGTGACTTACAGTTTCAAAGGGTTAGAGTCCGTGACCATTGCGTCAATGAACATGGCACAAGAGCAATAGCTGAGAGCTTAGATCCTATTCACAAGTACCAGGCAGAGAGCTAACAGAAAAGACCTTGAGTTCAGCAAAATGATAGAGCCAGATGTCCAGGAAACCTAAAATTAAATGATGTGATCCGTTTTATGTATGGTTATTTTAGAAGAGCGCCACTTTTGTGTGATTTTGTATTGATTTGACCTTAGGTCGGAGGCTGGAGTCTTTGATTTTGACTTCATCTTTGCAGTTCTTCCTGTGAGTGTCTGTGTCTAAGTCTGCCTTCTTCAATGCTGTATGCTAATCCATAGGTGTATTTATGCCTATATGTGTTTTGTTAGTATGTACCAGAATATATTTTAGTGTCTGCACAGTTGGTGAGTTCTTGCCCAATGGCCTTCATCCAAACTAAATTACTATTGTGGTTTGAAAGAAAATAGCCCCTAAAGGGAGAGACACTATTAGCAGGTGTGGTCTTGTTGGAGGAAGTGTGTCACTGTGGTAGTGGGCTTTGAGGACTCTTTTTCTCAAGCTTCCTTTAGTGAGGTCGTGAGTTCACTTCCTGCTGCCTTTAGTACCACGTCTGCTTGTCTGCACGCTGTCATGCTCCCTGTCATGAAAATAATGAACCAAACCTCTGAAACTGTAAGCGAGCTACTTCAAGTAAATGTTTTCTTATAAGTTTTCATGGTCATGGTGTCTCTTCACAGCAATAAAAACCAAACTAAGACAGTTGCCTATGCCTTTTATAAAAATAATTTTTCAAGGTTTTACCATATATTTATTACTCTTAAAGACTGACTTTGCACTCAGATACAGAAGTAGAAGCACTCAGTGAGGGCAGCCAGCTACTCGTGGTAATCCATTCCTGGCATTTTTCCTTGGCTTCCTTCATTCTCTTTGCCAAAAATCTAGAACAACTGCTGCCTCCTCCTTGTTCCTCTTAGTGGGTTGTTTCTTCAGAGCAATATGCTGGCACTTGTGTTGCAAGACACCGTGAGTAGCAAGATACTGAATCTTGGGTGCCTTGGTCCTGGACTTCTTGCTTTCTTTGTTAAGGGCTTTCTGACAACATATAGGCAGACATCATTTTCTTTAGAGAGACTGAAAAGCAGTTTCTGCTAACTTTGGGGACCCAGTCCCCAATGTACAGAATTAACTTTTCTTCCAGAAATATCTGTAAGGGAGGACTTCCCCTTCCAGTTGGTATAGTGCACACTCAGACATAGAATTCTCAGAAAAATACCTGATATTTATTACCCCAGAGAGGCAAGGTGGAGGGCTGCCTCTGGAAGCAGCAGAATTCAGGCAACAGTAGCAGCAAGTAGCAGCAGCAATCAGAAAGCATATGTTTTGTTTTGTTTCAGAAAAAGTGGGTTTTTAAGGAGGAAAAGGGGGAATCTGTGGTAGGTTGAGTGGATAAATCCTGATTGGTCAAGTAAGCCGAATAATAAATTTTGATTGTTGGCTCATGGTGTTTCTCTCAGGAATGACTCAGTGGCCATATAAATGAATGGACCATGGAGGGAGGCTACCTTTAGAAATGTATTCTAAAGGGGTTTTAGCAAGGGAGAGGGAAAGAAGGAAAAAGATAAAGTCAGTCAGCACCATGGTTGCCATGCTTAGCCTGCTAGAGAGCCCTTCATTGCTACCTTTTTGTTTTATTACTTGGTTGCTGGATGTTGGGTTATTGGACATTCCTTTTCTTTGGTTACTTTCTGCTGACATCAGGTCACCTTTGTTAAGAACCCAAGGAAAATGGAATTTTGGTCAAGGTCGGGAAGAGTAAACTGTTTCATTTGCTGTCCAGGGTCTGCAGGAGCATTTGGGGCTAGGAAAGTGCAGGCAGTATGGGAACAATCTGTGAGGCTGGGCTAATCAGACTTGCTTGCCTTGGAGCTTTCCAGGAGGCAGATTCAAGGGGAATATCTGGGGCTGGTTGGTTGGTGGAGCAGTGTGTAGTCAACTTGAAATCTGAGACAACGGGCAGGAGGTAAAGATAAGGAGCTTAGGGGAAAATTTAATATTCAGTGTCCATTTGAAACTTTTATGGTCCTGGTAATTGGGAGAGGGATGTCCCAAGACCAGCAAAAGTGGGGAGACAATACCCACTCTTATGAATAGACAGGTAGGGAAATTTAGGCTGTTGCTTGACAGAAGTACTTATCTAGAGTCCATTTTTCTCTGACAGGAGAATTCAAGGCTATTTTTTAAAAATGGTGAGAATTTTTTATGTCTATAAAAGTTTTAGACTTGTTCACTTTACCACTGTTTTCTGTACTAAAACCTATATTGTAGAAAGAGTAGTAGACTCATGTCTTTGAGCCACAGGAAAAGTTTGGAGACCCAAAACTGATTCTGGGTTAAAATCATTAAGATCTTTGTAGGACTGTAGAGATAAATTTGACAGAGATGTTTGCATTAGGATTAAAAAGTATTTTTCAATCTATTTTTAGAAGTCAGCCAAAGGAAATTTATAATCTTAAGCTTGTGACTGTGATAACTTTAGTAGTGTTTTATTGGGGTTAGATTAATAGCTTACTTCAATTCTATTGGTAAATGTTAAGATTATGAACTTTTGAAGTTTTAGTATAACAATAGCACAGAGGGAGGGAAGACACCTGAAACAACTTTTCATATCCCTGATATCTCTTTCCCAGATCCTGAAAACTTACTTAGGTTTTTATGTCCTAAGACCTTAAACCGTTTTCTTATAACTTGCATTCACAGACTTTTATGATTAATCCTTTACATCAAGCCGTTATAACTTATATTTACATACCTTAAAACATTTTCTTATTCTGTAATAACTTCAGACCTATGTAATCTGGTGAGAGAGAAAAGGAGGACTTGTATACTGGATGTGGGGTTAGTTTGCTGACATCCATTGTAGATTTGGGTTTAGTTCTGTAAAAAGGTTTTATCTGCTGGGGTGAGAGTCGGGTGCACTTGGAGAAAGGTTAGAAGGGATTTAATATTAGAGCAAAATATTTGATGTAAGTAGTGGATAATGTCCTGTGTGGAAGGAGGTTAGGTATGTTTGTATCTGGGTTATATAGTAGGGCATAGGTAGAAAAGTGGGTGTGTTATATGGAATGAAAGGACAAGTCGGCATCCTGCCAGGATGGCATGATTATCGTGTTTACAGGTAAGAAATGTAAGTGGTAAGTTCTTGATAAAAGAAGTTTGGAGGGATAAAAACAGGACAGTGGGATGGGATTGGAGTCCTCCATAAGTTACGAGTTGAGAGAAATTGGCCATTCCCCCACCAAAGAAAAGCAGTTTGGATTTTGCTAAGGGCAGAGACAGGGAACAGAGATGGGTAAGGTGGTCAAAAGTGAGGTGTTTATGCATTGGTGTAAGAGATAATCAAAGATTGATGATTGGGGGAGAGGAGAGTTGAGCTTTGAAAGGTAAACTCCTGAAACTGAGGAAATTGAGCAGTGAGACTGTCAGATCAGCTATAGGTGTGCAGGACTGTAAAGGAAGGGGTCATCTACTTACTAAAGCAGGTAGGAGGGATAAGAGGAAAGGCAGGCCAGGTCTGTGAAGTCTGAAAGGCAACCTTTTGGATGAGGACCATAGGGTGCAGAGGGATAATAACAGTGCCTATGTAGCAAAGTTCTTGGACTAGGCAGAGGTTCTGTTAATTTTGACTGTCAATTTGGGAGTATGGTAGGGCAAAGAGGTGGTATATAGAGGCTGTTTGGAGAACAAGGACTGAATTGTATGTTTGAAGCCTTTGAGACTTGTTAAGTGTTGGGGTACATTGGAAGGGAGCAGTATGGGTCAAAGGGGTGAGCTCAAAGACCCAGGCTGTCTTTCAATTACAGTGTTCCAGTGAGATTTTGATGGCCAATAGGAGTACAGATAGTGCGAAAAACTTGGAGAGGCAGAGAAGCAGGTGGTGACAGACAGGCTGAGAAACAAGCTTGGACAGGCAGAGGCATAAAGGTAAGGAGAGGAGAGGGAGGAGGAGAGGGGTACTTCTTGCCTCTTTGTGTCCACAAAATTGTAAAGGTTGTCATCTTCAGTGTTTTTTAGGTAATATAAAGGCTACTTTTGAGTACTAAATTGCATCAGAAATGTTGGGTGTGAGGTGAACTTTTCAGTCCAGATGAAGAGAGAAGATTCCCTTTGCCAATGGTGGCTGTAAGTCAGGGTTGAAAGTCAAAGACATCCCCAGGGGTCTCAACTGACCTCTAGAAAAGGATAGTCATTATTCAAGTTTCATCATCAAGAGAGGGACACAGTGGGTCCAAGGAGAAATCCAAAACCTATCTACACAAGTTTTGAGATGTTAGGAATAAACAAGGCTGCTGAAGGCCATGGCGGGGTATGTTCTCCCCACCCCCACAAGATAGAGTGGGGATACCAGACACTCAACAATTTTCACCCAGTTCTTTGGGTGAATGTTTAGGACTGGAAAACTTGGGAGAACTCACCAATTAGCCAATGTTGGATGAAGTGAATGGGCACCAGCTGGTCTGAAAAGTGCAAGAACTGGATTGGGAATCCTGTAGACCTTTTTGAGTTATGATCGTCTTCATGATCAGAGTTACACAATCAATGGAAAGGAGGAGTGAGTCCCTCAGAGTTGGTACAGGATACACCCAGACACCAAATTCTCACGACAAAGAAGATTTATTACCTTGGTAGGGGGAGCAGGAGAGGGCGCTGCCTCTGGATTGGGCAGAGTCAAAGAGCAAGCAGTAAACAGCAAGCAGATGATATTTTATTAAGGAGTAGGTTTTTTAATGAGAAAAAGAGAGAATCTGTGCTAGGGGTAGCTGGCAAATTCTAATTGGACAGGCTAGTCACATAATGAATTTTGATTGTTGGACCTTGGTGTTTTGTCTCAGGAATGAGTCAGTGGCCAAATAAGGAAATGGGCCTAGGGGGGCAGTTTTAGGAATGTAAACTAAGAGTTTTTTTTTTATTTCTCTTTTTTTATTGAAAAAAAATTCTGCCTCCTCCCCGCCTCCCATTTCCCTCCCCCTCCTCCCACTCCTCTCCCCCTCCCCCCACTCCTCCCCCTCCCTCTCCAGTCTGAAGAGCAGTCAGGGTTCCCTGCCCTGTGGAAAGTCCAAAGTCCTCCCCCCTCAATCCTGGTCTAGGAAGGTGAACATCCAAACTGGATAGGCTCCCACAAAGCCAGAACATGAAGTAGGATCAAAACCCAGTGCCATTGTCCCTGGCTTCTCAGCAGCCCTCATTGTCCGCCAAATTCAGAGAGTCCGGTTTTATCCCATGCTTTTTCAGTCACAGTCCACTTGGCCTTGGTGAGCTCCCAATGGATCAGCCCCACTATCTCCGTGGGTGGGTGCACCCCTTGTGGTCCTGACTTTTATGGGGATAAGGGGAGAGAAAAGTGAGAAGGGGAGGTTGTGGGGAACTTGGAGAAACGGGATGATTGGGATAAAGGAAGGTTGGTTAGGGGAGCAGGGAAGCACATATCTTAATTAAGGGAGCCATCTTAGGGTTGACAAGAGACTTGGATCTAGAGGGGCTCCCAGGTGCCCAAGGCGATGTCCCCAGTTAGTTCCTGGGGCAGCTGAGGATAGGGAACCTGAAATGACCCTATCCTATAGCCATACTGATGAATATCTTGCATATCACCATAGAACCTTCATCTGGCAATGGATGGAGATAGAGACAGAGACCCACACTGGAGCACCGGACTGAGCTCCCAATGTTCCAATGAGGAGCAGAAGGAGGGAGAATATGAGTAAACTAAGAGTTTTAAGCAAGGGAGAGGGACAGGGGGAAAAAGGCAAAAACAGTCAGTGCCGTGTTTGTCACGCTTGACCTGTTAGAGAGCCCTTCAATATCCTTCTTTCTTTTTATACAATGACCGAGGTGGGAACTCTTAGAGTTATCATCCACAGTACATCTGTAAATAGACTTGCACTTCTCTCCAGGTCTCCTTGGTCTATAACAAGAATGGCCCTTACTCAGCAACAGGTGCACTCTGCCATGGGTCAAGACAACTTGCTTCATAGAAAAGCCTTGTTTGTCCTTCCCACCACTGATTCTGACCACATAACTCTTTCACATAAAAGCATGCTGTGGCCCCTTGCTTTTCATGGGATGTTTGTGTTAATTGCCCACTTCTGTGAGTTTCTAATAGCCAGTATCTGGGAAGGAGATATTCAGCTTCACCTTGACACTGCTGGCAGCCCAGGAGGTGCCATGAAAAAAGGCCAATAAACTATGTCTTACGTGCTTGTGATTCCTTACATCTTCCCCAACCTTCCTGCCCACCCCTCCCCATAAATCTCTTTGCTTCCTGTATTGGAGTTTGGCCCTCACAGGGAAATTATGACTTCTTTCAATTCTGCCTTCTTACAAAAATTTCATAAGTTCTCCTTCCTTTTCTATTTTGTGAAACAGTTTGAGTAGAGCTGGTATTCTTTAAAAATCTGAGAGAATTCTTTAATGAACTTGTTTGGTCCTGGGCCTTTGTTAGTTGAAAGAATTTTTATTATTGTTTCAACATCATTGTAGTGTCTGATGTGTTTTAACTATTTATGCCATATTGGTTTAGTTTTGATAAGTTATATGCTTCTGGAAACTCATCCATTTCTTTCAGATTTTCCAATTACATTAAATATGGAATTTAAAGCATTTCCTCATGCTTTTCTGAATTTTACTGGATTCTGTTCTAATTCCTCCATTTTCATGTCTAATTTTATTAACTCGAGTCTTCTCTCTTCTTTTGATTAATAGAACCAATACTTTATTTCAATGTTGATTTTTATTTCTACTTCACTTATTTCTATCCTGGTTTTGATAATCTCCCCTTGTACTACCACAAATGCTTGTTTTGTCCTTCTTTACCAAGACCTTGTAGTGTATCCTTAAGTTATTCATTTAGGTTATCCATTTTTATAATAGCTTAATTCTCTAATAATTTTTTGACATTTCATATTATGTACTCCAGTCCCATTCATCTCCCAGTCCATTCATATCCTCCTCTCACCCCTATAATATCCCCACCAAGAAAAACCTACTTCCAAAATCAATTAAAACAAAGAAACAAAACCCCACCTTGTTTCTCCATCATTCCATCACCTCTTTATACATCTTAGTGGCATTGGGCATTAGCTCCACCCACAAAATGTTCATTGCAAGGGGTCAGTGCTCTGGCTCAAAGCCTCTGGCACACCATCACCACTGGACCGTCACCGAAACTCCTCTCAGTAGATGTCCTGCTGCTGCCTTGAGACAACAGTTACATTTCCACAAGACAAGTCTCATTGCACATTCCAGCAGGTCACAGATGGGGTAAATGTTAGCGTTGGCCAACCCAAGGTCCAGGATGTGGGTCTGGGTGGTAGCTGAGCTGGTCAGTCTGGGCCACTGGAACTGCCCCCATCAGGCAAACAGGAATCAGGGTCACTTCTCCTATGCTGCTGGTAAGGGGTGGGGCTATCTCTCCCAAGTTCAGAGGCCAGCTCTCCTGCTGCAGTCTCCAGTGAAAGCCAAGGAAGGGTGAAGCTAGTTCAACATGGCCCTCAGATATCAACATGCATAGTTTCTAGGATGCTCTGTGGCAATACAGGCCATTGACATCATCACAGACCCCAGTTGCAGCAGAAAAATGGACTCAGAGATAGCTCAACTGGGATGTCACCACGGCTCCAGTAGTATCACAGGCCACTGGCCACCCAGACATCTCCAATAGCAGGAAGACCATCAAACACCAAAATGGTCTTAAGTGGCTGTCTAGATCCCAGGCATCTGCACAGCCCTCATTGCTAACAGGAGCCTTGAACATCAACACAGACCCTGGCTGCCATTGGACATGGACCCAGACATGGCCCTTGGCAGTGGCCCTGTTCCAAATGGCACCATGACCACAAGTGAGAGCTCAGGTCACTTAGATCAGCATGGCCCTGGCAGTGGTGTGGCCCTCGGGTGCCAACAGGGCCACAGGTTGTGGTTTAGACCCTGGACATCCACGTAGCCTTTGGCGGCATTCTAGGCCATGGATATCAACACTGACCCGAGCTGTGGTAGGACTGCAGGCCCAGAGATGGTCCTCAGCGGCATCCTAGACTCAGATGATACCATGGCTCCAGGTTGCAGTACAGACCATTAAGATCGGCATCGCCTTTGATAGTTTTAGGAGCCAAAGACATCAACACAGACTCTGGCTGCTGGAGAGCCATGAGGTTCTCCCTTTTTGATGAAGGCTTTTCACACTATAACTTTTGCCTTAGGAGTGCTTTCCTTGTACCAATAGATTTTGCTATGCTGTTTCATTCATATTTAATTCTAGAACATTTTTCTTTCCTTGCAAAGTTTTATTCCAGTGATCTTTTCAGTCAATGGTGTATTGTTTGATCCCTATGACTGTGTATTTTTTGTGGTTTCTATGGATGTTGATATTTAGCCTTAGCCTATTGTAGTCAAATACAAATAAGGAGTTGTTTCATTTTACTCTCTTTGCTGATACTCATAGTGTTGCAGTACACTGTCTATTTTGGAGAATTCCCCTTGGATAGGAATGTTTACTTTATTCATTTGTGTTCGAGTAAACAATTCTGTATATCTCTTTTAAGTCCATCTGATTGATGAGGATGATTAACTGCAGTATTTCTCTGTTCGCTTTTACTAAATGACCTGTCCATTTGTGAAAGTGGAGTACTGAAGCTTCCTCCTGATACTGTGTTGGGGCCAATTCATGGCTTTATCTCTACAGTATTTGTTTTGTGAAACAAGGCATATCCACGTTCACTGTTTAGAATTGCATTGACCTCAATAGGCTGTTCGCTTTATTAGAACGAAGTGTCCTTGTTAATCTCTTCTGATTAGGTTTGTTTGTACCTATTTTCCCTGGTATCAGTAGTAACACCTACTTGTTTCCTGGTTACACTTGTTGAAAAAAATCTGTTCATATCTATATCTGTATTTGAGGTGAGTTTCTTGGAGGCAACAAAATAAGGAATTCTGCTTTATAATGTAGTCTGTCAACCTTTGTTTTTTTATAAAAAATTATGTGCATGTTTACATGTGGTGTGTGTGTGTGTGTGTGAGCATGCTCTGGCTCCTATGGAGGCCAGAAGTGTTGTATTCTATAAAGTGGGAATTAGAGGTGTTAGTGAGCTTTCTAACATGGGTGCTTGGAACTGACTCATATATTCTGAATAACGAATAGGATCTCTTGATTGTCATCTCTTCAGTTCCCAGTTAATATTTAGAGTTATTACTGAAAATCTATGTTGATTACTGTCATGGTGTTGATTTTGTAATATTTATTTCCTTGCCATCCTTTGATTACCCTTTGACATAACATTGTTTATTTTTTCTCTGTAGCCCTTGGAATATTCACATCCTTATATTCAGTTTAAGGTATATTTCCAATATATTTTATTTATTTATTATTTCTTTATTTCTTTTTATTCATTTTGTATACCAACCATCATTTCTCATCCCCTTCTCACAGGTTCTGGTGATTATGACTAATGCTGCTATGAACATAACTGAGCTAGTTACCTTGTGGTATGATTGAGCATCCTTTGGGTATCTGCTCAAGAGTGGTACTGTGGGGTCTTGATGTATATTGATTCCCAGTTTCCTAAGAAACTGTCATACTTATTTCCAAAGTGGCTGTACAAGTTTGCACTCCCACCAATAGTGGAGAAATGTTCCCCTTACTCACATCCTCTTCAACAAAAGCTGTTCTTCAAGCTAGCTTGTTGCTCACAAATTCTATTTGCCTCCTTTTATTGCAGGGCGTTTTTCTTCCTCCTTAACTTAGTACAGATAGTTTTTCTGGGTATAGTATTCTGGGCTGGCATCTTGGTCTTTCAGAACTTGAATTACATCTGCTTAAGTTCATTATGGAGTACACAGGCTCTGGATTCAGGGCCTCGAGTGGGGATGCTAGGATCTCAGAGAGAGGGGAAGGTGACAACTGCCTGTGAAACAAGCAATGGGATTGGCTAAGGTCCTCTGATGGTGACGATTGGGAAGAAGAAGAAGAAGAAGAAGAAGAAGAAGAAGAAGAAGAAGAAGAAGAAGAAGAAGAAGAAGAAGAAGAAGAAGAAGAAGAAGAAGAAGAAGAAGAAGAAGAAGAAGAGAGGCCATTAGTGGAACAAGTGAAGGACTTTGTTCTGGGGTCCCAGAAAGAACATAAGACTACTTGTGGGATGAGCAAGAGACCCAGGTCTCAGGTGGTTGTGCTGGTGTTCCAGAGTGAAAGGAAGAGGATGCCAACATGTGGAGAGAGTGAGCAGCTTGATACAGATCCTCCCATGTTAGCATTCTTTTTGACAGAGGCTGCTCATTTGTTCCTGGCTCCCTAGACCTGAAATAATCACACAGAAACTATATTATTTGCAATACTCTTTGACCAATAACTTAAGCATATTTCTAGCTAGCTCTTATATCCTAAACTAACCAATCTCTATTATTCTCTGCATCAACATGAGGTTGTGGCCTACCAGCAAAGGTTTGGCAGGCTCCAGCAGAAGCATCTGTCTCCTGTGGCAGCTACATGACTTCTCTCTGTCTTCACCTACTCTCTCTATATATATCTCTTTCTGCCAGTGGCTGTGATGTGTAGTCTGCACAGTCACTAAGAAGAATGACCAAAATGAAAATGGACACCTGGAGAAAAATGTTCCAAAGAGAAGGAACAAAGATTTTAAAAGCTCAAGATAGGGGTATGCAATGTCAGGGAGCCATTGCTGCTGGGAAGCACTGTCTAAATAGAAAGCTGTTGGTAAATAATATTTGTGGAACAACCAGGAAACATGTTTTGGAAACCTTTGTGAAATATGGGAAAAACCATGAAATTTTATTCTAAATAAGATATAAAACCATCAGAAGACTTTGAGTATGATTTTCAAAAAGATTCTAGCATGTTGCACCATCAGTATCATGTTTACCTCTAGGCAAAAGTGAGTTGACAAATTTCAGCTTTCAACACCCAGAGATGCTCGGCTGTCTGCTTCCCTTACAGTATACACAACCTTTTCAGCATTGTTACAGGACTTTCCAAATTCACCTATGTTATATCTAGCATTTCCTTACTATGGATTTTTTTAAATGAAAATACCATTCATTAATTTCCTCAACAAATATTTATTGAGTATCTGCTAGGTACCAGGTACTATTAGTACCAATGATAAACCAGCAAGCACAATACAGAAAAATTTCTCCTCATTATTAAAGTTCATACTGTATTAGGTAGGTATGGCTGCTGAGGCAGGCTCAACCAAGAGTGAACTAAACACTACAAGTTTGGGGTCAATTATACAAACACACAGACCTCTGGTGACATTTTACAGTCAAACCACAATAAGGAACATTTTTTTTTTTGTGGAAAACCCAAGACTATTCCTTAGAGTCTATGTTGAATTAGGAGGGAGTCCCTTAGGCAAAGGTAACAAAATACTAAAAGTAAGGAACCATCGAGTTGGCCTGGTGTAGCTGCCTTGAGAGATGTGACAGGTTTTTCAGGTTAGGGCCCATGGAACCTGGGGCACTGTATGCTCTTCATTTCCTGAGAGACTGACACCCTTCTCAGACAGTGAAGCATTCAGGACATTTTGTGCTTCTCTATCTGTTCCCTTGGAAGTCAGTGAGGCATGGAAGCTTGATAGGCAATTGGTCTTAGACATCAGTCTTGTGTTCCCTGTATGACTTGCAAAGGTCACTGTATGTTGACAACTACAACTGTACTGATCATGGAAATTTCCATTATATTCAGTTTCCAATAAAGCTTAAAAACTCTGATTGCTCTCAACAAAAACTGTCACAGCCTCAGTCTTACTGCGGTCCCTTCAATCAGCTTTTTTAAATTCCTCATGGCCATTTCAGTTGACCTTGGCCTAGTAGGTAAGCAAGGACATTTGCAGGTGATGCCAGGGGATATATAAGAAAAATATTAAAAAAAAAAGAAAAAGGAAAAAGAGGTTAAAGATGAGCAGCTCCAGGGAGCCATGCGCACACATATTGATAATATGGAATAAGGCAGGAACATTCATTGGAAATAAAATGATGGAACAGACACAGTTGAATGAGTGACATTTGTTTAAAGAAAGTCTACAAATTTATCTAGAAGAAGAGTTAAAGCAGGAACCACCAGTTGAAATTCCTGGTGTTTATTAGTCAACTTTAGCCTTCTTTCCATGAAGAAGGATCTCTGGATGCCAACACTTGGTATTGGTTAAGAAGAATAATGCAGAAAAATTTGATGCAAGTGAACCAGAAAAAGATTCTTGATTCTTCTCAACTTTGGAAAGAAACATTTAAAATTAAAAAGAAAAATGATCAGGAAAAACTGGAACTACTTGGGAGTATAAGAAAATTAGAACTTGAAGATATATTATCTAATGTCTCTTCCTGTGATGAGACTGAGGGTTTTTTTCCTCCTTATGCTTATTTTGCTCTGCCTCCAACTTCCAGCTTCAATTTCCACTGCCTTTAAAACTTATCCATCAAGTGCAGTTTCTGACAGCATGGAAACCTACTTTTTATGTCTAGTTTTATCTCTTACTGAGGTTATTAAGGAGGTTTTTCATCCCTGATAGGAAAGTTAGTTCCTTCTAAGTCAGGTACAGGTCTCTGATGCAAGAGGTTCCGAATTGTACCCAGGAGATTGGAAAAAGACATGGGATTTTTCTTTTCTGGTGATTAAAACACTTGATCCTAATAACCTGGGGCAAAAGAGTTAGACATTTTCATTTAAGACTATCAAGAATCTTAAACAGACTTATGCTCAATATGGACCCAACTTCTCCTTTTACATTGTCTTTCTTTGATACTATTTCTGGGGATGCTTTACGCCCCTCTGACTGAAGGGTAATGGCAAAAGCTTATCTTAATGGAGTCAGTACTTACTGTGGAAGACTGATTATTCAGAAAAATGCCAGCACTAAGCTATTAGAAATAAACAAAATAATGCACCCATAACTTTTGAGATGTACATAGGAGAAGACATGCGTGCATAGTGATGCTCAATGACAGATTAGATATCCTTCTGAGGCTTATAGAGAAATCAATGCTTTGATTTTAAGGGCATGGTATAAGTTATCAGATTCTGGAAAAAAGAGAGAACCATGGTGTTTGTTTGCCTAACATTGTTGCATTGAGAGATATGTGACATAGGTTTTTCAGGTAAGAGTCCATGGTACCTGGTGCACTATGTGCCTTTCAGTTCCCGAGATACTGATGGACTTCCTCAGGCATTGAAGCATTCAGGCCACTTTGTGCTTTTATGCATGTTCCCTTGGAATTCAATGAAGCATGGAAGCTTGACAGGCAATTCGCCTTAGGCATCAGTCTTGTGTTCCCTGTATAACTTGCAAAGGCCATTAAATCCTGGTAATGACAGCTGTAGTGATCCTGGAAATTTCCATTATGTTCTGTTTCTGATAATGGTAAAAAAGTCTGATTGTTCTCAATAAAAATTGTCACAGCCTCAGTCTTGTTATGGCCCCTCCAATTAGCCTGGTTTGATTCCTCATGACTCTATCTGTTAAATGTGTAAAAACAACATGGCCTGCCTCACATAGTGATAGCTATTCTGTAGAACTGTACTTGAGTTCCTCAGGAAGGGATAAAGGAGTGGTATTTGATAAGAAAACTGTCTGGGATGTACGATTGAGAGTACTGCAGTAATGAGATACCAGTGTAGTAGATGTGAAACTAATGAGAAATAGATTCTGGACAATTTTCAATGCACATGTGAATAAATGAGGCATTAAGACTGATTCCAAAGTGTTTTTTAAAAGGGAGACTGCTCATTCATTTCCGGGCTGCTCAGACCTGAATAATGATAATAATAATAATAATAATAATAATAATAATAATAGTAATACAGAAACTATTAATTGCGGCACTGTTTGTCCTATTTACTCAGTCTTCTTATTAACTAACTCTTACATCTTAAATTAACCCATTTCTATTAATATGTGTATTGCCATGAAGCTGTGGCCTACCGGTAAGTTTCACATGGCATCTCTTTGACTCCGCTTACTATCTCTCTCTCTCTCTCTCTCTCTCTCTCTCTCTACATATATATGTATATCTTCCAGTCTGGTTATATTCTGCCCTGCATAGGCCAAAGCAGCTTTATTCATTAACCAATAAAAGCAACATATATACAGAAGGACATCCCATATAATATCCCCTTTTCTGTCTAAATAAAAGTGAAGATTTTTTTATTTATTTTTATTTATTTATTTATTTTTTTTGGTTTTTCGAGACAGGGTTTCTCTGTGGCTTTGGAGCCTGTCCTGGAACTAGCTCTGTAGACCAGGCTGGCCTCGAACTCACAGAAATCCACCTGCCTCTGCCTCCCGAGTGCTGGGATTAAAGGCATGCGCCACCACCGCCCGGCTGAAGGTTTTAACTTTAATATAGTAAAATTACATATATAGAACAGCTATCAAGCAAGAATTATAGTTACAATATTTAGTCTATTTACATTTGGCAAATCAAGGAAAATATCATCTATCCTATTTTTGTGAGTATAAAGTTTTATATCTAATTTATCTTTCATCATAACTAAGGAAAACTATAACTATCTGTCTGCAACTCTTCAAAGACCCCAGAAGGATATATTACATAAATAAACAGAAAGCACATTATAAGCAAATTCCAAACCTTTAGAATTAACAGAGACATCTTGCTGTCTGGACAGTTACCCAAAATTCTTCTGTAATGTTCGGGCATCCATCTTCAGCCTAAAGGCCCATAATATCTGGCAGACTTCTCCATAAAGCAGGGAATAGGAAAGACTATATTGGCAGTTTGTCAGTTATTTTCTTTCTGTACTTATCTCATTCACAGTAAAAAAAATCAAAGAAAATAATATACATAATCCAGACTCTCTGTGTATATTCCATCTTTACACGGCATATTTTTCACTCCTTTAATCAATGATTGTCTGTACTCTTTTATATTACTTTTACTGTTTCTTTAAAGACTTTATTTAATTTTTAAAAAGTACTATTTCTTTTTATAACTGTTTATATTCTTTTTTTCTGTCTCTTCCAAGCCTACATATGTTATTTTTTTAAATACCCGATGACCTGTTTAGAAATTTATTTCTGTCTGAATCTGTCTTTACTGTCTATCTGTAATCATTTTTTGACTAGGAGTGCCTTTTTTATTTTAAATGTTAAGCAGGCATGACTAAGTCCAACTCCACAGCCCTGCATTTTGGCTCTGCCCTGTCCAACATGATGGAGGTATTCTCTTCTCTGTAAGCCATGTTCACTGTCCCAGCTCCAGGGACACAGCGAGTCTAAGTCACCATTAAACAACTAGTAGCATGCTTCTCACAAACCCCATTTAAGTGCAGGACCTCACAAAAGAGCCAGAGTTTGTGCTGCCAGCACAAACCAGAATGCTGTTGTTTCTTAAAAAAGCTGCATAGTTTTTGAGTGACTGTTGAGTCAGGAAGCCTTCTCTTAAAGCAATCATGTCTCTGCCTCTAGCAAACAGAGCCCACCCGAGTAAATGTTGCTGCGAAGAAGCTGTACTTAACTCTGTTCTTTAGTGTCTAGAATTCTTTCCCAAGCTCTCTCAGGTTTCATATGGATATAGTTACCTCATGTTGGCACCATTTTGTAAATGGAGGCTGCTCATTTATTTCCTGGCCACCCAGACCTAAATAATCACACAGATACTATATTAATTGCAACACTATTTGGCCTATTAGCTCAGGCTTCTTATTAACTAATTCCAACATCTTAAATGAACACATTTCTATTATTGCCATTAAGCTGCGGCCTATTGATAAGGTTCTGGTGGCAGCTTCTTTCTCCTTCGGCAGCTACGTGGCATCTCTTTGATCCTGCCTACTCTCTCTCTATATCTCTTCCAACCTTGCTATATTCTATCCTGCCATAGGCCAAAGCAGCTTTATTCATTAACCAATATAAACTATATCTGTCTGTCTGTCTGTCTGTCTGTCTGTCTGTCTGTCTGTCTGTCTGTCTATCTATCTATCTATCTATCTATCTATCTATCTATCTATCTATCTATCTATCTCTATATCTATCTGTCTGTCTATCTATCTATCTATCTATCTATCTATCTATCTATCTATCTATCTATCTATCTATCTATAGAGAGAGACATCCCACATGAAAGTGACACATGCTTTTCCAAATATCAGGATAAAGTACTGTTCAATGCAGTAAAAAATGGAGAGGTTTGGGGTGAATGATATGGATACCCGTATAGAAAGGGCTATGTGTGCGATTCCTATTAACTAATCACAGGAGCAGTGCATCTGATATAATAATAGCAAAATGTAGTGTTTCGAAGTAAATCCAAATCAGTGAGTAAAATAACAAATGAACATAAATTGCATTTTAGGACATGAAAATTATTGTAGCCACCAAAATCTAGTGGCTTAATTTCAATTAAGATACTAAAGATATAGAAAAGACCACGTGAAGGAGATAGGCAGCGAGTGAAATAAGAGGAACAGTATGAGAGATGTGTACTAGAAAATATTCTCCTTATGGATGATGATCATCTCTCAAGACACTAGCAACATTTCACATCAGACAAGGAAAAGCACACCTAGCATTTAGACAAGGTATGATCTGGGTCTGAGTAGTTGAGGGGCAAAGTTGGGATAGAGAAACAAGATTAGACCATATTCAAAAGAAAATTTGAAAAAAGAAAATTAAAACAATAATTATACATCAGCCTTCAAAGATTTTTACATTGAGAAACAAAATAGAAATTAATCCTTTCCTTTTTAAAATTTATTTATTTAAAAAATAACCTTTCCTTTTTTTTACCTTTTCCCCAATTTCCACTCTCTCTCCCCTTCCTGCTCCCTTAACCTTTCTCCCACCTTACCCCATTATCTCCTCAGAGAGGGTAAGACTTCCTGTGGGGAGTCAACAAAGTCTAGCATATTGCTTTGAGGCAGGACCAAGGCCCTCCCTACTATATCTAGGTTGAGCAAGGTATTTCTCCAAAGAGAATGGTCTCCAGAAAGCCAGTTCAAGCAGTAGGGAAAAATCCTGGTCCCACTGCCAGTGTCCCCATAGACTGCCCTAGCCATATAACTGTCATCCACATTCAGAGGATCCTATGCTGGTTCCCTCACTGTTAGTCTGGAGTCAGTAAGCTCACATTAGCTGTTTCAGAGGATGTCCCCATCATAGTCTTGACCCTTTTGCAGCTCTGCTCAGTGCTTCACTGTGGATCTCTGAATCTGCTTTCATCAGTTGCTGGAAGAAGGTTCTATGATGACAAGGTAGTTATCAATCTGATTACAGCGGGAGGACAGTTCAGGCATCCTCTCCACTATTGCTCAGGGTTTAAGCTGGGTTCATCCTTGTGGACACCTGGAAATTTCACTGGTGCCAGGTTTCTTGCTAGCCCCATGAGTTTTTCCTCAATCAAGATATCTCTTTTCTTGCTCTTCCTCTATGTCCTTCTCCCATGTCAACCATCCTGTTCTCTCATGTTCTTCTCCTTGTCCCATTTCTCTCCTTCTCTTCCTCTTCCACCCTCCCTTTCCCCCACCAAATGTTTCCCTTTCTGTGGGCAGAGTCTCCACTGTTGATTGATTTCTTTGCAGTGCAGAAGCCTTTTAATTTTCTATAACTCCATCTGCCAGTTCTTGGGATTATGTCATGTGATATTGGCATTCTTTTTCAGAAAGTCCTTATCTTGCTGTCTTAAGTAGCTTATTTTTTTTCCTCTAAAAGCTTCCAAGTTTTACATCTTACATTGATATCTTACATTAACCACTTTTAAATTAGTAGACAAGTTTAGAACATTTACTATAACAATGACTGAGGACTATTGGGAGAATCTTTACTTGTTTTTGTGCAGGGTAAAGAATATAGATCTAGTTTCATTCTTCTGAAGGTCGATGTAGAATTTCCAGAACTATTTCTTGAGAAGACTATCTCTTTCCTCATGTAATTTTTGATACTCACTGAAAATGAAATGTTTGTGGTTATGTGAGTTTTTTAGTTAAAAATAGATTAAATAATCAGGGGATTTCTATAGGGGAAGATTAGTGCACTGTGTTACATTTTAGGTGGTTAGAAAGAGCTGAATGTTTATTTCTAACATGTTGCTCTTTTCCTCTCCTAGTATACATAGAATCAGGTAACCCAGCAACCTACATGAACAGTCATAGGGAAGCTAATGGTTACTGAATCTGATAGCACATACACCAGATGCTGCAGTTTAGATCTGGAGTTTTGTTCTAGGCAGTAGAAACAAAGAAGGGACCCAGCCCTCTAAATGATAAGTTCCAGGGTATGCTATTATCAGCCGTTCTGATTGGGGGAGTGGTGGTTCTTTCTTTAGGTTACAGATAATTATTTCTTCTGCTGTCCTTGAGAGTAAAACACAAGCAGTAAATTTTCCGAACTAACATCATCAGTGAACTGAGGTGAAAGTGAACTTAAGGAGTTAAGAATCTTTTAGTGGGGTAAAACCAGGACAGCAGCTTGGGCAGCTTGTAATTCTATGTCCTTGGAGATCTGAGCATATTTTAAATGAAATGTTCTATGTCTGTACCCTACGCACTGACCAAACAGCTGCTAATAAAGATAATTGCAGCAAGGCAGATCTCTGCATTTACCTAGGGGAGAGGAACAAGTCCTGGCAGTGGGAAACTGTTTTCATGAAACAATTCTGAACTATGGTGATTAATTCTCAAACATGTAACAGAAAGGGAGTTAGCTACAGTGAAAGATCTACAGCAAAGGACACTCACTTTATTCACAAAGCAATAATGCCAAACGCCTTACCTTTTGATTTAGCCTTCATCAGATCCCTTGCTTCTGATAAGTCACTCATGAAAAGATGGCTGAGCAATTATTATATAATGTTGTGGTTTGTATCATTCAACTACAGAGTCATGGTATCTAGAGATGGGGAATACTTTGACTTCTTTCATACACACACACACACACACACACACACACCTTTCATTCCTTTGTGTAAAAATTATAAATGACTGTAAAACTTACAGGATAAAACTTAAATTGTCCAGTAAATAAGTGGGCCAATATGCTAAATAGACACTTTTCAAAAGAAGAACCATAAATGGCTGATAATTACTTGAAAAAGATGTTCAATACACTCAACTTTCAGGGAAATAGAAATTGAAATTAATTTAAGATTCCTTTTCACCTCCATCCAATGACCATCAAGAAAATAAACAAAAATGCTGTCATAATGTGGAGAAAGAGAAAAACTTGTACACTATTGGTGGGAATGTAAAATAACGCAACAACTGTGGATATTTCTCAAAAACCTAAAACTAGAACTACTCTATGACCCCCAAACTCTCACTCCTGGTTGTATGCTCTAAGTCAGCATATACTAAAGATGCTTGCATATTCATGTTTATAACTAAACTGGTCACCACAGCTAGTAAAGAGCCATCCTAGATGTCCATCAACAGATGGAAGGATAATGAAATAATCAAGTTCAGCAAAATGTGTGAGACTCAGAAAGACAAGTAAGGACATGAAACCATAAAAGGGAGTGTGTTTTTTTTCTCTTCACTCTTTGTTCTTTGGGGGCTTGCCACCCAGCTCGCAAATAATCACATGGAGTCTCAATCTTTCTAATGAATGCCTGGACTTAGCTTGGCTTATTTCTAAACAGTTTTTATTAACTTAAATCATTCCACCTGCCTGTTGTTTCTGGGTTTTTATCTTTCTCTACTCTATATACCTTCCTTTACTTCTTACTCTGTGGCTTGCTGTGGAGCTGAGGAGCAGGCTCCTGTTGTCCTCCTCATTTTTCTTTGATGTCCCTATCCCAATTTTTTTCATCCTATTTTATTCTCTCTGCCATCCAGCCCTGCCTATACTTTCTTCTGCCTTGCTATTGGCTGTTCAGATCTTTATTAGACCAATCAGGTGTTTTAGACAGGCAAAGTAACACAAATTCACAGTTAAACAAACACAACATAAAAGAATGCAACACAACTTTGTTTCATTAAACAAATGTTACACAGCATAAATTAATGTAAGACATCTTCAACTAATATTCCACAAAAAGGGAGATCTTAAGAAAGGGTAGTAGAATATATTGATAAGCAAGCAGAGGGACCACTATTTGGTGTAGTAAGGGAATCACTAAGAGGAGGTCAGAAGTCAGGTGGAAAGAAAGTCCAAAGAAGAATAAGAGTAATAAAAATACAAGAAGTAAAATAGCATAATAAATAACAATAAAGCATATAAATGTGAAAGTATCCTAATGAAACCCATTATTCTATATTTTAACTTAAATGTGAATGAAGATAAAACTATAAAATATAAAAGAAAATTACAATACCTAGACAAAGATTTGGATAAAAAAAAATGCTGAAAAATGAGAAAGTTAAAGAAAGGTTATATGCTTATGGGGGTCTCATTGGGAAGTCTGGAAAGGGAAAATAAGATGCTTGCAAACACATGGCAAGAGGTAACCTGTAAAGTGGAGGGTGTTCGTAGCTGGTGCACAAGTTACTCAAGACAGAACAGAGGAACCTGTTGCTGTAGATACACAGCTATAGTGGGGAGCAGTTTTCGTATTTACTGGTGAAACTGGTGATGGGTCCCAGCTGTGTTTACAAGCAGATACTTTAGAATTTCGAACATAAAAATGAAAGTACAAAATATTAACTCAGAAGGCAAAAACCACGGATCAGAAGAATACATCTAAATTTTGTTTAAATTCAAAGTCAGAATAGTTGAGATGTATTTCTTCAGTGACTCATGGCTTTACAGAGGAATAGGCAGAGTAGTGTAGGAGTTGAATATAAACAGCACTATGATTTGAAGCAATTAAAACTATACAACAGGACTAGAATGACTTGTTTATGTGCGGAATAGCTCTTTCTCATGACCATAAAACCTCATGCAGATATGAGAAATAAAATATGAGAAGAAATTGTGAAATATCTGACAAAATAAATGTGTGACTTTTAGATAACAGAATAATTTCTAAGTCTAGGGAGCTGGTGATGCTGTCCTTGATACTGACACAAGGAGTTGCAGGGATGGTATGACAAAGTTTACAAAATGCCTTTAGGAGTCAGTAGACACCAAACTTTTCAGAGAAAAGAAGATTGAAAGACTAGGGATCACGATATTAGGACTGTCTTAAAGTTATGGAAATCAACAACTGGACTAAGGAGATGGCCCAGTGGGTCAACTTGTCAGGGACTGTGTTGATTTTCTAAAACTCATGTAAAATGTCATAGTGGCACATATCTGTTACCCCAGCACTGGAGATGTGAAGATAGGCAGATCCCTGGGTCTCTCTGGCCATCCATCAACCAAAATTGTAAGCTCTAGGTTTAGTGGGAGACTCTGTCTCAAAAGAAAAAGGAAACAGTAACAAAAATGAGGGAAGGTGGAAAGTGATTGAGGAACATCCAATGCCAACATCTGGTCCACATACATCTGTGTGCACCAGATACACATGGAAAGAAAGAAACCAACAGTTGTAATATAAATCACACTTCCATATATTAACTTCATATAAAGTTATAATTGTCATATGAGTGGGAATGACTTAAAGCTTGGCAAATTATTTCAACAAAGGAAAAATGAATTATACTTATTTCTTTATTCATTCATTTGTTTGTTTTATATCCCAACTGCAATTTCCCCTTCCTCTTCTGCTCCCATTCCCTCTGTCACCTCCCCTTCATTTCCTCCTCAATCTACTCCTCTTCTCTTTCTATTCAGAAAGGGTCAGGCCTCCCATGGGGCTCAACAAAGAATGGTATATCAAGTTGCAGTAAAACTAAGCAATGCCCCTTTTATTAAGGCTTGTCAAAGTAACCCAAGAGTCAGCTAACATGTTAGGGACAGCAACTGCTCCCACTGCTAGGAGTCCCACAAGTGGACCAAGCTACACAACTGTCACATATATGCAGAGTGCCTGGGTCAGTCCCATACAGGCTCTCTGGTTGTTAGTTCAGTTTCTGTGAGCCCTTTTGAGTCCCTGTTAGTTGTGGGTTTTTATTGTGATATCCTTGACACTTCTGGCTCCTACAGTTCTTCCTCCCTCACTTCAGCAGAATTCTTTTAAGATGAGATTCAAGTCCGGATTCCCAGGGATGTAAAGGGGAAGTGGAAAGAATGTAGCAGAGTGATGTAAATTTGAAAACAGGCCATCTAGGTTTAGTTTCAAATATTACAGTGAAGAGTAGTAGAACAACATCCGCCCCAGCAGTCACAGTGTGGAAAACATGGCATCTTCAGGGAAGGGCCAACTTTAAGTACCAACAGGAAAATGATGTGAAAACAATCTGAAAAGAGGCTGAAGATAAAAAGAATTTTACTTATGATTACCCATGAAGATGGGAGACACAATCAGAACTATGAAGCCCCTAGGGAGATTAGAAAAGATGAGTGGACAGGGGCTCCTTGCTTTAGTGGTAATTACTACAAGAGATAATTGCTGGTGATAAGCTTAGCCTCGGTGACACAAGAACTTCGAGCATCAGTGTTGGATAGAGGTATAGGCTACATACATGCAGGAGGTAGTTTTCAGGAGATTGTTGCAAAGGAGGTGTGTTGAGTTAGGCAGTGGCAAGTTTTCTCTGTACCTGGAAGCTTTCTCTTGAGATGTCTTAGCTGCCCAAGACTCTGAATCCAAATGCTTCTGAAAAGAAATGCCCTGGGTACACTTTTATATATGCATTTTGTGGAAACTGGCTGCTTTGACATTTGTCATACATAACTGCAACGGAAGGAATGTGACAATGTCTTGACTGTAGAACGTGCCAGTTCCTCACTTCAGACATTGGCTTGTTACGTGAAAGACATGGAAATTCCTAGGCAGGTGCAGGTTACTCAGTTAAGGCCTTAATTAAACATCAGATACCAGTTCTTATTCAAATCTATCAGACTTCAAAGTCTGGTATTTCATCACTGCTGCTGGACTGCTCTTAAATAAATATTGATAGACTTTAAGGAACGTTTTTGCAACTCCTTTGATCTGTGGTTATTAGCATGATATTGATCTCAAAAGGACTTGTGCAATAGTTCTCTCCTGTCCACTACTGTTTTCTGCAATAGCAATTTCATGACTTGAGGACCTGAGGAGAATGAAACAGAGGAAAATGCTCTTTGACCTCAGGGGGAAAAATTCTGGTATTTCACCAGGACAGCTTTTTTTTTTTTTGGAGTTGGGAAGGTTCTTAGTTAATATGTCTTATTTGATTTTCATTCTGTGCACATATTTTGTCCAAAGCAAATTTGTGTGCCCTAAATGAAACAGATGCTTGAGGACACCAATATAAATTTGCTCAAGCCATCTCCCCATGCTGAATGAAAACATATTCTTTAAAATTGTGGGACAGACTCTATAACAGCACCAGAGCCCTCAGAAGCCAGCATTCTGCAGAAATACTTGCATGTTTGTTTAAAATGAGTCTCTTTTCCAATGTGGGATGCATGCTTTGTCATCCCAGCATTTGGAAGTGTGAGGCAGACTGACTCCACATTTAAGAGCTACCTGGAATACATAGGTGGATCTCATCTAGAACAAATAAAACCTGTCCATTGACTTGTCGGATCTGAATCTCTTGTAAGGACCATTTTGTAATAAAGACCACACAAAAGTTCAGGACTCAGAGAGAAGTATTTGGACCCAGGTTTACAGCCTTTCCTTACAGACTCCCCACATACTTCCTAATCCCTCTCCATGTTTTATCTCCTCCTAATATTCATATGCTTCCAAAAATTAACAAGGAATACTAAAAATAGCCAAATGGCTGAGAAATGGAGACCAATTAAATGATATTACAGTTTTATCAAGTGTCATGCAAGAATGATCCAAGCTAACAATATATACAAGGGCACATATGCACACACACACACACATGCACACACAAATGCATGAGAGAAGGGGAGTGAAGCAGTGAAGGGGAGAAGATATTATTATCAGTACATTTAAAACAGAAATCCAGACTTGAGTTATTTGAGAAAGAGAGTGTTCATATTATTGAACTGATCAAACCTTGAACTTTATCTTTACTCAAAAACAAAACACAAATGAATGACCATTCTTTTCCTGATTTTGATACAAGAATTCAGTTGAGAAAACTAGTATTGATTATTGTTGTCAAGAATGTGTTTGTAATCAGGGAAACCTCAAAAATTCCACACTGGAGAGAACACTTGGAGACTAGGCCTCCGGCTCCAGACTAGAGAAAACTTTGTATAACCAGGCTCTCAACTATGTGTGAATCAGCAAGTACAGGCCTCTGGCTCCATTGAGAACAGAATCACAGCAAGCAATATACTCTATATCCCAATTGTCTTCAAAGGTCAGCCCAGGGCTGGGGATTCAGCTGCAGTGGACCCAGAGTCCCCTGATAACTGAAGCTCTGGCTCAATCAATCTCAAAGGTCAGTGTGAGATGTGGTCTTTGACTTCTGAGGTCCCAGGAGTCATTGCAGGGCAGAGTCTATACTTCTGTATAGAGTCTCTCTGAATACACACACACACACATAAAACACAGGTCAAAGGTTTGGCCTCTGGTTCTCAGCATAACTCTAGACAATAAACAGATTTCATTGAGGGTATCTTACATTTGACCTCCTGCCTCCCAGTGGGGTCACATAACCCAAAAAGTGACCAGCCTTTTAACTCTCTCAGGGGTACTTAGAATTCAGCATATAGCCTTAACCTTAGTCCTGTTGCCACATAACCAAGACTAGACAACTTCAGCAACTCCATCTAATTATTAACACCAAGTTTTACTGGTCCTTATAGCTTAACTTCATACATACATTTTTCTAAAGAAGATTCATCGAAAACCAAAAATCTGAGTAGAGTCAGAAGAAAAGCAAGTTGATGACATCATTCTAGCAGATGTGCTAACCATGACAAAGAAACACAAAGACTATAACACAATGTACAAGCATCCATGACAAATATTGTGGCGAGAAATATGAAGTCACAATTATTGAAACACAAAATACTAAATAGAACACAAACCTTAATACCAATAATCAACAACATGATGACCTATTTGACACATTATATTAATAACTTTAAATATCAGTGACTTTAGTTCTCCAACCAAAAGTCACAGGTTGAGTGAATGGACTAAGAAGAAAAATCCACTTTTCTGCTACCTGTAAGAAACACAGTTTTAAAATCAGGCACTCGCTTAGAGTAAAGCTATGAGCAAAAGAATGCCAATCAGATGAGGACCAGGAAGCTATCAAGCTTAGCTCTCCTAATAGCTCACAGATTAGACTAAATGTGAATGTAAACACAACACAACAAAACCTCTGGCACACACTGGAAGCAGTCCTACTAGGAAAATTTATTGCTCTAAGTTTCTACGTTAAAAATTCAGATAGAACACAAAAATTACTTAATGATAAAACTCAAAAAAATTGAACAAGAACAAACCAAATCCACAACAAATTAATGGCAAGAAATAATAAGAATCAGTCCTGAGATTAACAAAATAGAAACAAATACAATAATACAAAAAAAAAGCAAATAATCTCAGACCTGGTTCTTTGAGAAGATAAACAAGATTGACAGACCTTCAGCCCAACTAACTAAAAGAAAAAGACTCAAATTAACATAATCAAAAAGTGAACAGAAAAACAAAATTGTCATTATATATTAAAAGTACTTAATAGAGCACAACAGACACCAAATAAATTCCAAATATTTGAAGGGAATTTTTAAAATCCTGTATTCCATTAATCTGGGAAACCTAAAAGAAACAGATAAATTGCTAGATTCAGCCAAACCACAAAATTAAGTCAAGTCTAGACTAACAACTCAAACAGACTCATAACAAATGAGGAGACTGAAATAATAAAAAAAAGCATTCTAGCTATAAAAAAATTGCCAGAGGCATATGGATTCACAGCAGAATTCTACCAGACTTTAAAATAACATCTATAACCAATTCTTCTGAAACTATTGAAAAAAATAGAAACAAACAGAAGGATCATTGCCAAGCTCCTTCTGTGAAACCAGCATCACTTTAATACTAAAGTACAACCAAAAAAGAAAACTGCAGGCTTTTGAATAAAACTGCAGGACACTTCTAAAAATGAAGCTTATTATCTTAGCATCAGTCTAAGAAAATGTATAAATCTTGAGCAGTTTTTAATACATTCTTGAAACACAGGAGTCAGGAGTGAATTTCTAGCCCAATCTTTGTTTGCTTTTTTGCAATTTGTGTAGGACAGTGACCTGAAAAGATAGTTAATCATCATTGGACTGATAGAAAAAACAGCCAAGTGACTTTAAAGAGGAACTTCCTGGAAGGATAAATGTTGGACATGCCACAAATGCTGTAGAAGACAGAGTTCAGGTAAGACATTTTGAGTCTGCTCTCAATATTACTTCAGTGTACAATATTTCTGTGAAATACCAAGGAAAGATATGGGGTGTTTATGGTTCATGGAACAAGTTATATGGCCTTGTATCTTCTGTGCAGCTCTCAAAAACAGTTATCAATCCATCCAGGAAAAAAAAAACAGTTATCAATCCATTCAAGAGACAGACATGACTCAGGTTTCCACAGCCTCTAGCTATAGCAAGTAAAAGATAATTGGAAAATAAGAGTTGGTAAATCATTTCCCAGTTCTGTCTGGATAAATGGAACTTCAACCATTTAGAACGATGAGTTGATTCCCCCTTCTTTCCTTTCCTTTCTCTCTCTCTCTCTCTCTCTCTCTCTCTCTCTCTCTCTCTCTCTCTCTCTCTCTCTCTCTCTCTTTTTCTCTCTCTCTCCCTCTCCTTCTTTCCGTTCTTAACTTTCTTTGATCTGGGAAAGGGAGGGTGCAGAGCTCGATGGTAGCCAGGAATAGGCAGAGTCTCTGAGCTGCTTCAGTCTCTGCTGCCAGATGAGTGTGTCATTCTTTTGCTGTGTGACTTGGGAAAAAGGAATGTGAGATTTTCCTGGTGCCTTTATCTCCAACTTAAAGATTTGCAATTTCTGATTAGTTTAGCTCCTAGCACAATGGAGAGCTCCCAGTATGCCACTTTCCACTCTGATTTTGCAAAGATGATGAGAAAATTGTTACTCTCAATAGAGCATGGGGATCCTCGGGTTCCCAGGAAAGGTGTAGGTGGTTTTGTTTTCCTTCTCGGTTCCTTGGGCAGATGGGCTCTTGTCCATGTTGCATTCCTGTGGCTCATGAACAGTTAAACACAGACACACATCAGCAGAGGCCAGGCAATTCTGACACTGCTTTCCCCATTCCCCCATCTATCAGGGAAGACTGTGCTCTCCTCAGGGAAGACTGGCAAGGTACATTCAGATGTCTGTGGTCACCTGTAAACTTTCTTTGTTTGAAATATTCTTCTTAGTCATTTAGAACCAAGAAACAACACATTCAGATTAAGCACATTCCACGCCCTCAAATGAGTCTTCAAATTCCAAGGTACAGAAAACTGATGTCATATGATTCAAGCCAGACTGACCATCTCACCTCCACTTTAATTATAAATCAGTTTACAGCTTAGTGTTTATGAGAAACTGAGACCAAAGGTTTATGTTTCCACTGTTTGTGTTGCAAGTATTTACCCCCAATATCTAGAAGTATGCTGAGTTAGTTTGTCTCAGAAAAGAGGGAGGATACAGAAGGTAATGCTCAATTAGTGCACACATCCCTGGAATATCAGAACCTGCAGCTATTGTTTTCGTAGAGGTAATGGGAATATTGAAAGGAGAAGATTGGGGAAGATACACAATCTATAACTGAGGAAGATTTTGGGTGAGGAAGAATCTTCCAAAGGGTGGAGCCCAATCTTCTTGAAATGGTGGCGCCACATGAGTAGAGCTTTGTGAGTGGATTGAAAATAAAACTTCACACAATAGCTGGGCTTAGTTTGTGAGGACAGAAAGTGGGAACTATAAATTATGTTTTGCATGGTCTAGGGACCTCTGGAAGATTCTAAGGCCAGATGGACTGTGCACAGTGAGGCAGGCAAGGATGGAGGATAAGAATTTCATTCAGTCACTGTAGGATGAACTTGGATGGGAGGGTTCAGATGGCTGCCTTTAGAGGTTTGAGAATGTATGTGAAACATTAGGTGTGAAGCCAAGCAAGACAAACTTTACAAACCACGCCAACATGAGATTACCTTGAAAAAGCTGTTTCCTAAACAGAGACACGCCTGGGGAGATGCTGGGAAACTTATTGAAGGATTTCTTTCAACCTCAACACAACACATGACTGATTTTCTGCTCCTGCCACGCCACCCAGGAGCTGAACAGAAGCAGGCACTAAGTTGTCTGGAACATGTAAAGAAAATGAAATGACTGGAATTCAGTTATTTGTACATAGGCATGATTTTCTGTGGTCTGCATGGGTTTATATTTTGCCCAAGCTGGCCTTGAATTGCTAGGCCTACTCCTCTGCCTCATTGCTGTTGGGATTACAGGCATACACCACCAAATTCAGTAATAACCATGTGGTACATAATAACTCGATAGAAATAAATCTCGAAATATATGGGCAGTAGAGAGCTAGCTCAACTGGTAAAGTGCTAGGCCTGCAAGCACAGGACATTAATTAATTCCACAGAACCCGCATTAAAAAAAATCTGGATGTAGTGGTATGTGCCCATGATCCCAGTATTTCATGGTAGAGACAGGTAGGTCCCTGGGTTTGCTGGCCAGCTAGCCTACTTCGTTTATTGAGTTCCAGGCTGGTCAGAGTTCCTGCCAAAAAAATGAAAAGAACAAACAAACAAAAAAGAGCTGAGGCTGTCCTCTGACCTTCACATGCACACATGCGCATGCATGTGCATGCACACACACACACCCGTGAACTTACACACACACATGCATCTGCAGATATTTGAACATGCCTTTACATGCATACATACACTCATAGGAAAACACATGCACTTTCACATAGATGACCATGCACAAACTCATACACAAGAAAACGAAGAAAGAAAAACTAATGGGTAATTCACCCAGTTGACCCTCCTTATTTATAAATTGTGTTTCGACAAATTTCCTAATACTAACCTCAAAATCAAGAGTGCTGGCGCTTTGTGGCCAATGGCCAGCATAAACCACATGATGACAGCTTGGGCCATCAGGTGGTCAGTGGAGGGCATAGGTGAGTTCTTGGAGGAGGTCATAGGAGGTGAGGCTACAGTTTACTGTTTGAGTGTGACCTGTTCACAGTGTGTTTGTAGATACTGTGCATGTTGTGGTGTTTTATTGTTTCCAAATTCGTGACTTAAAATATGACAAAGTGCAGTTAAGACTTCTTTCATGAAAAAGTGCATGACAGAGACCAAAAATATACGAGAGAGAGAGAGAGAGAGAGAGAGAGAGAGAGAGAGAGAGAGAGAGAGAGAGAGAGAGAGAGAGAGTGTGTAATAACCTTCAGGCTAGTTTGACCTAACATTTTATGCTAGTTTGACCTAACATTTTACATTTTATGCTCTGCTACTTCAATGTTAATGATGTGAGCATATACTCAAGAAAGTACTTTTCAACAGAAATATGTGTGAAAAGTTACTTATTAGTTAGTTGGTTAAACTGTATGAAACAAAGTGCCCAGGAATCTTCCCTGATACGTCCTTTAGAATCAGTGTTTAGAGGTTTACTAATTCCATGTTCTAATCAATTTTGCAGAATGTAACTAGCATAAGATAGCAATCAAACATGCTTAGCATGTAGTAAACATACTGTGTAATGGGCACATCCACCAAATCATGTTTTTATTCTCTTTATCTATAGATATTTTAGATACACAAACATACCTTCATGCACACATGTGTAAACAAGTGAATGTTTTCTAAATTTTAGTGAAAAACACATTAGTTAACATAAATGATCTGAAGGAACAAACTTGTTTACTTTCTTACTCCTAAGAATAGACACTCATGCTTGGTGGTAGTGGTGCATACCTTTAATCCCAGCACTTGAGAGGCAGAGGCAGGTGGATCTCTGTGAGTTCGAGACCAGCCTGGTCTACAGAGTGAGTTCCAGGATAAGCTCCAAAGCTACACAGAGTAACCTTGTCTCGAAAAACCACCACCACAATAAAAAAGAATAGACACTCAAGCTGGGTGGTAGTGGCCCATGCCTTTGATTCCCACACTCAGGAGACAGAGGCAGGAAGATCACTGTGAGTTCGGGCTCAGCCTGGACTACAGAGGTAGTTTCAGGACAGCCAGGGCTGCACAGAGAAACCCTGTCTTGAAAAAAAAAAGAATAGGTACTAAAAAACACTTAAAATATAATTTCTAGTATACTTGTCACCAAACACTTGTAGGAATTTACTCTGCAGGTATGACCATTCATAAATATTGTTTCTAATGAAGTAATCAAGTGCATGCCAGTTGCTAATCCACATGTAACTAGTTAAATATAGCATGGACAGCACAGCCCTTATTCCTGTATAAAAGGACAAGAAGCCCCTTTATACAGATAACATTTAATGTGTTCAGCAGGAGAAGGAGCACAGAATGGTGCTTATCTTACAACACCATCCATGTAATAAAGGAAAAACGCCTCTGAATACAGTGGCAAAGCCTAGGGAAGGGGTCTGACTGTTTTTAATCTCATGTGTTTTCAGTCATCTTTTCTCTTGGGGAATACATGACTTCTCAAGACAAGACACACGTAGCAAGGGTCTCTGATGCACTTGGAACATATCTTAGACACACAGTTCACAAAATGTAAACTCTACTAGTTTGTGCCATGGTGCTACTCCTCTGTGAAACCATCTTAACAACGTCCTTGTTAGAAGTGATAGTATGATTTCTTCCTATTCATTTTTAGTATTTGTTATTATGCAAGGCACTATCTGGCACTTTATAAAAATTTAAGGACAAATTTAATGCACATTTTCTTTCCTTAGGCTGTATAATCTACACAGGCAGAATGATATCAAAATCCTAGTTTCTATTATTTAATGTTTTTGCTCATTTCAAATATAAAAAAATCATGTACAAGTTTAATAAATGCCACCTTTTCTCTCTTGGTAGGTGATCATTTCAACTGAAGAATTTATCAACAGTGATTACAGACAGTCCCATCACATCCACTATCCAATCATGGACCAGACTCATCATTTAAACAAAACAGCAGAGGTCCAACCTTCAAGACCAGGGAAAACAAGGCGCTGTGATGGATTCAAGGTAGGATTGGTGTCAGAGTTTCAAATAAAGATAAGTCAAGAGGGAATTTTTACTTAGAATAAAGGAAACAAGTCATTTGAAAGAACATTGTTTCAAGTTAGAACTTTCATTGAAGTATAAAACTTTAACAACATTATCTATATCTTGATCTAAGTGTTTTAAATTTGAGTAAGGTTTTCCTTTGATGATATTTTTGATGTTTGCATATTTATTAATATTGGGAAGCTAGAAATATTTTGATATTTCCTCTGGTTCTTGATGGGTCATGAGATAACTATAAACATAGTTAAAATAAAATAAATATGTGTGTGACATGTAAAATATTCTTAGAATCAACATAAAAATCTAGAGGATTAGTATCTATAAGATATTTTATAATCTCAAACTATTGAATTATTTTCTCAGTATTTTCTCAGGATTTTTAAAAATTCTGTTAATGAAAGAACATAGTCTGATGAGTCAGAATTTGGCATTAATAAAAAGACCTGACACAAAGATCTAGGTGAAAACTTAATAAAGTCTTATTTTTAATCTAAAAACATGATAATTCTGACCTTTGATTTTGTCATAAAACTATGGGTAATTGATGACATCGTCAATTTTAAACACAGGAGAATGGATTCCTTTAACAGTGTGATGTGAAGAAGTCAAGGAAGGAAAGGGAAGCAGTTACCCCAATCATCCACCTTATAAAATAATGATGTTGAGCCCATAACAAACTCTCAAAACCTTGTAAAGGATGAGACATCAACCATGGATGCCTTTTCCAGCACATTAATTTCCTGACGTAGCTGACTTTGAGGTCTTAAGTATCTGAATGCAAACAACAGAGTTAATAATCAATTGCAAGAATGTTGTAAAAAAATACTGTTCGTTTTAACTTTGTCCGGGGAACATAAAGTCTATTTGTTTTAAGTGACTTCTGGCAAAGTCTGGTCTGATGAAATATCTGAGTAATGTTTAAGCAGAAAGACAGTCCTAAGAAGGTACTGGTTAACATAATACAGTGACAGCTTATCATTGGGGTGTTATGGTGGGTGATTCATGTGTATAGTGAAATGGTACCTCTTACAGAATCTCAGGAAAAGAGCCCAAGAGACAAAAGTTAGATGTTTAGGTAAAAGATGTTACCTGCAGCCTAGTAAAGAAGACTGAAAAAGTAATAGTAATAGTTACTAACATTTATTGACCTCTTACTGGATGTCAGGTGCTAATCTGATGTTTTATTTCAGCTAATGGACTTGTTCTTTATTATAATTCCATCAACTATATATTACTGTCATCATTTTAAAACTGAAGAAAGAAGCCTTAGGTGCACCAAGAGAGAATGACCTTCCTTATATCTTGATTGTTTAGGTTTACTGTAATAAAGACCATGACCAAAGCAGTTTGGGGAGGAAAGGGTTTATTTCATCTTACATTTTCAGGCTACAGTCTATTACTGAGGAAAGACAGCAGAATTTAGCAGGGAAGGAAACTGGAGTCATAATTGAAGCAGAGACCTTGGAAAAGTGATCTTACTTGGTTTCCTCAGCTGGCCAAAGGATTGTACCATCCCCAGTGGCCTGGGACTCTTGGGTCAACCATCAATCAAGAAAATGTCTTATAGACTTGTAGTCAAGCAATCTAATGGAAGCAAATTTTTTTTTAACATGAGGTTCTTTTCAGTAACTCTAACTTATGACATGTTGACCAAAAACTATCCATCCTAGGACTCAAAGACTGTAGTTGATTATCTTGGTATCTTAGTTACTATTCTACTGCTGTGAAAAGAGGCCATCACCGAGGCTACTCTTACAAAAGAAAAAAAAAACATAATTTGAAACTTGCTTTCAGTCTTAATGTTAATCCATGATCACCATAGTGAGAAACAGGCATGGCACTGTCTCAGCAGTAGCTGAAAGCTTCACAGGCAGCAGGAAGAGAGGGGGGGAGAGGGAGAGAGTGAACAAGCTAGAGAGAGACACAGAGAGAAAGAGAGATAGGGAGGGAGAGAAGGAGAGAGAGAGAGAGAGAGAGAGAGAGAGAGAGAGAGAGAGAGAGAGAGAGAGAGAGAGAGAGACTGGTCCTGGCATGGATTTTTGAAACATCACAGCCCACTCCTAGTGACACCTACTCAAGCAAGGGCCATACCTACTTCAGCAAGTTCACACCTCCTAAACTTTCCCTAGCAGTTTCACTGACAAGAAAAAAAAGCATCTTGACATAATATGATTGCTCAGAATTCCTAATTGACATTTGCATTTCTTTAGGGAATTAAACTTTCTGCAAATTTAAGCATACATATAATGGCATAAATAATTTTTTATCTAAAAATTCAATTTGCTCTGCCACATGATTTACCCAATCATGGCAGTAATCCTCCTGCAATCTGCACAGTTACACCTTTACAGAATGTCACATGGTTGAATTCAACCTATCACAGTGGTTACTGCCATCTAACAGCATGCCTTCAGGTTCTTTGGAGAATTCTTTATGAGTAGTAATTAACAACACTCTATAGCTACCTCATTTTAGCTTTGTGTGTACTGGAAGACATCACAGTTGCTTTCACATGTTAGAAATTATCAATAAAATTACTATTCACATCTGTGCACATGATTTTGTTTAGATACAATTTTTAGTGTCCTTGATCAAACATTAAAATGTGATGGTTGAATTCTATGCTGAGAATATTAGTTCTGTGAGGCATAGTTTAGCCATCTTCTAAAGTAACTGTATTGATTATTATGTGACACTATTCTCAGCAAGATACTAACAAATGTGCACTTACACCAGATAGGGAGCCAACGTCTCAAAGTACAGATACCCACAAAGTCAAATTTTGTTGATGATATTTATTGGGGCTATTTACAGGAATATGGGTGAGGAGTTATTTTAGAAGCATAAATGTTTACAAAACAGCTGCACTACCAAAGCCTACTTACAAAAACCTGAAACACGGAACAAACTGCACAGCCTCATTAGAGGGAGGCCACTTGTTGGTTCCCGGCTGCTCAGCCCCAAAATAATCACACAGAAAGTATATAATTCGCAATACTGTTTGACCAATAGCTTAAGCATCACCGCAAGGTCATGGCCTACTAGCAAAGTTTCAGCTTGTTTCTTTGGTGGAGGTTCCATGACTTTGGATTCTGCCTATCTTTTTCCCAACATTCACTTTAGTTTTCCTCGCCTACATAAGTTCTGCCCTATCAACAGTCCAAGGAAGTTTCTTTATTGACCAATGGTATTCACCGCACAGAGAAGGAAATTCCACATCCCCTTCCCTTTTCTGTTTAAATTAAAAGGAAAGTTTTAACTTTACATAGTAAAATTACATATAACAAAACAGGTATCAAGCAATAAGTACAGTTACAATATTTAAATATCCTTTATCTTTTATCATAACTAAGGACAACTATAACTATAACTATAAATTCTTCAACTCCATTAAATATTCCAGAAGGATATAATATTACCTAAGTAAACAGAAAGTACATTGTAAACAAATTCCAAAACTCTAGAATTGACAGAGACTTCTTGCTGCCTGGATAGTCACCCAAAGTTCTTCTGTACCATTGAGGCATCTACCTTCAGCTTAACAGGCCCATAGTATCCAGCAGACTTTTCCATGAAGCAGTAAATTTCAAAGACAGCTCTTCTTATATTGGCAGTTTATCTGTCACTTTCTTCTGTGTCCTGCAGAATAGACCTCTAGCAGATTCTTTTATGAAGTAGAAACCCTGAAGGACTGTCTAATCTTCTTTAGAAAACTTCAGCAGTTATTTGTCCATGGGTCCTGCATGTCCAGTTCACACACCATACCATTAAGCAGTCCAGGCAAGAGCAGTTTATTGCCCAAATGGCTAGTGAACTCCATAAGGAGACTCTTTGATACCCATATTCCTCTTGAAGTAATTGGTGCTGCCAGGAACAGATGTGTCTCATTGTCATAAAAAGTCCTAAGTTCTTAAACATTTTAAATGCAATATTCTGTATTCTTTGAAAGGTTTGAAGAACACCTATCCATCTGAAATATATATTTGTCAGTCTAGAAAATCTAACTAACATAACTACATGCTTGACTATTATAGATGACTCTCTATTAACCAATATTTCTTAATTATACATTATATTTTTAAGTGAACTGTTTAATCACAATACCTTAATCAAGAGCAGAGATATACAGATAAAACAACAAAATTGACCTTAAATTTGTATCAATAAACCAGTATCCATACCAATGCAAATCTATATAGCATATCCCCCTTTAAATGTAAACAAACATTTATAGACAATATTTGGGAAAGTGGGTGTAGTTCTCTCTATACTGCATTTTGCTTTTTGTTGTGCAAAGTATTTTGGGGGGTATTCATGGCAAAATTTCTGGGGGTCTTGGTACATCAAATCATATTAGTCTGGAATGATCCCATAGGTTCTCATCCTTTGTGGAAACAAAAGTAGAACCTCTTTTTCAAAACAACACATCTATAGACTTGAATTTTGAAGACAAAATACCTTTAAAGAATATATGTTGGTTACTTAGCTCCTTCACAGTCAAAAAATTTAAAGAAAACACAGAATATACATAATTTAGACTCTCTTTTTATATTCCATCTTTACATGGCTTATTTTTTCTTTATTCCTTTTAATTTATGACTGTCTACACTCTGTCTCTTTAAAAACTTTGTTTTTTTTTATAAATCATTTACTTCCCTTTATAACTCTCTATACTCTTTTTCTTCTCTGTCCCAAGCTTGCATATATTTTTTAAACACACTGTGTCTTGTTTAAAGGTCTTTTATGTCTGAATCTGTCCTATTGTGTATTTGAAATTCTTTTCTGACCAGAAATGCTTCTTAAGATGCTAAGCCCTCCTTCTGCTCTTCTACTGGACCTTGGAGCAGAATATGAGCAAGGAAGTCAGGACCATGAGGGGTTGGTTCACCCACTGAATCAGTGTGTCTGAGCAAATGGGAGCTCACCAACTCCAGGTGGACTGGAAACAAATGAGGATGGGATCAAACTGGACCCTCTGAATGTAGTTGACAATTGTGGCAGACTAAGGGGCCAGTGATAATGGCACTGGGATTTATCTCTACTGCATGTTCTGGCTTTTTGGGATCCTATTCTATTTGGATGCATACCTTCCTAAGCCTGAATATAGCAGGGAGGGCCTTGGACTTCCTACAGGGCAGGGTTCTTTCCCTCTCTTAGGACTGGAGGGTGTGTGAGGGAGCAGAGGGAAGTTTGAGGAGGGGAGAAAAAAATAAAATGCTAAGCCCTTCTTATGAACTAAAGTGACACCATTGCTAGGGTATATATGGCACAGCCTGCTCTCCCTGCCAAGTCCAGCATGGCAGAGCTGTTTTCTGACTCTGATAGCCATGCTCACAGCCAGTCTGTGTTGCCATTTTTAGGTGCACAAACAGTCTTTGTTGCCATTAAGCAAGCTGTAGCAGTCTGCTCACAAACCCCATTTAAATGCTCATTCTCCCGAAAAAGCCAGAGGTCACACTGGCAGCATGGCCCAGAAAGCCAACATTTCAAATCACATGGCTTTTTTTCTGCTACTGCTGAATCAGTAAGACCTTTCTTAAAGGCACCGCAGCATGCTGCCAGCAAAAGTCCATTCAGGAAAATAAATGCAGCCAAACTTTGTTTTTTAGTGTTTAGAATTTCTTTCTAAGTCCTCTCAGGTTTTACATGGATTTACATGTTGGAATGCCAATTTGTTGTAAATATGTAGTTGGTGAGGGAAAAATGAGCCAGGCAGGATGGTTGGGAGAATCTTGCAGCCTGACTGACTAGCAGTCATATTCTTTCCTATTTATACAGAACTAAGTAAGCATGGATAGATTCATGTTGTTCCAAAACATAGATCATACCATTTCTGTGTTTGGACATGTGTTTCACTTTTTCTTACATATCTTTTAGTCATCTTGATAAGCCATAATGTAATGGAATTATCTTTTATAATCATTTCTTCTTGAAGTATAATCATCATTGATAAAGTTGTCTTTTATAGCTATCTTTGCTCATTAATGCCATGACACAAATTTTAAGAATCTCAAGGCATATGACAGCCTGTTCTCAGGCTGGTAGCTTTTGTGGCTTCAAGGACACTAGATCTAAACAAAATTTCCAAGCCAGCCTGTACAGATTGCTATGTCCTAAGCAGTGTAGTATTAACTCTTAATGGTGAGCATAGCCAAGAGAAAGTCTCTTCCTAATTGTAAACAGAGGCTGTGCTTTTATTTCCTGGCCACCCAGTCCTGAATAATCACAAAAAATCTATACTAATTACAACACTATTTGGCCAATGGTTCAGATATATTCCTAGATAGCTCTTACATCTTAAATTAACCCATTTCTATTAATCTGTGTATTGCCATGAAGCTGTGGCTTGCTAGTAAGATTCTGTTGTTGGTCTACTTTGCCTCACTCTGCCCTTTTCTTCCTGCATTCCCCTTAGTTTTCCTGCCTAGCTGTATTTTGCCTTGCCATATGCAAAGTAGCTATTTTTTATTAACCAATGGTATTAAAACATATCCACAGAATAAAAAGGGGATCCCACATAACCCGATTGCTTTCCTTTTGTTCCTCTGTCTTGGTATATAAACTTGACAAACTGTCAGTTTCTATAGGTCTATTTCCGAACTCCCTGTTTGGTCCCTTTGATCTATTTCCCCATTCTTTGACTAGTATAAACTATTCTGGCTGCTGTAGATTTATAGTCAGTCTTGAACTCAGGTACTGATGGTCCTTGAAATTTTTTTCTCCTTCAATATTGCATTCCTCATTCTGGGTCATTTGTCTCTCAAATAAACTATAAAGGTACTTCATTAATATATACTAAATTATTTGCTGGCCTCAATTGACAGTTTATTAACTGTGTGTGTGTTTGAAACTGAGAAGACCTGACATGTCCACACTCAGTTTTTCTGTAAACACAAATGGAGAATAGCTACTATTTGCTTTGTAATTTTTCTTCCATTCAAAATTTGAGTAATGAAGGCCTTATATAATGAGAAATGAAGTATTCATACTATTTCTATCCTCATACAGACTAGGGGAATTTGATACAATATTTTTCTTAGCTATTCAGATGACTTCACAAATGAAATTGTCTGTCCCTGGTTTCTTCTATTTTGAAAGTATATTGGCTAGTAAATCAACTTTTTAGAAAGATACAGGGCTGTTCAGATTTTTGATTTGTCTTATAGATTGTGTTTTTCAAAGAATAGGTGCAAGTCAACTATATTATTAAAATTGTAGGCACAGTGTTCATACTTATTTACAGTATCCCTTTTAGTTCTCTAAATGTCCATGTTATTTGTAGTAATGACTCTTCTACCCTCATGATGACTGTAGTGATGGTTCTTCTATGCCCATGCTCTCTGTAGTGATGGCTCTTCTATGGCCATGCTCTCTGAGGTGATGGTTCTTCTATACTCATTATTTCTGTAGTGATGGTTCTTCTATGGCCATGTGATGGCTCTTCTATGTCCATCCTGTATGTAGTGATGTATCTTCTATGCCCATGCTATCTGTAGTGTCGGTTCTTCTTTGCCAATCCTGTCTGTAGTGATGGCTCTTCTTTTGAAAATTAAATTGTATCTTTACACTTTTCTTCACAGTAAGACCAGTTAAAATTTTACTATTTTGATTTCAAAAGAACTGGGTCTTGTTTCTGTTGATTTCTTCTACTGCTTAAAAACATTTGATGCTCCTGTATAGGATGCATATTTGATTCACAGTACTCATATAGCAGCTTACAACCACCTTTAACTCCAATTCTATGAGATCATATGACCTTGTCTGGCCTCATGGCACTACACATATGAGATACACACTCATGCAAGTAGGTAAAATATTAATGCTCAAAACAAACTAGGTAAATCATTTTTAAAAGAAAAATTTTAATCACTTGGATTAAATTATAAAATCAATAGACTTTATGTTACTTTTATTTCTTCCTTAGTTACTTTTTATCTAGATCTGTGTTTAGAATATATAAGCATTCCCTCTTTTTAAATGACTTCTTTTGACATCTTGCAAAGTATGTTTACTGGCAACTAATTTACTAAATTGTTGTTTGTCTGAAAAACTATTTCTTGAAGGTGAAAATGAAATGGTGAATAAGATACGTGTGATAAGGTTTTAGTGAACTTTGATTATTGACTGTAGCATTTCTCAGTTGTTGTTTCTTCTTTTTGCTCTTTCAACATATAGGTGGTACAGGCCGATAACTGTGAACTAGAGTTGGGTGCTTGCCTCCTATCACATAGACTTAGCTGTGGCTCAGCATTCATTCATTTGTTTATCTCTTCATGAAGCTTTGCTCTAAGAAAGTTTCTTTTCAAATCAAGTCCTATTAAGAACAAAAAGATAAGTTTAGTGCTGCACATATCGTTCTCATTATTTAGGAGTCAGTGTGGGAAGACTATAAGTTCAAGGTCAGCCTGGGCTACATAACAAGACTCTCTCTCAAAAGTCCACAAATAAACAAATAAAACTGCACCGGATACTGTATATTTCAAAATGATCTTTTCTTTCCCCATTCAAGTATTTTCCTCCAAGGTTTGCTAAATGTTTGAAACTTGTGAAAATTCATAGAGAGAATAACTTCATAACAAGATGAGTCTTTGACTGCACTTTCTCTTAGATTCAGCAAGGATGTAAAAAGGATAGGGTCTGGCAGATAATGCAGAGAATTTCTAACCATAGCCACATTCATATCTGTGCATTCAGCAATTCAATTACAGTTGTGGTTGTCTTTTCCGTTACTAACTCTTATTTGTCTGGAGCTGTTGACTGAGGTTTCTATCCTGCTCTGTTCCTGCAATCATTAAGTTCCAAAGAAATCACACATAGGTCTACATTAGTTATAAACTGATTGGCCCATTAGCTCAGGCATTTTATTAACTCTTATAACTTATATTAACCCATTATTCTTGTCTATGTTAATCATGTGGCTCGATACCTTTTTCGGCGAGGCAGTCACATCTTGCTTCTTCTTGGCAGGACTAGAACTGCAGAGGAATCGGCTTCCTTCTTTCCAGAATTCTCTTGTTCTCCTTCACTTGCCTCTACTTCTTGTCTGGTTGTCCTGCCTATACTTCCTGCCTGGCTATTGGCCAACCAGCATTTATATAAAATATAACTGATAGAATACAGACCATTGTCCCACACCACTTCCCCCTCTTTTTTTAAACAAAGGAAAATTGGGTTTCTACTTTTACAAATGGTAGGTCTCAATTTTTCTGACCCTTCTCTCCAATCCCAGAGAAGGAAATGGTTTTCTGCATATTCTCATATCTTGGCAATCCAAGAAAAGTTAGTTTTTCAGTTCTCTTCCTTATTTTAAGGATAGGATGGCAACTTCTTCCTACTGATGCATAATCCTAATGTCTCACTCCCCAACATTTTACAGTTAGGTTCACTGTCAACATCTTGTCAATCCAAGACTTATTCTTAAATTTTTATTATTATTTTTTTAGTGTACAAACAAGCATCTTATTTCTACATATGTGAATACTTTTTAGTCACCTTTTGCTAAATTTAATCATGAATTTGTTGTAATACGTGGTGTCTTCCTTTTGAAAATTTCTAAAATTTTCTGATCCGTTCTTATATCATCAATCATCTATTTGAAAAATTGCATGCTTTGACATTTTGGATGCAGAATTCTATGCTCAAGAGATAAACCTTGTTACTAGAGTTTCTTAGCAACATGTGCAATGCAGGATCTACTGGAGTTGGCAGAGATGTGATAAGATTTTCTTTTGTGCATGTAGATCTATTAATTTCCTAAATGTTTTGAAGCTACTGAAAGAATTATGGGTGTTTTTTGCTGTAGGCCTCTCATTAGGGGAATATCAGTCAGAAACCCATGTTGGGACATCATATGTCAGGGTCTAGTCTTGACGGGGTTCATATCTTCCAGGGGTAGGAGCATGTGGACTAGAAATATTAGACAGAATGAATAGAGATACAGAGACACAGAATAGAATCTGGATGGCGATTCACTCAATACATAAATTAATGGCTACATCTGTAAACACTTCACTTGGGAGGGGCTCAATCAATCACTTTTTCCTGAGTATTTTATAGCATAGATTTATGGTGGTGTTAGGACTCAGTCCTCATTACACTGTTTGCCTCTAACTCTTTTTCCTCAGGTGATTTTAATTTTCTTAGGGGATTTCATGGTTTATTTTTACTGTCTATGACTCTTTGAACCATTCTTGACACTGAAGTTGAGCAAGGCAAGTGCCTTATTGTACTTGCAGTTAATGTTTGTTAATCAAATCAATTATCACCCAGAAAAGGTAACTGAGTCCTTCAAAACTGCACTGGAGCTGTCACCTGATGTCAAGCTCAGATCCATGGCCAAAATAAATAAACCCTTGCCAGGATCACAGGTAAATATAGACTTTAACTCCTCTTGGTTCTGTTAGGTCTAGTTTAAGATCTACTGTGCTGGAAAGGGGACTAACTGCTCTTCCAGAGGACCCAGGTTCAGTTCTCAGCATGCACAAGTCCATTTATAGTCATCAGTATCTCTAGTTCCAAGGGATTCTATACCCTCTTCTGGTCCTCATGGGTATGCATGCACTTGGCACACTAACATGTGTGTATGCAAAGAAAGTACGAATTCACAAAGAGTAAAATATTTGTTAAAAAATTAAAATCTACTGGATGACCGTGAGCCAATGGACTTACAGCAGAGATTTCAGCCATAGAAAAAAAATTAGAGTGGGGACAGGGAAAGATCGAATCTTTAAAACTTATATAATTATTACTTCTCAAAGAGATGTGGGAGAAATGTACAGGCCATTAAGAATCATTAAATGCATATTTATTAAATTCTGAGAATGATATTATATATCATCCTTTTCCTGAATATAAGCACAGTTTTTTTCTGGACAGATGACCACAATAGATGTTTAAAGAAATCATTAATTAATTAACTAATGTGCATATATGTGCCTAAGTGTATATCTGTGCTTCATGTGCCTGTAGGCTTTCTGAAATTAGTGTTGCTGTTGAATTCTAATTTTAAGTTATGGTGATCTGATAAGATACATGGGGTAATTCCATTTTTTTTTATAACTGTTGAGGTTTGTTTTGTTTCCTAAATGTGGTCAATTTTTGAGATGGTTCCATGAGGTTCTGAGAAGAAGGTATATTCTTTTGTGTTAGGATGGAATGTTCTATAGATGTCTGTCAAGTCCATTTGAGCCTTAACATGTGTTAGTTCCCTTATTTCTCTGTTAATTTTTTTTTTGTCTGACAGACCTGTCCAGTGGGGAGAATGGAGTGTTGAAGTTTTCCACTATTTGTGTGGGGTATACTGTGTGATTTAAGATTTAGAAGTGCTTCTTTTACATATGAGGGTACCCTTGTATTAGGGGCATGGATGGTCAGTATTGAGATTTCCTCTTGATGAATTTTTCCTGTGACTAATATGAAATGTCCTTCTTTGTCTCTTTTGATTGATTTTAATTTGAAGTCTATTTTTTAGATATTAGGGTAGCTACACCATTTTGTTTCTTAAATTAAATTATTTCCTTTATAAGTTGCCATTTATCATGTTAACTCAACATGACAATAGAAAAGTAGTTAAAACAGCATCTTACATTAAATGTCAGTCATTCTTGTTGTCTGCACCACCTCCATTAATTTCTAAGATTTCTATTTACATCCAGCTTCCCCAAAACATGGCTTTGAAAGTACCCTGCCCATCCCTAGATTTGGAATGTACTGCAAATAAGATTAAGCTAAAAGTGATACCCTACAGAGATTAGAAATCAGTTTATGATCTCTCAGTTGTAACCAGACATTTTTCTTCTGCCAGACATTGTAACATTGGGGTTTCCTTCTTTGGCCTATGGGCTTAACATGTCTGAAAGAATTTTTTCTGTGAAGCAGGGAATTTTGTCTTGGAAAAATTCATCAGTTATCTTTGTTTGTGTCCTGATGGTTCAGCTTGGGCAGTAACTGTCAGCAATTTGAGGCAAGGGCAATTTCTTTGCCCATAGGGCTAGCTTTAGCCATGAAGAAAACAAACTCTATGTGGAGTTTCTATGATGCCCCTCATTTTCTCTAAATATATTTAAGATTAATTTGTCACTGATTAGGGAGGTTAGTTACAAGTTGTTATTGGTAATGATCAGGAAAAAAGCAAAATAAAGGAGATTATATTCTGGGATCCCATTCTAAAAAGAAAAAGGGAGTATATGGAAATAGGATAAAGTATAGATTTTTGAATCTACTTTAATCCAAAAACAACTATTAATCTTAAATATTTTACATCATTATAGATTTTGATGTATTGATAAAAATTTAAAGTTAGTTTTGCTATATTGTATGTATATTTCTACTTTTTAAAGGTATTAAGTTTATGCCACTCATTTAAATGTAATGTATAATTAATAAATACAGATTAATAGTCATCTATAATAGTAAAACTTATAGTCATGTTAATTGTTTTCAAGTCATACACAGATATATTTAGAGAGATGGCCTTTAAATATTTCAAAGACCTGTGGAATATGACATTTAAAATGTTTAACAACCTAAGCCTTTTTATTACAATGAGACACATCTGCTGCTAGTAGCACGGATCTACTCCAGAGACTGCCTAACTTTTCTAAAACATGACAGAACAGTCCTTCAAAGTTCCCTACTTCACAGGAAAGTCTGTGAGACATGCTAGGCCTGTAGGCCAGAGTTGAATCCCCCAGTGTTGCAGAGGAACTTTGTATAACTGTCCAAGTAGCTTGAGGTCCCTGTTATTAGATAACATTTTACTCTTCTGGAATCTTTGATGGAGTGAGTTGAAGACTAGATATTTTTAGTTTTCTTCAGTTATGCAAAAAGATAAATAGATATAAAACTTTAAATCCACACACAGAAGACAGATAACTAAGTATTGCCTCTAGTTTTGCCAAATGCAAATGGATTAGATACTGTTACTGTACTTCTTAATAACTTTTTGTTGCATATAATCTTACTATGTTAAGTCTTTATTTTTTAATTAGATGAAAAGTGGGAAATACTGTGGAATAATCCTCTTGTACACTGTAAAGATTTGCCAGTTGAACTGGTTTAACAAAGCATTGGTTTGCCAGTAGCCGGGCAGGAAGTATAGATAGTGTGACCCATCTACGGATGGGGGGGAAGGAGAAGGGTGGAGTCAGGAGTCTCCAGCCAGATGCAGAGGGAGCAAGAGATGAAAATTTTATGTTAATAATGGTACCACCACATGGCAAAGCATAACTAGAAATATGGGCTGATTTAAATGTAGTTTGCTAATAACAAGTCTGAACTATCAACCAGAATTTATAAATAATATTAAACTTTTGAGTGTTTATTTGGGAATGGCAAGTTGGGACAGGAAATGTTCATTTACAATGTTAACTTTGCTGCTGTAATGATAATCAAATTAGGAAGTTATGTCAGTTATGTGTTTATACAATGATAACATGAAAAGAGCTAAGGGAATGCCAAATGCTACTGGGGAAAGACTGATAGGCTTTCCTCAATTAAAAAATAAAATAGAAAAACAGAAAAACTGTATTTGTAAGGAAAGTAGAAAAGTATTTGAGTTCCAGAAATAGTATATCCTACTTTGATTAACCTTCCCCATTTGCTTTTCCTTAGATGTTTTTGGCAGCCCTCTCACTCAGCTATATATGCAAGGCACTAGGTGGAATCATTATGAAAAGTTCTATCACGCAAATAGAAAGGAGATTTGACATACCATCTTCCACTTCTGGTTTGATTGATGGAGGATTTGAAATTGGTAATGTTTATTTCTATTTTACTAACAAGACTTAAAGAGGAAAAATATAGTACAGACATGTTCTGTGCCCAAGCGTCTCAAGCAGGAATAACTCTGTCCTTTCTCCAAAATATAGCAATATCTGGAGTCATTTTTGTCATATCTTGGGAAGCTATGACACTCATGATGTGTAGGAGTTAACATCAGTTATATCACTAAAAATGGTACAAACTGATTGCCAGTCACGATGGAAAGAGGATTTTGGAAGATTGATTCTACACAGATACATTGCTTTCCTACTAACTCCTATCCTAGTACTATCCAGGCCTGACCTTGCTTAGCTTCTGGGATCAGATAAGACCAAGCTTGTTCAGGGTGGTATGGCCATAGACTCATGTGAACTCCTATGAGACTCCATCTTCCCTCCCTCAAGAAGACCACACATGAAGAAAAGTTGAGAGAGCTATAGTATCCTTGATTTATGGAACAAAGAACAGTTTGGGAATAATAATATTTGTTGGATTTTTGCTTTTTAAATCTTGTGAAGGTGGTGAGGGTAACTTTACAGTATTAAGGATGTTACTTTTATCTTCATTTTGACTTTAATATCTTTATTCATCACACTCAAGCTTCATTTAATTACTCAAAGGGATTCTTATCTTATGAAGCAGCAGAAGCTTAATGCCTCTGCTCCTTTTCTGTTAAATTTGTTCATTTATTTCATAACTCAGTTGTTTTTTCTTCCTCCTCCTTTCCTCCCATTCCCTCTGCTCACCTCCCTTCTGTACCTAACTCCTCAATATAGTCCTTCTCTTTTTCTGTTCAGAAAGGTGCAGGCCTCCAATTGGTGTCAACAAAGCATGGCATATCACGTTGAAGCCGGACTAAGTTTCTTTCCTCATATTAAGGCCGATAAAGCAACCCAGTATAGGGAATAGGTTCCCAAAGGTCTGCCAGAGGGTTCAAAAACAGGCTCTGCTCTCATTACTAGGAATCCCATAAGTAGACCAAGCTATTGTCATTGTCACACATATGTAGAAAGCTTAGGCTTAGGTGGGTTCCATCCTAACTTAACTGTCATCCAAGTGTCTGTGAGCTTCTCTGATCCCACGTTACTTGCCTATGTGGGTTCCCTTGTGATGACCTTGACTCCCTGGCTCATACACTCCTTACCCCCCTACTTCAACTGAATTCCCTGAGCTTGGTCTAGTTCTCCATTTCCCAACATCAAGGTAGACAATTTGCAGTCAACATGACATTCAAATAGTTTTTCCTCTTGGAAATTTTACTAAAGCACTTAATTAATTGACGTTTTCCTCCCTGAGCTCTGATCACCTACCTGTTTTCTTTTCTAATGTATTTTTATCATTTGTTTATAATCATGCTCATGGTTTATTCTTTTATGATATTTTTGCCAGGAAATGCCATGACAAGTACATATTAAGACTTTAAAGAATGCCAGGAATGTATAAAATCTGCATTAAGTAATGTTTTTCTCTCACATTAGGAAGACTTTTCTCCATTTGTTTTCATTTTAGTATAATCTAGTCTGCTTTAAGTTCCTCAAAAGGAAACAAAATATGCTTTAACAATATTGCCATCCAATTTAAGTATGTTTTATTGTTTCCAAAACATATTCCATAGACTGGTGCAAAAATAAATAAATTCTCTTTTACAACCCAGAACTCAGTGTCCCCTATGAATTTTCATACAGGTCAGAGGAAATATGATAATATCTAGTTTAAAGTGACTTAGGTATTGATGACCATTCCAAAAATAAAATGTTGATATTCAAAACAAAAACAAAGGACTAGGAAAATAATCCAATGGTTAAGAATTCTTACTGCTTGTTCTGAGGACCCAAGTTTGGTTTACAGGACCCATATCTGATGGCTCACAACTAACTGTAACTCTACCTCTTCGGGATCTGACTCCTTCTTCTGGCCTCTGTGAGAACTGCACTCATGTGTACACACACACACACACATATACATAGTTTTACAAAATTAAATAAATAAATCTTCAATAAATAAATAAAACAAATAAAATTGCCCCTGCATATTATAAATCCTATACTTTTCTATGGTCAGTTTAATTAGGGTGAATTTTCCCTCATCATTCAATCTGAGGAAAGGGCCAAATGTTTTCTCTATACTATTTGAGGCTTTCTATTCTACTAAACACATTGACCATCAGTATTTGCTCTGACAAATCAGATTGAAATAATTTGGTTTTGTTTTAGGGAATTTGATGGTTATTGTATTTGTGAGTTACTTTGGATCTAGACTGCACAGACCAAAGTTCATTGGAATTGGTTGTTTCATCATGGGCCTTGGGAGTATCATGACTGCAATGCCACATTTCTTCATGGGATAGTAAGTATGGCCTGTGCCTTTCTCACTGACTTGTAACTTAGTAATGGGGTTTCATTTATTTTTCTTGTTTTGAGAAACTTCTTAGAGAACTTCATACATGTGCACAATGAAATATAATCACATATACCCACATTTCCCCTCCAACTCCTCCCACACCCCATACACCCTCCTTCAAACTTGTAAATCCCCTTCTTCATCCTCATTTTAAACTTTCTTTTATAACTATCTAAGTCCCATTAGTGCATGGGCATGTGGGTCATCCACTGAAGCTTGGCCAAGCTACTAATGGCTACAATGTCAACGTATAATAATTCTCATTTCCCCAGATATTATCAACTCTTGCTATCTCTCCAATAACAGCTGGGGCCTGGAGGTCATCTACCCTATCCATGAAGGGATTATAGGAATTATAACTGACTTGATCTTGTGCTGAAAAGAGACTGAGTGCTCACCTCTAAATGGGACTAAAGCTAGAACAGGGGTGCTGAGATACCAGTACCCATTTGTAACACACACAGACAGAGTTAATTAATCCTTGCTACACTTGGCATTCACATTGTCACCATACTAATGTCATATTCTTTTTACAGTCAACCATTCAAGAAACTTTCCCCCTTTTATTTTCATCATTTTATGCTCTTCAAACTTATTTGTCTATGTGTGACCTCTTCACCATGCCAACACTTTGCTTTCATGGCTAGCACCAAATTGTTCGTATCTCTGTTGTCCTATCTTCAGTCTAAATTTTTGTAATAAATCCAGTCATTAGTCCCACTGTTTAACTGTTTCTAACTTTTGGTGTCTACTTATCCATTTACCATGTCTATATATCCATTGGACACTCACAAGGCTTTCCCAAACTTGTATTACACCATGAACTCTGGTTCATATCCATTCGTTCAGCTGTTGCTCTCACAATTGCAAAGCAATTCAGGCCAAAGCCATAGACTTCATTTTAAGCTCTAAATTTACTGAAATGCAGATAACCAGCAGTCCCCAAGATCTTACCCTTTTTACATACTTCAGTAAGCGTGGAAATCAATGTTTTTATCCTGACTGAAGCCAGTCATCTACATGTCTTGCCTTCAGTTCCAGTTCTACTATTTTAGAGACTTATTTATTATTTTTATTTCATGTGTATGAGTGTTTCGCTTCTGAATATGTGTGTACACCATATGCACGTGAAGCTTGCAAAAAAGACAGAAGAAGGCAATAGATCCCCTGTACCTTGAGTTATAAGTGGTGATGAGCCTCCTGATGTGGGTGCTGGAAACTAAACTGGGAACTTCAGGAAGAGCAAGCAATGCTCCTCACTGGTGAGCCATCTCTCCAGTCCCTCAGCTCTGGTTTGATCTACATTCAATACAAGAACTAAGTTCTAAATACAAATCAGTTTTCTTAATTTTGTTTAAAACTCCAAACTTTCTAGAACAGGTTTTCAAATTTCAGGTACCAGTTTATCAGTGGAGCAGCAAAAACTGTTCAGGTTATTGAGAAAACCATGTATTGTAAGATAGACTTGAATAATATGCAGAGATAGATTCTGTCCTTCCAAGGCATCATTTCAGCTACACATACATTTGTAAGTGTGCATATATATTGTGGTAGGGACACACATTGAAATTATTTTAAGTCACAATAAAAAATATTTAACGCTCTCACCTATGCATCAATTATATTTAAAATTGTTTGTCAATGCATGCTGGTCACTGAGAGGGTCCTATACTTTCTTATGTGACCTTCCATATAGTTGCTGAGCAACTGAAAAAAAACTGTAGTTCTCCACATGTGAAAATGCTTTACCTTTATTTACAGTGCCTCTGAGGTCTTGTGCACTTTCCTCTGGGGTCTGTCTCTTAAACTTTTTTTCATCACTAACTTTCATCTCATATGCTCTATACATGTTGACATCTCTAAATATCCACCCCATGTTCAACCTTCCAGAACAGCTAATGATTTTCCTTCATGACAACCCAGGACCTTGGATAATGAACTTACATGATAGAGAGGATGAAGGTCCTTAAATACAAACACATTTTGTTTCTAGCTTTGAAGTGGAGTAGAGTACTTGGCATGCACTGGGTTATCCTGTATGGAGGTACAGGCTATATTAGCATTTCTTGAGTTGTGGCATATGTCCCCATTGTTATTCCAGCCCCTTTGTTGCTATTAAATACACCTTGGTCAAGTTGAAGTGGATTAGAATTTATTAAAGTTTCAGAATGAGACATTAGCTCATGTATACATGTACATCCATAAAAGAAAATAATGTTTTGATAGAAAAGGTTCATAAATTAGCATACATTTAAGATTGATTTAAAAACATGGCTCTCTAGCTTTTTAAACATAACTCATAAGGAAGTTTATATTTCTGTTATAGTTGAAACTAATTAAGAAGAATTACTGCACTCAGCAGTTCACAAAACAGAAAGGCGAATCCAGGAATGTTTCCATAATAATTAGAGTATCATCTGTCATATCATCTACCTTGCCTGAGTGACACTGAAGGACCTTACTTACTTGGCCTTCCCCCATTTTACTGTTATTAATTAGTTTTCCTAAATTTGAGGTTGGAAAGTTATCAGGGAATTCGTATTAACCTGGAAAAGAGAGAAACACAAATGAGAGGAAAATAGTTGCTTGGAAAAGTGAAAATACTTGGTAAATAAACCAAATGTTAAGTCTAACGGTGTACTTATAGTTACAGGTACTCAGAAAATGACATCAGTTCTTTAAGCAACTCCACATTGATGTGTTTAGTTAATCAAACTACATCATTCACTGGAACATCACCTGAGATAGTGGGGAAAGGTAAGAATTAATAGTAACAGTGAATTCCACTTGAAGCTTTGTAGATATGATATATCTATATAAATTTTTATAAAATATATCAGCAAAATTGATCAAAAACAATATATATTTGACCTTGACATATAGACATAGTCATAGTGTGAATATGTGATACAGAATGAGCCTTTAGAAGTGTCTGAAAAGTAGCTGAGGACTGTTTCAATTAGAAGTTGAGAAAGGATGCTTGCAGTTAAAGTTACAAGAACTGATTATGTAAATATCTGTAGTCCCAGAACCCAGTGGTTGAAACAGGAGGAGTGTGGCTTTGAGGTAAAGCTGAGCCATATACTATAACCCTGTCTCAACAAACAACTCAAACAAGCAAGAAAGCATGAGTATGCAAATAAGAGAGAGGTGCCTTATAAAAAACATAATTACTCCAATTGAAGTTTTTTTTAAAGTATTCTCATGAAGCAATATAGACATAACACTCTAGATAGCTCTACCTAGTATATCAGATAAGGGAAGATTAAAAGTAAAAGAAATGAGAAGTTAATTCTTTTCTTTTTGTATTGTTGAGATTGTATAACCTTACCACTGTTTCTAGATGTCACTTTTTAACAACCATTTAACTAAAGAATACTTACCTAAATCTTTGTAATTATATTGTTAATAATCAGCTTTAAGAAAATAGTGAGATGCTTAGAGACTTATTTATAATTATAACCAAGATATCTCTTTGTGGCTGAAGAAAATATTTTAAGTATTTTCTAATTATAAAGATAAAATTAGGGACCAAAAAGATGACTCAAGAGTTAAGAGCCAGTGCCAGTACTCTTAACTGATATGGTTATTTCTCACAACATTGTGACTGTCCTGACACAAAATACAACAAAGGGAAAATAAACAAGGATGTTGTCCTCACAGAGTTACCTATAAAAGTGATATTTACTTGCTAGACATTTAATTCTATATTATATATAAAATATGTATATTTTATGCATGTCCAAAATATGGAAGATGAAAAAAAACGTTAAATGATTTTTTGTGCAAAGATATTTTAGATCATGCTGCTTTCTGCATGTTTTCTGTGCTCTTTTATGTCATTTTCTATTTTCAAATGTTGTAGATTGAATAAGAATTATGTAAAATTCAAAAAAAGCAAAAGCAAGCAAATGATACATCCCAGGACCAATTAAATATCTGAATTTGTAGAGTTCTTGGTATTGGTGCTGTAATTGATGCTTAAAATAAACACATTTTCTCTACACAGGTTGTGAAAAGGGATCCAAGTCACGCATGTGGGTTTATGTGTTAATGGGGAACATGCTTCGTGGCATAGGAGAAACACCAATAGTGCCCCTGGGAATTTCCTATATTGATGACTTTGCAAAAGAAGGACACTCTTCTTTTTACTTGGGTAATATACAGAACATATGAAGTTCAGTCCTTAATTTTCCTAGGTCTAACCTGGAAATGGTAGCATTACTAAGTTTTTTTTTAACTCCTTTCTTTTCCTCTAGTAGAGCTGCCAGTACTCTTCACCATTGAACTGACCTATCTTAACACCTCCTTAAGTAAATTCATATCCCTATAAAATAACTAGAGAAAAGCATTATGTAACATTATACTGTAAAGCCTACTATATAAAAAAAACAAATAAAAGTTCAAGGTGGACAAAATCCCTACATGGAGACAAGAGTTGGACATAAAGTCCCATCCCTGCATTTGATTTCCTCTGGAAGAGGGAGAGTAAGTTTTCTTTATTAGTGTGGCCTGTGATGGGTTTACCATGCTCTTGGCAAGGCCACACCCAAGAACATACAGTGGCACAAGCTATAGCTGATGAGATTTACAAAAGGAGAAGGCACAAATTTGGGTGGGTAGGGAAGTGAGGATGGATCTTGGGTGAGTCAAAGAAGAACGAATACAATGAAATATTTTTGGATGGGGAAAAAATATCACTAGATGTTCTTGGACTCTGATTGAATGGCTTTGATATGTTCACAGGTATTCTGCATACAGTAGCAATGATTGGTCCAATCATTGGCCTTATCATGTCATCTGTGTTTGCCCGGTTATATGTAGACATTGGATACGTAGACCTGAGTAAGTAAAATCAGTAAGGTGACCAGGAGAATGACCTTCAAAGACCAGCCTCTATGCCTCCAAGTTACTGGTTTAACTTTTTCAATAATCTCTTGATTTTATGTTTTATAAATTATAAGTGGAAAGGATGCATTCATACTGAAAACAAAGTTTATCTCTTGCCTAAACCAAGCTATTGCAAATCAGTATAAAATTGGACATGTTGACCAATTTTATTTTAGACAACTAAATTGAATAAAACTGGTTACACAGTCAAATTAGTTGCATGTTCACAAGTTGTACATTTGGTTTTGAAAAACAGGAATTACAGATCGACGCTTCAGGAAGATGCTGTGAAGTTGTCCACTTGTATTTGGCAAAATTAGAGAAAATACTCTATCATTTATCTTATCACTTGTTTTCAATACAAACCCTTAGTCAAATTACTTCTGATTAGAAACTCTTACAGAGCTGAAGAATTGATTTTTATTGATAATAGAAAATGTTTAGCTATATTTAGAAATAATTATCCATTTTGTTTTAGAATTTTTGGAAATTTGATAACTACAGATGAATATTCAGATCTCTCTGCATCTCCTTTGATTCAGTAATGGGTGAAGTACATTTTATATGTTTTTGACCCCATAGGTCAAAGGGAGTGGCACTGTTAGGAGTTATGGCCTTGTTGAAGTAGGTGGTATTAAGTTGACACAAAAACAAAAAACAATGATTGCATGTTAGGATTTATAAAACATACTTTGGTTTCTTCATCTGTACATGCCAACTGTCATTATCAATATTGTCTTTCAGGATGATTTCTGACTGGCTTGTTATAATTATTCATTCCAGGCAGCATCCGAATAACTCCTGGTGATGCACGTTGGGTTGGTGCCTGGTGGCTCAGTTTTCTTGTGTCTGGATCATTATCCATTATTGTTTCCATACCTTTCTTTTTTCTACCCAAAATTCCAAAGACATCGCAGAAGCAAAGGAAAAACTCATCATCTCCAAATGTACTCCAAACAGATAATGAAAAGAATCACATGACTAATTTGATCAAACAAGAGAAAAAAGCTCCTGCCAACATGACTGGTAAGGATTTCATAGTTAGTCTATGTGAAGATACTAACCCCGCTGAGAGCTAAGAATATTTAAAAACGATATGTTTTATGAAGAAGCCATAATCAAAGTTACAATTTAGAAATGGTGGATAAAATAGCCAAGACAATGAGGTCTTAACAGCTCTTTTTATATTGGAGGAAAGAGAGGGGAAAGATATAGAGAGAGCAAGGGAACAAATTAGAAAATATGATATAAATGCTTTAATAAAAGTCATAATCTTTGAATTCTACTCTGAAACTTTAAAATGGAAGGAATCAAAGGTAATTGGTGAAATAACAAAAATAAAAATTAAAGCCATTTATATATAATGGTTCTGGTGATCATGAATTCCATTTTAGCCTGGACTATGAAACCAAGGTAAAATTGCTCTCAGAAATACCAGCAACAAAAGCTAAATCAGTAGAATATTTTATGATGGTTTATATTTATTGTTAATTTAACAGGACATAGAATCACCCAGAAAGCAAGTTCCTGGGCATGTCTTTGAGAATGACATAAAATATCACATTACTACATGTTAATAAATAGGAAATATCACATGCAAGGTTCATATTTCAGAATATATCCTAGTACTTAATTTAAAACTAAGTATTTGTTGAATGATCAGGTAAAGAATAGTAGAATGTAACTCATACTAGGCAAGGGTTCTACAGCCCCAGGGTCTTTAAACATAACATCGACTTTAAAAAGAACATGTTAGGGGATGGCTGAGATAGATGGCTGATTAAAAGCATTTATTGTTCTTGCAGAGATCCTGTTAGGTTCCCAGAAATCCTACTGTGGTTGATAACTGTTTGTAACTCTAACGTAAGGGGTCCAATGCCCTTTTCACACACACACACACACACACACACACACACACACACACACACATGCATGCACACATGCACACACACACAAATGTCTCTTTTCTTTAAAGTATATCTAGAAAATTATAATCACGTATGGTTCACATGGTTCAAATCCTAGCACATGGATGGCAGAGATGAGTTTCTTTCTGCTCCTGTGTTAATGTGGCCTGTGACTCATTATTATCCTCTGCTTCTTGTTGTTTTACCCTATGGTAAGTGACTTCAATGACACCATATTTGCTTGGGCAGTGTTCTGTAGACAAGCTGCATGTCAGGGATCAATGAGTTAGAATCATCACAAATTAAACATGCTTACAACTTCTGAATGTCCATGTTCTTGTCCCCATGGTCAGAGATTATTAAAATTTCTGTTTAATGTATTGCTTTCTTGACATAAAATTACATTATTACATGCTGATCAATAGAAAGCATCACTTTTAAGATTCATATTTCAAAATATCTCCTGGTACCCAACTCAAAACAATATTTATTGAATGAAGAGGTAATTGTATTGATAGGTATAAAAGACTAAGGGTATGGAGAACTACCAAGCATCCACTGGACAAATCAAACCAAAGAATGGGAGAGACCTGATGTGGGAGTGATTTCTTTCTAATCTGTTGCTTTCATTGGTTAATTAATAAAGAAACTGCCTAGGCCCCTTGATAGGCCAACCCTTAGGTGGGTGGAGTAAACAGAACAAGATGCTTGGAGAACGAAGCTGAGTCAGGAAGTCGCCATGATTCTCCCACTCCAGACAGATGCAGGTTAAGATCTTTCCTGGTAAACCAGCTCGTGGAGCTACACAGATTATTAGAAATGGGTTAGATCGATTTGTAAGAGCTAGCCAATAAGAAACTGGAACTAATGGGCCAGGCAGTGTTTAAAAGAATACAGTTTCCGTGTAATTATTTCGGGTAAAGCTAGCCGTGCGGGTGCAGAGACCAAAAACTAATTTTCATAAAAAATAACCAATACATAATATAAATGTGGAAAGTTTTGAAGAGATATATTTACAAATCTGTATAGAGAAAGATTTAAGAGTACCCTCTAATTTACTGTTCTGTGGATTTGTGACTTTAAATTACATGTATAATAAGTAGATTAGGATGTAAGGAATGTTTAAGTTTTATTACAATACTTTCTTCACTCTTGTTATTTTTGAGGTTTCCTAAAGTCTCTGAAAAGTATCCTTACCAACCACCTGTATATTATATTCGTGGTACTGACATTACTACAAATCAGCAGTTTTATTGGCTCCTTTACTTACCTCTTCAAGTTTATAGAACAACAGTTCTCCCGGTCAGCATCAGATGCAAACTTTGTATTAGGTAAGGCAGACTGTTTCCTATTTTGTTTTATAGATGATTGATAAACTGTTGACATGACTGCCCCGTGGTATAGTTAAGCAAAAGTTTTTTGTTGCTGATATGAGAGAAAACAGCCAGAGGCATTTTGAAGAGTCCAGAGCAAATAGAAGTAGACAGAATATGGCCAGCTGACTGAATCTGGCCAGGGCTCTCTATAGAAAGGTGAAAATTACAGGGGATAAAGAATAAGAGAAAACACAGTGAGAGAAACAGGGGCACAGCATGGAGAAGGCTAGGAGGAGAAAGGAAGCTGAGGGGTGTAAGGATATATCAAAAATAAGGAGATGAGTAGCTTGAGGAGGGCAGACCACTAGCCAGAGGAAGGTTAGGTTAGGAAATGAGGTAAACAGGGCTAGAACTAGCATGGACTTTGAAATGTACAACAGGTAGTTGTGATACTGAGGAAACTTGGATGTTGGTGCGAGCTTTGATATGCTAATAGTCACCACAGATAGCCAGCTATGTGTTCCTTCTACCAGTGCTGAGAGAAATGACTCCTCTTGATAGAGGGGAACCAGCTTCACAAGTTCCCAAGGAATGTCAGCTTTTATCTTTCTTAATCACCAGAAATCCATCTATAGTCCAGGTTGAGCTCATTTCTGGATAGTTGGAATGAGAATTCCCTTAAAATCTGACAAGTAGGCCGGGCGGTGGTGGCGCTCGCCTTTAATCCCAGCACTTGGGAGGCAGAGGCAGGCGGATCTCTGTGAGTTCGACACCAGCCTGGTCTACAAGAGCTACTTCCAGGACAGGCTCCAAAACCACAAAGAAACCCTGTCTCGGAAAAGCAAAAAAAATTAAAAATTAAAAATAAAAATAAAAAAAAAAAAAAAAAAGAAAAAAAAGACAATCTGACAAGTATTGCAGTCCCAAAGCACACCTGTACCCATGTTCACCCCACTCATGCAGACACACACACACACACACACACATAGATAAATAATGAAATAGTTCCAATCTTAAAAACTTTTAGGTGGTGAAGCTTAAAATATATTGCCCTTATTTATTTATAGAAGGGGGTGTTCCTCATAAAATTCACCTGTTAAAACGACTTCTGACTTCTTTTACCAGGAAATGAGGCCCTTCTTTTAGGCAGGAAGACATCATTTTTTTTCCAAATTGGGCATGGTTTTCCATCTTTATTCTGGTCATTAATTTCTACTTAAGAAGCAAAAAAAAAATGAAGGGCTCATGTAGGCACACTGTATTTCATTATGTAAAGACAACAGGAATACTTTATTTATATAATGACAACATCTTTCTCTTATTTACAGGAGTTATAACCCTACCTGCTATGGCATCTGGAATGTTTTTAGGAGGATATATCATTAAACGATTCAAATTTACCGTTATTGGAATTACCAAGTTTGCATTGTTCACCACTTCAGTGTCTTATGTGATTCATCTGTTAAATTTTCCTCTAATCTGTGAAAACAAATCATTTGCTGGTCTAACCTTGACTTATGATGGGTTTGTATATATCATTTTATCAACAGAGTGATGCATTGATTCCAATTAGAAGACTGCATATGAGGAAAAATAGGGCTGAAAGCAGTTTCCAAAAACTTCACTTAGTCAGTTATCAAGAAGTCAGTTAGTTAAGAAGTTAATAACAATTAATTACAATTCATAAATTCCCCAAACACTTTTGTGAACACTTTTTTGAGAGTTCACAAAATCAGTTTTTATTTCTCCTTTAAAGAAAAGCTGGGTTATGGTAATCATGCCATTTTTAGAGTGTTTACAATCTGTCATGGGTACCTTAGTCATGGGCACATTTTCCCCTTGAACAGAGTTTATACAGCCAGCCATGCCTAGACATTACCTGGCTGGCTGTCATTGACTCAAATTTGGAGTTTTGGACTTCAAACTCATGGTTTTCCCCACTGCATCTTGGCTAGGATGTGAATGTAGGTGGAGGGCAACCTCACAGCCATGGCTGTGCAACCTACATCTAGTGTTCATTTTAACAGACACCCGTATGAGAGACCAGTTCCTCACACTAAACTGTATTTTCATGCTCTATAAACTGGCACTACTACTGTCCTCATTGGAGTTAGTCAGACATCTGAGTATTGCTTTCCCCCTGTTACCACATAGTGAAAAGTATTACTGATACTTTATCTGCCCTAAGGCCAGGGCTTGGTGTCTCTTGCACAGCTTATCTCTAACAGTATCTAGCAGCTTAAATAAGCTCACACACGAGCAACATGCACAGAATTCTCATCAGTTCTTTTGGGTAGGGGTTTTCAGGCTAGCTAGCCTTTTCCTTCTTCATTTTCCTCCCCTCTGCGCTGGCTTCATCATTCCCTACCATTTCCCCTCTTGCTGATTTTCTATTCTTCCTCCTCCTCCTCTTTCTTCTATATCATTTTCACTCTTTCCTTCCTTCCTTCTGTCCTTCTCACTTCATCTCTGTCTTCTCTTTGACATGTCTCTCATCATGTGTCTCTAGAATGAACTCAGTGGACTCTCACATAGATGTACCACTTTCGTATTGCAATTCAGACTGCAGTTGTGATAAAAATCAATGGGAACCCATCTGTGGGAAGAATGGAGTGACCTACATTTCCCCTTGTCTGGCAGGATGCAAATCTTCTAGTGGTAATAAGAACTCTAATAGTACAGTGAGTATCCGTTTTCATTTTCTCACTTTCCTTACTCATAACTGCACTACATATTTTATGGATACTTATCAAATCTTTATAGAGCTAAGATATCCAATAAAAAGATTCAGGAATAGGTTAATATATGATCTCTGTTGTGAAGGATGGGAGATTAATAAGTCTCCACATGAAATCTTGCTTGGAACACTATCCTAACTATCTGTTTCTCAAATTATAATTCCTTAACTTCTAATACTTCATTTCCAAATTCTCATTTTCAAGAGTCCAAATATTGACTTTGGGAACCTGGACATAGTCTTTCTGAAGCACTTTTCTGACTCAAGCAGCTAACTGTCATCAATGAGAATTCCTTAAACCTCAGACAATAAGGAAGAATCTTAATTGAAAACATGAACAAAACATACACTGTTCTGCAGACTTTTATGATTATGACTTTGGGCTCCCTTCCCTTTTGACTCCCTGAAAAGCAGTGCTGACTTCATGCTTACTTGACAGTCCAAGTCTCACCTGTCAGTTCTGAATTTCCCAAAGCTTGTGTTTCTACCCAGAAATTATAGTATCATTTTCACATATGCCTAGTGTATTCCACAACAATCCACTTTGTTTAAAACATCCCTTTCCCTATGAACTATGAGTTACACTTAGTCAACTGCTGACTACCAATCATGAAAATCATTATGGTGTTGCACATATTGCTAATCTATTTAAAATATCAGAAAGTTAGGCAGTTTTCTCCTTTCCCTAATTCAAAAAAAAATTCAAAAACCTTTCCCTAATTCAAATATTGGATATACAACCAGTTCTGACTTTCCGTTTATGAGACAGGACCTTCGTATGTAGCCAAGGCTACCCTTACACACAGGATCTTCTTGCCTTGGCTTCTTAAGTGCTGGAATTATAGACATGTACTGCCATATATGGCATGATCCCTGCTTCCCACCCAACCCTGTATGGTTCAACACGTTTGTGTAGGTGGTTTTCATTTCAGATTTTGGCCCCATGGAAGCTATCAAATGCCTTTAGTCTCTGGGAAATCTTTCCACAAGGCATATGACTGACACATTGTAGGAAGTTTTAATTGGAGTAAGTAAATGTAATACAGGAGATAAAAGTTAGAGAAAGGCAACTATAGAAAAGAACTTGTCTGAATGAAGAAACTATGAAGTTTCAAACACTCTTTTTTCAATTCTTTCATAACTTTGACGTTGGAAATGAATTATTAGGAGCAATTAAATTTTATTGTCTAGAAATAAATACAGAGAATTATATTGTTTTGTTTTCAGTTGTTAAACAACTATGTTTTAGAAGTTTTAAAACTGTAAACACACTTTAAGAATGGAAGAAACTTTACAAAATATAATGGGACATATTTATAGCAGTTTCACATTTTGCAAGCATGCTCTGTAACTTTTCAAATCTATTTCTTAGGTATTCTATGACTGCAGTTGTATCAGAGATTCTGATCTCCTGAACAGCAATTTCTCAGCCCGTTTGGGTGAATGCCCAAAAGACAAATGCAAAAACAAATACTACTTTTATATAGCTTTGCAAGTCTTAAATTCTTTCTTTGTTGCATTGGGAAGCACCTGTTTTATGATGATTCTGATGAAGTGAGTATATTTTGGTTTTTTTTCATACATGTGTGTGCATTTCTGTGTGGGGTGCACATGTGGAGCAGGCTCATGTGTGGGTGCCCATTTACAGTTCAGAGAATTATGTCTGGTATCAGTCTTCAAGTACCTCCCACTCCTACCACGGAGATTAGGTAAGTTGCCTATGCTTTCAAGAACCTGCTGTTACCTGTATGATCACAGATGGAAATGCAGATGAATTCTGGAGACACACCCTCAGATGCTTACATTTACTTTTTCCCCCTCAGTATTAATATTCTCTTTATTTTACTAACAATATAAAGGGAACAGAAAGAAAAAAGTTGAGTATGATTTTTACAAGGGTCAAAAGTGGGTATTCATGTGCTGACATGAGGCTCTTGGTCAAAAAAAAAAAAAAACCAACCATGGGTGTCCCATGTAGTCTTCCAGTTTTTCAAGCCAAGTTCAGGCTGAAACCTTTGTACCACAGTCAACGCAAAGTTTCCTGGATCTTGGTCTAGGAGGTATATGTGAGAAAGAGGAGCAGTCTTTTGCCTGATGTGTCATGTGCAAATCTCCATGCTGCTGTACTCTGGTGCTTACGTTAGTCAACATGCCCTTGATCATTCACTTCAAGCACACCTTAAACAGTTGCTCTGCCCATACTTCCTAGCCTGTATTTTAAGACATTGTGGTGAACTGTGTTATTTTTTAATTCATCATTTTTTCATTTATTTTACATACCAACCACAGTTCTCCCTCCTCTCCTCCCACTCCCTCCATCATCTCCCCTACAAACCTCCCCTCCATCCAATCCTCCTCTATCTCCATTCAGACGGTATAAGGCTTCCCATGGGAATAAGCAAAGCATGGTACATCAAGCTGATATCGCTCCTCTTTGGGCACCAAGACTGAAGAAGGCATACTACCACAGGGAATAGGTTACAAAGGAACAGCCCACGTATCATGGACAGGTTTTGTCTTGCCAGCAGCCCCATAAGAGGATTGGTCACACAACTGTTTTCCAGATGTAGAGGGTGTACATGGATCCCATGCTAGTTCCCTGTCAGTCCAGAGTCTGGAAGCTCCAACATGCTTAGATCAGCTGTCTCTGTGGGTTTCCCCATTATGATCTTAACCCCCTTGCTCATATAATTTCTCTACTCTCTCCTCAACTGGAATCCCAGAGTTTAGCCCAGTTTTTGGCCATGGATCTCTACATCTACTTCCATCAGATACTGAACAAAGGCTCCATGATGACAATTAGGGTTGTCACCAATCTTATTACAAGGAAGACCAGTTCAGGCACCCTCTCAACTCTTTGTTGGAGGGAGTGGGCCAGCATAGCCCACTTGGAAAACCAATGTGGCTAAACTTTGTTTTATAGTGTCTAGAATTCCTTTGCAAGACCTCCTAAGTTTTAAGTGGATTTTAGTTGGCTACGTCAGCACCAATTTGTTGTAATGAAGCCTCTTGTTGGTTCCCAGCTGCTCATCCCAAATAACCACACAGAAACTGTATTAATTAAATCACTATTTGGCCATTAGTTCTAGCTTCTTATTGGCTAACTCTTACATCTTAATTTAACCAATTTCTAGTAATCCGTGTATCGCCAGGTGGCTGTGGCTTACTGGCTCCAGCATGGCTATATGGCTTCTCTTGATTCTGCCTTTTTTCTCCTAGCATTCAGTTTAGTTTTCCCTGCATAGCTAAGTTCTGCCCTGCTATAGGTCCAAAGCAGTTTATTTATTCATAATGGTAATCACAGCATACAGAGGGGAATCCCACATCAATGAACTTTTCTCTTATCACCGCTTTCATTGTGTTCCAGAAGTTTGGGTATGTTGTGGATTCATTTTTATTGAATTCTGGGGAATCTTTGATTTCTTTATTTCTTTCTTGACCCAGTTGTGGCTCAGTTGAGAACTGTTCAGTTTTCATCATTATTTTGTAGGGTATTTTTTTTTCATTTGTGTTGTTGTTGAACTCTAACTTTATCCCATGGTGGTCGAGTATGATACATAGTGTTGTTCCAACTTTTTAAATATATGTTGAGATTTGCTTTGTGACCGAGTATGTGGTCAATTTTTGTGACAGTTTTATGAGGTGTTGAGAAGAAGGTATATTCTTTTGTGTTTGGGTGAAATGTTCCGTAGATGTCTGTTAAGTCCATTTGAGTTATGGCATCTGTAGGTTCCCTCATTTCTATGTTAAGTTTCTCTCTAGCAGAATGTTTCATTGGTTTGAGTGGGGTATTGAAGTCTTCCACCATTAATATTTGGGGTTTGATTGTGATTTAAGCTTTAATAATGTTTCTTTTACAAATGTGGGTAACATTGTTTTTGGAGCATATATGTTAAGAATTGAGACTTCCTCTTTTTTCTTTCTTTTTTATTATTACTTAAAAATACCAATCCAAATTCCCACTCCCTCCCTTCCTCAAGTCCCCTCCTTTTCCCTCCACAAACCCTCACCCCACCCCTAAAAGAGTGTTATGCACCCCACCCTATGAAAAGTCCAAGGCCCTCCCTACTACATCTAGGTTGAGCAAAGTTTACATCCAAAGAGAATTGACTCTCATGAAGCCAGTATATGCAGTAGAGACACATCCCAGTGTCACTATCAGTGGTCCCTCAGTCTGCCTCAGTTGTCAGCCCCTTCAGAGGGTCTTGGTTGTACCCATGCTCATTCACTCCCAGTCCAGTTGGAGTTGGTGAGCTACCATTAGCTCAAGCAAACTGTCTCAGTGGTTGACCCCCTCATGGTCTTGAATTCCTTGCTCATACTCTCACTCCTTCCACTCTTCAACTGGATCTTGGGAGCTCAGTCCAGTGCTCCAATGTGGGTCATTGCCTCTGTTCCATCTGTTGTTTGATGAAGTTTCTATGGTGATATTTTAGATAATCATCAGTCTGAATACAGGGTAATGTAGGTTCAGACACCCTCTCCTCTATTGCTTAGTGTCTTAGCTTAGGTTATCCCTGTAGGTTCTTGGGCATTTTTCTAGAGCCAGGTTTCTTGCTAACTCCATAATGGCTCCCTCAGTCAAGATATCTCTTTCCTTACTCTCATATCTGTCCTTCTTCTATCTTAACTATCCCATTCCCTCAAGTTCTCCTCAACCCTCCTTCTCCCCTTCATCTTATCCGCTGCCCCCCTGCTCCCAAATTTTTGTCTGATTCTTATTTCCAGGTGGACCTCTGTATGTTTTTCTTTGGGTTCACCTTATTATTTAGTTTCTTTATGATCCTAAACTATAGGCTCATTGCCTGTTGTTTATGATTAGTATCCACTTATAAGTGAGTACATACCATATTTATTTTTTTGGCTCTGGGTTACCTCACTCAGGATAATGTTTTCTAGTTCTGTCCATTTGCATGCAAAATTTAAGATGTCATTACTTTCCTCTTGATGGATTTTTTTTCCTGTGAGAATATGAATGTCCTCTATTACTTTTCATTAATTTTAGATTGAAGCCTAATTTTGTTAGATATTAAGATAACTACACTGGCTTACTTTTTAGGATCACTGGTTAGGAGAAAAATTTTCCATAACTCTTTACTTGGAGGCAATTCTGTCTTTGAAGTTGAGGTATGTTTCTTGTATGCAGTAGAAGGATGGATACTGTTTTTGTACCCATTCTCTTAACCTGTGTCTTTTTATTGGCTAATTGAGTCCATTGATATTAAGATATGTTACTGACCAGTGATTGTTAATTTCTGTTATTTTTTTTTATTTTGGTGGTGGTGATGGTAGTGTGTGAGTTTCCCTTCTTTGGGTTTTGTTGTTGTGAGATAACCCCTGTGTGTTTGTGGATATAACAGAGCTTCTTGGTTTAGAGTTTTCCTTCTAGTACTTTCTGTAGAGCTGAATTTTCAGATAGGTATTGTTTAAATCAGGTTTTGTCATGAAATATCTTGTTTTCTCCATCTATGTAGATGGAAAGTTTTACTGGATACAGTAGTCTAGGCTGGCAACCATAGTACCTTAATTCTGTAAAATATTTGTCCAAGACCTTCTGGCCTCCAGAGTCTCCTTTGAGAAATCAAGTGTAATTCTGATAAGTCTGCCTATATATGTTACTTAGATTTTTTCCTTTTCAGCTCTTAAAATTATTTTTTTATTCTCTATTTTAATGCTTTGGTTATTACATATTGAGGAGACTTTATTTGGGTCCAGTCTATTTGGTGTTTTGTAAGCTTCTTGTACCTTTATAAGTATGTCCTTCTTTAGGCAAGGAAAGTTGTGTTCTATGATTTTGTTGAATATTTTTCTATGTCTTTGAGTTAGAATTTTTTCTCCTTCTTCTATTCCTATTATTCTTGGGCTTTTTTTCCATGGTGTCCTGGATCTCCTGAAAGTTTTGTGTTAGGAATTTATTGGACTTAAATTTTTCCTTGACTGATAACTCTGTTTCTTTTTTATAAATTCATTCTTTAAGATCTATTTATATTTTACTTATGCATATGTGTGTTTCTGTATAAGGGTATCTGTGTATGTGTGTTTCTGTATAGGGTATCTGTATGTGAGTGCAGGTGCCTGAAAAGGCCAGAAGAGGGTGGTGCATTCCTTGAAGCTAAAGTTACAAGTCATTATGGGCTACACAGTGTGGGTACTGGGAACTAAGAGCTGATCTTCCACAAGAACAGCAAGGATTCTTAATGCCATGTCACTTCTCCAACCCTGAATGAGTGTATTACTGAGAATGGTAGTAAATGTTCTCTATCATTAACATAATGGCTCTATACAAGACAGTCCAGAATACATAACTTTCTGGACTCTTCTGGTTATAATATGTAATTTGTGTACCCACATTAATAAACGTCTCTGTTAACATCAGCAATAGAAATTAGGAAACAGAGTGTATGCTGAGACTTATATCTAGATGCAAGCATCTGGTATTTTCCCAGGTCGAGGGCTGAATGGGCCATAGGAAATCAATGTCTTTGTAGACATAATAAACCTTACTACAGATATTCTTTTTTTTAACTACAGATATTCTTGAGCATGTTTACAGAATAAGGCATAAAAATGCAATCTGGTTTGGTTACTCACATCTGTAAGCTTAGCAATTTAGTTTGCTGAAGCAAGAGGGTTACTGTGAGTTCAAGGCCAGCCTTGGGTACTGAGTCACAACATAATTTTTTTTTTGATTAGGTGAAATGTTTGTTGGACTCTCTTGAAATCATAGCACAGTGCATTAGTGAATTAGAGTAATTTTTATCACAGAAATACTTGCCTCCCAGAGCTTGGAATGATACCTTTCCCTAGAGGGCTTTCATCTAGTCATAAGGAAAGATAAACCAACAACAATTTCAAGGTTAAATTTAACTTAGAATTTATTTTGAAGATGTTTACATGTTTCTTTTCTTTTATCTTATTGCAGGACTGTCCAACCTGAATTGAAATCACTTGCAATGGGTTTCCATGCGCTGGTTGTTCGTACACTAGGTATGATAAACTTGTCAAATTCAATTAGTAAATATCCATGCCAAGCTTAAAGGCTGAACATAAAAAGTTCCCGTTCTAAAGAAAGTTTAAAGATTTAAAAATCATTTCTATTTTTAGTAAATTAAAATAGTAGGATATAAAGGAATCTCAGTGACCCGAATAAGAGTTTGATTAGATAACTGCAAAAATGAGGCTATACTTAGGAATCCTCCTGTCTGTAAGATATTATCACAAAGAGTGGAGTTTCCAATGTCCTTTCCATTGCACCAAGGAGCAGGCAGAGTTAAGGGCCATTTCCACACATGGCATTTTTAGGTAATGGCTCATGGGACTTGGGAGTATTGGCAACTTGGTCAATTTGAGAGTGTCCAGAACAGAAACTGAGCCTGATGGTCTGGCTTCCCACTATCTGGTTCTCGAGGTTCTGAAGACTTTATTAGCAGTTTAGCAAGCAAAAGCGAAGGAGAACCCACAATCTAGAACCCATCATCTTTGATAAAGAGTAAACTTTAACTGAAAGCAAATACAAGAAAATATGAGATTTATGTTAAGATTAGAACCCTAAGCCCCAAATTTATAAATATTCAAAGGATGTAATTGACAGAGAGTTAAGGAAGTGCCTTATAACCCTTTGTCTGCAGATGTCTGCTGTTACTTTCACAACTTCTAACATAACCATCTCTATAAGATTTGTAGACATCAAATGCTTATAAGAAAATTAAGAAAAATAAAACTCAATCACCTAGGGATGGAGCAGAGAGATAATTAGAGGCAACTAATATTTAAAGATAAATTTAAAGATCAACAAAGGAGGTAGAAGGGATATATTCCCAGACGAAGAAAAGAAACAACTCTAGCTGATGACAGTGGAGATAAATTGTTCGAGACTTGTGTAAGAGACCCCACCTTGGATCTTCAAAGGTGGGGAAAAGAATGATAAGTGAGAAATGGGGCAGGGAGGCTCCTGGGGTTTCTCTGTGCTTCTTCAGGCTGGAAGTTTCTATACATACCAGCAGCCCTCCACCTCCAAATCCAAATGAAACTCCACAAACCTAACTGCACCTAAAACTTACATATTATATAGTTAGTATGCCTCCTGATGGTCTAAGGGGAGAGTTGAAGAATAAAAGAGGTACTTTTAACACATCATAAACCATAAAGAAAGGGAAGCTTGCCATCATAGTTAGGAACTTTCTGGAAAGATGTGTTCAATGCATGAAAAAAAATGTATGTTAACAAAGCGTTTTAAATACCATATTTGCAGTGTCTGAAGAACATTAGCATACCTCATTGATCTTGAAAACATATGTAACCTATCTAGAAATTTGATTGTTATAAATTATTTTTAACCTATGTTTCTTGATTATCCCAAATAGTTTATAGCAATAGCCTTCAAAAAAAAAGAATTTTACCTTGCATTTTTTAATGAACCACATATGTACAATACCCTAATCAAGAGTAGAAAAATATATACAGTGTAACAAAAGTAACTTTAAATATGTATCAATATACTATATTCCTCTAAATGATAAAAAATATCCATAATCCACCAAATAAGCAAAGACCCCCCACACCGCCCATCTTTTAGGAATGTAGTGTCATTTTCTCTAGACTACTTCCTGTTTTTTGTGGGCAAAGCCATTTTAAGGATCTCTGAAATAAATTGAGATAATGGTCAAGTCCTGGGAAGTCCATAGGTAACCTTTGTTGATATATATCACCTGTCAAGTTTCAGAATGTCTTCTTTGATCAAACCTGATCTGTATTATTTCTGAAGGAATCTAATCACCCATGGAAACAAAATTCAAAAGCAGTTTTAACTTTCATTTAACAAATACATTTTTAAAATTTCTTTTACAAAGTTAAGATAGCCCTAAAGTATCTTTGCTAGTTCAATTTTGCAGTCCAGTTCACAATCCCCAGCAGCTGTCGTTAGCTCTTAACATTGAAAAAATTTAGAATCTGCACAATACTATACAGGATCCAGGCTGCTTGTACATTTCCCATCTTTACATGGCTTTTTCCTTTATAATACTTTTACTGTCTCTAAAGACTTAATTTTTTTACAACTTTTAGATTTAACTTTTAATTAGATTAATTTGCTAATTATACAAAAAAGGTAGGTTGAACAAGAGGTAAAAATATATCTTCACATACATTTGTAAACAGGTACTTTTTTAAAGTATAGGTGCATACCTGTTTATAAAGACTTAATTTTTAAAACTACTAATTTCTTTCAGATTGTCTATAGCCATTTTCTTTTTCTTTTCTTTCTTAAGCCTATGCACCTTGAAAAACACACTAGAACCTGCTTACAGATTTTTCCACCTGGATATCTTTCACTGCTGATTTTTAGCTCTTTTTTCTGCACTAGCAAAAAAAAAAACCCTCTGCTAAACAGTGAGGCTAGGACCCCCCCACACACACACACACAGCTTTGGTGGCTGGCTCAGCCTGCTTCTCAGGTCAGAAAAGCCAATCCTAAGGCTCGTGCTTGGTAGGAAGTTCATAACCCAGAGCTGCATTAAACCTTTCTGGCTATGGAAAACTATACCTGGGTTGTCACTACTGGTTTTTGCTTAGCTTGACATTTCTAGTTTCTATTTAGCACTACTAGCTAAACTGCATCATTTTTTTTTTTATTTTTCGAGACAGGGTTTCTCTGTAGTTTTGGAGCCTGTCCTGGCACTAGCTCTTGTAGACCAGGCTGGCCTCGAACTCAGAAATCCGCCTGCCTCTGCCTCCCGAGTGCTGGGATTAAAGGCATGCGCCACCACCGCCCGGCTTGAACTGCATCACTTTTTAAAGGAGCCATGTCCCTTCCTTCTTTTCTTTCTTTCTTTCTTTCTTTCTTTCTTTCTTTCTTTCTTTCTTTCTTTCTTTCTCTCTTCATCTTTCTTCCAGCTTTCTTAGGCCCTGCATGGAAATTTGTGCACATGTTGGTATGCCAAAATGTTGTTGTTGTTGGCTGTATTTTTTTTTACTCTTTTGTCTCTTTGGGAGGCACATTCCTCGGCTCCTAAATAAATACACTTAGAAGCTTATTTTTACTTATAAATGCTTGGCCTTTGCTTGATTTATTCCCATCCAGCTTTTCTTAGCTTAAATTATCTCATCTATCCAGCTATTCAAGCCTTGCAATCAGAAGACACAAAAACAAAATTTACCACAAGAACCCTAAGTTGAAGTGTTTGAGACACTTCAACAGATATTTAAACATATATGAAATCAATGGAAAGAACATCCCTGGTTGCAGAGTCAACAGGTAGAGTCTGAACTTAGAAGCCAGCATCCCATGGCAGGAGATGGATATTCTGTGATGTTGGGCCTGCACTTCTCAGGCAAGATATTCCTGGTATAAGAATTTCATTTTTAGTTTTTGTTTTTCACCTTTAAACATTTTTAATTTTATTTGTTTGTCTAGTTAGTTTTAATTATACGTATGTGTATATGTATATTTTTCTGTATGTGCACCCCCTGCATGAAATGACATGTAGTCCAGTGGAGGGAATCAGATCCCCTGAAACTGGAATTATAGGCAGTGACTTCCCTGATGTAGATGCTGAAAACTGAATGCTGATACTTTCAAGACCAGTAAGATGTCTAAATCATTGAACCACCTGTCCAGCATTTTAGTTTTCTTTAAAAAAAAGGAGAGAGAGAAGAGAGAGAGAGAGAGAGAGAGAGAGAGAGAATAAGCTTCTGCCTCTATAAGATTTTGATAAGTGCTATTTCTACTAGTCATGAACTTAAAATTCTACTCCAGTTATTCCAGATCATTCAGATCAAGAAAAAAAAATAGCATGTAGGCATGATTTACTAACAACACTCTCCTTTTCACTATCTAGGTTTCAGCTAATTGGTGGCATAAGAACAGAGTTTACAGAAATTAGAATTTCTTCTTCCTTATGTGTGTTGGAAGAGTAGGGATAGACAAAAGATTTTTATGATATTACTCTATGGTATGATCTTTTGAGAAATCTCCTAATATTAATTCTTGCATATATATTGCAGAGACAATGGAATTGGCCTAGAAAGTTTTCAACTGTTACTTTCTTCATAAGGTATCAATGTGATACACCTCCTACCTACATTTGAAGTATGTGTCTTGGGTTGATAGCTTTTTCTCTCATGTTGTAGGAGGAATTCTAGCTCCAATCTATTATGGGGCCTTAATCGACAAAACGTGCATGAAGTGGTCTGTCACCAGTTGTGGAGCGCGAGGGGCTTGTAGGATATATAACTCTACATTGTTTGGGTGAGTTGTCATATACTTCATTAATGGATTTTGTCTTTTGACTATGCAAATTGATAAATGGTGTCATTTACTTTTTTAAAGTTTTTTTAATGTGTATTAGTTAGTTTACCTACACGCATGTGTGTGCACTACATGTGTGTAGTGCCAACAGAGGTCACATGAAGTCAGATTCTCTAGAACTGGAATTATAGATGATTGTGAGACAGCATGTGAGTCCTGAGGACAGAACCCAAGTTCTCTTGCAGCAGTAGTCAGTGTTCTTGATTTCTGAGCAATCTCTGTAGCCCGATATGAAATTATTTTCAAAACAATAATAAATTAACAACTATTATTATCATTAAGCAACCCTTACTTTGGATTCAGTATTGCACCAGGCAATCTCACTTAATGATAGTAGAAGTAATAGTGAATTTATATTTTTACCTTAAATATAGAGATAGGAAGGTTCAAGGATAGTGAATAACTTGCCAAAGTCATGCAGTTTGAAGTAAAAAAGATACATTTTTGCTCAATTATGCTTTTATCTCTTAAACCTCTGCTCATACCTGAAATATCATTGGCTCTGCATTCTGTAGCAGGACACGAAGGGGAAAAGAGAGAACATTCATGTTACATTCTTGGGGAGAGAAGACAACTTAATGGTAATTTGAAGAACAAATTGAAACAATATTCCTTAGAAAAGAATTAATTGTAATTTTAAATATTTATTAATTATAAATCAGATATTACTCAAAGTAGAATTTTTAAAACCTGCTTGGGATGCAGGAGTATATTTTTATAATGGCTCAACTCCTTAAAATTGTAGCAGAAAATGTTACATTTTAAAACTCTACATAATAAAAAATAATTTAGGCAACACCTAAAGGCAAAATACAAATTGGAAGAAGAAACTAGATCTAATCATTCAGTCACAAGGAAGTTTTCTAGATCCATTAAACTCGCCAAAAGAGTAAAATAACAGTGAATACCACAAAGAAGCAGAACTACAGAGGTGACCTTCCATTGCTAATGGATATAAAGTGATACATGTCAGAGAAGAATATGTCTCCATTATTCTTGTTTGTAAGACCCTGTAAGGCTATCTTCCAAACCATCTTGCCACCAACCAAAAATAAGTATTCTTCTTGTTGAAAATCATTGTCACTAGTATTGTTTTCTTGGTGGAGCTGGTATCATGAAGGTGTTGATGTCACATGGTACTGGTGTCATGATGGTGTTGATGTCACATGGTATTGGTGTCATGATGGTAGTGAAGTCATGGTAGACCTGGTGTCATTGTGGAGTTGGTACCATGCTGCTTGCTAGGGTGTTGTTGGTATCATCTCCACATTCTGATAATCTCATCATTCTGACATATCAATGACTAGGTTTGAAGACTATTCATTCTCTTCAAGCCATGAAGCCATGGTTATCATTTCCTTCTATTTTGAGTGTTTCTGGTTCTTTTCTTGAAAATTAGACATAAAGTATTATGGTAAAGAGACTACTATGACCTTTAGGGTTGTGGTATAAGGCACAGGTGAGAAGGTGGTTTTCTATAATCTTATGGTTAAGTCTCAGTCTCAGTGGTCCTGGATATTTGGACTGTGAAACCCAACTGTATTTCTTTGTACTTTCTCCATTCATTGAGTGAGATGTGATGTCTTGGTGGGGGGTGTATCTGAATATTCCTCTATTTCATCATCAGAACGTTAGATACAGCAGAGTTTATTTTTTCTGTCTTGAAAATTCTTTAGAAATAATCTCAATTTCTTTGTGACTCAACGGACAAAATCCCTAAAAGTGTTTCTTTTATGATTTTATAAATTAAAGAATTTAATATTTTTATATATAATTTAACTTTTTCCATTATTGTCTGAATACTGGAAATAAACACTATAAGCTATATCACATAATATAAAGTAATATTTGTACCATTTTTCCCTAGAACCATCTATTTGGGTTTGAATGCTTTGTTAAAGACTCCAGCACTTATTTTATATGTTGTATTAATTTATGCCATGAAGAAAAAATATGAAAGAAAAGACAACAAGACACTGGGAAATGATGGGAAAGTGATAGATGAAACAAATCCAGAATCTTTAAATAAAAATGGATACCATTCTGTGCCTGCTGGTGGAACATGCAATGAGACACCTCTTTAAAGAAAGAAAGAAGACACACCTGTTGCTGTGCTTCCAAACAATTTTCCTGTCCTTTCATTGAAGATTTTCATATTTTACATATGATGAACAATGGCTCAACTATGACTTTGTAACGAGAAGAAACTACAAATCAAAAGGAACAGGAGCATTGTTCTTAGGGTATAGCTGTGCATTTGAGGCTAGGTTTGGAGTATGTGGTCTGTACAAATTTAAAGCATGAATGTTTGTTAGTTTACAACAGAAAAACAAGTATTCACTTAAGCATTCACAACTCAATAAAATAAGTGACTAGGATTGTAATATATTATCTGTACAAATTTAAAGCATGAACATTAGTTTACAGTAGGAAAAAGGTATCCACTTAAGCATTCATAACTCAATAAAATAAGTGTCTAGGATTTGCAGAGTGGCAAAGGAAGGAGAGAAATTGGTTGTCTGCATATCGAGAAACACTGGGTTTCTTTAAATGTCAAAGTCTGAATAGTTTTATTCTTGCCTGAAGTCTCTGCTGATGGGAATCATGACATAACATCCGTAACATCCTCTGGTGTCCATGTTAAGTTTTATATTTTAAAGAATTACTCATTTGAAAATGTGTTTCACAGCACACACATCTTCTTTGTGCATGCTCTCATATTATTGACAAATAAAACAGATACAATAAAAAATGAAAAAAAAAGTTATTTTCAGAAAACTTAACACAGACTGCATTTTAAGATTCATAGGAATGGATTGGAAAACTCCACATTTGCTGAAGAAAGAAAAGGCCATTGAATAAATGAGACTGCACTCCTCTTGTCAGCTCCCTGAGACAAGTGTATGCCAGACAAAGTGTGTAGGAGAAAGCATCAGAGTTCATCATTTATCCGTGTTGTATTTGTCTGTTGTTTGTTTTGGATATGATACATATATATGTATATATGTGTAAATAATCACTGAAATAAAGATATGAAGTAGAGCAAATAAGACAAAAGTCTTTCGATGTTGTATTTTCTAGTGAGATTGGATCTAGTACAATGGGTGGTAGTGGTTCTACTTTTTTATTGCCATAGATTAAAACGTTTTGTTTGTATTAAAATTGCCTATTACATTAGTGACTTTTCCGTTGCTATGATAAAACACATAGACAAAACAGTAACCCAGAGGACAAAATGATTTATTTTGTCTTGGAGTTCTATGCTTAAGGAGCAGTTCTAGAGCTAAAGGGTCCATCCTGGTGGTAAAGACATGGCAATAAGCAGAGGAAGCATGATATCATATCAGAACAGCAGCTGGAAAATTGCTGATTACATTTCATCCACATGCATGAAGCAGAAACATAGTGAACATGAATTGACACCAGATTGTAAAACCTCAAACTTCTCTCCCAGTGATATATATATATATATATATATATATATATATATATATATATATACATATCCTCCAGTAAGTCTCTAACTGCAAAAGTTAAAATAAATGAGGTATGGGAAATAACTTTTAATCAGCTGCCACAGAGGGGCATGCACACACGCACCCACACCCACACCCACACACACACACACACACACGCCCATATTTTACACATAAGTGAAAAACTATAGTCCTACTCTGGAGATTCTGATTCAAAACATCTCAAATATAGTCTGATAATCTTTCATGTGACAGGGTATTTTAGCAGAGCTAGTATACCAAAGCCATGCAACATGAATCTTGCTAGTAGCTGGGAACTGATCTAGAAGTTACACATGGTAACCTATCCTTCCACTGTGGGACTGAGAACAGATTTCATAATCATGAATAGAAATCTGGAGAAAAACCAACCAGGTAGGTCAGTGAGCATTATTCTCTTCCAAGAAAAACAAAATATTTTTGTTTGTTTGTATGCTTAGCTAAAGGACAACTTATTAGAATCTTAAAGAAAAAAACCAGAACAAGAAAGCTGTAAATCTCAGTGACTACTGAAGGAAGAAGATGGAGGAGAAAAAGAGAGAAAAACATGACATTTAAAAGTAACCACATGGGGGGTCAGAAAGAAGAGATGTTGGGAAGCTTTGAGAGAAAGAATGAAATGGCCCAGCCTGTTCCATAACGTAGAATACACAACAAGGCTATAATGCTTCATTTTCTGCAGCTGTGATAAAACACTAACCAAAAGCAACTTGAGAAAGGGACAGTTTATTTGAGCTTATAAGTCATAGTCCATAATTGAGAGTATTTACAACAGGCACTCCAGGCTGAAACCTAAAGGTAGGAACTGAAGGAGAGCCCATGCATGAACACTGTTAAATGGGTTGAACTCCATGGCTTGCTCAACCAGCTTTCTTCTATATCCCAGGACTACTTGCCAAACTGGGGCACAACCCACAATGGACTTGACCTCCCTCATCAATCATAATCAAAAAATGTCCTACAGACTTGCCTACAGTTCAGGATGTTGGGATCATTTTCTTGATTGAGATTCTGTCTTCCAGACAACTCCAGTTGACAAAAATCTAACAAGGATAGGATGGTTATTAGATCCTTTTCTGAATGGTGATGTGGGAGTGTCATATATCAATCTGTTGATTTCACTGGTTAAATAAACTGCCTTGGTCCTGATAGGTGGGAACATAGGTGAGTGGAGTAAACAGAACAAAATGCTGGAAGAGGAAGTGAGGTCAGAAATCATGCAGCTCCTCTCAGAGCCAGACGCCTCAGACAGAGACGCCACGCTCCCCTCGTCGATAGCTCTGCTCTCTGAGGCAGAGGCATGAAGCTCAGACCCAGGATGGACGTAGGCTAGAATCTTCCTGGTAAGCACATCTCACGGTGCTACATAGATGATTAGAAATGGGTTAAGAGGTTGAAGCTAATGGGCCAAGCAGTGCTTAAAAGAATACAGTGTCCGTGTAATTATTTCGGGTAAAGCTAACTGTGTGGGTAGCTGGGGTGCTGGAGACGCAGCCCCGCTGCTCCTATTTCAACAGAATGGTTCATCTGTCCCTCCTATCCACCACAGCCGTATGAACTTCTGCTCCAGTTTCATAGTCTTAGGAAATGTTAGATTATGTAGAGGCTGTAATGTTACATAAAGGAGAGACTCCATCTATCAACTCTGGGAAGTCATCAATCTTTCTGGGCTGAAACCTTTTGGTGATATGCTCTTTCAAGGTACCCACATTCTGTTAACCTTTCATCCATGCTCCCATAAAAGCCCACCAAGCTCACTGGCTCATCAAGGTATACAGTGGAATTGTTACTTTGCTCTGTCACTGGTATCTTATCTGGAATAAACAGACATTTGTATGCATCACCTTAGAAAAGCTATTTATGCATGGTGTCTCTTGAGAGTTCCAAGGCAGATGATAACATAGGGGTGTGATTAAGTGTGGGAGAGATCACATGGTGAGATAGGAGGCCAGAGAAACCAAGGGGCCAGGTTTGCTGTTTTTGTGAAATCCCACTCTCCCAGGAACTAAGTAGATACTTTAAAATGGATTGTCTCTTCTGAGAGCACTAATCTCAGTGACCTAACAACTTTGATGATGTCACACCTCTTCACATCAAGCCCTTGAAAATTAAAGTAAGATCATTAACACATAACAGTCGCCCAGACAATCTCCATCCAAATACAGTACTTATCAACTAGGCAGAGATGACATCATCTTATCTGTCTAGCTCTTTCAAGATTTGAGTTAGCTATCTGCCAAATAACATCAGCTCATTGCTAAGGTCAAGAAAGGTTACAATTTGGATTTTACAATGAGCAATTTTGCTATTTTAGTACATAGCTGAAACATTCTTACTGAAACCAGAAATCTCTTATTATACTTTAATAATGGATATTTTGCCATTTATTTTTATGAATTTGAAGATCAATTCGAAGTACATCAGAATATACCATGATACTAAAATAACCCCTTCATTTATGCTAGGAATCCATCTTGGTATTTTCTAGTCACTTGTCTCTGACTTTAGTTCTTGGAAGAAAAATTTCCAGGAATGGCTGGCTCAGTAAACCCTTCCACTCATAAATGTGTAGTTGTGACCATCTACTTATTATGTTATCCTGACTACCTGCTTTTTTATTTCTGATTCTTGCTTATGCACACATTCATGTCACTTTGACTACCCAGTGTTGGCAGAGGAAAACAGCTCTTGGCTTTTTTATACAGATAATAAAGATCTTCTTGTGATTTGCACTACTGTTCCTGTGCCACTTCTCTGCCAGTTGGTTTCTCCCCATGCCAGGCACGAGCCAGAGCAAGAGGGTGAACATGCTTTCCCCTTCAGCTTATCTGTCCTCAAGTAGCACACAAGGACACACCCGAAAGTCTGTACCCCAAAGCTACTGGCAGAATGATTATTTCCACAATAATCTTGCATCTGAGGCCACAATGTTTGAAAACAATATTCAGTGGCCAACAAACAAAGCCGGTCATGGTCCAAGTTCTTTGGACATGGCTGATTTTCAGTGAACATATCCTTTGCTTCTGCAGAGATTGCCTTTATTTTAACAATTGTCATCAAATGTTGCCGAAGATTTGATTATATTTTCTTTATATTGTTGCTTCAAGATGGCCAATGGGATTGAACATTGGTTCAGAAAACAGAGTTTATATTTAGCTGTCTGGAGTGGACAATAGAGTTTTGGTAAACTCAGAGGAAGATAGAAGGACATACCAGGGGAATAAGGAAGAATCAGAAGAGATGTGCGGCTATTTTTTATTGGGGGAGGTGGAAAAAAGGGTGAGGATCATTTCTCCATTACTCCATGGACCTTTTAGTTTTATTCCCTAGTATCTGACTCCTGAGATTTATTTTTTAATAAAGCAATAAAAGAAACTGCAACAACCAAATCATTTTATCTTTAAGGGTGACAATTATGATAGTGCATTTTCTTTCGATGGTTCAGTCCTTTGTACAAGGCTTTCCTTTGAAAGAGAGGACATTTTAGCATCACATTGTGAGGGAACATGGACATCAAGTACATCAGTCACACATGTCAGGTACATAGGGAAGTCAATGCATTACTGAGAAACAGTCAATCCTGCTTCCCTGGCATATTTTAAAAACTCCTCTGCTTTGTATTTAGAGTCATCAGTAGGGGCATTGAATCACCAGAAATGTGTGTCAAAAATAGCATATAAAAACCCTGGATAAACAGGATAGCCCTTTGGAGTGCAAGAGATGGGGCTTCCATTTTTGTTGTAATAGAAGCGGCGGGGCTGCGTCCCCAGCACACCGGCCGCCTGGCTAGCTTATGCCCGAAATAACAATACACAAACTGTATTCATTTAAACACTGCTTGGCCCATTTCTATCTAGCCTCTTCTAGGCTAATTCTCACATATTAATTTAGCCCATTTCTAATCATCTGTGGGGCACCGCTAGGTGCACCACCCCAGCCGCCTGCTAGTTCATGCCAGAAATAACAACACACAAACTGTATTTATTTAAGCACTGCTTGGCCCATTTCTATCTAGCCTCTTCTAGGCTAACTCTCGCACCTGGATTAGCCCATTTCTAATAATGTGTGTAAGCACCCCAAGGTGTGCTTACCAGGAAGATTCTAGCCTACGTCCATCCGGGGTTGGAGATTCATCTCAAGTGTCTGGCTCTGAGAGGAGCTGAGTGAAGTCTGAGCTCACTTCCTCTTCCTCCCAGCATCTTGTTCTGTTTACTCCACCCACCTATGTTCTAACCAATCAGGGCCAAGCAGTTTATTTATTGCTTAATCAATGAAATCAACAGATTGATATATGACACTCCCATATCACATTTTGTCCATGAAAAGCAGCTGCTTTTTAAATTTTTATTTATTATTTTTATTTATGTGTCTCTGTGTGTGCCCAAAGAGTACAGAAGAGAATGTTTAATCTCCAGAGGTGAAATAACAGGTGGTTGTGAATACTGACATGGGCACTAAGAACCAAACTTGAGTCCTCTGCTGCTCCATGTCTCAGGTTGCAGCCTGATAAATCTTCTGGTCTGACCAGCACTGACTCTACTGCAGCTTCCAAACATAGTTTTAACTAAGTTACAAGCATTCTATTCACCATTAAAAGCTCAGGAGTCAAATGCTGGGACAAAATCCTACTAGTTCAGAGAGGGTGAGAAACAACCAGTTGACCTTTTTTTTTTGTCCAGAGATTCATCAAGACACCATTTCTTCTGATGTCCCAAATCAAAAAGACCTCAAAACTCCAAGTCCCTCCCAACTCTTTCCTGTGTGTCTTTACCCATCTCCCTAGCTCCTCTGTGCTTCCTATGACTAATTCCTGTCAAGTAGTTGCTGACTCTGCCCATTGATCTACAGTTGATTTTATTAATACATTCTTCACTTTCATAGTGCAATCAAATATCCCACAAAAATCCACTAGGCCATTTCTCCAGCCCATTGTTAATTTTTTAAGAGATGAAAAAAATTATATTTGTTTTTAGCTCTAAACTTTTTATTCAAAGATTTATGTCTGATATCTATTAACAGAGTCCCTAAGAGTCCACCACTTAAGAAATCCCTCTCAGGGTTCAATTAAAGACTCAACAATATGTGAAGGGTGCTAGGATATGAGTCTACTCATAACAGATTCCACCTATTCATGTTTCTTTCTTCTTCTTCTTTTTGTGTTACAAATATTTTCAGTAATATACACCCTTAAATCCAGTAATTCCTCAGCCCCAGCAGGTTCAAGAACTGAAATTTTTTTGTCCCATAAAAAGTCAGATAAGGGTTTTTACACACACACACACACACATACACATATAGAGATCCATGGCTCTCAGCTATAAGGTAGGAGTGGCTAGTGCAGTCTATGTCTGGTGAACTCCTTAATGGAGAAAGTTAGTTCAGCAAGGAATTAAATCATCAGGGAATTTTAGAGGGGAAGGTTAATATGCTATGCTATATATTTAGGTGGTAGATAAAAGAGCTAAAAGTTTTATTTTCAGTAAAACTATGAATAGGGCATGAATTATTAAAATAAGTATGTCACTTTTTTTCTCCCAGCATGCATAGAGGACACAGGGTAATCAAGAAAAATATGTAAGCAGTAGGGGAAAGCTAATTACTCCTGATCTGATCAGCACATTCACCAGATACTACAATTTCTATGGTCCTTGGTCTGGAGTTTACATTTTTTGCTCTACATGGTAGAAACAAAGAAAAGAACCAGGTCTAAATGATCAGTTCCTGGGTATGCTGTTATCTATCAGCCATTCTAATTGTGGGCATAATGGGCATGTGGCTCCAGCAGGAAGTGATTCTTTCTCTGGATTGAAGTTAATTATCTCTTCTCCTGTCATTGAAAGTGAAACACAAGCAGTAAATTTTCTGAACTAAAATCATCAGAAAACTGAGGTGAAAGTAAGTGTAAGATGTCTGGAATGTTTTAATAAAGGTTAGTTTGGGGTCACTGTATTCCTTATTTATAAGTGAGATAAAACCAGGGTATGCTTATTTTCCTATCTATCTGAACAGCTATGAATCAGCAGCTTGGGCAATAAGCAATTCTATGTCCTTGGATATAGGTGAATATCTTAAATGCAATGTTCTTGTCTGGACCCTAAACACTGACCAAATGCCTGCTGACAAAGAGAATTGCAGGAAGTCAGATCTCCGCATTTACCTAAGAGAAAGGAATGAAGGCCTGGGAGTGGGAAACCGTTTTTACATGTTGCTAGAGGAATGTGACCGATAAGTCCCAAAGGAATAGAAAACAGTTCTGAAATGTGGTAATTAATTACCAAATATATAGCAGAAGGGGAGTTAGCTACATCAAAAATCTAAAGCAAAAAAGAGCAACTTTATTCATTAAAACAATAATGTCAAAAATTCCTTGGATTATTGATTACCCTTTACCAGAGCCCTTGGCTTTGATAAATTGCTTGTGAAAAGATGGCTGAGCAATTAATGTATAACATGATGGCTTGTAGCAATCTGTGCACACAGGGACCCGAAGTTTGTATAACAAAATTTCTCTTACTTCTAATATGCATTTTTCATTAATGAGGTCCTCTGCACATCTGAAAAATAGAAAATAAGTCCACCAAAAGTGAAGCCTGAAGAACTAGCATAATCTTTCAAATTTATCTGTTACATTCCATATCTGCTGTAGTCTGGGCAGTGGGACAATCTTGTCAAAGCTATTGTTTGTAATCAACAACATGGATGGTTTCCTCTGGCTCTTAAAATACGCAAACCGCTAAAGAAGGGGCTTATTGAAATGCTATGTTAACCAATACATTTCCACCCAAATTAATCTTTTTAAAAATCAGCACTGCATGTCTTCACTAACAGAACAGATTTTCACCCTTCTTTATGCAATAAATTAGATACCCAAAAAGAGTATCTGGTGGACTCAGTTTCTTCCTCTTATATACAGGGCTCTACTTATTAGTAATCTTGTTTTTATTTATGCATAGTTCTTGATAAAAAATTTTAATCATGTTTTATTTGGACTGAGGAAAAACTCAAAGCACCTAAAAGAAATTAAATTGAAAGATTAATGCTTTGTTCTTCCTGATGACTTTCATAATGGCCCAGACACAATGCCTTGAAAGATAGCATGCATTTCTTTGGTTCATATGGTAGAGTACTCAACTATGCTAACCAACACATACTATGGAATATTAACCTATGATGTTCAGTTCTAAGCCATAAGGGATAATTATTTCCTCTCCATCTTCCATTTATTCTTCCAGCTTCTGTGGTTTTGAAGTTGAGCTTTCAATTTTTTGTAATATTGGTTACATTGGAATTATAGCTAAACAGTGATAAATTATCATGTATTCTGTTAAGTTTAGAAGCATAACCATGCTAAATGGGAAGCTGATCTACCTCCATGCTTCTCTGCCTCTTCTGTCACTCCTTTCCTCCACACATGTCTACTGTGCTGTGATCAAACCCTGAAGAGAACAAAGAGAATAACAACCCTTATCCCCAAGCTTCCACAATGAGGAGTTGCCCAGGCATTCCAATGCTCATGTTTTCTCACTGCTTACCCCCTAAAAAGTATTGGTGTAGGAGCGTCTTCTGTCTATGTGTTACTTTCATTGGTTAAATAAAGAAACTGACTTGGCGTTTTGATAGGACAGCCCTTAGGTGGTGGAGTAGACAGAACAGATTTCTGGGAGGAAGAAGGAAGTGTGGCAGATGCCATGGTTCTCCTCTCTGAGATGGATGTTGGTTAGACTCATGCTAGTAAGCCACAGTCAAGTGGTGATACACATTAATAGAAACGGGTTAATTAAGATGTGAGAGTTAGCCAGTATGAGGCTAGAAATAATGGAACCAGCAGTGTTTAAATGAAATCAGTTTCTGTGTAATTATTTTGGGTATAAACTAGCCGGGTGACTGGGATACAGCCTCCCACACCTTTTTTACAACAAAGTATCAAGTAAACACCAGTGATCTTACAGTTGTATGAGCACCTCCTTAATATGAGGGAATGCCAAGGTACTGGGTATATCATGTGAGTACTGGTACTGGGAAGTCAAAGGCATGAGATCTCCCAGAGCTGGGGTCACAAGTGGTTGTGAGCCTCTTGATGTGGGTGGTGGGACCCAAACTTAGATCCTGAGCAAGATCAGCACATGCTCTTAACTTCTGAGCCCTCTCCATTCCCATAAAATGTTCCCTTTTATAAGATACATTTACTACTTTAGAAAGTCATAATAACACAAAGGTAACTATAGAAAACCCATCAGTTAGGTTGTCTATGTTCTCTTTTCTGTTGTTTGGGTTTGGACAACCCCTAGGGGCCCACATGTTAAAATTTTAGTCTTCAGCAAGATGTTGCTGAAAGGTGATTGAGACATTAAGAGATGGGGCCTAGAAGGAGGAAGTTGAGTCCATGTTGATAAGCCCTTGAAAGAGATACTAGGCTAGGGGCCGTCAACACCTCTTTTTTTTGATTCCCAGCCTTAATGAGATCAGTGAATTCATTCCTATGAGTTTCTTTCACAATGAACCACATAGATATAGGGCCAAAGCAGCACAGCTGGCTGATCATGGCCTGAGTCCTCTGGAAGTATGAGCAAAATAAGTCTTTCATTATTGGAAATGAACTTCAGTTCAAGTAACGGAAACTGCCATCTCTCCCATAAACATTCTTGTTCTTTCAAAGATCTTCTGAGATTGTACCTGTTTTCAATCTGCTTTACTAGATAGTCTCTCTTTACTATATTAACAGCCACACTATGCTGTCCTCCACCTCACTAATTTCCCCTTCCATCCTCCGCATCTTTAGGGATTTATAACATTTTTATATTATTGACTTTTATTATCAAGGGAATAAAAATGAGGAATAGTAAGAAATAGTTTTGACCATGATCTTAAGTCAGCACTCTAATGGGAGCTCACCAAGGCCAGCTGGACTGGGACTGAACGAGCATATGATCAAACTGGACACTCTGAATATAGCTGACATTGAGGGCTGACTGAGAAGCCAATGATAATGACACCGGGTTTTGATTCTACTGCATGTACTGGATTTTTGGGAGCTTAGTCTGTTTGGATGCACACCTTCCTAGACCTGGATGGAGGGGGGAGGACTTTGGACTTCCCACAGAGCAGGCCACCCTGACTTCTCTTAGGACTGGAGAAGGAGGGAGGAGTGGGAGGTAAATGGAGGGATGGAAGGAGGCAGAAATTTTTAATAAAAAAGAGCCATCACTGTAAAACAGCAGAAAGGCTTGTTGTTCTTTAAATAAAATATTTTCAATTGTTATCTGCCACAAAATAAGATGATTTCTGTATCAGTTACTTTTCATTGCTGTGATAAAACACCACAAAGCAACGTATAGAAGAAGAATTTATTTTTGCTTATGATTCCAGAGGGATAGAGGTCTCTCATTGCAACCAGACATGACAGGAAACAGAAAGCATGGTGACTGGGGCAGGAAGCTGAGATCCCACTTCGTTAACCAAAGCACAAAGAAGAGAGTGAACTAGAAGTAGGTGAGGCTTTTAACTCTCAACACTTAACCCAGTGGTGCACTTTCTGAATTAAGGATACTCCCCCAATTCTCCACAAGCAGAGATATCAACTGGAAATCAAATGTCCAATTGCCTGAGCCTATGAGGGACTGTTCTCAATCAAACTGTCACAACTTCATTTTGCTTTTAATGTATACTTTCAATATTATTAATTTTAATTGTATTGCATGACTATCTTTAAAAATTTATAATTTTTATCTGTTTTTTTATTTGTTTGTTTGCAGGTGTGGCATATACACCACAGTACAGGAGGAGATGGCATAGGATAACTTGCAAGACCTGGTTCTCTCCTTCTACCATGTTGGTCACAGGGATCAAACCCCTCTTGTCAGTCTTTCTAGCCAACAGCCCTTTCCACTGAACCATCTAACTCATCTCTCTTTAAATGTTTTACTCTAAGATTATTTCGAAAATTAATAGACCTTAATGTGTCTAAGGACACATGAGTAAAAGGAACAATAGGCCAAAGAGGCCACCTGAATATGAAATAGTAGTCTTTTGAGAACATCTCATATATCAAAGCTTAATTTATTTTTATTTTATTTTATTATTTTGTTTAATCTCATTTTATCTTCAGTAGTCTACTCTACTTTGGGGTTAAAACCAGGGCCTCACACATGCTAGGCAAGCATTGTATCACTAACATAATGCCCCATCTCTACAATGGCCATTGAAAGGACTGGCTTTCTCAAATACTTGCTTTTAAGAATGAGTTTCATGACCAGCTTCGAATTTCTATGGAAAAGAAGTTATTAAAATCAGATTTTCAATAGCATGATTAAATTTCTCAGTGCTCTAAGTTATCAAATTGTGGCATGAGTAATGAAAGAAGGAATAAAAACAACAGATGACACATTAATGAGACATCTAATATTGGAAGTATCGTGTCGAGAATAAAAAATGAGAGAGTGAAGAACTTCTAAGTATATAAAGAGGTATGCAAATATCTTGCATAAAGAAAGTATAAATTTGAATAAATTATTTCAATGCAACACAAGTAAGATCCAAATTTTTAGCTCTAAACGACTCCAACATTGAAGCACAAAGATAATGAAATTGAATGGTGTTTCAAGAATGGGAAAGTCTTAAAGCTTTTTGAACATATATGAGAAATACACATTTGCTTTGATTGAGTTAAAAGAGAAAATACCTTTTTCATTTAAAGACTGCTTTAAAGTTCTATGTGTGTGGGAGGATAGGGGATCACCATAGTCTCCCCAGGGATAATCTTAAGTGCTACTACTATATTTTTAAAACAATAACAGTAAATATTTTTGTCATTATTAAAAAACATTCTTAAGGTCTTTCAGCATAATTGTTCCTATAACTCATGATTCAAAAGAACCAAATGCAGACTCTGTCCGTGAGCCTATGCAGGCCACTAGAAATCTCATTACAGCTTCGTTTTCAGTTCTCTGTTGTTCTCAAACTCAGGACTTCTGGGCACATCCATGCACTCGCTTTCCTTCTCTGTGAGCTTCATCTCGGCAAGTTCAGTCTCTGATGAGTCAGTTTTCTCAGGGAGTTGGAACTTCCTCAAAAGTTTTAGAATGAAGATTGACACGAGGTAACTTGATCCTCTTAGAGCTGCTGGCAACCCAATGTAAATGCGCCTGTTGAAAACAACTAATCTATGTAAAATCGTAATGCATTCAGTGAAAGTTAATTTCGTACATTCTTACAGATAATTTATTCTTCAAAGAGAAACATTAGGTGATTATTTTTGCTCATGTAAATTATACAATCCACTTTGCTAAATTATCAATTCTGTTAGTTAAAATGTCAAAAATTTCCAACAAAAGTTTAAATGTATGTTTTCAGTTTGGTGATGGCTAGTTTTCATTGTCTCCTTTACTGGATTTAGGATCATTATAGAAAGACATGTCTGGGTGTTTCTATGAGAATATTTTCAGATTGGTTTATCTGAGGATGAAGTCCCTTATACCATGCACTGGACTTGTAGCCCTCAGTATTTCCTGCCTGAGCAGGTGACACGACCAGCCTCCTCACCACACCCTGTCTGCAATTACCTCACACTAAGTCACTATGTTTCCCCTGACATTCTGGAATACCTTAAATTGTAGTAAAAGGAAGTGTTGAACTACACAATTTGGGTCATGGGAATTCAACTCATGTGTTCTGCAAGAGCAATATGTACTGTTAACCCATGACCTATATCTTTAGCCTCACATTATTTTCATTAACTGAACTTGTGATTTTAATCATGCAGACTATGGATGCTTCCTGAAATGAATTAGGTAATTTTACCTTTCAAAATTTCTGAGAATACCTTTTGTACTGTTATAAGCATCTGTTATTTGTAAATTTGACAAAGTGTGCCTTAAAATTTCTGGGCATAATGTGTATGGTAAGTAGGTATTTTGACAATTATATTTCTAAATAGGTAGGGAAAACATTCCTTCATGTCCTCAACATATTTGTAGGAAAATCTGCTGTGATGGATAGTGTTGTTAAATTCATACAATCTAGAATCTCCTGGGAAGGAAGTTTTAGTGAAGGCCTGTGTGGATTTTGTTGGCCTGTGAACAGGTTCATGGGACATTATTTTGATTACATTGATTGAGGTGAGAAGTTCCATAGTGGGTAGCACCATTCCTTAGGCCAGAAACCCTGGACCATAAAGAACAGAGAAAACAATCATACCTACCTCTACAGGGGGAAAATATAAAAGTAGTATGTATTTGTATATGCTTAAGGTATAACAGCCTAGAAATATCATTGGCGTTCTTTCACTAGAAGAAAAATAGACTAAAAAGTATCTTAGCTTACTTTTCTGTCACTGTTATAAAAGACCCTGACAAAATTAATTTAAAGATGGGGGTGGGGTGGGAGGGGTAAGGGGAGATGGGGAGAGAAAAGTGAGAAGGGGAAGTTGGGGGGAACTTGGGGAAACGGGATGATTGGGATAAAGGAAGGTTGGATAGGGGAGCAGGGAAGCACATATCTTAATTAAGGGAGCCATCTTAGGGTTGGCAAGAGACTTGGAACTAGAGGGGCTGCCAGGTGCCCAGGGCAATGTCCCCAGTTAGTTCCTGGGGCAGCTGAGGATAGGAAACCTGAAATGACCCTATCCTATAGCCATATTGATGAATATCTTGCATATCACCATAGAACCTTCATCTGGCGATGGATGAAGATAGAGACAGAGACCCACACTGGAGCACCGGACTGAGCTCCCAATGTCCCAATGAGGAGCAGAAGGAGGGAGAATATGAGCAAAGAAGTCAGGACCACAAGGGGTGCACCCACCCACGGAGACAGTGGGGCTAATCTATTGGGAGCTCACCAAGGCCAGCTGGACTGTGACTGAAAAAGCATGGGATAAAACCAGACTCTCTGAATATGGCGGACAATGAGGGCTGCTGAGAAGCCAAGGACAATGGCACTGGGTTTTGATCCTACTTCATGTTCTGGCTTTGTGGGAGCCTAGCCAGTTGGGATGTTCACCTTCCTAGACCAGGATGGAGGGGGGAGGACTTTGGACTTTCCACAGGGCAGGGAACCCTGTCTGCTCTTCAGACTGGAGAGGGAGGGGGAGAGGAGTGGGGGGAGGGGGAGAGGAGTGGGGGGAGGGGGAGAGGAGTGGGGGGAGGGGGGAGAGGAGTGGGGGAGGGGGAGAGGAGTGGGAGGAGGGGAAGGGAAATGGGAAGTGGGGAGGAGGCGGAAATTTTTTTTAATAAAAAAATAAATAAATAAAATAGCTAAACTAAAGAAAAAATTTAAAGGAAGAAGGTGTAAATTTTCTCAAAATTCCAGGTTACTCCTGGAATACCCCACTATTGTGTATTATATCCAATAATGTGTATTATCAATGCAACTGGAACTTTAACCCACACAGATATACTGACTGAAGTAATTGACCTACTGTTACTATAAATATACCAGGCTGGGACTGGTATCTCAGTTAATCATAGCCAGACAGGACAGGACAATGGCTAGAACTTTTCTCTCCTAGAACTTTTCAGTATACTGCTCACCCAGAAACAAAGGAGTGGGTCTAACCCACAGCTTTTTTTTCTTATGCTGAAGTGATTTTTAAGAGCGAGAACTTGCACAGCGAAGTCTGTATAATGCAAAGTTCCTTTGTGGGCTTTCTTGAGCTCATTACCCTCCAGAGCCAGCAAGGTAAAACTCTAGTTCCAGATGAGCCTAGTATGGCCTCTGTGAATGGGGCAGCAATGAACTCACTGTTATCCCACTATATGTTAGTGACTGGTGCCTGTGTAGCACAGAGAGTGGTGGGAACCATGAAGGTACTACTTTTAGTCTATGCAGCAGCATGGAGGCACACAACTGATTGCACCCAGATCTCAGAGGCCAGGCTCCCCAATCTGCTGGTTCTTGAGGGTAATGGCCTCAGTTATTTCTATGTGTTGTCACTTCCTTCCCCTTCTTGATACTCTCATCTGGTTTGTGCCACAGTCTCTCTGCTGAGCCATGTTTTGCTTATGAGATGGTTAAACGCTAAGTGCAGTGGAGCATTTATGGGTTCACAGCGATGAGATCATGAATCAAATTCAGGTAACAGTTCCCTTCTAAAGATATCCCCTGGCTCTGGCACCTGACATGTTCTACTAAACTTCAGGGGCAGAACACAGGTTTGGGGTTCTTTGTATATCAGGAGCAAGCATTAGAGGGCTGTGAAATTTACAGGAGCTAGAACATCAGGATCCGTGGTACTTGAATGTGTTAGGTCTGTCATCCTGACTCCTGCAGAAAGAAAGAACCTTCTACTCTGTCCTCAGATATGGGGTGGTAGGAGCAGAGAGATTCTGTTCCTGCCAATTGTGGCATTGTCACTGGTCTCTGGATCTTGCTGTCTTGTTTATCTCCAGTGTTTTGCCATGTTGCCTCAGCTCAAGATGTAGCTCTCCTACTTATCCAAGACATCTACACAGATGCCCTGCTCCCTTTCTGATGTATTTTGAACAGTTAGTTTAGGAATCCCATTTACACTTATATTTATCAAGCACTTTAGAAATAATGGGAATATAGGAAAATACACATATAGGAAGTTATTACCATTCATGTACATTCCAAAAATGAAACCAAATTTAATCTTATCACTGAAGAAAATGTTAGATACTAATGGGGACACTTTATACATTACAAGCACAAGTCACAAACATTATCATTACCTGTATTCATTTATATCATACATCCTGCATGCCCCTGGCTCACCACATTTCAGAGTTCCCCAGTGTAAACAGGTTCTGTCTATCAAGGCACCAAAGTAAATAGGTGCCGGAATGCCGCCTGCAATGAGGAGAGAGAAAAAGACCATTGAGAAGAAGAAAGAAAAGAAAGAGATATGTTATTTTATTTGGAAGTGTTTCAGTTTCCCTATTAAAAACAATATAAAAATTATAAATCAAAGTCTCTATACTTACTTTTAGGAATTATGAGTTAATGTAAAGTTTCTGGATAAAGACAATGAAATTTATACATAAGATGCTAATGAAGTATCCATTGAATTCATAATTGTATACAACATATATTTCCTGAAGTATCTTGTGTTGGTTTTCTATATATCAAATAGAATAACTTATGTCTAATTTTATTCTTGAATCTACTAAAAGATAAAAAGTGTAATTAAGTTCAGGTAATCTTTTCAAAGTTAAGGGGAAACATTTATCATCTCTGTAGTTATCTCATTCTCAAGTTAAATACAAGTAGCCATTTCCAAACATAAGCGCTTGTGAACTGAAGTTCAGAGTAACGTTGACAGAGCACATGTATATTAAAGATGCTACAAGGTGGTTGGAATTTCCAGAATGTGGACAGTTTGCATATTGAAGATACAAAGACAAATTATTTTTACCTCTCTTATTTATCACTTATTGCCCTATGTTTGTGTCTGATGTTATATCCATGTGATCATCATATGAAGCCTTTGTGAGATGTATTGACTAAACTTTCCAAATACTAAGAATGCTATCAGATAGGATCGGAGCCTTCAAAAGAGAATTCCATGCTTTGATCTCACCAAGTTAGTTCACATTTCCACAGATACATTTGAGAAGCTCCTTATTCATGACTTGCTGTGTTCTCCAATTATAAACATCACTAACTGGCACCCTGTTGGAACCTGATATGTGGATGACCTGAGTCTGTGTTCTCATCATGGTGATTCATTCTTGATTCCAGATTAAACCCTCTTATTCCCTCTAAGGTAAGGGTTTTCTTTTAGGTTAACAATATAGTTGCTGTCTTTTTCTTCAGAACATGTTAACTGGTTTACTAAGAAAGTGATATGCTAGGAAAGTTGTTCATACCAAATACTCTTATGAAAAATGTATGTAATCCAACTCCAAGGGATTTCTCTTCAGACTTCATACACCTGAGAAATACATACACACATAAATAAAAGTACACCATGCAAACACATATCTGTCCTAGCATCTTCCCAATTACAGTCATGGTTCACAATCCTGGTGGTTAAGTCTTTCTTCCTGATAAGAGAGGATAATACAACTCTACTGTTAAGCACACACAGAGAAAGGAGAGTATGACTTATAAAAGCTGTCCTATGACCTCCACACATCTGATTCAAACACAGCCTTTGACTGCTAACCTCGATGAATAGCTTCCTGTTGGGGGAGGCTGTTCATTCATTCCCAGCTGCCTAGACATGAAATAATCACATAGAAACTATATTATTTGCAATGTTGTTTGGCCAATAGCTTAAGCATATTTCTAGCTAGCTCTTATATCCTAAACTAACCCATCTCCATTAATCTGTGTATTGCCATGTGGCTGTGACTTACCGGCAAGAGTCCAGTGTCACTGTCTCCTGCAGGAGGCTACATGGCTTCTCACTGACTCTACCTATTCTCTATCTATAGCTCTTTCAGCCTGTATTTACTTTGTTAAGTCATTGGCTGAAAGCAGCTACTTTGTTAACCAATGGCAATAAAATATATTCATAGCATACATCACCTCTATCATAAGCTTCCTGGTTACCATAGTGATCACCATGCTATATCACAAATAATGGACCCAAACCTTTGAACTCACAAATCAAATAAATTTTCTTTTCTTAAGTTGTTTGCCAGGCATTTTGTCACTTTCATAAAAAAAACCTAATGTATTTTATAAAACAATTCAAGATATTGTAAAAACAATCTCACAAATAAACAGAGAAAGAATCCATCATATAGGCTATGACATTAAGAAACGGCCTTTGATATATAAAGTTACCAACTTTAGACATTTATCTTTCCTATACTGCCTACAAAATTAAACAATATGGTTTTCAGAATTAAATACAAAAGAGAGGCTTATAAAGCAGTCAGGATAAAAACTGAAAAATATTTTTATAAATTAGGAGTGTGAAAGTTTTTTTTAAGGTGTGTTCTTTCCCCACCAAATACACCCTTGTGTAAGAAAAACATAATAAATGGAACTGGTAGGATTTTATTGTGAAAGTGATTCCTTGGAAGAGTTCAAGAAAACATAGCAGACTAGAAGAGTGATAATAGTGTGCAAACAGTAGGACTGTATTCTCAATCATTGACACTGAATCATCACATTCAGCAAAATAGTGCAAAGAAATACAAGAAAAATAATCTGAATAGACATGAACCCCATCGCATTAAGAAAGTACACATTAGGGCCTAAAAGATGGCTCAGTGGATAAAATTCCTGCCACCAAGATTGATAAACTGAGTTAAATATCTAGAACCACATGATTGCAGATAATCAACCCTTACAAGATGTCTTCTCATTTAAACATGCACACAATTACATGAAAATTCAAACATGCACACACACACACACACACACACACACTCACATACACAGAATGCTTTTAAAAATCACACATTAAAACATCAATGAACCAAGTGTTTTTTTACACCCTGTTTAAGTGTTAACTTAAGATTTAAGATAATTGAGACAGTAAGTGAGACATGGAAGTGAAAACAGTAATGCAGTAACATGGGAATATCTCTTGAGAATGTGTTTGGAAGATTCAATAGGATAATTCAGCTACTCATATATCCTTTACTCTGGCCATTCTCCTCTATAATGAAAACTTGTCTTTTCAGTTGAGCATGCTGCTTTGGAACAGGAGCAACTGCTGTACTGAGAGAGAAAGGCAACCCTGTGTAGCCACATCAGCTGAATCAGTCTGAAACATGATGGGGTGACAGATGCCACAGGCAAATCTCACTCATTTGTAAGAATATGTCTTAAGAACTACTAATACTTGGTAAAATTTATCTGTCTGTGAACCTATGAATTAAAACAAGGCATTTAGCATATCTTCACTTGTGTTAATATAAAAATATAACATCTTACCATGGAAAATGAATATATAAGAACATATACCTAGCCTATTCCAGTGAGTATCTATGGTGGGTAGAAGTAGAGGAACGGAAGAACCAAAGCAATGGACGAACATGTAGAGGAGAGAATGGAGAGAAGAGAAAGACAGGGAAGGAAAGATGAGAGAAGAGAAGAGGGGATGGGAAGGGAAAGAAGAGGAAATGAGAGGTGCGAGGAGAAAAGAAGAGTGAGTAAAGTACAATTGCCTATAAGGAAGAAGTGAGAACCTTAGTTCTGTTTATGAGGAAAAAATGTTACAAATTCCACATCACAGTTAACTTTCCTTCTGAATTCCAATAAGACAAGAAAAAGAATATTGAACTGTTTCCCCATTGGTAGTGGATGTGAAGATTGATAGGCTGGAAATAACACTTGCAAAAAGAAATAAAAAAAACCTTGAAGCTTGACTCTTCAATGTCCTCATTTTATCTTAGAGAGTTGGGTATTGTTGCATTTTTAGACCTACTTCTTAGTGAGTATCTGCTATTGCATTCATGTGTCCCCTGGTTAGCTAGTATCTATTATTGCACATATGTTTTCTGTTTGTTTGTTTGTTTGTGAGAAGTTGAAGTCAGAATGTCAGGGGAGCCTGATCACTTTTACACAGAGAGTTGCAGGTTCTGCCAGTCAGTTAGTTGACCCCAGGAAATGAGTGTTAAACACCTCCTTTCGCCCATCCAAACAAGAATTCCCTTACTGTAGATTTAAGACATAAGGGGATAAAATAGGAAAGGGCAGGGAGGAAATTTTCAGAAAACGTTAAATTACTGTAAAATATAGCAATACTCACTGTATGCCTATTGTTAAAGGTATCTCAGAACATTGAGGTTTTGAGAACCATTACTGCAATGGTCTTTCTTGGGAAAAGGAATTTTAATAAGTGACAAAAAAATCTAAATGGCATTAGAATGATAATCTTCGTGTAAAGGTGCTTGCCACTAAGGCTAGATGACCAGAATTTAAACCCAAGAACCCGGAATATATGTAAAAAAAAAAAAAAAAAAAAAAAGAAAAGAGCTCAATTCAATGGCAAGCATCTGTAATCCTAGCATTCCCATAGTAAAATAGGAGAAAACAGAAATGCTTGGAACTTGAAGGCCAGGTAGACTGGAGTACACAGCTAATACAGCAGCAGAAATAAGAGAGAACCTGTCTCAAAAACAGGGTAAACCGAGAGAACCGATTCCCATCATTATCTTCTGACCTCTCTGTGTTCTTGTTGGATTCAAGAGTCAAACACACACACACACACACACACACACACACACACACACACACACGCACACAATCATACACTCATTTATGCACACACAACTAGGAAGGAGAGAATGCAAACTGAAAGAGGTATTTATTACCTCAGAAGAACCATATACCCAGGTATGGCTGCCAGTGAGAAGATGAAACAGCCGAATACTGACACAATTAAAAAGTACTGTAGCTTTATAGTACAGTCAGGGCTTTTGTTACACAGTCCAAGGACTGCAGATGAGCTTCCTGAAGACTGAATGCAGCTGCAGTTTTGAAACACCTGTAGAAAAAAAATACAAAGTCTTATTTGTAGAAGAAAAATATTGGGTGCAAACCTTTAGTATTTTCTACATAGCTAGTTATATGAAAATGGAGAGTGTTGAAGCTAATGATATAACTCAGAGGAAGAGCACTCATCAAGCATTAATGAGTACCAAACGAGAGCTCAAACACCATTAAATCAATACTAAATGCTAAGTAAGTAAAATGGAGGTCTTCCTCCCCTTTACTTCCATCTTTCTTTTTTTTGTATCTCAGAATTCTATCACAAAATATAAAGGGGGAGATTTTTCAAAGTTGGTGTTTTATTTTTCAAAGTACAAGAAGCGATTTTTTTTTTGAATTTTTGAGACAGGGTTTCTCCGTAGCTTTTGGTTCCTGTCCTGGAACTATCTCTTTAGACCAGGCTGGCCTCGAACTCCCAGAGATCCACCTGCCTCTGCCTCTCGAGTGCTGGGATTAAAGGCGTGCGCCACCACTGCCCAGCTAAGAAGCGAATCTTTAAAACTTCAATTATCCTGATTGCACACTTCACTTTTTCATTTGGTTGCTTGTTTATTTGCTTTTGCTTCTTGTGGAAATTCATTCAGCCAATAGCCCTCTGGACACTGTCCTATAAGGGTGCGGTCTGAATTATTATAAACGCAGACAGAATGCTTTCTTGCTGTATTTTAGCTGGTGCTCTGGATTCTGTTCACAGCGCTCAGTGCCCACAGAGCAGAGGACAGTAGCATCATTTTTATTGTGAGTGTTCCCCAATAAACATTTGTTAGCTTTTATCGTGGGCTCTCATGGACTCTCTTAATTATACCTACATTCTTGCTTCTAGTGTACACATGACCAAAGTCCGCTGTTCTCCCCTCTGCAACTGTGTAAACCCTCATGTGGCTAACCACTCATGCGACCGACCACCCATGCGACTCCCATTCACAGTGGCTTAGCTTCCTCCCAGGCCCCACCCCCTCCACACCCATGACTGTGGTTCAGAGGCTCAACCTCTGCTTACCTTCTTCACAGCTACCCTGACTGGCATCTGAGCATGTTGTCTGCTCTTTTCCCCCTTTTTCTTTAACAAAAATCTGTTCAGTATGGTTTTGAGTTCTACTTAGTAAATCTATAGATTAACAACTTTGGTACAAGTCAAAAGGGAACTCTAACATCCCCGGACCACTTTGGTGGTACAACTCTGGAACTTGCTGGCCAACACTGATAATATTATACTTTAAAGTCTCAGTAGCCACTTAAAGCAGCTAACTGAACACTAGCTCTACCTGCTGGTCAATCAATATTATTATACCTACAGCAATCTGAAGATTTATGATAACTAGATATTATTTTGATTAATAACTAAATAACCAAATTATTTCTGGAATTTTAAAATCATAACTAAGATAATCTCAGATAATGCCACCATCCAGAAATGTAACAGCCTTTTTGTTTCTACTATGGATAAAATTCAAGAAAAGCTATATGACCTACCTGGGATGTATACATTCTTAATCATAGCTGCTATTAGCTTAATACTTCATATTATATCCTTAAATAAATAGTTTGATAACAAAATCAAGAATGAGAAACCTATTGAAATAATACAGACTTTACAGACTGGGAATGAGAAGTTATCTGAAAGGAACCATACTGTTTGAATTGACAATCAAAATCTGTTAAAAAGTTATGACAAGCTAGCCAAGAGAACATCCCTCCTGGAAGGCAATCTACATGCTATCCAAATAATCCTTAATGATGAGAAGATATCATTAGTGGAAAAAGTTGAAAACTTGGAATAACATGTGCATGATGAAACCCAGAAATTAATTGGTTGATAAAATTTTTGAAAATATTCACAGGTCAAAAAATTTATAAGCCACAAAAAATAATGATAGAACAATTTTAAACCATTGAAGAACTTCTCATAATTGATAAGTAAGGAGATGGGGCAAATACAAAAGACAATAGTAAAGACTTAGCATTGCCAGTACCTCTCAGTGTCAGAGATAACTTACCAAGAATTTTAACTACTTACGTTGTTACTATTTCTGAAAAATAAGAAAATATGAAATAGCCAAAAGAATATATAGAATGTAAAAGAGAGCATGTATGTATGAAAGATCTAAAACATATTAAGGAAGCATTAGTTTCTTATGGCATGCATTCACTATATGTGAGGCAGTTAGTGAAGAAATGGGCTTCAAAAAATAAGTTCACTTCACATGTTGACTTCAACTAGTCTCATCAATATGAGACCATGATCCACAGCTACAGTGGATGAGTTACTGGAGAAAGGAAGTCAAAGCCCTTGAACATCAAGGTAGGGTCAGATTTGAGGCTTTCCAAGATCAAATTTTTGGTCAGGGCTATCATGCTGACACAGACAGTCGAGCTGTATACAATGAACACATCTTGTCCCTATGCCATACAGCAGCCTTGAATGCTTGAGATAAGATTCAAGACTAGGAAAAAGAATTGAATCATACAATAAATTTATACAAGGATGAAGAGAACACTTTAGTGACTTTTTTCAATGATTTACTGTGACTGTACAAATAAGAATAGCAGATCTAGAAGTTAGACAAGTATTTCTTGAATCTCCAGCTTTTTAAAATGGTAACTCAGATTAAAAAAAAAAAACTTGTCCCTTTGAAGGACAGATGAGCACCAATGGATGAATGGATCCAGCACACAGTCAATGTTGAGTTTCTTTACTCACTGAGGCTTGGGTAGGAGAAGAGATTTTCAAAGGTATGAAGAAACATCAAAATACCAAATGTTTTAATTGAAGTAGAATAGGCCATCTGAGAAGGGATTGTAGACAGGTTGATCCTAGAAATAATGTTTCTTCTCAGAATGACCCAAATAGAAGACCACAACTTGTTGGATTATGCAGAAGATGTGGCAAAGCCAGCATTGGATCAGTGAATGTAGATCAACAAGAGACAAGGCAATCCATTACCATCAGGGAGCTCCTTGGGAAGGGGCCTCTCACAGGGCCCCAGGTCAAAAGTTGTCTAGTCTTTCTCTGTCATGGTGGAGTGATGAAGGAAGGTCATTGGTTAAATAATAAAGAAACTGCTTGGCCCTGATAGGTTAAAACATAGGTGGGTGGAATAAAAAGAACAAAATGCTGGGAGGAAGAGGAAGTGAGCTCATACGCCTTAGCTCTGCTCTCTGGGGCAAACACAATGAAGCTCTGACCCAGGATGGATGTAGGCTATAACCTTCCCGGTAAGCTCACCTTGGGGTGCTACACACATTAATAGAAATAGGCCAAGCAGTGCTTAAAATAATACAGTTTGTGTGTTGTTATTTCGGGGCATAAGCTATCCAGGTGGCCAGGAACACAGCCCGCAGCTCCCTCAACAGTGGAGGACATGCCTTCCCATTAAAATTAGAAAACCTAGTGCCTGTTGTTAAAAAAAAAAAAACATATTGCACTGGACGGAATGACAGAATAACAATGGGTGATGAATGAAATATTTCAGCTGAAAATAGCAAGTGTATATTTTGTCAGACTTCTATAAATTATCAAATACCAAGGCTAAAAGTACAAATAAATGAAATTATAATTGAAGTGTTATGAGATATAGGTGCAGGCGTGACTATTATTGCTTCAGAATCTTGGCATCTGAATTGGCCTCTTCAGGAGACAGATGTTCAATTCCTAGGAATCAGAACCCTATTTCAGGTAAAATTAAGCACAAAATGGGTTGAATATTTTGAGCCAGAAGGATAGAGAGCAAGGGCTAGGACATACGTAGCTAATATAGCAGTAAATCTGTGGCATCACGACCTGTTGCAGCAATGAAATGCCAAGATTAACATCCCTGCAGTCTCAGAAATGTACAATAAACCACCTCATGTTTCTGGGAAAACTATTATAAAACATAATTAAAAAGTCATTATTTAGGCTGTACTAAAACATTGAACAACAATTGGCAAACTCTCAGAGGTACCAACAGCTCTACCTTTAAAATTGTTAACTAAGAAACCTTCATGGGTTAAGCAATGGCCATTAACAAAAGGGAAACTACAGTCTTTAGAACAGCTGATACTGGAGCAACTAGATACTCAGCATACTTAAGACTCAACCAGCCATTGAAATCTCTTGTGTTTGTTGTTAAAAAAAATCTGGAAATTGGAGAATGGTATTGGGTCTAAGAATTGAAATACATTTATTTAGTCACTGGGTTCTCTAAAATCTGAAATTCCTTTGCCTTTCCTATTTCCTAAAGGATGGCCTCTTACATTCATTGATTTAAAGGATTGTTTTTCACTATACCTATACAAAAAGACAGAGAAAAAATTTGCCTTCACAGTGCCTAGTTATAATTATCAGTCTGATAAAAGATAACAATGGAAGATCTCCCACAAGGAATGTTAAATAGCCCAACCCTGTGACAATTAGTTGTAGGTCAGACATTATAAATGATGCATAAGCATTTTCTTCAATCTATAATTTATCATTACATGGATCACATTTTACTATCTGACTCAAATGTAGAGACTTTAGAAAGAATGTTTAAAGAAGTAAAGAAAATTTTGTCTACATGTGAATTACAAATTGCTTCTAAAAATCCAAAGAGGAGATTCTACAAATTACTGAGGTTATAAAATAGGTTTAAAGAAAATTAGACCCCAAAAGGTACAAATTAGGAGAGATTGATTGCTTGTTTGTTTGTTTTTCTTGTATATGCTGTGCATATGTGTGTGTGTTTGTGTGTGTACGCCTGATCAACTTTGTGTTTATGGGTTGACAAGTGAATGCCATGACATACATGTAGAAGTCAAGGGTAAGTTATGGGAGTTAGTTCTCTTCTCTCATGTGTGGCCTTAGGATGTAGCTGTGGTAATAATGTTTGGTGACAAATGTCTTTACACACTGAGCCTGCACAGACTTTTCTAGCCTGCACATACTTTTTCAAAAAGTAAACAAATTCTGATTTGTTTTGTTTTGACCCTAGTACTAAGGACTAAAACAAAATGTTTCAGAATGTTTTTGGAATAGTTAGGTGCTTACAAATAAAGTCATGTCCCCTAAGAAAATGTTTATTTCAACAATAAAGTCAATTGTTTTCTGATTGTTATGATAATGGGTCTGATTAAAAAAATTATATTTCATTTTGACTACCAGCCAACTCTATAAGTATTATAACATGTTTAAGGCAAGAAAAATGCTTAACTTTTTATCTATTAAATTATCATGATGTGGGATGCAGAGATACAACAGTCTGTAAAGTTCTGTGCAAGGGTGAGGACCTAAGTTCAGATCCCCAGCATATATGGGAAAAATGCATGTGTAGAGAAGTGCTTGCAACATTGGTGCTCTGAAGGAGGGATCAGGTGCATCCCTGGGGCTCACTTGCCAGGCAGCCTGACTGTATCAACAAATTTCAGGCTAGTGAGATCCTGTCTCCAAAGAACAAAGTAAATGTGACCTGAGAGTCCACAGTTGAGGTAACATTTTGGCATCCATATACTCATGCACCTGCACACACACACACACACACATACAACTACAATAAATAAGTAAATGAATGAAAGATGATCATAATATGGAAAATTAAGTTTTCTGTGTGTTTCAACTACAGAGGTATTTGAGGTCAGCCTGAAATTTATGAGACCCTATCAGTAAAGAGCAGATTCTATCCAGAATATTTTCAAATTTAATGTGTATTTCCATGTATACTTCTGTATCTGTGTGTATTCAAATAGGTGGATGTGGGTGCTGGAGGAAAGCAGAAGAGAGTGTCAAATTACCAAGAGTGTAAGCTGCCCCATGTGTGTGCTGGGAACCTAACAGCTCTACTAAAAGATCAGCAAGTGTACTTACAGCTAAGCTAGCTCTCCATCTAATCCTCAAATTTTAACTTCATTAATTGTATAATAATTTCAGATGCTTTGAAATTACAAAATAAATTTCAGATTCTGTCAAGGTTTTACATAACATCTATGAATTATAATTTTAAATATACATATGTAAAGTAGTTAGTGGTTCACAAAATATATTAGTCCATTTTAAGCAGGGAATAATTTTTGTTTGTTAGTAGATGTTGTCTTAGATCATAGCACATATTAATACAACACACAAAACATCACCCCAAAGCACTGAAAGGGTATATACCATGTTGATTCCTGTTCCATCAGAGTTTTCACAGCCTGCAAGGCAGGCTGACATGTATGATAGGCCATTGTCTCCACACACTGGATCCCATGTTTTAGTTAAACAGTTACACGTTTTGCTGCACTCTGCAAGAACATTTTTCTTCACATACAAAGGCTGTTGAATTCTGAAATGATTAAAAATAATGTTATTGATTCTGAAGAACCATGCAAACCCTTTATTTTCTTATCTTCCTCTCAGTCAGTTCACATGCATTCATGCACATACTCATGTGCATGTACACATACAGACACACACACTCAGATGGAAAGACAGACAGATGGGCAGAGATACAGAAAGTCACACACACAGGAGAGAGATGGGAGAGATGAGAGAAGAGAGAGAGAGAGAGAGAGAGAGAGAGAGAGAGAGAGAGAGAGACTTCATCTAATTCCCCAGAACAAAAACAGAAATCATTCAAATATCAATGTGTGATCTCTATACTCTGTTTTTTGGCCAAAAGTTATCTGTTCCAGTGTTCACTTTGCTGCTTTTTCAATTACTTCAAAAATAAACATTAGGTGCATACCATATATGAGAAAACTATGCTGTTGGATCTTTAAAAAAATGAAGATTGTAATTTGTCATTGATCTGCATGAAGGGCTGACATGAAGAGATTGCAGTTTTCATTTATAAGATTCATATATATGATATATATGTGGTTTGGGTAAACACACATGCTCTTCTGCAATAGAGCATGCCCCATATTTACAAAGGGACTGAAAGATGATAATGAGGAAGCTAGAGTCTAAATTCAAATTCTGTCACTCAAGCACAGCGTGGAGGTCAGCATGACTGGAGATAGAATCAGTATACAGAATTCTATCGTATTTTTGAAGCCATTTTCTGAAATTTTAGTAATTCTCCATGAGTTTTATTCTCTACATTTACAAAGTGAACAGAATAATTACTTTCATAAAAGGAGTTTCAAATTAGATAATTATATAACTATTCATGATTTTATAATGAAATTATTAGAATTTTAAAACTTTTAAAGATCTTGAAAGGTCTTTTCTTTTAATCTCTGCTCCCATCTCTCTCACACACATACACATACATACACTCACATGTGTGTGTCTCTGTGTGCTCATGTGTGTAAGCACACATAGAACAGCATGCATGTGGAGGTCAGAAGATAATCTTCCACCCTTTTGAAAACAGAGTCCCCAGTTACTGCTGCAAATGTCAGACTAACAGGCCTGTGACCTTTCAGGTTTTTCTGCTGTGGCTCCCAGCTCACAGTAAGAGTTTTGGGATTACAGACACTGTATCATGTCAAACTGTACATGGATTCTGGTAATCTGAACTCAGGTCATTCTGCCAGTCCAGCAAGTATTTAACTGTGCCCACCCTCTGGGGCATGGATCCAAATAAAACCCTAAAAAGGATTTAAAAAGGAGGGCTTCTAGGCCCACAAAATGGGAACCAAGCACAGTTTCTTGGTAGCCATATTATTTCCCCAGATGGGCTTGCAGGAAGCAGGGGTGCCACTTGCACCTTTAAGAGAGATGTAGTAAAAACTGTGTGGCTTTTATCAACAGAAGCTTCCTGGTCTGCAAGAACAAAGGGCTCTGACTCTTACAAGAGGTCCAGCTATGGAACTTTTGAATGGGGTTTGTGAGCAGAGTGGTACTACTCACTTAATATCAATATAGACCTATTGTTTGCAATATTGGGCAATGTGTATGGCTCTCAGAGGCAGGAAACATGCCTCTACCATGTTGGACTGGGTGGAGCCAACAGGTAGGACCATGGAGATGATCCTAGCCATGCCTGCTTAGGATTAAAAAAAGCACTTCTGATCAGAAAGTAATTACAGATATGCAATAAAGACAGATTCAGATGAAAAAGACCTCTGAAGGGTCACAGTGTTGGATAAATATACATAGACTTGGGAGAGACAAGAGGAAAGTATAGGCAGTTATAAAAAGAAATACTTTTAAAGAATAAAGCAGAATCTTTAAAGAGACAGAGTACAGAGAGTCATAGGTTAAAAGAGTAAGGAAAAATAAGTCATGTATATAGAACATACACAGAGAGTCTGGATTATGTATATTATTGTGTTTTCTTTGAATTTCTGACTGTGAATGAGCTAAGTACAGAGAGATATTTCTTTGTACAAGATGCTAAGCTAAACCAACATATATATTTTAAAGGTATTTTGACTTCAAAATATGGGTCTAAGGACATGCTGCTTTAGAAAAGAGGTTCTGCTTTTGTTTACACAGAGGATGAGAATCTATATATTCTTTCTAGACTAACGTGGTTTGATGGAGCAACACCCCCTGAAAATTCTACATAATCCCCCAAAATTACTTCACCCAACAAAAAGCAGGAATCAGTTTGGAGAGAACTATGCTCAAATTTCATAAATGATTATTTATGAATCTTTGTTTACTTTTAAAGGGGGATATGCAATAGAGATAAATAATTTGCATTAGTATAGATCTTGGCTTATTGATACAATAAACTTTGTTATATGTATATTTATTTTCTTGATTAAGGTATTGTATTTGTGCAGGTAATATTTAGTTAAGAAATTCAAATTAATAGATAGTCATCTATAATAGTCAAACTTGTAGTAATGTTTCTTATGTTTTCTAGGTGTACAGAGATATATTTTAGATGGCTGGGTATTCTCCAAACTTTTCAAAAACTAACAGAACATAGCATTTAAAATGTTTTAGTACTTTTCATGACAATGAGATTCATCTGCTCCTGGTAGCACAAATATAGTTCAAGAGGATAATGGGCATCAAAGAGCCTTCTTATGGAGTTGGTTAGCCATATGGGCAAGAAACTGCTCTTTCCTGAACTGCTTGATGTTCTGTCGAATGAACTGGACATACAGGACCCACAGAAGAATGTCTACTGAAGATTCTTAAAGAAGATGAGACAGTCTTCCAGAGTTTCTATTTCATGAAAGTGTCTGCCAGGCATTCTGCAGGATGCAGAAAAAAATTACTGAAAAACTGCCAATATAGGTGGAACTGTCTTTGAAATTTCCTGTCTCATGGAAAATTTTGCCAAACTTTATGGGCCTGTAGGCTGAAGATGGGTGCCTCAATGTTACAGAAGAACTTTGGGTGATTGTCCAGGCAGCAAGATTCCTCTGTCAATTATAGAGTTTTGGAAGTTGCTTACAATGTACTTCCTGTTTACTTAGGCAACATTTTATTCTTCTGGAGTCTTTAATGGAGTTGAGGAATAGATAGTTATAATTATAGTTTTCCTCAGTTATGATAAAAGATAAAGTAGATATAAATATTGTAACTGTAATTCTTGCTTGATCCCTGCTTTGTTATAGATAATTTTACCATGTTAAAGTTAAAACCTTCCTCTTTATTTAGAACAAAAAGGTGAGGTGATGTGGAATTCCCCTCTGCATGCTGTGAATGTATTTAGTTAATAAATATAAAAACTGCTTGGGCCTATTACTGAGCAGAATAGAGTAAGACAGGAATTCCAAGCAGAGATAGAGGGCAAAAGCAGGTGGAATCAGGGAGATACCATGTAGCTGCTGGAGGAGACAGACACCAGAATCATTGGTAGACCAAAAATTCATGGTGATGTACAGATTAATATAAATTGGTCAATTTAAGATATAAGAGTTGTCTAGAAAGATGCTTAAGTTATTGGCCAATCAGTACTTTAATTAATAAAGTTTCTATAATTATTTTGGGTCTGGGTGGCCAGGAATGAGCACCCAATCTCCTCTAACATTTTACCACTGAGTTGTCTCCCCAGATCTTTTAAAAGAACCACCATGTATATGTTTTATTTCATTTTAACTGATTTGTTAACAGATTTTATAACTGTGCTCTAAACAAAGTTTTTCATTTCCCACACTAATATAGAATATGACCAGGAAACTCTTAAAATACAAAGTCTAAGACTAGGGTGCACATGAGATGTAACTATACTAGTGATTTATACAAATATTATATATATAATGTATATACATATTATATATAATTATATATATTATAATATATATATAGACTCATCAGTATTAGATTCAATTATTCTAAATTTTTGCCCATTGTAGAAACATATATTTTTTTTGATCTGTATAGTCAACCTTTAAAGAAATCTGTTATTATATAGTCAACTTTTAAAGCTATCTGGTGTTTAAATACATGTATAATTTAAGCTAGAAAGCTCCAGGAAATTTTCTTTATTACACTTTAAAGAAAACTACCCATATGTACACAGAATCATAAATTTCCCACTGATAGTCCCCTGACCTCTTTAATAGGTTCACAACATGGAATGAAATAGGATTGATGAGTGAAAGAAAAGTACAAGATAACCATGGATGACTGCAAATAAGTTGTAGTAAAATGACCTGGTCATGTACAATCCTTGTAGAAAATGGATTATCAATTGTGAAAATGGTATTTTCTTCCTTAGGAAATAACATACCGTTCATGTTCATAAGATGTAGTTAAGCCAGCAACTGGAAAATTATCACAGGTCCACATAATGTTTAAAAAAAATAGAAGGTACTCAATAAGGGATAAACAGAATGCTATGTATGCAGCTTTCTTGACAGTTATCTTGAACTTTTTCATAATCAAGCCACCAATTAAATATCCAATACATATTGGAGGTAAGCTATAAACACCTATAAATGCAAATAAAATAGTATTAATAAAAGAGCAGAAAGTAAATGTTATCAATTTTAATACATTTTAAGGTATTATTTATTTCTAATATACAGTGATCCTAACCTCCACCAACTCACATATTTCAAATATCCCATAAATGTCACTTTAAAAAACACTTCACATTAATTAATTATTTGAAGCAAGTTATAAACACCTTATAACCATCTCTCTCTCATGCACACAAACTCTCTCTCTCTTTCTTTTTTTCTCTCTCTGACACACACGCACATACACTAGGTATTTCATGTACTTCTTTCCACTCGATTTTTAATTTGACTTGTCCCTAGGTAATTTTGAAGGTTACTTTGGATTCTATGCTTATCAAGTGTAGAAATTTCTGTAAATTGCCTGTTACCCAGAATTCTTCCTTCCTGAGTCACTTCCCAAGCAAAAAATCAATGAAAAAAATAAAAAGAATGAAAGAGAAAATCCTTCCTAGTTTGCATTCATACAACATCAACCCCAGACTTGAAAAACTTTATCAGTCCTTTTCAGTGCCATGCAGTTGTGTTTAATTTTATCCATCTGTGGGTAGGGACTTGAATTTTCAGAGAACTGCCAATAGTGTGGATGCTTTCAGCATATGGCTGTCAGTTTTCAAGAGTAAATGAATCCAGGAAAGACCCAAAGATAAGTAGGATCCCTGGATTTGGTACACTAGCGAGAAAGGAAGAGTGTGGTTGTCCAGATTACTCAGACCACCAGGAAACCAAGTAACCAAATTAGGAATAATCTATAAGGCAAGAATTGAAGCCCATACATAATCCCAGTGACTAAAATCTATATTCCTCTTTGAATTAAAATATTGACTATCTAAAAATTGACTGACATAAGGACCCCCAAATATTTCCATAATGATGATGATTTTCATTCAGATAGGAGAGAGAACAGAGACGGTATTTCTGGCCTCTTCCTTTTTTTATCCATTCTTGATTTACCTGAAGACTGGAAAAAAGATATTTACAAGTATGGTAGCAGTATTCAATTTTCTTGCAGTTTCCTGGTCACATCATCACCTTGTTAAGCAAGTCCTAGGGTATACTGTTCATCATACTCCTGGAGAAAGAGGAACTACTACTAATGAGATAATAAAAATACATACCTATGAGAAAGATTATCTCTGCAGTTGATTTTCCATATTGCTGTTCCAGGTATTTTGGCATAAAGGTAAAAGTAATGATAAATGAATTGACCTGGAGCACACTTATAAGTGTGAAAAGCATATAAATCGGATTGCAGAAGAGACTTTTCATGAATGGCAAGAAATCTGAAACAAGAGAGTGTCAAGATCATCAACATAACCTGGCCTTGCATTTTGTGTTTAGTGTTCTCCTAAAATTTTATAAATTCTGCATTGCGACACAAATACATTTGATAAATCTTTACCCCATTGGGCTGAAGTTCTATGTCATTGTTTAAGGTGCTCCTGGAAGTTAGTGCCACAACTGGCTTTGAAAGAGAATGAGAATCCAGATGTGTCATCAGGCAACCTAAAAAGACATGGCATCCTATCTGTGGTTACATTATTTTATTTGTTTTCCCATTTTTTCTGTTAATATCCTGCATTAACTAGAGAGTTACTAGTCTTTTTCTCTTGTATCTGTAAGGGATTCTCTTTGATGAAGTTTTAGTTTAGATACTGATGCTAAAGTACTTGATACAAAAATAGATAAGCTAAAATCTTAGGAAAGCTCCAGAAATCCCGTTGCAGTTCAGCCAACCACAGCATTCCTGCTGGATTTCACAACAGACCATTCATTAGAAAGCACATAGTGATATTTTTAAATATCTTAACACATGGGTCTTACTGTAATAAAAGCCTGCTCATTTGTTATATCCCAAGCAACTTCCAACTAATGTAATTGGAACTCCTCCTTGTTTAAAAGGTGAGCATCTAGTTTTAGCCCTTCTGTAGTAAATTGATTGAATCTCACAGAAGGTAATGAACTCCACACTTAGTAATCTCTTTCCTTTTTCATCTCTATGTTTTCTATCTTGATTTTATAATTTTTTACTATTCTTAATAAATTGCCTAACATTTTTGAGAGTAAAGTATCAAGAAGAAACCACTAAGAAATATAAGCATAGAAATTTAACAAAAGAAGTGAAATTTAGTGACAAACCCATCTTTATGAATGACAGGGTTACAATCAGAATTCCCAGAAGCTTTTGAACTCATCTGTGTTTGCTGACATCCCTGTTCTCCTAAATAAATTTCCACAATTCCTGTTGATTTTCTATATGTCTTATACTATGCTAAGTGCTTTCCTAGTTTTGAAAATCATGTTGACCTGGCAGACTACACAATCACACATAACAATCAATATTAGCCCTTTCAGGAAATTCTTAAAATGACCATGATTCTAAGAATGCTAAAGCCTTTGAACTAGTTTACATTGTTACTAGCCCAGCCATGGTCAATAGTGATTAAGGGAGATGTGTGATTAGTGTGGGAGCTCCTTCTATCTATGTATTGCTTTTATTGGTTAATGAATAAAGAACTGGCTTGGCCTATAGCATGGGAGGAAAAAAGGCAGAGTTAGAGAAATGCCATGGAGCTGTCACTAGAGATAAACATGCTGAAAATTTGCTGGTAGGCCATGACCTTGTGGTGATGCACAGATTAATATGAATGGGTTAAATTAATATGTAAGAGTTAGCCAATAAGCAGCTAGAGCTAAGGGGCCAAGCCGTGATTTAATTAATACAGTTTCTGTGTGATTATTTCGGGTCTAAGCTAGTTGGGTATGCTGGAAGAACAAGCAGTCCCTCCTTCTACAAATTCGCACCAACATGGGTAACTACATCCATATAAAATCTAATAGGGCTTGAAAAGGAATTCTAGACCAAAAAAATAATGCAGAGCTTAACGTAGCTTCTTGTTGTTTGCTGGTGGCATGCTGCAGGTTCTTTAGGAGGGGTTCTTCTTTTGTTTTCACAGAAGATGAGAACCTGTGGATTACTTCCAGACTAATATGGTTTGATGGAACAAGACTTCCTGAAAGGTTGCTGGGAACCCCGCCCCACAAATTACTTTGCCCGACTGCTGACTGAGATGAACCCAGCACACAGGATAAAATATGAAAGGCAAGGTTAACAGTGCCCCCAAGCACAGGAAGCTGTTTGTATAAAAGTATATCCACATTCCCAAATATTGTCTATAAATGTTTGTTTACATTCAAAAGGGGATATAATATAGATATGAATAATTTGCATTGGTATATATCTTGGTTTATTGAAACAAATTTAAGGTCAGTCTTGTTATATGCATATTTCTGATCTTGATTAAGGTATTGTGTTTGTGTATCTCATAAAAAGGTAATTTATAATTAAGAAATATAGGTTAATTGATAGTTATCTATAACAGTCAAGCTTGTAGTCATGTTAGGTAGATTTTCTAGATGTACAGAGATGTATTTCAGATATGTAGGTATTCTTCAAATCTTTCAGAGACCTTAAAAATATGGCATTTAAAATTTTTAAGAAATTAAGGACTTTTCATGACAGTGAGACACATCTGTTCCTGGCAGCACCAATCTACTTCAAGACGGAGATGGGCATTGAAGAGGTTCCTTATGGAATTTGATAGCCATTTGGGCAAGAAAAAGCTCTTTCCTGGACAGTTTAACTGGGCATGCAGGACCCATGTAGAAACAACTGGTGAACTTGCGTAAAGGTGAGATGGTCCTTCAGGGTTCCTGCTACATGAAACAGTCTGCCAGACATTCTACAGGACACAGAAGAAAATGACCTCAGCTCCTCACTATAAGGTAATATCAAATCCTTCTGAAGTCTTTGATGGAGATGAAGAATTTATAGTTATAGTTTTCATTAGTTATGATAAAAGATAAAGTAGATATAAATATTGTAACTGTAATTCTTATTTGATACCTATTTTGTTATATGTAACTTTACTATGTTAAAATTAAAGCCTTCCTTTTTGTTTGAACAGAAAAAGGGAAATGGTATGGGAAGTCCTTCTGTCTATATGTTGCTTTTATTGGTTAATTATTAAAGAACTGGCTTGGTCTATAGCATTGGAAAAGGAAGGCAGAGTTAGAGGGATGCCATGGAGCTGCCACCCAGAGTCAGACATGCTGAAACTGTGCTGATAAGCCACAACCTCATGGTGATGCACAGATTAATAGAAATGGGTTAAATTAATATAAGAGTTAGCCAATAAGAATCTAGAGCCTATGTGGCAAGCATTGATTTAATTAATACAGTTTCTGTGTGATTATTTTAGATCTAAGCTAGCCAGGTGGCTGGGAAGAACAAGCAGCCCCTACTCCTACATGTGGTTATTCAGCACATGATGCCATTGGAGGTTATGAGTGGTGGAAAAAATAGAGATATGACCAATACAACTTTCCTCACCATAATCTGTACCAGAATATCACAGAAACCCAAGAATATATTATACTGCAACCCTCATTTGACAGGTAAAGAAATAGCCCCTGCATATCTTCCAGCTATACATCTTAAGAATTTCAGAGCTCAAGCCAGGCCCCACTTGCACTAACTCAAATCTCTTGAGAATACTACAGAGGTCACCTAAATACAAGTAATTAGTGCCAAGGTTCAGGAACGGGCAGTCTTGACCACTCAGCATCTCACAGATGCACCACTGCTCTGCACCAGAAGTTGATAACATTTCTGTTTGTTTTACAGCAGTCTGCTCCATGGGAAACAGTTCTCATGTAAACTATCACACACCTTCAAATACAGAGGACTATGTTACCACTCATGTTTTCTCTTTCAACCTTACGGTTTTTGGTTTTTCAAGATAGTGTTTCTCTGTAGCTTTGGAACCTGACCTGTAACTCATTCTGTAGACCAGGCTGGCCTCAAGCTCACAAAGATCTACTGTCTCTGCTTAGAATTCTGGGATTAGAGGTGTATATCACCACCACCTGGCTATTTTCTAGTCTTAATATCAAGGATATTCATAGCTAAACTGACATTTTTCTTAGCAAACTATACTGTTACCATACGGCAATGTTTTTCTCCTATTATCTTTAGCTTTAATTTCTAGTTATTCATGTACTTTTTAGCTTGGACAAATATTTTATGTAAAATAGATTTTTAAAACAGATGAGAACACTTTTTCTTATTGAGTATCCAGATTGACTTGAATTTTTCAAAAGTCTAATCTAAGATCGATGTTTATAATAATACCCATTGTTTCCAAGGGATAACTTGGGAAGAAGTTTAACACATCTGAGTAGAAACCACTAATGACAAACTATTTTAAATCAGCACAGAATTTACCTGGCAAATGTTCAACTAACTTCAGACCCATCTAAACCAAATGCAGAATTTAAAGTTTTCCTGTTTACCTTTGGTGATTCCACGTTTTTTTCCCATGGCCTTTTCACGGTGTTTCTCTTTTTCATTGCTTTTAGTCACATCTGCATTATCCTCTAGTCCTTCTTTTGGGAGTGTTTTGGGAAGGAAGAAAAAGGGGATGCTGGTCAGGACATTCACTCCTGCACAGATCAAAAAGCCGATCCACCAAGCACCGACCCAGCGTGTATCAGTGAGAGTTATGGTCAGGTCATCTGTGGAGAAAAACAGATGTTTTGTTAGCTTGCATCATTCTTTCCTGGATAAACTGCAGAAAATTATTAAGGATCATAATCCGTCTAAACACAAAATTTGTATATTATTTGTAAACTATTCGCATGTTTGCTCTTGTTCTTATTTGGGCCTTGTACTAAGGTGCCCTGCTTCTACTTCTTAAATTCTGGGATTATAGTTATCTGTCACTAGGCTAGGTAAATTCAAACCTTTAGAAAAAATATCTGAGCCAGGCAGTGGTGGTGCACAACTTTAATCCCATCATTCAGGGAGGCAGAGGCAAGCAGATCTCTCTGAGTTTGAGGTCAATCTGTTCTACAAAATGAGTTCCAGGACAGTCAGAGCAATACGGAGAAACCCTGCCTCAGAAAGAAAGAAAATGTGTCCAAGATTATTCAATTGGGTAAAGTTAAAATTATCAAAGAAAAAAGTTCTGACAGTTATATTATTATACATAGCATAATAGTTAAAAGTTCATTTTAAAAAGAGAGTAAAAGGATTTGAGACATATTTAAGAAACCAGATTTAACCTAGTGAATTCATATCTGAAAACATCACAGTGATTGAAGAAGGGGACTGAGGACGGTTCAGCAATAACTAAGAATTATTGCTGCTTTTGCAGAGGTCCTGAAAATTCTATTAGCCACACCCATATCGAAACTCACTACTGCCTGTAACTATGATTTCAGAACATCTGAACCCTTTTCTGACCTCAGCAGGCACCCACACACAGTGCAAACACACACACACACACACATATAAATAAGACTTAAATTAAGACAATAAAATATCACATGGTACACAATTACTTTTTTGTGTATTCATTAAGAAAATCAACTGATTTGATCTAGCAATATGTGGTGATATTATGGTGGGAAAATTAATACAAATAAAAATGTTTAATTTCTATTTGTGGGCTTCTAAGGAAGACATGTAACTTTTGATCTTAATGAAATTTTTTTATGTAAAGATTTTGGTTTTGAAAAATATGTGAAATGTGAGGTAATCTCTTATTGCATAGATATATTTAGATATGAAGTATGAAAGGGCTAAGAAAAAATAAGAGAAGAGAACATGTTGAAGGAAAAGCGTCAGAAAAGAGAACAGAAACAATCGGGAAGAAGCAAAAGGAGAAAACCAGGAAAATATCGCAGGAGAACAACTGGGAGAGGAAGTAAAAATGACAGGGTAAAAGAACTGAACAGCCAAAGAACTGAGTAAGAACAACAAGCAGAAAGAAAAATAAAACAAAAAATTAACCTCTGGCCCTCAGATAAAGTTTCCATGAGTGTCTGTGCATCTGTCCAGTAGTTTGTCTGCTCTACAGCTCCCCTGCAGTTTCTCTGACATGGGGACTGGGCCCCTTGCAGCAATATAATTTTGAGCAGGTAATGATTATTTCCGTCTGTTATGTGAAACCTTTTAAATAAGTGCTTATCACAAACTTTTCTTTTTTAATGAAAAGTTCTCTTTCATTATCCACAGTAACTGCCTTATTGAGAAAAACTTATTTGAGTAAATTGTTTGAGACCAAAGGTGTGGCTACAATGTGGTGAGAGGATGTGGGACTTTTAATGAGAAGGTGGCATTTTATCCTTACCTCTGCTCCTCTTGAGTCTGCAAACTGTAAGCAGTGATAATTTGCCTAACTGAGGATCAAAGGAGGCAGTGGTATATTAATCTGAAGCATTCTTCTACACTCTAGAGACTATACTATATAAATAAAATGTATTTTACCTGTATTCACAGATCCAATGTCTACATAAAGGGTTGCACAGAAGGATGCCAATAAAAGTCCAATCAATGGGCCGACAACCATTCCTGTTTCTAAAATACCTGGAAGTAAACAAAAATAGGAAGTTACACAACCACACAAAGAGTTTGCTTGCACACAAAAACCTTGACTATTAATAGTTTTAGATATTAGATTTCTTTTCCTTCCATTGTTGAGCTGGGTATCAAATCCAGTAGCCTAGCCAAGCACTCTACAACTGAGCTATACCCCACTACCTTAGGTATTCTTATGTATTCGATATAAAAAAATTAAGCTTGATATGTATGTTACATGTAAATTTATACACATATATACCCATTACATGTACATATATGTGTTGCATATACATACATTGATTCAATAAATATTAAGAAAGATGCTCCTATTGTTTCAATATAGAATGTCCCTCAGAATTTCATGGGTCACAGACTTGTTTCCCAGGGGTTACGACTGAAGCCTGAAGTAACTTCCAATTCAGGGTATGATGGCAGATGTTCAGGTCATCTGGAGTAGAACCATAGCCCCTTTTTCATTCTCTTTCCCTTCCCACTCACAAGATTAATGGGTTCACTCCATCATCCTTCCTGTCACCATGGTAAACTGCCTCATCACAAGCCTCTAAACCACACAGTCCAGCAACATAGACCAAAACTTCCAAATCTGTGAGCCAAACAAATCCTTTCTCTTTATAAAATGCTATCTTAGATATTTATTAAAGTGACAGAAACCTGATTGACACAAAAACTTTATCACTCAAAGCTACATTCCACATTCTCTTTCATTCTGAGTTAAGGCCCAAGGCTGTACTATCACAGGCAGTCCTGTCAAAGCCAGGATATGAGCAAGGTCCTTTTGATGCTTCTATAGCCATGTTTTCAAGGGTTTCTATGATGGCTAGCTTTAATTTTCAACTGTCCTGCCTAGAACTCCCTGGGAGGAGAATCTTAATAAAGTGTTGTCTTACACTGGGTTTACCTGGCACATGTCCATAGAGGACTGTCTTAATTAAGTTAATTGATGTGGGAAGACCTAGTCCACTGTGAGCAGGACCATTCCCTAGGCAGGGAGTCATCAACTATGTAAGAGTAGGGAAAGAGCTGAGCACAACCATACAAGCAAAGACATAAGCATGCATACATTCACTCTCTGCTCTTGGATCTGTGACAGCAGCCTCAAGCTTCTGCTACTGTGACTTCTCTATTGTTATGAAATTATAAGATAAATGATGTACTTTCTCTCCAAGGCTGCATTTCCTCACAGAAAAAAGAAATGAAACTAACACAGTTTTGAAGTGTGATCTAAAGTAGTATTATTAAATAAAAACTCTGAGTCACATATTAGGGTGAAAGCTGAAAGGTCAGAGCAAGCAATAAAGCAGCAGCCACAGTCACTTTTTACCTCTGTGAAATTTCATACCTAAATATAAAAGATTATTGCCAAATCAGTAAGTCTTCAAATAGTGATAAAAGTTATTTTTAATTTAAATAATCTTGGTTAATCCTAACCCTATTCCTCTCTTCTATTATCTGCTTTCATTTTTGTTTGTTTGTTCTTTCGTGTTAAGTAATATGTATACATTAATTGAAAAGTGTCCCTACATACAAAGTTATGGGTTTATAAACAACTACAAATGGAATTACTTAAGAACATATGCAAATTATTCCTAATAAGCTGAGAACAGTTAAGAGACAGCAGAAATAGGTATACAATCAAATGATTCTTCCCTTAAGATGTATACATTTTAAAAAGACATTTTTAAGTAATACAAACAAAAGATCAACTTGGATAGTTATTAAGTATATAAAAGTATATAAGTATATAAAAAAAGCCATAAAAAACCTGCCTGTCTAGGGCAAGAAGTTATAACAAAGGAAAATGTGTCATTAACTTCATAGAGAAGCAGGTTACAGAGCCCCACGTAGTAAAAGAGAGAAGATGGTGAATAAGAAACCAACTATTGAATATAGTAGAGGAGACATGATTAAAATAGTATTTGATAAGTCTTATTCTGCAAGATAGTTTACAAGAATACAACAAAAGAAATACTAAGTGCCAATCACAAGTCTCAACAGGTAAAGGCATTTGTCTATCAAACTTGACCCAAGGATCAGAGTTCAATATCCAGGCCAACTGTCAAAAGCTGTCATCTGAACACCACACTGTCAACAAAATGCACACACACACACACACACACACACACACACACACACACAGAGAGAGAGAGAGAGAGAGAGAGAGAGAGAGAGAGAGAGAGAGAGAGAGAGAGAAGACAGTATTTTAAAGTACTACAGATACAAAATGGCCAATAATTAAATTGTAATAACTTATAGATGCAAGAATGATAATGAAAAGCAACAACAACAAAAAAATCACAATTAAATCTAAGAAACATTTTGCAGGAAATATTGATGAATCTCTAATGCTTTAGGGATAATGTGGTAGCAACAGAAGACTGTAGGTTCAGAAGATTAGCGGGCTCTCTAACAGTGAGAGGCTGATTGAAAAAGTGGCTTGTCTGGAACTATGATTTTTAATTCTTCCATTAAATAATCTTTAAGACCAATGGTGGCATAGCACTCAGATCAGCATTGTGCAAACCACAATGTGTCCAAATAAATAAATAAATGATAGCTAGTAAAGATTCCAACTCTGATTTTCAAACTTACCAATATATAAAGGGGAGTTTTCAGATTTGGCAAAATCTTCTATGTAAGAAATACCCAAGGGCATGATGGGGGTTTCACCAATTCCACGGATAAGATTTCCTACCATTACATATATCCACATTAAGGATTTAATTTCTTTTGAACACTCTATATCAAAACAAGAGAAAAACAGATAAGCATTCCAACAGTCAAGTGTTACTGAGAGTTAATTCAAAATTTTCTTTGTTTCTTGGGTCACGAATCTATGATGACCATGAAAGGAGTTATGTAACTGTGCTAACTGTGACTCACTGAGTCACCCTTACTGCTTATTTTGGGATATTATTTATCAACGAATTATAAGAGTTATTTATGCTGGAACCAATTCTCACTTGGGTGGGAAAGATGACTCTACAGATATATACCTATTCCCAATTCAGTATTTAGTGACAACACATTGGTTGTGAGAATTTATATCAAAGAAATATGCAAACATTAAAAACAAGGACTTTTCATCACCTCTAGGGATTCAGTTTTTTGCCAACCAATGAACCCAATAAGTTAATATATGCCCAGCCTTCCAACTTGTTTTCCCTTGTGGGATTAACTCTACAGTGGTACGGGAGTAGATATCATGTTTTTTAATATCTACTTTAAGAAATAAAGGAGTCTTAAGTTTATTCAAACTTAGGAAGCGGAGAATTCTATATTATTAGACATCTCTCTTCCCTGAGAAGAGAAATAAAGATTGTTCATTTGTCTTAGATGCCTACTAAATCCAATGTAACATTCAAAGCCCTTTATAAGAGTATTCTGTAACCATGTCCCTGAGCAGGAAAACAATAAGAAGTACTAGTTCACCTTTAGGGTCCGGTGTTGGTGTTAAAGTCTGGCTTCTGTTTCCCGAACACAAGAAGCTGTTTGAGGACAAGTTGCTTGAAGGTGAGATTGTTTTCTCATATTCGTATCTGTATGGACACATAAAACATTCACTGTGAGGACCTGAGTGCAATGAGAGCATCTGTAGATCTCTGAATCCTGCTTCCCTGTAAAAACAGCATCCAAAACCCACACAGACATGTTTCCACAGTGGTCATTCTAAACATCATGAATCCCATTGCTGGGCCAGAGAGATGACTTAGCAGGTAAAGAACTTGCTGCACAGCTTGACGACCTGAGCTCTGTCCTGGAAATCACATAAAGGTATAGGGAGAGTAGTGACTCCATAAAGTGGTCCTCTGATCTCTACATGTGAATACCTACAACCACCATGCATATGCAAAGACATACAGCTCCCTCAAATAAATAGAAATGGAAATCTGTATCATGAAGATGGACATGTAGTTCTGAGGTTAAACTCCCTAACTGCATCAACAGGGTGTGGTGGCCCATGTCTGGCACCCTAGCACTTGAGAGGTGGAGAGAGGAACAACAGAAGCTCAAGGTTACCCTCAGCGTTAGTTTGAGGCCAGACTGGGCTTCGCAAGAACCTATCTCAAATAAAAACAGAACAAAACAAAGCAAAATAAACCAAAAATAATCCCCAATTTGAAAACATAAATGAATATAAATAAGTAATAAATTTCATCAAAGGAACTTGATAATCTCCAAAAATGTGCCCCTTCTTTATACTTAGCTCTCATCTCCACATGTAAGTGGCATAGCTTTCAGATTTCCTAATGCCGACCCTTTGATATTTCTAAATGACTATTTTCTAGAAATAATTGAGTGAGGTAAAGAACAGAAGCAAAAAAAGAAAGAAACTCGCTAAAGTAAAATTGAGAAGATGAAAGTTTTAGAGAGAGACAAGAAACAACACAACAAATCAAGACACTTGCTCTGTGATCTCTGAGCTGTGATCTTATCCTTTCTTTCAGAGAATTCAAGCAATCATTTTCCTATGTGTTCATTAACTCCAACAGAAGAAAAAGTTTCCATGTCATGACAAAAGGTGACAGAATCCATCACCTGACAATGCAGAGTCACAGTACAAAAAGTGTTAATATACTATGGTCATTTAACTTGATTGAATCACCAAGGATCAGCTTCTCCTAGAAAGAAAATGACAGACTACCACAGCAGAGGAGAATGTGTCCAGCTAAGTCTATCTCCATTGTAGGTATCCTGGATTTCATTTAGTTATTTAATATTTATTATTTCTAAGTGCTGTTTAGAAGAGAGACAGCCAGAGGAAACTATGGGCTGCTGAATTCTGCATGAGTATGGAGTTATACTTGTCAACATTCTAGTTTCTATGCTGAATAATATAGTACAGAAGTCAGAACCACTTCACCCAAGAACAACTGCCTGGATATCCCCATAGAGATTGCCAGTGAAGTGTAGACAAGAGTCTGTGCCTCTCTATTCATGACCCAGTGAGGACAGGCCAGATTCAAAGAATAATCTCCATTGGCAGAAGGTAGAAAAACACAGTAGTTTTCTTGAAATATTTCTTGACATTGATTTGAATCAAATAGAAAGCGAAGAATAATTTTTAAATTTCATCCACAAGTTTCCAGTTCCCTGCAAAAACACCTGAGATGACAAAATATTCTTTCATTTATTATCCACTTAAAAATTCAGTTGTTCATTCAAAGTCTATTTACTCCCCAATTGACAATAAAAAAGCAGGAAAATGTTTCAAAATGAAAAAAGAAAATTCCCATTTTATCACAGATAAAGAGATCTAGATATGAAGATGTAGATCAGTCAGCACATTGGTGCCTGGCAAGCACAAATTGAATGCTAATTTCCATATTAGCATTCTATACTTTGGGGGAGCATTGCTCCCGCCAGAGAGGAAATTCTAAGCCTCATTCACTGCAATTGAAAGTTGAACTAAAAATACCATCAAGGACTGGGATACTCACCGGCCCATTAGGAAATGAGGTAGTGATATTAAGAAACATCCTAGGCCCATAACCACACATCCAACACCGATCACTATAGGTCTGTGCAGTTTTGTTCCAAAATAACTCACAAATATAATAAACAAAAGGTTTCCTAGGAGAAATGAGAATGCCTGTTTCAGTAAAGTATTATCACATCATAGTCAATAGCCTCCTCTATATTTGCAATCTAGTGTTCATTGTTTAACAAACACCTTAAGAAAACAGTAATAGGTGCTTAGAAGATTTGTGCATTATTTTAAATTCATAATCAATCATGACCCTGACAAAAGGTTCTCCTTCATTTTGGAGAATACTCAGGGGTTTATTCAGGATTATCTAGTCTTTCAGAATGGATACAAAAGCAAGTGTTAGCCTGCAAGTCACATCTGGCTGCTCCTCTCATGTCTGCTCTATGCAGAGTCAAATGGAATCATGTTTTAATTTTAATTTAATATTTAAAAAATCCTTTTTTTGCTCAACACACCCAAGCTGAATATCTGCTTCTACTTTCATATCTTTCCTTAGACCCAGTTAAACAGAGAGAAGGTCAGAGTCCTAACTCTCCAACTGCGACTTAGTTCTAGATTGCTGGAGGCATAAACTCAAACACAAAATTAATAGTAGAAATTAATTTGCACTATTTAGTTTAGTAGAAAACTTTGGTTTAAAGAAACTCAGTGGGAAACCCTATTCTGACAGAGATGACTTTACTATAGATGTTAAGAGATAAAAGAAGTAGAGGGGCTGGGGACCTGTCATCCCCAGTCACAGAGGGGCTAAGACAGGAAGACTGCAAAATCAAAGTTAGCCTGGGCTGCAGAATGAGTTCAAGACCAGCCTAGTCATCTTACTGAGAACTCCCTCAAAATAAAAAGTAAATAAAGGGGCTGGGGATAGAGTGGTAGAATGCTTGTCTAATGTGTGACGCTCTAGGTTCAATCATCAGTACTATTAACAGAAAAAAAAGGAATTGAAAAGAAACAAATACATAAGTAAGCTCTCTACAAACCACATATTTTAAGTTTGATGAAGAGTATTTACCACATTCATATAACGCATAAAGAAAAAAATTAGAAAACTCAAATACTTTTTTTAATGACTTTGCAAATCTCTAAGTGATCTCAAATACTTGAATGATATATGAAGACTTTGTTTTTCTCCCAATTCTATTTCTCTCTACTCTGCTAAGAAGAAGAGACATTGCATTATTTTGAATGGTATGTGCCTCCCTCTATATCCTTATTACCCAATCTCTGTCCACAAATCATATCATCGAGGTCATGACTCAGAAGGTAATACCCCAGGATACCCACTGTTTGAACTCTCTGGGCTCCTTTCTAGTCTCTGTGCCTGCTCTGAATGAACTGGATCTTGTCTGAAATCTCTGTTGTTTGAAAGCAAAACATTCCTTCCTCACATTACACTTAGATTGCCTTTTACATTGCCTTAGTGTCCCTCAAATAATTGGAGGGAAGGTGTGGGGAAATGTAAGGTGTCATCCAGGCTAGGGGAAGGTTGTTAACAATACTAACTGGGGAAATGAGCACCAAATGCTGCATTCACTGTCCAATGTGAATTCCTTCACATCACAATGATTCTAATTTAAGACTCCCTTTAAGTCATCTGCCACAGCCAGTGGCATTGTTATTATTTTTTAAAATATTTATTTATTTATTAAAAATTTCCACCTTCTCCCATCCTCCCATGTCCCTCCCACTTCCCCCACTCCCCCTGCCCCTCACTCTCCAGTCCTAAGAGGAGTCAGGGGGCCCTGCCCTGTGGAAAGTCCAAGGGGGCATCCAGGTCTAGGAAGGTGTGCATCCAAACAGATTAAGCTCCCAAAAAGACAGTACATGCAGTAGAATCAAAATCTGGTGTCATTATCATTGGCTTCTCAGTCAGCCCTCATTGTCAGCCACATTCAGAGTCCGATTTGATCACATGTTCATTCAGTCCCATTCCAGCTGGCCTTGGTGAGCTCCCATTAGATCAGTCCCACCATCTCCGTGGGTGGGCGCACCCCGTGGGGTCCTGACTTCCTTGCTCAGGTTATTATGTTTTAATTTAAACCAGACTTTTAACCTTTAGTTTAAAAAATCACAGAAAATAAAGTTTTCCATGAACTTGGATGAGAATTATTTTCAATAATCATTAACTTGGAATCAACGTTTCTGTTCACAGTAATGGACAAAGCAATAGTGACATGAAGAGTCATCTATCTGTCACCAACAGAACTATAAATATTGGTTTATGACATCATGATTGTTGTAAATACTACAAAAGGCCATGCAGCCTATAATTACTTGAAAATCAGATGTAGATGATCTTTGCCTTGTTAAAAAGCATGAATGTTTCTCCTGACAGGATGTTTAAATGTTCTGATAATTATACTTCAGTGTAAATGCATTCCTTTTGACCTATTTAGTTTGATTTTGTATAACTACAGTATTATCCAGAAATAAGATGGCATTGCTTTTCAATATAAGTCCTTGGCATAGAAGGATCAATACTCTCTTCCAACCCCATACTGGCTCTCTGCCACCAGAGAGGTAAAAGACACACTCCAGAGCAAGCTGCAGTCTCTATCCATTTTTCATTTCTGAACACTTCTCCACCTTCCCATAACACAGGGCTGTCTTGATCCCCATACAAACTATTTGATGGTTCACCCTCTGTACACATCTCCCCTTCACATTTAGCTGTTCATTTCTCCACCCAGATCACCTTTACCCCTTCAGGATACCATTTTCCCTAGCACAGCGTGTTCTGTTTGAACTTTGATAGCCAATGCATGGCACTTGCTGCTTCTAGTACAATGGAACATTACTCAATCTCAGTAATGCCTTCATTCTGACTGCACTGTGAAGACATAGGACACAGGCGGCAGAGGAAGTACTAAGAAGTTTGATCCTGGGAGCAACTTCACATGTTCGTTTAGTCCTATTCCAATTAAGCAACGTTAGTGTGTGTTAGCTACTTCACAGTCTTGATTTTCTTTGTTGCTTTGATTAAATACCTTGCAGACAATTTCACCTTGAAAAAAGTAACAACTAGAACTAAAAGTCTTCCAGGTCACTTTGTTTATAGAGGGCATCTTTCCCTCCTTGACCCCCTGTATTCTCATATTCCAGTTCATCACCTAAAGATCATTCACTCTTCTTAGAAATTGTGTCTTAGGAATTATTCAAACACAGGAAAATATAGAAAACATTCTCATCTTTCTGATAACTAGAAGTGGAGAGATGTCAAACTTACAGGCACAGTAGGGCAAGAGAAGAATTTGCTCCCTTCAGAACATGAGTTCCTCCAGGCTCCCACAGACACCATGTAAAATGTCATAGAAGAGACCTTCGTGTCTCTTTGAGTTTCAAGTGATGGATATTAATACTAAAAATGTACTGTCACTTGTCAAAAAATAAAGAGACCATATCAAGATATGTGGCAATAATTAGGTATTATAATGGAGATATTTAAATAAATAATTTCTTTACACCCAAACCAGGTTATTCATTCACACCTGGAAGCACATAATTCACAAATTATAAAGTCTAATATAGGAAGTAAGGAGAGAATGTCAATATATAACAATAAGTAAATGTGAAAATAACTCACCAATCTCAAAGCTCCCATTGATAAATCCAACTATAGATGTGGGGATATTGAATTGTCTCTCTATTTGTGTGAGCATGGAATTCATATAAATTCCTGATAGTGATTTGGCTACATATGCCCCTGTTAATGCCAAAAGAAACATCTAGGAAGAAAAACATTTAAGAAAAAGTGAGAAATTCATTTTACAATAATATATATATGCCATATACTGGCAAAACAGCCTCTACTGTGAGGTGGAGGATTGTATCCAACTTAAACAGCGCTAGAACATGAAAAAAAAACTTTAAAGTGTAATCTCTACTCTGTCCTAATTCTGAAAATGCAGGGTTAGAATATTTGGATTGAAGTTGTGAGTTTTGTAGATGAATATCCTTTTCTCTTGCTAGTGTACCACATTAATACAGAAAGACAAGAAGTTATTCTATGTAAGACACAGTTATTGCTGGATCTTCAGCAATATACTGTTCTCTGCAGGACAAGAGTTGTCCACTTTAAAAAAAGGAAGGAATAGTACACAGAATTACACCACAGCATTGTTTCTACAGCAAGCCTGTTTTCAGGAGTGACAGGTCTTTGGATGTTCAAGGCAATTCAATATTTTATCCTCTTTCTGCATCTTTGAGAACAACAAGCTACAGTCTCACTTCTGGAGGCAATGGTCCAGCAAACTGGTCTCTGTTTTTTTTTATTCTTCCTGAAGCAGCAAACCTATTGACTTTTAATTCAGTAGTTCAAGTGGTGTTCATAACATATCAACCCAGGGCAGAACATTTTTTGTGGTCTTCCAGGTGCAGGATAAAATGGGACCAGGTCCTGATAAGACTCCACAGTACCTGCCTGTGACTAAAACTCACATTAAGCAATATAATGAATGAGCTTCCTATTTCCCTCAACTTATCTTCTAGCAGCTGGCTGATGGCAAATCATCTTGTGTTAGATTAGTATTTACTGCTTATAAAATTTGTCATGAGCACCAATTAATCTGCATTAACCTGAGCAGAAACAAACACAAAAATAAATAAAATGGCAAATGTGAAAACCAAGTTCAGTATAGCTTAAAAATATTCTATGACTATAAGATAGTATAATTCCATCTATAGAAGTTTATCTTCTAACTCTAAATGACATTGGCAGAGATGTTTCCTCTTCTCACTGCAAATCTTTCAGAGGATATGATTGATACTTGATTATGTTCTCATGAGTTTTATAGTCAGGTCCTATATTTAAAAGGGAAGTCTTCAAAATTAAAAAGGCTTGTGGAGATCATTCATTTGATTTAACTTTTCAAGAAGAAAACTAAACAGATGGTGAACAAATAGCTCTTTTTCTAAAGTATTTGTTGTAGGCAGAAAATAAAACAAACAAAGCCAAAACAAAACAGTGTCCATGTTGGCTCAGGTCTGCTGCTACACAACATCTGCATTTATAAAGGCAATCCCGGTGACTATTAACCTGAGCACTCTAGAGTCTGAAGGAAATGCTTTCAAAGCAGTTTTTACATTCTTCCTATGGGAGTTCTCCTACTTTTTCTTTCAACCTTCCTAATGGTACACACTTTAATACAGATCCTCATATTCTGTTGACTCTAAACATAAAATTATTTCATGTGCTACTTCCTAACTGTAATTTTCCTACTGTTATTAATTTTAATGTAAATATCTGTGTTTTACAATGGTCTTAGGTGCCCCCCTGTGAATAATTCTTCAACTCCCAAAGGGGTTGTGACCCACAGGTTGAGAACCTCTTCTCTAACTTATTCTCACAAATCTTCCTGAATGAATAATTCTGGCTAGACATGCACAATTATAAAACCAACTTCTTTAAGGAAATAAATTAACAATACATTAGGCAAAAAGGCTTTTATGTTGGAAAAATTCAAATAAGCTGAGCAATGTTATAAGGATTTTCAATACTTGCTTTAAAAAACTGTCATACACATATACATGCACATAGATCTAAACAATCCATACCTTAATTTTCGAAAAGCGTGTCACCCCACGGGTTGCAACCCCCTTCCCAGGTTCTTCCATGTTCTTCTGATGGTTTCCAGATGTTTTTCTTTAAATGTCTTACAGCTGCCTTTCCAGAAATATCAAACAGTTATCAATTAAACTATTGACTGAACTGTAACAAGCCATACATAAAAAAAGAAAATAAACTTTACTAGAGGTCTTAATCATCATTTCTATTGCTGTGATAAAATACCAGAACCAAAATCAACTTAGAGTAGGAAAGGGAAAACCAAAATCAGCTTAGAGAGGAAGGGTGTTCCTTTAGCTCACAATTTTATATCACAGTTTATCACTAATGGAAGTCAGGGCAGAAATTTATGGCAGCAGCCTGGATACAGGAGCAGATGCAGAAGCTAAGGAGGAATACTGCTTCCTGCTTTTGCTCTCATGGCTTGCACTACCTGCTTTTTTACAGAACCTTGGACTGCCTGGCCAGGAAAGGGCCCACCCATAGTAATCTGGTCCCTCTCATATTAATATTCAATAAAAAAGTACACCAAAGGATAGACCGTAACCTTGCGACATTTTCTCAGTTGAGGTTCCCTCTCCCCGAAATAACCCTAGCCTGTGTCAAGTTGATATAAACTGTCGGGCACAGCTGTAGAGGTGATTTAGTCAGTAACATGTTTGATTCCTAACTTGAGGACATCAATTTGAATTCTGAGCAACCAATTTTGACTGGACTTCTCTGCACCAGTCTGTAACCCCAACACTGGGAGGACCCAGAGAGCAGGATCACAACAGCATGGCATCCTGTCACTCTAACCAAATGAACAACTGACAAATTCAGTGAAGAGACTCCATTATAAAACCTAAGGTGGAACATTCTAGAGGACGACATTAAGTACTGACTTGTGATCTCCATAATATGTTCACCTGTATGTGTACACCTGGCCCTACACGTGTAATTACGTATATACATAAAAGTACATATTCACTGTACAGTTTCTCTCTCTCTCTCTCTACACACACACACACACACACACACACACACACACACACACACACATATATATATCACATACACACGTGCATGTGTGTGTGCATCACTTGAAAAGGAACAACTTAACCAGTACCTTAAATATAAAATTATCTAGGAAGTTTTTATTCTGACTGATCTTGGAAAAAAATGCCATAGGAGAAAATTTGGTTAGTTTGATTTCTACTGAAAAAGTCAGTGAAAATAACTATGCTTAATCTTTGGTGATATTAAAGCTAGCCTCAGAGTTTGTTAGGCTCTAACGTAAAGCTAACAACAATGTAGTTAAAACAAAACTTTTCAAGCAAATTAAACCTGAATGAAGCCCTTTGAAGTCACTTAAAGGCTGCTGCCTTTAAGAACATGAAGATATCTGCTGTGTTTGTTCTAAATGTCTGTCTCACTGAGCCAACTAAAGCTGTTTTTCCAGGCTTCCTTCTTGGGGTCTTTGCATTCTAAGATTTCCCTCCTGTCTCAAGAAGAGAAACACTTCCTGGGGGCACTGTAGATTCACAGAGACCTGGGGAGATAGAGAATTTTAATCAAGAAAACAACCTAAAGAAAAACAACAAATAAAATCTACAATTTGGGAATAAGTTGAGCACTTCCAGATTTAAAAGATGTAGGAATAGGAAAAGACCAGGCACCTAAAACGACATCTATAGGTGGTTATTTAAGAAATACATGCTACGGATGGGCAAACATGTATGTTCCTGTGTAGGTGATATGCAGGTGCAAGTATTAATATGCAATGCAGAAAGGTGACTTGAGCTCAATTCAACTATATCAGCCTCATCAAATCATTTTCTGTCTTGAAAGTAGAATAGTTTTTCACCATATAGGTATTTTAATTTTATATTTATTACAGAAAATCTATTTCAACAAAGCAGTATTAATCCTTAGCAGCATCTGCAGCAAAAATTTCTGCAAATCCTCAAAGCAACATTCATTCAACCTGTAATTCAGAATGGTTTTAACTTTACAAAATATTTAAATCATTTACTAAAGTTTCAAATCCCAGACACAACTGAGTAATTATGTACGACTGTAGTTTTCTCTACTGCCTTGCAATTGCAATGAATACTATTTGAGCACCAACTATATGCATGCACCAACTATATGCACATCAAGACTGAAGAAAGAACAAGAAAGCTTGCTGTTCTGTAGAAAAGTGAAGTTGTTAGAGACACCACAGTTACCAGAGAAAGTTACTTGTTTCAAATCCCTAGGATCCTATGCTTCTTCTAGGAAAGATATAATTTCTTTAAAAGAACTAAAGGCATGCTGAGGTAGAATGGGGGCATGTAGGCTGAGGTACAACTTCCTTATTGTGGAAATAAGGAAGAAAATTCATAGCATATGGATGAAAATTTTAATGACTCTCTAGGAAGTTTTGACTATTCAAAAGATAGATAGATAGATAGATAGATAGATAGATAGATAGATAGATAGATAGATAGATAGATAGATAGATAGATAGATAGATAGATATAGGAATGAAATTACAGACTCAAGGATCCCACATAAAACTTCAAGTCCACTTAACTTCATGAGAGGACCTGATAATGGTTGTGGAGAGAATAGAGAAAGGGGGCAATTTCCAGAAGAGGGGAGGCTCATGTTTTAAACTGACACCAATTTAGATGAAATTTCAACTTTTGAACTCTTTTCATCTGCCCCTTTTTCTCTCATCTTATTGCAATCTTGCATCAGCCTTTTCTTGCTTTGGTTTCTCCTTCAGCATTCCCGAGTGTGGGGTGGTCTCTTTACCGATCATTAAGAGAATTTACTCCTCTCCCATGTAAAAGCTGTCTTCACTTTCCCTAGTGACTTAAAATATAACCATTCTCAATATCTACTTCTCATTATTTAACCAAGAGAATCTGGAGCTAATATCCAGATCATTGGATGACTCTTTTTGTCCACATTAAATAATCATCTGAGTAGTTTGTATCACCACCTTGACGATTCCTTTCAGAACACAGTGACTGTGTCAGAAAAGTCTTACGATCAAGTGTCTCAACTGTAAATAAAGTATACAAAGCCAACCACTTGAAAACAGATTCAATGTTAATAAACTAATCCCCATCTTCCTCTAAAGTGCCAATATTTTCTATATCCTTTCAGATGCATTTTAAACATGTCCATAGAGGAAAAAAGACAAAACAACATGTTTCTTTGATTCATCAAAAATTGTGTGACCCAATACTGAATCATGTCACAATCTCCTCTTGAGCACTTTGAACCTAAATGAGAAATGTGCACAAGTGGCAGCCACATGAACAGTGTCCCTTTGTTAGTACAACATTGTTTAAACAATAACTTCTGTTCCCAGGTTCACAGTATCAAAATAAATCCATTATCAGCCACCAGTGCTAAAGAAAACAGGATGTTACACTTTTATTAAGCTGACAACACTGTCATGTCTCCTTTCATATCTAAATGAGGCATGGAAACATGCCAGTCTCATTGTCGAGCAAAAGAGTCCATAACTTTGAACCATTTTGCATTGCTTGTATTTTTGTACAAATGTATGACAGAATGTTTGCTCTCTTAATCATTTTAAGAACACAGTGCATAATTGCAAAGTAGGTGGGTGAGCATAGTATAAAGCAGATCTCTAAAACAGTAACTATCTTGCAGTACTAACACTCTATACACACAGAGCAGCAACATAGCTCTGGGGAACTTTTGGCAGATGGTCCTTAATGACATCTCAATCACAGGGAATATAACTCTGTACAAGGTAAATAAACACACTCTATCATACTCACTATCCACCCAATTTGCAATTATTAGGAAATCCATGCTATTCATGCCACCTTACTCTCTACTGTTGAATTAATGAAACAAAAATTCTGCTTTACCATAGCCAAGCAAATAATACATACATGAAGAAGTCTTAGGAGACGATCCTCTCCCTGGTGCTGGAAAAAGAGTTACAGGAAATAAAGTCTAATGAAAATTACCTTTCCCCAGGATTCTCAATTTGCCTCTAATTCCTAGGGACAGCCTATTGGGTGCTGTCCAGTTGAACTGTGTTCAACCAATACCAAGCCAAGAAAAAACATGGAAAATCAATTGTAAATAGAAATTTCTGTCCTGTCTCATTCTGCAGTCATTCAGTCTTAAATGAACACACAGAAGACTATATCAATTATAAGATAATTGGAACATTAGCTCAAGTTTATTATTAACTAACTCTTACAACTTAAATTAACCCATAATTCTTGCCTATGTTTAGCCACATGGCTTCGTACATTTTCTCAGTGAGGCATTCTCATCTTGCTTCCTCTATGTCTGGCTGGTGACGGCATATCTGCGTTTCCTTTTCCCAGAATTTTCTTAACCTGGTTGCCCTACTTAACTTATACTTCCTGTCTGGCTGTTGGCCAATCAGCATTTTATTAACCAATTAGTGACAAATCTTTACAGTGTACAAAAGTATTATCCCCACAGCATTTTCTCTTTTATTTTCTAAAAAAAAAACCTGAATCTAATCTCCTTTGCCTAGCTATTTTTCTGACGATTATCCAGAACAACTTGTAACTAACAACCTAAACAAAAACAAACATCCATAATCCATCTTTGAGGAATATGGGCATAATTTTCTAGGCTACTTCCTTCTGATTGGTGGCACTGATAATCTTATGGGGGCCCCCCAAAAAATTAGGATTATGGTCAAGTACTGACTGGAATATTCTGTGAGGCTGGATCATCTTAGCTAATAGTCTTGAGCCTGTATTATGTAGAACTCAGAGGAAACTGCAACAGAGGTGCTCTGAAATATTGCATCATCTGGGTCATCCACTCCCACTAGAGATTTTTTCAAGGGGTTTTTCTTGATCAAACCTTTTTTTTAAAAAAAAAAAAAAAAACAAAATGAATCCTCAGCCTCTCATTTTCTGTGGAAACAAAAGCAAAACCTCATATCCAAACTAACATACCTTTTGACTAAAATTTTCAAGTCAAGGTATTTTGAAAATATATAGGCTGGGTTAATACAGCAATATTTATAATCAAATGTCTTTCAGCAGCTGTTACTTCTTCCTCAGTAGTCAAACAATTCAGAGACAGCACAATAACATACAGTATCCAGACTCTCTGTGTATTTTTCATCTTTACATGGCTTTTTTCTTACTCTGTTTTTTTTATTTTTTATTTTTTAATTGTTTTTGAGACAAGGTTTCTATAATAGGAGGAAGTTTGTTCATTTCCAGCTGATCAGCCCCAAAATAACCTCATAGAAACTGTATTAATTAAATCAATGCTTGGCCCATTATCTCTAGCTTCTTATCGGCTAACTCATAACTTAATTTAACCCATTTCATGAGGCTGTGGTTTAGCACGTAAAGTTCCAGAGTCTGTGTCTGGTAGGGCTACATGGCTTCTCTCTACTCTGCCTTCATTCTCCCAGCATTCAGTTTAGTTTTCCCTGTCTAGTTCTAATCTTTTGCCCTATCACAGGCTAAGAAAGTTTCTTTATTAACCAATTGTATTCATAGCACACAGAGGGGAATCCCATCTCACTTCCCCTTTTCTGTTGAAATAAAAAGGAAGGTTATAACTTTAACATAGTAAAATTACATATAACAAAAGAGTTATCAAACAAGAATTACAGTTAGAAAATTTATATCTATTTTATCTTTTTCATGACTAAGGAAAACTATATCTATTCTTCAACTCCATCAACAATTCCAGAAGGACATAATATTACCTAAGTAAACAAAAAGTGCTTTGTAATCAACTTCCAAAACTCTAGACTTGATAGAGACATCTTGCTGCCTGGACAGTCACCCAAAGTTCTTCTGTACCATTGGGGCATTCATCTTCAGCCTACAGGCCCATAGTATCTAGCAGATGTTTCCTTGAAGCAGGAAATTTCAAAGACAGTCTCACCTATATTGGTAGTCACTTTCTTCTGTTTCCTGCAGAATGTTGGGCAGGCTTTTAGGAAGCAGAAACCCTGAAGGGCTATCTCACCATTAGATAAATTCAGCAGTCATTTCTCTGTGGGTCCTGTATGTCCAGTTAAGCAATCCAGGCAAGAGCATTTTCTTGCCCAAATGGTTAGCAAACTTTATAAGGAGGCTCTTCAATATTCATCTTCCTCTTGAAATAATTGGTGCTGCCAGGAGCAGATGTATCTTATTGTCATGATAAGGCCTAAATTTTTTTTAAAGATTTATTTATTTATTATGTATACAATATTCTGTCTGTGTATATGCCTGAAGGCCAGAAGAGGGCGCCAGACCTCTTTACAGATGGTTGTGAGCCACCATGTGGTTGCTGGGAATTGAACTCAGGACCTTTGGAAGAGCAGACAATGCTCTTAACCCCTGAGCCATCTCTCCAGCCCAAGGCCTAAATTTTTAAAACAGTTTCAATACCATACTTTATTGTGTCTGAAAGGTTTAAAGAATACCTATCTATCTGAAATACATCTCTGTACATCTAGAAAATCTAACCAACATGACTACAAGCTTGACTATTATAGATGATTATCTATTAACCTATATTTCCCAATTATACATTACATTTTGAAATAAGCTGCACAAATACAATCACTTAATCAAGAGATGATATATATATATATATATATATATATATATATAGTATAACAAATTGACCTTAAATTTGTATCAATAAACCAAAATTCATACCAATGGAAATCTCTATAGCATATTCCCCTTTAAGTGAAAAATTTGTAAACAATCATTTAGGGATTTGGGCATAGTTTTCTCCAAACTGCTTCCTGCTTTTGGTTGGGCCAAGTAATTTTGGGGTATGTTCATAGTGACTTTTCAGGGGGTCTTGGTCCAATAAATCACATTCGTCTGGAATAATTCCACAGGTTTTCATCTGCTGTGAAAACAAATAAAGAATCTCTTTTCCAAAGCAATGTATCCTTAGACCCCAATTTTGAAGACAAGATAAGTTTAAAGTATATACATTGGTTACTTAGCTCCTTCACAGTAAAAAAAAAATACAATAATATACATAATCCAGACTCTGTGAATTTTCCATCTTTATGTGACTTATTTTTACTCTATTACTTTTTAATATTTATTTTAATATTTTAACTCTTTAAATCTATGACTGTACTGTCTCTTTAAAGACACTGTTTTTTATTTTATTTTTATTTTATTTTATTTTATTTTTTGGATTTTCGAGACAGGGTTTCTCCATAGCTTTTTTGCTTCCTATCCTGGAACTAGCTCTTGTAGACCAGGCTGGCCTCGAACTCACAGAGATCCACCTGCCTCTGCCTCCCGAGTGCTGGGATTAAAGACGTTCGCCACCGCCGCCGGGCTAAAGACATTGTTTTATTTTTTATAAAACTTTACTTCCTTTTATAACTCTCTATACTCTTTTTCTTCTCTGTCCCAAGCATACATACATTTCTTAAACACATTTTATCTTGTTTAGAGTTCTTTTATTTCTGAATCTGTCCTATTTTGTATCTGTAATCCCTTTCTGTCCTAGAGAGCTTTATAAAAAAATACCACATTATGAAAAACCAGCTTATTTAGTGCTCAAAGTGATATTTTGTACTCCATGTGTGATGTGTTTTGTAAGGGTAGCTTCAGCCAATCACCATGATTGTAGGGCGGGGTCCTTTGAGGATTTTTTTTTAACTAATAAATATTTTGGCACTGTAGTCTGGCAGAGCAGACTGGCAAGGACCTGTGCTGAGAGGGAACAATCTGCGTGGAGGGAGAGGCCTCCGGTGAGAGAGGTGGTGCTGGCTCCCACTGTCGCCACCCGGGAGGCTCTGATTCGGGGCAGGTATCCAAAAAGCTTCACAATGGGCGCCAAAATGTAGTGGCGTAAATGAAGGCAGACAGAAATTATAATAAAATATTCAGCTTCAATTAGGAAAAGACTTACAGAACCCGAGGTTCCCGCGGAGAACAGGAAAGCAGAAGGGAAGGGGAGGCAGCACACCAGCAATATTTATTAGTAAAAAAAAAATCCTCAGGGGACCCCGCCTTACAAGCAAGGTGATTGGCTGAGGCTACCCCTAAAGTGTTTTTCAGTTGAGTGATAACACGTAAGTAAAGTTTAAAAGTTCCTGAAGAACTGATTCTACATTGGAAGATGCATATCTGATCTCATTTAGATAATAGATTATCCTGATAAACTGGATATCATAGGAAATTACAGATAATAAATAATAAACATTCACCTCTAATACTCTTCACATATTTTAAACATCATTCAGGAAAACTTGCCACAGAAGTATATTATTCAATTCTCATAAATCCCTGTGACATGAGTACTGTTAGCCCAACTTTAAAAGTACAGAGGAGTCAAACACCTGTCTAAGGTCATATATGTCATAATTGGTAAAGTCAATTTGCCCCTTCTCAAGTATCTGTCTCTGTGTAAAATCTAAACCTGAATCTTCTGAATGGATTTACAAAAGAATTTGCTTTAATTTGCCCTTGTTAATTTCTATACTGTTTCTGTAAGTATTATTGGATTTTTTTTCTAGTGAAAAGTTGTAGAGGAGCTAGAGGTAATACTTAGTAGCACTTACTGTTTGGCTAGAGGAATGTACATTAGACCCTAGCATCCTCATCAGGTAGCAATAAAACCACTGGAATTCTAGCAAGGGATGCCAAAATACTAAGTACTGGCTGTTATTTCATCTAGAATATTCATGTGGCTTTTATACTAATGCCTTTTCATTATCTTTGGTTGCAAGTATGAATGTGTGTGCATGTATGTGCACATGTGTATGTGTACATGAGCATATGTTTATGTGTTTGTACATGCATGTGTGTAGGTGTGCATGCATGGTATGTGTGCATGCATGAATGTATGTGCATGTGTGTGCATGGGAGCATCATATGTGTGTTAGCACACAAATATGCATGCATGCAAATGCATACACCCAATTATACAAGTACACATGTGAAGGTCAGAGGATAACTTCAGGTATTGTTTCTTACATGTCACTTGATTGAGACAAGGATCCTTCCTTTTGCTGCTTCATTCTGATGCTAACTAGACAAGTATTAACATCAAATATTTTACAATGGTATATATTTTGTATATTGATACAAATTTAAAGTTATTTTGTTATACTGTATGTATGTTTCTACATTTGTTTGGGGGTACTGTGCTTATATAACTCATTCATTTTAAAAAATGTACTGTATAATTAAGAAATTCAAGTTAGTAATAAGTCATCTGTAATAATCACACTTGTTGTAATATTAGGTATGTTTTCTAGGTTAAACAGCTATATTTTGATAGATATATGATCTTCTAATGCTTCAGAGACCTACATATATGGTATTTAAAATGTTTAAGAACCTAAGGATTTTCAGGACAGTTAGAAGTGTCTTTTCCTGGAGACACCAATCTACTTCATAAAAGGATGATGGGCATAAAAAAAAAAACTCTATATGGATTGATGTGGTAGTCCCCTCTGTGTACTGTGATTACCATTAATGAATAAAGAAACTGCTTTGGACCTATAGCAGGGCAGAACTTAGGCAGGCAGGAAAAATAAACAAAATGCTAGGAGAAAGAAGGGAAGAGTCAGAGGGATGCCATGGAGCTGCCGCCAGAGTCAGACATGCCAAAACTTTAGCTGGAAAACCACAGCCATGTGGCAATACACAGATTAATAGAAAAGGGTTAAATTAGGTATGCAAGAGTAAGCCAATAAGAAGTTACAGCTAATGGGCCAAGCAGAGATTTAATTACAATTTCTGTGTGACTATTTCAATTCTGGGTGGCTAGGACAAACAAGCAGCTCCTCCCACTAAAATGGAGTTTTCTTTACTGGTGACAAAACTATCCTTTTGTGCAAAAAACTGTCCTTGCCTAGGCTAATGACAGTATTCCATCCAAACTGGATAAGTAGGACACAAAGTAAAAAAAAAATAGTGGAGCTTTTCCGAGAAAAGGTAGGATAGATTTTCAAAATGTCTGCTTCATAGAAAAGCCTGGCAAATTGCTAGGTCTGTATGCCAAAGATGAGTGTCCCAATATTGCAAAGGAAACTTGGGTGACTCCCTATGCAACCACATGCTCCTGTAATTTCTATGGTTTCAGAAGTGACATGTATTGTACTGCCAGTTTACTCAGACAATATATTATTCAGATAATAAAACATAAAATTTTATGTATAGGGTACAATGTATACACTCTTCTGCAGTTCACAGACCTCTCAAAGTATAGAAATTTACCTCCTGACAAACAGGATTCTCATAGACAATATGTGTTTGTTTATATCATTTGACACTTTAGCTCAGATTTTAAATAATATGTAAGAGTGAATTATCTTATCACTTTAAAAAAGCAAAAATAACCTAAAAATGACAAAATATGGAATTATGATCTGAGTTTGAAACCCAGAACTCGCATAAAGGTGACAGGAGAGAATTCACTCCAAATAGTTGCCACCCAGCAAACATGCACACACACACACACACATACACACACACACACACATATACTCATTTGTCCCATGCATTACACACCATGTAACACACACTGCATATCAGTGCCATCAAATACAATAAATAAGATAAATTTTTAAAAGAAAGGTATAACATACTAAAATGTACACATTCAATTACTTATAAACAGTTTAAAACAAAATTAAGATGTCAATTCTACAGAAAAGAGTAAAATGCTGAGGAAAAGTCAAGTTCTTAGACAATGCCCCTTAAAATGTTTATATTCTTTGGTCCTAATGGACATGGCTGTTAGCTTGTTTTTCTTATTTATCTTCCTGCATGACTCATACCAATCTACACTAAAATGGTCTTTTCTGCATTACAAAAATGATTTCCTATTTATTATCAAATATATGTAACTTTTTAAAACTTGGCTTACTTCAATATCTGCCTTATCATTAATACACTTTATGGAAATATAAAACAGGGCTGAATTATTATTGTCATATCTACCAAGCAGTATATGACATCTCTGAGTTCATTGAAGCAAACCTGAACTTGTGCCTGACTTTTTTTGCCACATTTTTAAACAATTATTTGCCAAGGACAGGACTTATCAGTATTTGTCATTACCTTGGCGTTTGATTCTGTTTATTCCCTCTGAGAACTTTGCTCTCTGACTGCTTACTTCTGTGTTCATTTCAATATCGCAAAGGAAAAATATATTTTAACTTACTGCTTGATGCTATTTTAACTGTTTTTTTTTGGGTCATGCTTTCCTATTTACATTTGTCCAGAACTTTAGATAGATTGAGTTCAATTAAACACTGTCCTTTCTTTTAGTAGAAAAAAATGGAGTTTCTTATATGCCCATAGATACTAAACATACTTTCTAGAAACACACATGAATGGTTTACTGTTTACCTCTTTCACCTTTTAATAAGTGCTGCTATGTATACACATTTCTTTAATGGTGCATATGCCTAGTCATTACAGTGGGCTATGTTCTTGTGGTGGCAATGTCAAAGAAAGGAAAGGTGGGGGCTACAAAGATGAGTTAATGCTTGAGAGCTTACCTGTGCTTACAGAGGACACATGTTTAGTTACCAATGTGACAATTCATAACGACCCTTAACTCCAGTTCCAGGCACCATCCAACCCACTCTTCTGGCCTCTAAGGTCACTATACACACATGGCACATAGACATTCAAGCAGGCCAAACACCCACACATATAAAATAAATAATATTTTTTAAAAAAACACTAAGGGAAAACTGGAAAAATTTCGCATTAAACAGATGTAGTAGAACATTTATATACCTATCATTCTTTTACTGAAGGGAACAAAGAGACATATGGAAGTCAAAGTAATCAAGGCATCATAGACTGCCCAAGTAGAATAAAACAGTAACCATAGATACAAAGAAGATTAAATATAGAAGTGAATGAGGAATAAGTAAATTCAAATGATTTTCTAGTCTGAGAATATGGATTAGGTATGTTTACAAAAAAGTTAACCAAGATCTCAAAATGTGCAGGAAGAATTTTGTTGACTGGAAAGGAGAACACAAATACAGGTGTCAGCTCAAACTACAAGCTGACAATCTTGCTTTGAAATGTATACAGTGTGAAAAAAATCTTTACCTGGACCATTAAGAAAATTTCAGATATGGATGGTGAAATCAACACTTAATGCACAATGGAAAGAAGAATTAAAGAAGTTTCGATAAAAAAAAAAACTCATGGATGTTGACTGAGGTTTTTGTCCTGCATGGTCCCACAGCCACTCATTCCCAAAGAAACACACAATGGCCTACATTTTTATAAACTAGATGGCCTAAAAACTTTAGCTTTTTATTAATTAACTCTTACTTTAGCCCACAATTTTTTTCTATGTTTTTCACCTCTTCTCAGTGAGGCATTCTCATCTTGCTTCCTCTGGGTCTGGGTGACGACTATAAATTGAGACTTTTTTCAGCTTAAAATTCTCCTATTCTGGCCATCCCACCTGTACTTCCTGCCTGGCTACTGGTCAATCAGCCTTTCATTAAACTAATACAAGTGACAAACCTTTACAGGGTACAAGGCCATTGTCTCACAGTACTTGCCTTTTTTATTTTTTTTAAATTTTTTTTTATTTATTTATTAAAGATTTCTGACTCTTCGCCACCACCGCCTCCCATTTCCCTCCCCCTCCCCCAATCAAGTACCTCTCCCACGTTAGCCCAAAGAACAATCAGGTTTCCCTGCCCTGTGGGAAGTCCAAGGACCACCCACCTCCATCCAGGTCTAGTAAGGTGAGCATACAAACTGCCTAGGCTCCCACAAAGCCAGTTCGTGCAGTAGGGTCAAAAACCCATTGCCATTGTTCTTGAGTTCTCAGTAGTCCTCATTGTCCACTATTTTCAGCGAGTCCGGTTTTATACCAGGCTTTTTCAGATCCAGGCCAGCTGGCCTTGGTGAGTTCCCAATAGAACATCCCCATTGTCTCAGTGTGTGGGTGCTCCCCCCACGGTCCTGAGTTCCTTGCTCATGCTATCTCTCCTTCTGCTCCTGATTTGGACCTTGAGATTTCTGTCTGGTGCTCCAATGTGGGTCTCTGTCTCTGTCTCCTTTCATTGCCTGATGAAGGTTAAGCTCTACTCTATGTTCATAGCAGCATTGTTTGCCTTTTTCAAAAACAAGAACTCTAAAACTAATCTCCTTTGTTTAGCTTTTTTTCCTGATCATTATCCATAAAAACTTGTAATCAACACTCTAAACAAAGAAAAACATCCATAATCCATTTTGAGTGGGGGAATGTGGACATAGTTTTCTAGGCTACTTCCTGCTGATTGTGGGTGCTAATCTATGATTTTAGTCAAGTCTTGATTGAAATATTGGTGTGGGAGGTCCTTCTGTCCATATGTTGCTTTCGTTGGTTAATGAATAAAGAAACTGTCCTGGCCTGTTAATAGGGCAGAACTTAGGTAAGAGGGAAGACAGAACTGAATTCTGGGAGAAAGAAGGCAGAGGCAGGTAGACATCATGAATCCACTACCAGAGTAAAACATGCTGCTAGAACTTAGCTGGTAAGCCACTGCCATGTGGCAATACACAGATTAATAGAAATGGGTTAAACTAAGGTGTAAGAGTTAGCCAATAAGAAGTTAGAGATAATGGCCAAGCAGTGTTTTAATTTATATAGTTTCTGTGTGATTATTTTGCTTCTGGGTGGCTAGGAAGAACAAGCAGCCCTCTTCTGGCATAAACTAACGCCAACATGATGGACTAAATCCATTTAAAAACCAGAGAGAGCTTAATTCTAGATAAAAAAAATATAGAGTTTAACACAGATTCTTGTTGTTTTCTGGCTGCATGTCACAGCTCCTTTGAGAGAGATTTTTATAATCCAGCCATAGCAGAAAAAAATCTGTGGCCATTTTAAAATGCAAGCTTTCTGGGTCACACTGCCAGCATAACCTCTAACCCTTTCAGGCAGGCGATCCAGCTACAGAGTATTTGAATGGGGTTGTGAGCATAGTGCTCCAGCTTGCTTGCTGGCAATGTGGACTCACTGTGTGCCTAGAAGTGGGGCAGTGTGAACAGCTCAGAAGCACAAGAAGCTCAGAGGCACAAGAAGCTCCACCATTGCTGGACTTGGCAGGGTAGGCAGGCACTACCATATTTGACCTAGCAATGAAGCAGCTTAAGGTTTTAAGAGGTACTTAGGATTTTAAGAAGTGCTTCTGGACAGTAAAGAATTACAGATTCACAATATAACAGATTCGGATATAAAAGACATCTAAATGGGTCACAGTTGGATAAATAAATGTACATAGGCTTGGAAGAGAAAATAAAAAAAGTATAGTCATAAAATAAAGTTAATGCTTTATAAAAAGGGTAAAGTCTTTAAAGAGACAGAGTACAGATAGTCATAGACTAAAAGGAATAAAGAAAAATAGGCCATGTAAAGGTGGAAAATTCACAGAGAGTCTGGATTATATATATTATTGTGTTTTCTTAGAATGTTTTGACTATTAAGGAGCTAAGTACAGAGAGATATTTCATTGTATGGGCTGCTAAACTAAACCAGCATGTATATTGTAAAGGTCTAAGGATATGGTTCTTTGGAAAAGAGATTCTTTTTTTTTGTTTTCACAGAAGATGAGAACCTATGGATTGCTTATAGACCAATATGGTTTCATGGAAGAAGACCTCCTGAAAGGTAGCTGGAAACATCCTAAAAAAATCACTTCACCCAACTGTTGACTGAGTTGAACCTAGCATACAGGATACACTGTGAAAGACCTGAATAACAGCAAACCAAAACAACAGGAAGCAGGATTGACAAATCTACACCCATATTCCCAAATATTGCTTGTAAATGTTTGTTTACATTTAAAGGGGATACGATATAGATATGAATAATTTGCATTGGTATGGGTCTTGGTTTATTGATACAAATTTGAGATCAATTTGTTATAAGTATATTTCTGCTCTTGATTAAGGTATTGTGATTATGTAGTTTATTTTAAAAAGTAATATATAACTAAGAAATATAGATTAATAGATAATCATCTATAAAATAGTCAAGTTTGTAGTCATGTTAGTTAGATTTTCTAGATATACAGAGTATTTCAGATGGATAGGGATTCTTGAAATCTTTTAAAGACCTTCAGAATGTGGCACTTAAAATGTTTAAGAATTTAGGACATTTCATAACAATGATATACATCAGCTCCTGATAGCACCAATCTACTTCAAGAGGAAGATGGGCATCGAAGAGGCTCCTCATAGAGTTGGTTAATAATTTGGGCAAGAAACTGCACTTGCCTGGACTGTTGCATAAACTGGATATGCAGGACCCACAGAGCAATGACTGTTGAACTTGCCTAAAGGTAAGATGATACTTTGGAATTCCTGCTTCGTGAAAGAGTCTGCCAGATATTCTGTAGGAAACAGAAGAAAGTGACTGACAAACTTCTAATATAGGTGAAACTGTCTTTGAAATTTCCTGTCTCATGGAAAAATCTGCTAGATACTATGGGCCTGTAGGCTGAAGATGGATGGCCCAATGGTACAGGAGAACTTTGGGTGACTGTCCAGGCAGTGAGATGTCTCTGTCAATTCTAGAGTTTGGAAGTTGTTTATAATGCACTTACTGTTTACTTAGGAAGAATTTATAGTTTTCCTTAGTTATGATTAAAGATAAAGTAGATAAAATATTGGGACTATAATTCCTTTTTGATACCCATTTTGTCGGGAAATGGTGTGGGAGGTCCTTCTGTTGATGTGGTTCTTTCTTTGGTTAATGAATAAAGAAAGCACCCTGGCCTATTGATAGGGCAGAACTTTTGTAGGCAGAAAAATGGAACTTAATTCTGGGAGGAAAAACGCAGAGCCAGAGAGACACCATGGATCAACCACCAGAGTAGATGAAGGTGTAGATCACAAACAATCCCACACCAGTTTGGAATTATGGTGAATAGAATGGTTATTCATTTAAAGGGGAAAAAACATACAGATCACCATCCCAGAAAAAAGCCCTCTGCAAAATCATGAAGGGAGTCTAGTCACTGGAAGCGGAGCAGGAAGCAAAAAGAGAGAGGAAAGGGAAGTGGCCACTTTTTAAAGGGAGAGAGACCAACACCCCAATGGGCTGGTATCTCAGCGGCTATTGGTTGAAAGACCGGAAGGAGCTCCTGCAACACCTCCCCTTTTTGTTTAAGTAAGAGAGTTCTAACCCTACCATGAAATTATACACAATAAGTACAAATATCCTATTCTAACTAGCTTAAATCTTATATAATAAATAGCTTGGCCAAGTCATGAGTGGAAAGTAACTACATTTATATAGTCTTCAACCCCATCGAAGATCTGAGAAGGGAAATAATGTTACCTGAGTAATTAGGAAGTGCAATCAAACAACTTCCAAAACATGCAGCAAATCACAGAGACAACTAGCTACCTAAGCAATCACCCAAGGTCACGTTTGCAGCATTGATGCAACCAACTTTGGCTAAGGCCTAACATAACTGACATACCATTATCAAAGGCAAAAAACTTGTCAAAAATATCTTAACCTGTCTTGGCAGGATATGACAGACCTGTTTTTTCCATTCATGGATATTCTGTATCTCTATCAGTGGCTGAGGTATGAACATTTCTTTGCCCAAAGGCCAGTTCAGCCAAGAAGAAAGGCTCCAGGTGGAGTGTCTTTGGTGCTCAACATTCTCTCGGGAATAGATCGGTGTTGCCAGGAGCAATTGTGTCTCACTACCACAAAACTCTGAGTTAGATTAAAGGCCATTTTCTACAACTCTTTGAAGAGGTTGATGATTATCTACCTATACTGAGTATAATCTCTATGTATCTAAAAAACCCAATTAGTCTAATTATAAATGACAAACTTAGAATACTATTGATCTGTATAATTCTTAATACCTATCTAACGTAAAGACTAAGACAATAAACAACTGTGAAACAAATGAGGACAATGACCTCCAAATACAAACAATGTACAAATATACATTGCAATATGGTAAATATATATCAATACACAAACAATATATAAGTATCTTAATCAGAGGTAGAAATGTACACTGAAATATTGTAAATATACAATATCAATACAATGTATATATAAATACATAAAAAATGTTTTAAACAGAGGTAGAAGCATGCATGCAAACAATAGTCAATATAATTTAACTTTGTATCAATATATAAGAATTGATACCAACATATTTGTCTCAAAACAATAACTCACAAGTATCAACAAGAACCAATCTATTATCCCATCATCCAATTATCCCTCTTTTTTTTCAAATGATTCCTGAGCTTATAAAATTCCTCCCCCAACCCCCAACCCTCAACCGTATACTAATTATAATCAACCCCTAAATGATATCCCTAAACCCAAGGGCAAACTTTACTGGGAGAGGGGATGTCGTCCTCTAGAATTACTCCCAGCTGTCGTAGGGGCGACATTCTTTCTGGGGAATCCCGTGAAAGTAAAATGATGGTTAAATTTCAAGATCAATGTCTTTTAAAATTGCAAATAGTCTCTGAGTATTTTGTGGAGGCCTGGCCAGAATGTTGTGAAAGATGTGCACCATTTCAGCTAACCAAGTTGGAACCATCTTGTGCAGCTGGTACCTAAAACAGGTCTTGCAGTAGTGCTATCAGTATCATGACTTCATATCAACCAGGTGGAGTTGTTGTTATGGGGCCCCAACTTCTTCCTTAAAACTTCAAATGTCACTGCAGGAAAAACTCATTGTTCATTGTGAAAAACTTAAACATTAATCATATAGACATATATAGACATACATATATTCAATGAAAGGTATGATAGATATGAAGAAAAGCAAAGATGTTTTCTAAACTCATTATTCTTTCTGTCCCATATCATGGCTCATGACATGAGACAGAAACTCCAGAAATCTGGGTTCTTCTCTTACCAACAGGCTTGGAATTGGAGAGGGACTGAGCCAGAGTCCAACTTCAAAACCAGCTCTATATATTTATAAATAAATGTACATTAATACATATTTAAAGATAAGAGCAGAATAATTTTAATTACGGGACCTATTTGATTTTCTTGCCGATTCTTATTGGGTTGTAAATAGTTTCCATCTGTCAGTATTCAACCATGCAGGGTCCCTTGAATGTTTTGAAGATGAGTCTTTTTCTGCAGAGATAAGAAGAGAACCCTGCCCCCATTCTATATGTTTTTCTTACCACCTGTATGAATATCATCATTACGGATGAGCTGTTATTTCTCCTTTCCAAGTGGTTTCTCCTCTTCAAATTGAAACTATATTAATTTTGATGGTATCCACAATTTTTCTTCTCCTGTGGAAAAAAGAGCAAAGCCCCTTCCCCAACGTAGCACATCTGGCTTCCATTGAGAGGTCAGCACATCTTTGAAATAAATCGGTTGATTTAGTTTAGCAGACTTTTCTATTTCCCAATGTCTTTCTGCCACTGTTGTTCCTTTTTCATTAGCGTTAAGAAAATTCAAGATTAATAAAGCGTTATGTAATCTATTTCTAAGGGTATTTTCTGTCCCTTTCTAGTTGTTCAGCATATCCTTTATAGTACAGTTTGATCTTTCTATAACTGCCTAACCTGTAGGATTATTTGGTACACCTGTAATGTGTTTTATATTACAATAAGCAAAAAAGCATTTCATTTTCTTAGATACATATGCTGGATCATTGTCTGTCTTTATTTGTGCAAGTATACCCATGATGGCCATAACCTCCAATAAATGTATGATTACTGAATCAGCCTTTTCTGAGCTCAGGGCAGTAGCCTATTGAAAACCTGAATATGTGTCTACGGTGTGGTGTACATATTTTAATTTACCAAATTCCATAAAGTGGAACACATCCATCTGACAGATTTCATTTCTTTTAGTACCCTTTGGGTTACTCCCTGCAGGCAACGGTGTTTGGTAATAGAAATAACAACTAGAACATCTCTTTCTAATGTCCTTAGCTTGTTGCCATGTAATGGAAAATTCTTTCTTTAGGCCTTTACTATTGACATGATGCTTTTTATGAAATTCTGAGTCCTGCAACACGTTTCCAAGAAATAATTGATCAATCTCAGCGTTGCCCTGTGCTAGAGCACCAGGAAGACCCATATGGGACCGGATGTGTGTTATGTACATCTGACAAAGCCTATTCCTGATTATGTCTTGTACCTGGATAAACAATGAAGTCAACTCTGTGTCATCTGGTATAAATTCAGTGGTTTCAATATGCAAGATAACTCTGCATATTGTGAATTTGTAAATATATTAAGAGGTTCTTTAAAATCCCTTAGCACCATAAGAACGGCATATAATTCTGGCTTCTGGACAGAATTATAAGGGCTTTGTTCCACCTTACTCAATTCATCTGACTTGTAACCTGCTTTCCCTGATTTACTTGCATCAGTATAAAACATATGGGCTCCAGTTATTGGAACATCACGTACAATTCTAGGAAAAATCCAAGAAGTTCTCTTTATGAGGTTAAGTCTATCACTTTTGGGATAGTTGCTATTAATTTCTCCCAAAAAATTAGCACAAGCTCTTTGCCATTGTTCATTATCTTCCCATAACTTTCTTATTTCCTCAGTAGAAAAAGGCACTATAATTTCTGCTGGGTCTATACTTTCTAGTTGAAGAGGTCTCAGCTTACCTTTTAAAATTAATTCAGAGACTTTTTCCACATAAGTTTTTAATTTTTTACTTGGTTTTAAGGTATAAATATCCACTCTATAATAATATCTTCACTATGCATTAAAATCCCTTTTGGAGAAATTCTGGAAGGCAATATAACTAGGATGCAACTAAGATTTGGGTTCACCCTATCCACATGTGCTTCCTGTAATTTTTCCTCAATCATTGTCAGTTCCTTTTCTGCTTCAGCAGTCAGTTTTCTTGGACTATTCAAATCTTTGTCACCATATAAAGTTTTGTTTAAATGAACTATTAGATCAGGTGTTATCCCAACAGCTGGTCGTAGACTGGAAATGTCTCCTAACAATCTTTGGAAGTCATTAAGAGTCTTTAACTGGTCACTCCTAATTTGTGCCTTTTCCGTTTTAATTTTCTCTAACCCTATTCTGCAACCTAGGTAATTAATAGAATTTCCTCTTTGAATCTTTTCAGGGGCAATTTGTAATCCCATTTAGGCAAGACTTTCTTTACTTCTTCAAACATCCTTTCTAAAGTATCTTTGTTTGAATCAGATAACAAAATGTTAACCATGTAATGATAAATTATGAATTTGAGAAATGGCTTGTGAATTATGTCCAATGTCTTACTTACAAAATATTGTCACAATGTAAGACTATTGAGCATCCCCTATGAAAGACAGTCCATTGATATCTCCTAGTAGGCTGAGAATTATTATAAGTAGGCACTGTAAAGGCTAATTTTTTTCTATCCTTTCTTGTAAAGGTATAGTAAAAAAAAACAATATTTCGAATCAATATCTATAAGAGGTCATCCTTTTGGTAATAGAGAATGCAAAAGAATTCCAGATTGTAGTGGGCCCATAGGATGAATTACCTTGTTGACAGCTCTTAGATCTGTCACCATTCTCCATTTACTAGATTTCTTTTCTACAACAAACACAGGAGAATTCCTAGGGCTGGTTGATTCTTCAATATGGTGAGCATCTAGTTGCTCTTGCACCAGCTGTTCCAATGCCTGTAATTTATCTTCAGCTAGAGGCCACTGTTTGATACATATTGGCTTCTCAGTTAGCCAAAGGTAGGGCTGTTGGTACCTCTAAAGGTTTGGTATTTGCTGTATGTTCTTGTACAGCCTGAATGGCTGGTGACCTTTTTCCATAATACCTCATTATATCCTTCCCAGAATTATGAATTTCTGGAATTACAGGAATGTTAATCTGGGTATTCCATTGCTGTAGCAGGTCACGGCCCCATAAATTTATTGCATTATTGGCTATATATGGCCTTAGTCTTCCTATCTGCCCTTCGGGCCCTATGTATTCAACCCATCTTGTGCTTTGTTTTCCATGAGATAGGGTTCCAATTCCCAGGAACTGAACATCTACCTCTTGAAGAAGCCAATTCAGATGCCAAGATTCTGGAGTAATGATACTTACATCCACACCTGTGTCTAATAACCCTTCAATAAAAGTGCCATTTATACAGACTCTTAGCTTTGGTCTTCGATCGTTAATAGAAGTCTGCCAAAATATACATTTACTCTGTCCTACTGGGTTTTTTGACTCATCCTCCACATGTAATTCATCATTTAGACCAGTATTAATTTTTACAGCAAAAATTGGAGCTTTTAATTTTCTTGGTGAGGCACATTCCACTGTAACTGGGAATGACTGGGCCACTGTTGGCTTGGGGGCCTGTGAGAGGCCCCTCAAGGGGTTTCCCGATGGTATCAGGTTGCCTTGTTTGTCTGTTGTTGACCTGCATTTGTTGGACCAATATCGGCCTTTATCGCATCTCCACAGATACCTGAAGGCCGAGGTCTCCTATTTTTGTCACTCCCAAAGGAGATATTATTCCTAGAAATTCTTTGCCTGCAATCCCTTTTAAGATGTCCTAATTTAATACAATTAAAACACCTGGCAGGTTGATGTCTCCTCATTGCTTTGGAAATTGCTTCTCCTACCCAAGATTCATCATTATAGCTAAACGTCTCAACATTCATCGTATGCTGAATCCATTCATCCATAGGTGCTGATCTAGACTTTAAAAGCCCAAATATCTTTTTGCATTCTATGTTTGCATTCTCAAAAGCTAGAAATTCAAGAAGTTTTCATCTAGCCTCTGGGTCTGTTACCCCTATGTCCAGAGCCTTAATTAATCTTTGCAAAAAGTCAACAAAGGGTTCTCTCTGTCCCTGCCTAATTCTGGTATATGATTCAACCCTTTTTCCTGGATCTTGTATCCTGTTCCAAGTATTTAAAGCTACTTGGTGACATAGACACAGTACTTCATCGTCATAAAGAGCTTGGATCTGTGGATCAGCATATTCTCCTGCAACAAGAATTTGATCTTGGGAAACCTCCATACATTTTGCTCTTCCTTGCTGTTCAATATATTTGGATTCTTCTCTGAAATAGATTCCAAACATCAAGGAAGGTCCATTATCTAAAACTGCAGACACTAACTGATGGAAATCATGTGGGGTAGCTCTAGCATTAGAAGCCCAAGTCCTGATCATTTCCTTAGCATATGCAGAGTGCAAGCCAAAATTAACAATATCCTGCTTAATTTCTTTCAGATCATTCATTGCTATTGGCATCCATCTAGCTTCTTTGACTCCCTTTGAGACTTTAGAATTTGACGCTTTGTCAGAATTAAGTATAGGGTATGTCGCTAAAACCCTGGGTGAGCCAGTTCTAATAGCTGTTGGTGGCATTGTATCCTGTCCTTGTGCCTCCTTATTCTGTTCACCAGCTCCAATAATTTCTTCCATCTTTTCAAATCTTTTTATCATTGTCTCTCTTAAATCCTGAATCTCCTGACCTGTATATGTTTCTAGTGATTTCAATAAGGTATCAATTTTTTGGTCCCCATTCTGCACCTGTGATTCCAAAGCTTTATTTTTTTTCCTTCAAAGGTAACATGTCCTCCTTAAACTTTTCTTGTATATCATGTAGATTCCCATCTTGGAGGTACATTCTGTCTGTTACCTTACCAAATCTTTGTGATAACGTCTGAACGTCAAATTCAACAGCCTGAACCCTTTCAGGTAACTTTCTAGTACCCTTGGATATGGAGTCAATTTTGTCTATCATAGTATCCACTTGTTCAGATAATCTCTGATTTTCAATAATTTTAATCTTTTCAATTAGTTGTTCATTATTAGTTCGTAAAGATTCTATCATTCTTATGAGTGCCATATTCTTCCTTAATGATAGAATATGGAAAAGAAAACTGAAACCTAGTAACAAGAAAATTAAGGTATCCCCATAATCATATAAACCTTGCATGATGTAATCCATTGTATTAGTAAACAAAGCAGTAAAATTTGCGTTAGAACCAAAAACTGCCATATTATCTATTATCCAGCAGGTGGCACTGTTGCCGAGTCATGACGAAAACGGGTCCTGTTTCAGTGTCTGCCTTAGTAGATGTTAAAAAATATCACTGCCAGGTGGTGAGACACAGATTAATAGATATGGGTTAAACTAAAGTTTAAGAGTTAGTTAATAAGAAATTGATATAGGTTAAACTAAGGTTTAAGAGTTAGTTAATAAGAAATTAGAGCTAATGGGCCAAGCAGTGCTTTAATTAATATAGTTTCTGTGTGATTATTTTGGTTCTGGGTGGCTGGAATGAGCAAGCCGCCCTCTCCTAGCTATAGAAATTCTTTGAGGCTTGATCATCACAACCAGCAGTCTTGAGGCTTTTCTGGATGCAGAACTCAGAGAAAACTACAACAGAGGTTCTCTTAAATGTTGGATCATCTGTGCCATCTTCTCCTCTTGGAGATTTTTAGGTGGTCTTCCTTGATCAAATCTAATTTTTCTTAATGCAGAATGAATGCACAACCTCTTATTTCTTCTGGATACAAAAGCAAAGACTCTTCTCCAAAGTAACACATCTTTTAAGTTAAATTTTAAAGTCAAGGCATTTAAATATATATATGTTGGATTAATCCAGCAGCATTTATAATTAAATATGTTAGCAGCTGTTTTTTTCTCAGTCATTAAACAATCTAGGACAACACAATGACATTCGGTATCTAGATTCTTTGTGTATTTTCAATCTGTACATGACTTTATTTTAAACTTTATTTATTTTTTACTTTTTAATTTTTTTGTGTGTTTTTTTTGAGATAGTAGATTCTCTGTTTATCTTTGGCTGTCCTGAAACTCACTCTGTAGACCAGGCTGCCCTTGAACTCACAGATGCCTGCCTTTGCCTCGCAAGTGCTGGGATTAAAGGTGTATGCCACCAAACCCATCTACTCTCGATCTTTCTTTTTTAAGGACTTTATCCTTTTTCATTTATTTACAGAGTCTACATATATTTTTAAACATACTGTAAACCATTTAAAGATTTTTTATCTGAATTAATCTTCACAGTATATCTTTTTATTCTGACCACATTAGTCTTTAATTTGCTAATCAGTATGGCTAGGATTAAAGCCATGACTCCGGTGGCTGAATCCATCCCATTCCTTAGAGTTCTGAGAGTTCAGCTTCATGGCAGAGATACTGGCAGGGGCCATGTTTTTGGTCAAAATTCTGTGAAGTTTCATGGTTCCTGCCATCACCAAGAAGCATGATGTTGGCTATTCATAAACAGCATTTAAGTGTTTTGTGGCATAAAGAGCTGTGACGTTTTTGTAGCTAAAGCTGAGTCAGGAAGCCTCCCTTAAATGATACATGCTTCCTCTAGCAAACAGAGCTCACCTGAGAAAATGCTCCTATCAAGAAGCCATGATTAATTCTGTTCTTTTATGCTTAGAGGAGCTTACTGAGTTCTTTCAGGTTTTATGTGGATATAGTATCCCATATTGTCATCTGGAGCCCATGTGAATCCCAATTCCACTCCTACTGGGACCTGTCTAAAAGTCCCAAAAGGTCCGTGGCCTAGAATGTCTCCCACAGCTGCCCTCCTTACTTGTTTTCACCTACTAAGCATTTTTTTTGTCAAAGCAATGACTCGTCAATATCCCAGGCTACCTTCTGCTTCCTCCACCCTGCTGCTTTCCCTACAGTGAAGTGACTTGTACAGCTTCTGGTTTGTGTTCCCTGATCTTGTGCTCTGGGTTCCTTGATATTTGGGAACAAAAAGACTCACTCCATGTACAGAATTGTTTCACTTTCTCTTAATTTGTGAAGCAAAGCATATTTGTCAGTATTTAAGCAGGCTCCAACATAGGACCAAGTGGAACTATTCACACGACTACTGGTTGCTTCTCTCTACCACTGGTCATGTCTCCTATGCAGCTGTCACATGCTGGCCAATAAATATTATTACATCTACAATAATTTACTGAAATCTTATAACAGAAGTAACATTATTTGATTAATAAATAAATCAATAAATTTTAAAATTATATAATTACAGAAAATATTATTATCTAGGGATTTAATAATCTTTTTGATTATACTATGACTGATATTCTGCAAGCTTACATGTTTTTTCTGATACATCCATTTATTAGGTATTGGGGATTAACTTTGATTTTCATAATGTATCCTTAAGAAAATGATTTGATAACAGAGCCAAGAATGAGGCACTTTTAGAAATGATACTGTCTTTACAGACTAACAATTACCAGCTACCTGACAGAATTACTATTATCAAAAATAAAAAGTTTGCTAAAAAATTAATACCATTAAAAAAGGAAAACATTAATTTGACAAACAAAATTTAATCCATGTCAAAGGGTGCTGAGAAATTATTTAAAATAATTCATACTTTTAATGAATTTTTGAATTTGATAATCAAAATCTGTTAAAATGTTATGATAGGCTAGTAGATAGAGTATATTTCCAGGAAGGCAATCTTAATGCCATCGAAATAATATCCAACAATAACAAGTGTAGGGATAAGCCCGCCACTTAGGGGGCGTGTTCGCCTCGGGCTAATGTTAGCCTATAAATTTGGTGAGCATGCTCCCAGACGCCACTTCTGCTTTCCTGGTCTCCCCAGGAACAGTTGTTCTGTAAGTCTATTTCCCCCACTAAAGCTGTCTGCATTCAATACAATCTGTCTGCCTTCGTTTACGCCATTACATTCTGGCGCCCGAACGTTTGGCTTTTAGGACCTCTCCTTTCTCCACTCAGCTGACGGCCGTGAGTTCGGCTTGGCGCGAGCCCTCCCTTCCTCAGCCGCGGCCTGTGCCTTGCAGCAGCCTTGTAGCCTGTGCCTTGTGCGTGGAGCCAGCAGTTTAATATAAATTATCACTCACTGGCTTTTCTTGCTGCAGTTCTTTATATTTTTTTAGACACCTCAGATTGACTTCACGTCCCCACACACCCTATCGTCTGCCTCCCAACGTGGATTTAAACTCCACAGGCCCGCGTAGTCTCTGCCTGGGTGGTTTACTCTTTTCTGAGTCGTTTTTAAATCTCCCTTGCAAGTACAGCTCTTAAGTGGTGCGCACCAAAGCACGCGGTTGCCGGTTGTGGAAGCTGCAACCCCTCAGGGTGACTCTGTCACGTGAAGACATACAAGACTTACTCTTCTCTACCCCTGGATTCTGGGTTTATGGTTCCGTGTACGCCGTTTTTTGTTTAGTTCATGACTTAGGCCCCAGTGCCGAGTCCGAGATACACTCAGCGTTCAGGCCCATAATATCCAGAGAGGCAGGACGATCTCTGAGGCCGGCCGGGTGGTGGTGGCATACGCCTTTAATCCCAGCACTCGGGAAGCAGAGACAGGCGGATTTCGGTGAGTTCGAGGCCAGCCAGGTCTACAAGAGCTAGTTCCAGAACAGGCTCCAAAACCAGAGATCACCACTGGCAGGAACCATTCGTTACAGGTAAAAAAAAATTTCTTTTATAAATAAAATGTCTGAACACGTTACCATTCAAGAATTTAACAGATTTTTTAAATTATACAATGTGGGAGATTTTACAAGAGGTGTCTATCACTCCACATCTATGGATCCTTCTGGGATTGGTAGTTTTCCTTGGCACTAAATGGTTTGGTAGAAATATGATAAAGTCTTTACAAGACGAATCCAGGATTCTTAAAGCAGAAGTTGAACGTCTAAAAACTATTGGGGACGAATCCAGGATTCTTAAGGCAGAAGTTGAACGTCTAAAAACTATTGGAGACGAATCCAGGATTCTTAAGGCAGAGGTTGAACGCTTAAAAACAATCATGAATCAGTTTGAAGTTCTCCAGGAAGAGAACAGATCTTTGTTTAACTTGACTTGATCAACTGAGCAAAATTTAAAAAAGGTACAGGCTGATATTAAGGAGAAATTCATTACTATGGAAGAGGAAACAACTGAATTGGATCGTAAGCTCCAGTTCCTTTCTGTAGGAACTAAAACATTTCAGGCTGATATTAATGAGAGATTCATTACTATGAAAGAGGGAACAGCTGATTTAGATCATAAGCTCCAGTTCCTTTCTGTAGGAACTAAAACATTTCAGGCTGATATTAATGAGAGATTCATTACTATGAAAGAGGGAACAGCTGATTTAGATCATAAGCTTCAGTACCTTTCTGTAGGAACTGAAACATTAACTGAGAGAATCAAAACTGCTGAATGTGACAATCGGATTTTGTCTAAAGCTTATGACAGACTGACAGAAAGATTGTCAATACAAGAAGGCACTGTTTATGCCATAAAAATTATGTCCAAAGATGAGATGTTATCTCTAATGGACAAACTTCATACTTTAGAATCCTCAATGAAGGCTTTGGAACATAATTCTGGATAGGAGATTCAGACATTTCAGAAGGCAATGGTGAATAGAATTGAAAAGATTGAGGAATTTCTAAATTCTGATGAAGAAGAGCAAAGGGTAGAAAGGCATATTTTAACTACATCTGTGGGTAAATCTCTCCGGGACAATTTCCACAAAGCTCTACCTACAGCTCTACCTGCCTTTCCAGAAATAACAACAGAAAAGGTGATTGGTTCCAGAAACCCTAGGGTCATCAAGGAAGATACATGGGAGCCTGTCCATTTGAATGATCTCAAAGAAATTAAACAGGCTGTCATGATTTTTGGATGCACGCCTCTTTTGTTAAAGAGATGCTAAAATCTTGGGCCACGACAAGCAGAGCAACCCCCTTGGACTGGCTCCAACTGAGCTCTGCAGTACTTGAAAGTGGACCGCAATTGAAATGGAAATGCTTATTCAGGCATAGGCTAGACTTTTAGAACAGCAGGAAAAAGCGAAGGGAATTGACATTTCCCTAGATAAAATTTTAGGTGAAGGGCTCTTTTCTGACCCACAAGTACAAGCTAATTTGGATGAAACCACACTCTCCATGTGTACTACAGCAGCCTTAAGGGCTTGGGAAAGGGTACAAGACCTAGGACAGAGAATGGAATCATTTGTCACAGTTACACAGGGTCAGAGAGAACCCTTTAGTGACTTTTTACAAAGACTAACTAAGGCTGTACAAATAGGGATATCTGACCCAGAAGCAAGACCTATAATGATTGAGTCTTTGGCTTATGAAAATGCAAATGTGGAATGCAAAAGGATTTTGGGGCCTTTAAAACTCAGATCAGCGCCCTTGGAATAATGGTTGCTGCATACACTGAATGTTGATACATTTGATTATGGCACTGAAGCATGGGTAGAAGAAGCAATTTCCAATGGTAAAAGGAGACACCAGAATACCAAATGTTTTAATTGTGGCAAAATGGGTCATATGAAAAGGAATTGTAGACAACGGATTTTCAGAAATAATAATAATGCATCTTCTAGAAATAACAGAAATAAAAGGACTCTGCCTTCAGGTTTATGTAGAAGATGTGGAAAAGACAGACATTGGACGAATGAATGCAGGTCTACAAGAGATAGACAAGGCAACCTGATGCAGAGAGGAAACATGAAAAGCGGGGCCTAACAGGCCCCCATGGCAAACATGGTTCAGTCATTTCCAGTTTCTGCAGAGAGCATGTCTCGTCAGGACAATTAGGAAGCCCCATGCCTACCGTTACAAGCGATAATGATCAGAAAGATGAGTTACATGTGTTTTGGCAAACTTCTATAAATGATCAAAGACCTAAGCTGAGAGTGTATGTAAATGGCATTTTTATTACTGGCCTGCTGGACACAGGTGCTGATGTAAGTATCATTACCCCAGAATCTTGGCATCCATATTGGCTTCTTCAGAAAGTAAATGTTCAGCTCCTGGGAATTGGAACCCTACCTCCAGTAAGGCAAAACACGAGATGGGTTGAATGTATAGGGCCAGAGGGACAAATAGGAAAATTAAGGCCATATGTAGCCAATATTGTAATGAATTTACGGGGTCGTGACCTATTACAACAATGGAATACTGAAATTAACATTCCTGCCACTTCTAGAGCCTATATTTCTGAGAATAATATTAAAAAATATTACAAACGGAGAAAACCGGTCATTCGGGCTGTACAAGAACAAGCAGTTGATGTCCCTTCAGAGATATCAAGAGCCTTGGCTCTAAAATGGTTGACTGAGAAACCAATATGGACAAAGCAATGGCCTCTAACCGAAGAAAAGTTACAGGCTTTAGAACAGCTGGTACAAGAACAATTAGATGCTGGACATATAGAAGAATCTACCAGCCCTTGGGATTCTCTTGTATTTCTGGTTAAGAAAAAATCAGGTAAATGGAGAATGGTGACAGATCTCAGGGCCATCAACAAGATTATTCAACCTATGGGCCCTCTGCAATCTGGAATTCCTTTGCCCTCTTTATTACCAAAGGATGGCCTCTCACAGTTATTGATTTAAAGGATTGTTTTTTCACTATACCTTTGCAAAAAGAAGATAGAGAAAAATTTGCCTTCACAGTGCCTACTTATAACAATTCTTAACCTTCGAGGAGGTACCACTGGGCCGTCCTCCCCCAGGGTATGTTAAATAGCCCCTCCTTGTGCCAATATTTTGTGAATCAGCCATTGCAAATTATCCACCAGAAATTTCCCAAATTGATAATATATCATTACATGGACGGCATTTTGTTATCCAATTCAAACATGGATACCTTGAACAGACTGAAGAAATAAAGATACTTTTACCTAAATGGGGATTGCAAATTGCTCCTGAAAAGATTCAGAAGGGAGATTCTGTTAATTATTTAGGTTATAAAATACGTTTGGAAAAAATTAAGACACAAAAGGCACAAATTAGGAGAGATCGCCCATGGACTCTTAATGACTTTCAAAGACTGTTAGGAGACATTTCCAGTCTACGACCAACTATTGGGATAACACCTGATCTAACAATTCATTTGAACAAAACCTTGGATGGTGGTAAAGATTTAAACAGTCCCAGAGAATTAACAGCTGAAGAAGAAAAGGAACTGACAATGATTGAGGAAAAATTACAACAGGCACATGTGGACAGGGTGAATCCAGAGGTTGATTGTATTCTCGTCATACTATCATCAAAAATTTCTCCTACAGGAATTTTAATGCAGAGAGATGATATTATCTTGGAATGGATCTTTTTACCACATAAACCAAGTAAGAAACTCAAAACTTATGTGGAAAAAGTCTCTGAGTTAATTATAAAAGGCAAGCTGAGACTTCGTCAACTAGCAGGCATAGACCCAGCAGAAATTATAGTGCTTTCACTGCTGATGAACTAAAGAAATTATGGGAAGATAATGAACCATGGAAAAGAGCTTGTGCTAATTTTTTGGGAGACATTAATAACAACTATCCAAAAAGCAAGAGGCTTAACTTCATAAAGAGAACTTCTTGGATTCTTCCTCGAATCATCCGTGATGCTCCAATAACTGGAGCCCGTACATTCTATACTGATGCCAATAAATCAGGGAAGGCAGGTTACAAATCAGAAGACTTGGGTAAGGTGGAACAAAGTCCTTATGATTCTGTCCAGAAGGCGGAATTATATGCCATTCTCATGGTGCTAAGGGATTTTAAAGAACCTATTAATATAATTACTGATTCACAATATGCAGAAAGAGTTATTTTACATATTGAAACTGCTGAATTTATACCTGATGATACAGAACTAACCTCATTGTTTATCCAGGTTCAAGATTTGATTTGGAACAGGCTTTGCCCTATGTACATAACACACATCCGATGCCAGGTCCTCTAGCACAAGGTGATGCAGAAATTGATCAATTATTGATTGGTAGTGTGCTACAAGCCTCTGAATTTCATATAAAACATCATTTTAATAGCAAAGGTTTGAAGAAAGAGTTTTCTATTACATGGCAAAAAGCTAAGGAGATTGTAAAGAAATGCCCTACTTGCTCTTTATATAACCAAACGCCACTGCCTGCAGGAGCTAATCCAAAGGGCACCCAAAGGAATGAAATCTGGCAAATGGATGTGTTCCACTTTGCAGAATTTGGCAAATTAAAATATGTTCATCACACCATTGACACTTATTCAGGCTTTCAGTGGGCAACTGCTTTAAGTTCAGAAAAAGCTGATTCAGTAATGACTCATTTATTAGAAGTCATGGCTATCATGGGTATACCTACACAAATAAAGACAGATAATGGTCCTGCTTACGTCTCTAGGAAAATGAAACGGGTTTTTTGACTATTACAATATCAAGCATGTTACAGGTATACCATACAATCCTACAGGTCTAGCAGTCATAGAAAGATCAAATCGAACTATAAAGTATATGTTGAACAAACAGAAAGGGGTGGAAAACACCCCCCAAAATAGGTTACATAATGGTTTGTTAACCTTGAATTTTCTTAACGCTAATGAGAAGGGAACAACGGCTGCAGAAAGACATTGGATAATGGAAAAGTCTACTGAACTAAATCAACCAGTTTATTTCAAGGATGTGCTGACCTCACAATGGAAGCCAGGAGATGTGCTGCCTTGGGGAAGGGGTTTTGCTCTTATCTCCACAGGTGAGGAAAAATTGTGGATACCGTCAAAATTAATAAATGTTCGGTATGAAGAAGAGAAGCCATTTGGAAAAGATAAATAACAGTTCATTCACAAGGATGGTGAGCATACTGATGGTATGAAATACAGATAGGTTGGGGACAGGGTTCTTTTCTTATCTCCACAGGAAAATACTGATCTTCAAAGAATTTAAGGGACCCTGAATATTTAATTACTGATGGATGAAAAATAGTTATGACCCACTAAGGATCAACAGTAAAATTCTATACATTCTGTAAGTATTGATTTTTTATATATTTATATATACATATGTTTTATTGAACACTTCCTTATAAATATGTAGAGCTGGTTTTGGAGTTGGACTATGGCTCAGTCCTTCTTCAATACCAAGCCTGTTGATAAGAGATATCTCAGAGTTTCTGTCTCAGATCAGGAGCCATGAAATGGGACAGAATAAGAATAATTATATAATTGATGAACTTTCTTTGCTTTTCCTCATATCTGTGTCTTTCTTTATATGTCAGTATGTGTCCTTGTTGTTAATGTTTAAATTTCCCATAACAAGCAAAAAAATTTCCTACAGTAATCTTTGAAGTTTCCAGGATGAAGATGGGGCCCCACAACATCAACTCAATCTGGTTTTTATGATGTCAAGAATATTTTTTTTAAGCGTGAATTTTAGACCTGTTTTTTTTGCACGAGACAATTTCAGATGGTGCACATTTTTGACAACACTCTGGCCGGACCTTCTCAAAGCACTCAGGGACTAGTTACAATTTTCTTAGGACAAAGGTTAATTTGGGAATTTTACCATCATTTGCTTTCACAGGAGCCCCTAAGAAGAACGTCGCCCCCATGTCAGCTTGAAGCAATCTTAGAGGACGACGTCCCCTCTCCCAACAGAGTTTGCCCTCAGGGTTAGGGACATTTTTTAGTGGTTGGTTTGGGGTTGAGGGGATGGGAAGATGTTTTATGGAATTAGGGGTATGTTCAAAAAAAAAGAAGGGGATTAACTGGTTTGATGGGATGATTGGTATTTGTGAGTTACTGTTTTTAGAAAATTGTATTGGTACTGTTTCCTGTATATTAATATATTGAATATTGAATGTGAGTGTTCTTACCTCTATTTTTTATAAGAGTATGCTTATATTGTATTGATACATCTACCATATCACAATGTACATTTCTACCACTGATACTATTTATGTAATAACATTGTTTACATTTGATATGTAATGACATTGTTTACAGGTGAAGATCATTGTCTTCATATATTGCAGAGTTGTTTATTCTCTTAGGCTTCACGTTAGATAGGTATTGAGAATTATATGTTTGTCATGTTAATTTTTAGGTTAATCAGGTCTTCTAGTTACATAGATAGTATATTTAGTATAGATAGTATAATCTTCAGCCTCTTTAAAAAGCTGTAGAAAATGGCCTTTAATCTAATCTAGAATTCTGTGCCAACAAGACACAATTACTCCTGGCAATTCCACTCTACTCCCGAGAGAATGTTGAGCACCAAAGACACTTCACTGGGAGCTTGTCTTCTTGGCAGAACTGGCCTTTGGGTTAAGAAAAGCCCATACCTTAACCACTGACAGAGATACAGAGTGTGCATCAATGGATAAAACAGGACTGTCATATCCTGCCAAGACATGGTAAGATAGTTTTGAAAAGTTCCTTTACCTTTAATAATGGTATGTCAGTTATGTTAGGCCTTAGCCAAAGTTGGTTGACTCAACATTGCAAACGAGACTTTGGGTGATTGCCCAGGTAGTCAGTTGTCTCTGTCAATTGTTACACATTTTTGATATATCTAGTTTGTTAAGTAATATTTTTTTTTATTTTATTTATTTTATTTTTCTCCATTAACAGCTTCAACTGGGTGTGGGGCAACAGAACCATTCCCAGCACAACCATGGGTGTGGGGTTCCCCGCAGTCTCCCTAGGGCGATGGTTCCTGCAATGATCTCTAGGGGGAAACGGCTCCCAACAGATCCTCTCCCCCCTCCCATACAAAGGCAGGCAGCTATCACGTGGAGAGCACCAGTCAGAGTCAACCATGGTGTCAGACCAAAGGAGAAGGGACTGAGACAAGGAGAGACCCTCCTCTTGAGTGGTGAAGCAATCCACCTCTCCTGGGAACAGAGGGGTGCCCGATGACTCCTAGGTCGAGTGGGGACCAGGCCTTGTTAAGTAATATTTATTCCCTTCTCGGATCTTTGACGGAGTTGAAGATTATATAATTGCAGTTACTCTCTACATTATTTAGACTCTTTGAGATAAAATGTTTCACAAAACTTTTGATTCTCAATATTGTTATATTTATTATTTGTTATTATTGTATATAGTTGTATTTGGTTTAGTTCTGTCTTATTTAGTAAAAAAGGGGGAGATGTAGGGATAAGCCCGCCCTTTAGGGGGCGTGTTCACCTCGGGCTAATGTTAGCCTATATATTTGGTGAGCGTGCTCCCAGACGCCGCTTCTGCTTTCCTGGTCTCCGTGGGAAAGGTGGTTCTGTAAGTATATTTCCCCCATTAAAGCTGTCTGCATTCGTTACAATCTGTCTACCTTCGTTTATGCTGTTACAAACAAGCTAGCCTTAATGGATAAATTTCATACCTTTGGGATTACATGTGCAGAATGAGGACCAGGGGTTATGTGAGTCAATGAGATCACTAGAATTATATACAGGTCAAGGAATTTGTGATTTATAAAAGACAGTGGTGAAAAGATTTTAAATGATTGAGAAAATTGTAGAAACTGATGAACAGTGAGAGAAGGTACAAGGACTGGACTTAGCCTTGCTAGTACACATCAGAGTCAAAGATGATTTATTCAGGCTTTTAGAACCCTACCCTGTAGTCACCTCTGACAAACCATCAAGTTCTAAATGCCCAATAGGGTGCTGTTCTTGTCTTTGAAAGAAAATACTCATGTAGTAGGGAACAGAGTACCTTGTTTGTCCCAGCCACTCAGCTAGCTTATACCTGAAATAACCACAGAGAAACTATATTCATTTAAACACTACCTGGCCAATTATCTCTAGCCTCTTATTGGCTAACTCTCACATATCACTTTAACCCATCTCCATTAATGTATATCACCACTTGACTGTGGCTTACCTGCATGAATCTAACCAGCATCCGTCTTGGGCAGGAGTACCATGGCATCTGCCACACTTCCCTTCTTCCCAGAATCCTGTTCTGTCTTCCCTGCCTACCTGAGTTCCACCCTATCAACTAGGACAAGGCAGTTTCTTTAATAACCAATGAAAGCAACACAACTATAGAAGGACCTACTACACCATTTCAAACTTTCTGTTTAAATAAAAAGGAAGGCTTTAACTTTAACATAATAAAATTACATATAACAAAACAATTATCAAGCAAGAATTATAGTTACAATATTTATATCTATTTTATCATTTATTATAACAAAGGAAAACTATAACTATCTATTTATTCTTCAACTCCCTCAAAGATTCCAGAAGGATATAATATTACCTAAGTAAACAGGAAGTACATTGTAAGCAACTTCCAATACTCTAGAAATGACAAGAGACATTGCTGCCTAGACAGTCACCCAAATTTCCTCTGTACCATTCGGGCATCCATCTTCAGCCTACAGGCTCATAGTATCTAGCATACATTTCTATGAAGCAGGAAATTTTAAAGATGGTTCAGTCATTTTCTTCTGTAGAATGCCTCACAGACTTTTTCATGAAACAAGAACCCCGAAGGATCATCTCACCTTTAGGCAAGTTTAGAAGTCATCTCTCTGTGTGTTCTTTATGCCCAGTTTATGCATCAGTCCAGACAAGAGCAGTTTCTTGCCCAAATGGCTGTTAAAGTCCATAAGGAGCCTCTTTGATGCCCATCTTCCTCTTGATGTAGCTGGTGCTGCCAGGAGCACACATGTCTGATTGTCATGAAAAACAAAAGTTATTAAAACATCTTAAATGTTATATTCCGTAGTCTTCAAACTATATGAAGAATGCCTATCTAACTGAAATGTATCTCTATATATCTAGAAAATCTAACTAGCATGACTACAAGCTTCACTATTATTGATGATTATCAATTAACAACCTATATTTCCTCATTATACATTACATTTTTAAATGAACTACACAATCACAATACCTTAATTAAGAGCAGAAATATATATATATATATACATATAACAAAATATATAAATTTCTATCAATAAAGCAAAATCCATATCAATGCAAATTATTCATATCTATATCATATCCCTCTTTAAATGTAAAGGAACACTTATAAACAATATTTGGGGATATGGATGTAGTTTTTTCTCTCCAAACTTCTTCCTGTTTTATAGGGGCACTGTTAATCAGGTCTTTTATGGTATATCATGTGTGCTATGTTAATCTCAGTCTGCAGTTGAGTAAAGTAATTTTCTGAGGGTGTTTACAGTAACCTTTCAGGAGGGCATGGTCTATCATTCCATATTGGTAAAGAAGCAATCCACAGGGTCTCATCCTCTGTGAAAACAAAAGAAGAACCTCTTTTCCAAAGCATAATATCCTTAGACACAAATTCTGAAGTCAAGATACCTGTATAATATACATGTTGGTGTAGCTTAGCAGCCCATACAATGAAAAGTCTCTCTGTACTTAGCTCCTTCACAGTCAAAAAATCAAAGAAATCACAATAATATATAGAATCCAGACTCTCTATGAATTTTCCATTTTTATGTGGCTTATTTTTTTAATTTTTTTAATCTATGACTATCTGTGAGCTGTCTCTTTAAAGACTTTACCCATTTTTTAAGGCATTAACTTTATTTTATGACTCTATGTACTTTTTATTTTCTCTCCTCAGCCTACATACTTTATCTAATACGATGACCCATTTAAAGGTCTTTTATATCTGAGTCTGTTCTATTGCATTGTCTTTAATTCTCTTCTGTCTTGAAGAGCTTTTAAAATGCTAAGCAGGTTGGTTGCAGCTGCTCTGGATGTAGGCTCCACCTCTCTCCAATTTCAAAATGGTGAATGTTCCATTTTTCCTAGCTCTGGGGCCACCAGGCAGGAGCCACACTCAGCACTCCAACCGGGAGAATGAGCATGCAACATATAAATGCTTTTAGTATGAGTTACAGCCAAATCTGCCATGCAGAGGACTGCACAACCTGAAAACATCTCTGTATATGGCGGCAGGAATCCGCCATCCTCTCCTGCCTGCCCAATTCTAATTCTGCCATCTTCCCAGGCAGAAAGAGCTGAGCCATGGGCATGATCTCAGATACTTTGTTCCTGACCCCAAGTGGGCACACAAACATCCAGTCTCACAAATGCCCCATAGCTGGAGTTTGAACTGGCGGGAGAGCCCAGGAAGCCTTGTTTTAAAATGGTGTGGCATTTTTTCCTACTGAGTAAGAAAAATCTCTTTGTGGCACGCCACCAGCAAACAGCAAAAAGCTGTGTTGAACTCTGTATTTGTGTCTAAAATTCCTTTCCAAGCCCTCTCAGGTTTTTAAGTCAATTTAGTCAATCACATTGGGCGCCAATATGTAGTAAAAAGCAGGATGCCTTGTTTTTCCCAGCTGCCCGGCTAGCTTATACCTGAAATAACCACATAGAAACTGTATTCATTTAAACACTACCTGGCCAATTATATCTAGCCTCTTATTGGCTAACTCTCACATATCACTTTAACCCATCTCCATTAATGTGTATCACCACTTGACTGTGGCTTACCTGCATGAATCTAACCAGCATCCATCTTGGGCAGGAGTACCATGGCATTTGCCACACTGCCCTTCTTCCCAGAATCCTGTTCTGTCTTCCCTGCCTACCTGAGTTCCACCCTATCAACTGGGCCATGGCAGTTTCTTTAATAACCAATAAAAACAATGCAAATATAGAAGGACCTCCTCCAACATAGTCATCTTGAAAATGTGAAGAGACCTTGGATGTTTGGATAGTTAAAGAATAAAAGATAACTATCCAGAAAGGATGCCAAGCAAAGCGAATTATGACTTATGAGGACAAGTCAGCTACATGGTGTGATGGGGGTTTCCCCTCTGTATACTGTGAATACCATTGGTAAATAAAGAAACTGCCTTGGGCCTGTGCAGAAAAGAATACAGCTAGGCATGGAAAACTAAACTGAATGCTGGGATAAAGAATACAGATTTGGGAGATTTCTACATAGCTGCCAGAGGGGAAAGATGCAAGCTGCCAGCTGGAACCTTACCAGTACACAGTGGAGATACACAGATTAGCAGATGGGTTACATTAAGATGTAAGAGCTAGCCAATAAGAAACTAGACTTAATAGGCCAAGCAGTGATTTAATGAATACAGTTTCTGTGTGGTTATTTCAGGGCTGAGCAGCTAGGAACAAACAAGGAGCCTTCCTACTACAGAGATCCAGCTGCCTCTGCCTCCCAGGTGCTGGGATTAAAGGTATGTGCCAGCACACTTGGACTTCAACCACAAATGTCTACAAATGCTGTGGCATAAAACTGTTGCACCCTTTAAAGATTTGTCACATGTATTGGTTTAATAAAATACTCATTGGCTAGTAGCCAGGCAGGAAGTAGAGCAGAGAAACAAGACTAGGAGAACTCTGGGAACAGGAAAGGCTCACTATCACATAACTACCCAGACACAGAGGAAGCAAGATTAAAGTGCTGTACCGAGAAAAGGTACCAAGCCACGTGACTAAAACTATACAAGAATTGTGGGTTAAGTTGTAAGAACTAGCTAGCAACTGATGGAAGTAGATGTAGAGATACAGAGTGGAACACTGGACTGAGTTCCCAAAGTTCAGTCAAAGACTGGGATGAGTGTGAATATGGGCAGAGAGCTCAAGACCATGGTGGGAATATACAATGAAACAGCTTACCTGAGCTAATGGGAGCCCACCAACTCCAGCCTGACAAAGAGAGAACTAGCATAGGATCAAACTAGGCCCTCTTAATGTGGGTGACAGTTGTATGACTGGGACAGACTGTGGAATCACTGTTAGCGAGATCACATTTTATCACTACTGCTTGTAATGGCTTTGTGGAACCCATTCTTTTTATAGGGATACTTTGCTCTGCCTAGATATAGTTGGGATGGCCTTGGTTAGTGTGAGATTATTCTGTATTCTGTCAATTATGTTTTAAATAAACACTGATTGACTAGTAGCCAGGTGGGAGGTATAAGTGGGATAACCAGACAGGAAGTAGAGGTGGAGCAAGGTGAACAGAAGAATTCTGTGAAGAGGAAAGCCCATTCCTGTCCAGTCCTGCCCAGACACAGAAGAAAAAACATGTGTCCTGCCATACTTCAAAAGGTACCGAGCCATGTGGGTAAAATAGATAAGAATAGTGGGCTAATATAAGTTATAAGAGTTAATAAGAAGCTTGAGCTAATGGACCAATCAGTTTATAGTTAATATAGATCTCTGTGTGATTTCTTTGGAACATAAAGACTGCCAAAACCGGGCAGGACAGAATACCTCTGACAACACTGAGGTAGTGTCTGTCTTTGAGGTTGAGGTTTGTTTCTTGTATACATCAAAATGCTGGATCCTGTTTTCGTGTCCATTCTCTTAGCCTGTGTCTTTTTACAGGTGAATTGATTCGATTGATATTAAGCAATATTAATGAACAGTGGTTGTCAATTCCAAATATTTTTCAGTAGTAGTGTTTGTGTGCTTCCCTCTTTGGATTATGCTGGTGAGGGGTTTATCAGCTGCCTATGTTTTTGTGGGTGCAGTTAGCTTTCCTGGGTTGGGGTTTTCCTTATAGTACTTTCTGTAAGGTTGGGTTTGTGGGTACTTATTGTTCAAATCTGTTTTTGTCACGGAATATATTATTTTCTCCATCAATGGTGAATGAAAGCATTGCTGGATATAGTAGTCTGGGCTTGCATCCATGGTCTCTTAGTGACTTCAGCACATATACCCAGGACCTTCTAGCTTTCATGGTTTCCACTGAGAAGTTGGGTGTAATTCTGGGAGGTTTACCTTTCTGTGTTTTTTTTTGCAGCTCTTAATATTCTCTCTTTATTCTGTATGTTTTTTGTTTTGATTATTATATGGAAAGGGGATTTTTTGTTCCAGTCTATTTGGTGTTCTGTAAGCTTCTTGTACCTTCAAAGAGACATCATTTTTTAGGTTGGGAAAGTTTTCTTCTATGACTTTGTTGAATATAATTTCTGTGCCTTTGAGCTGAAGTTCTCCTTCTATCCCTATTCTTAATTTTGGTATTTTCATGGTGATCCAGATTTCCTGGATGTTTTATGTTAAGAATTTGTTAGATTTAATGATTTCTTTAACCCATGAGTCTATTTTTTCTATAGTATCTTCACCCCCTGAGATTCTTTCTTCAATATTTTGTATTCTGTTGCTTATACTTGTCTCTGAAGTTCCTGTTTGTTTACCCAGATTTTCCATATCCAGAATTCCTGTTTGTGTTTTTTTATTTCCTCTATTTCAGTCTTTTAGCCTTGAACTGTTTAACTGTTTGTTTTTTCTTGGTTTCCTTGGATTTCTTTGAGGGATTTATTAATTTCTTCCAAGTTTTTGTTTGTCTTCTTTTCTTTAAGGGAATTTTTCATTTCCTCTTTAAAGGCCCATCATTTCATAATACATTTAAAGTTGTTTCTTCTTCTGAGTTAGGATGGTCAATTCTTTCTGATGTGTGACCACTGGATTCTGGTATTACCATGTTGCTTTTAGGGTTGCTGGAGGAATTCTTGCATTGGCACCTACCCATTTCTTCCTTCAAATTAGTCCTTTAGTGTCTTTGCATCTTGGCCCAATCTTTGCAGTGGCTGTCTGAGTGTTTGGGAGTTTTTCTTGGTCTGCTCTGTATTATCAATGTCTAGCTCAGAAAGCCTCTGAGGTCTCTATATCTTCTTTCATGGTCTTCCCTCCTGGTTTGCTCTCTTGGTGCTCTCTTTTAATCCCCTCAGAGTTGTAGCAAGCTCCTACTCCTCTCAGTATTATAGCAAACTTTCAGCTCTTAGGCAAGAAGTGGCTAGTAGCTTTGGGGGGGGGGTTAGTGGATAGGTTTGGGTTTTGGGGGAGCCTAAATCTCCTTGCTGGGTGGCTAGAACAGCTGAGCAACTGGGGGAGGGACTGAGGTATTGTCCCACTGGCATGGATCTAGAGAGTGGGGCATCCCAATATGTGACTGTTCACTTACCTCTTAAGTCTCCTCAGTATTGGGTCAAGCTGTTTTTCAGAGTTCCACTGAAGTTGCAGGAGGATAGGTGGGTTTGAGGGCAGGGTGTGGCTAGTAGGCTGGATGTGTTTGTGTTTTGGGGCAGTCTAGGAGCATGGAACTACCTGCTAGCTGGCTAGAAAAACCAAGGGAGTTGGGGGAGGGGCCTGGTGTTTTGTCCCACTAGGGAGGACCTAGAGAGTGTAGCTTCCCACTGTGTGGGTGTTCACTCACTTCTTAAGTAGCCTCAGTATTAGAGCAAGCTGTGTTTAAGAGTTCCACAAAGGTTGTAGGAGGATAGGAAAGCTAAGGCATCTTTGAGATATTCAGGTTGATGTACTGTATCAGTCTTTTTCAATCCATGTCTCACAGCAACTGTTTCGCTTAAATCCTCCCAATGCTACCAACAGGTAGTTTACAGTCAGCCCACACACTTTTTATGTCCACATGAGCAAAAGCAAAATCTGTCACACAGTGCTTGACTGATTAGCCTCTCTCTACCAAGGCCTGTGTGAGACTGCCAAAACCCACCACCCACAGCATAGCTTAGCTCATGGCAGCTGTTGGCCAGCTCCATCTTGTAGTCCATATGGAAATTTGAACACCTCATTTTGGTACACCATTTGTAGTTTTAAGTTTCGCATTCTACCCAGTCCCACAGTCACTTTTAAAATAACCACTCTGAGGCTTAATAATAATTGCAAGCTGTTTGGTTTTTTAGTTCAGGCTTATTATTAACTAGCTCTTACAAATTAAATCAACCCATTCTGTTTTTCCATATCTTATCATGAGTTTCCTGGTGTGTTGCCTCAAATCTTATTTCCATGGGGGCTGCTGGTATATACCAGACTCCACCTTCCTTTACCTTTATCTTACTTGGATATCCCCTAGCACTATTATTTCTGGCTAGTAGCCTAATCAGATTCTTTATCAACCAATGGTAATAAAACATATTCACACAATACAGAAGGACATACTACATAAGGAGGTGGAAGCATCAAGACATGAGGTACAGAGGGAGGAAGTTTGGTGGTAAACATATGGAAGAGAAACTAGGCCCTTTGCTCCTTACATATATCTCTGTTTGATTCCCAGTTGAAGTGATGCCAAAAAATTCATTCCTATGATTTACCTCCCCATTGTGCTGCATAGACACAGCTCCAAACAGTGGGGCCAAGAGATCATGTCCTGTCCTAAGACCTCTGAGAGAATGAACAACATAAGCCTTTCTTTCATGGAAGTGGGCTGGCCTCAGTTCAAGTAATGAAACTGTAAATTTAACACTCCCATGGACCGACTGGTTTCCTCAAACAGTTGTAAGATTGTGCCTTCCTTTATTCTGCTTTCGCATGTTGATACTCTCACTATATATAAACAAGCACACTATATTGACCTCCACTCCTCAACTTTCCTAATTTCAACCTCATTATCTTTAGGGATTAACTCACTTGCTCAACAAAAGCACAAAGCAGAGAGTGAACTGAAAGTAGGCAATGCTTTTAACTGTCAACATCCAGCTCAATGATGCACTTCCTTCATTAAGGATGGTCCCATAATTATTCACAAACAGTTATCAACTGGAGTGCAGATGTCTAATTGTTTGACCCTAGAATGGACATTTCTCACTCAAACTACCACAACTTTATTTTGTTTTAATTTGTACTTCCAATACTATAAATTCATGTTTCAAAAAATAAGTCACTCTTTAAATATTTATAATTTTTTTCATCTTTTTTATTAATTTATTTATTTATAGGTGGAGCATGTACACCACAGTACAGGAGTAGATTACATAGGACAACATGCAAGACATGGTTCTCTCTTTTTACCATGTAGATTTCTGGGGTCAAACTCATCTTGTTAGGTTTGGTGGCAAACTTTTCTTTCCACTGAGCCATCTAACTGATCTCTCTTGAAATGTTTTACTTTAAGACTATTTTGAAAATCATTGTATCTAAGGACACATTTGTGAAATGAATTCTGGGTCAAAGAGGCCACATGAATAAGAGATACTAGTCTTATGAGAACATCTGATACGGCCTCCAGCCTTTATTTATTTTATTTTCAATAATTTGCTCAACTTTGATGTTGAACCCAGAGCCTCACACTTACTTGACAATCACTGTACCACTGACAAACAACCTCTTCTTTATGAAGGCCTATGAAAGTACAGGCTTCCTCAAATTCTTTCTTTTAAGAGTGAGTTTTATGACCAGCTTTGAAATGTTAGGGAAATTTTTCCAAATATTTTTGCTTCATGATTTTTAAAAGCATGATTAAAATTTTCAGTGCTCTAAGTAATCAAATGTGTGACATGTAATAAAACAAAGAATTGAAAACAACATAAGACATTTAATAAGAAATCTAATTTTAGAAGAATTATACCTAGAATAAAAAAAGAGAATTAAGAACTCTTAACTAGACAAAGAAGTATGCCAATATCTTGCATATAGAAATAATAAATTTGAACAAATGATTTCAATATAACACAACCAAGATGAAAATGTTTCATTCTAAATAAATATAACATCAAAGCATAATTCCAGGAAATTGAATAGTGTTTAATCATGGCGAAGTCTTAAAGCTTTTTGCAGACATGTAAGAAAGGTGAACTTACTCTGATTGAGTTAAAAGAGAAAATGCTGTTTGACAATGAAGGCAGCTCTAAAGATCATTATGGTGGGGTCACTATAGTCTTCCCTAGAAAAATCTTAAGTGCTACTCTAATGATTCTGAAATATCAGTAAATATTTTTATCATAATTAAAAATAACTTTTTGCGTCAAGGATAAGAAAATAGCTCCCATAGTACTTTCCGTAATTCAAAAGTACCAAATGCACACTGTCTATGCACTTGTGTAGATCAACAGAAATTTCATTACAGCCTTGTTTTCAGTTCTCTGTCGTTATCAGACTCAGGACTTCTGTGCACATCCATGCACTCACTTTCCTTCTCTGTGAGTTTCATCTCTGCAAACTCAGTCTCTGAAGAGTAAGTTTCCTTAGGGAGTTGGAACTTCCTCAAAAGTATCAGAATGCAGATTGCTGGGAGGAAGCTTGATCCTCTTAGTGCTGTTGGCAACCCAAGGAAAATGCTCCTGTAGAAAACAGCTAATCTGCATTAAATCTTAACATGATCAGTGAAATCTAATTTTATATGCTCTTACAGATCATTTATTCTTCAAATAAAACATTAGGTGATTATTTTGTCCATGTACTTAATATAAGTTACTTTACTCAGTTATTAATACTTTTTGTTTAAATATCAAAAAAAATAATCCAACATAAAAGTTTGAATGTATTTCCTAAGTTTGGTGATGCCTAGTTTCCCTTCTCAATTTGACCGGATTTAGGATCCTTATAGAAAGACATCTCTTGATGTGCTAGGAGAATGTTTTTATAAATGTTTAGCTGAGGATGAAGTCCCTTATACCATGGACTGGGCTTGTAGCTCTCAAAACTTCCTGTCAGAGCAAGTAACATGACCAGCCTCCTAGCCAAACTGTGTCTGCAGCTACCTCACACTAAGTCACTATGCTTCCCCTGCCATTATTACTTGTTTCCTTAAATATTGAGAGAATAATATCCCTGTTAGTTTAAGAGAGATCTTCTGTCTTGTTTGCTCAGAGTTTGATCATACATGAATAAAACATGAAAAACTCACTTTTCAAGATTGGTCTCCTACTAAGTATTTGTATGTGTGTTATGCCAATACATGGAAATTTTTGTATAACTTAAATGAGTCCAGTTAGTCACTTTATACATAATAGCTTCAAATTGTTGATTTTCATGCATAATTTTGCATGCATAAAGATCAATTTATTTTTTATTGTTTAACTATGTGTATGTGTTAGATCTCTCTGTGTGCATTTGTCCAGGATTCCTGGATGTCTTGAAGTTGGAGTAACAGGAAGTTTTGAGCTGCATAATGTGAGTTATGGGAATTGAACTCATGTGATGCGCAAGAACAATATGTGCTCTTAACCCTGAGCTATGTGTTTAGTCACAAATTCTTTTCATTTGCTGAATTTGTCCAGTTTAAGCATGAAGACTACGGATGTTTCCTAAAATAAATTAGGTAATTTTCCTTTTCACCTATTCTGAGAATAACTTTTATACTATCTTAAGCACCTTTCTTGATAAATTTGATAAAATACGCCTTAAGATTTCTGGACTTCATGTGTATGGAAAATAGGTATTTTTATATGTATATTTCTAAATAACTATGAAAGCATTCTTTCATGTTCTCAACATATTTGTAGGAAAATATGGTGTAATGGATAGTGTTGTCAACTTAATACAATCTAGAATCTTCTGAGAAGGAAGTTTTAGTGAAAGCCTTTATAGATTTTGTTGACCTGTGAATAAAGTCATGGGACAGGATCATTGCTTAGACAAGATACCCAAGACCACGAAAGGATAGAGAAATTAATCTCACCTACTTCTACAATATTAAAACATAAAAATAGCATATATGTGTAGATGCCTAAGACTTCAGATATAACAATTCAGAAATATTTTTTAAAGGGATAATAGATTTAAAAGTATCGGTTTATGTTTCTTTCACTTTTTTAAAAGACCCTAATAAAAATCAATTTAAAGGAAGAAGTGGTCAATTTAGTTCACAAATCTAGATTACATGCCACTATATTGGGATACCAAGGCAAACTGAACTGTAATCCACACAGATACACTGACAGAAATAACTGAAATCTTACACACTCTTAGGGCAGATACACCAGTCTGAGAATGGCATATCAGCTGATCACAACAGACATGCTTGAGGGCAGGTCAGCACTTTTCTTTACCAGAATTTCAGTATATTGCTCACCCAGACACAAATGAATGGATAGAATGGATATTATCTACAGCCTTTCCCCCCCTAGTTTTGGGAGTAAGAAGGAGCCCAGTGCAGTCTTTAACAAGAAAAGCTTCTCTATGGGCTTTCTTAGACCTGCTGCCCTCGAGGACCAGCAAGGTAACAAACTAAGTCTGGTTAAAGATCAGCCTAGAATGACCTCTGTAAGTTAGGCAGCAATGAACCCACAACTGTTTCACTACTCAGTGGAAGGTGCCTGCATAGCACTGAGAGTGATGAGAACCATGCAGGTATTGCTTTTGGTTGAAGCCATAGCTTCAACTGGATGCACCTGGATCTCGGAGACTAGGCTCCCTAGTCTGCTACTTCTTAATGATAATGATTTTAGTTATTTCTAAATGTGGCAACATCCTCCCGCTTTGTGACACTCTCAGCTGCTTTGAAGCACACTCTTCTACTGAGCCACATTTTGTTCATGAGACAGCCAATCACTAAGTGCAGTGGAGCATCTCTAAGTTTTCAGACATGAGACCATCAGTCAAATTCAGGTAGCAGGTAGGTCCCTTTTCAAGGAAGCCCCTGGCTAAGGGACTTGACATGTTCTATTAAACTGCAAAGGCAGCACACAGATTTGGGCTTCTTAGCATATCAGGGTGCAAGCATGAGAGGTTTGGGACCTTCCCAGAGGCTAGAATGTCAGGATCCATGCTGCTTGAATGTGCTGGCACTGTCTTCCTAGTCCTTGCAGAAAGGAAGAGTTCTCCTCTTTGTCCATAGGTATGGAGTGGTAGGAGCTGAGAGGTTTGTTCCCACCTACTGTGCCATTGTCTGTGGTCTCTGGATCTTGCTCTCCTGTTTATCACTGTTGTTTTGCCATGCTGGCTCAGCTCAAGATACAGCTCTCCCCCTATTGCTTCAGAGTGTCCACACAGACACCATGTTCCCTTTTGAAAGTATTTAGAAGGATTAGGTTAAGAAGCCCACTCACATTTATATGTATCAACTACCTTAGGAATAATTGCAATATATCAAAATACATAAATAAGGAAGATATACCATTCACGTGTATTCTAAAAATGAAACAAGTATCATTTTACCACTCAAAATGTTACATATGAATAGGAACTTTTTTTGTACTAAACTCATATGTCACAAAATTATTATTACCTGAAGTTGTTTATATCGTACAACCTGCAAGCCCCTGGCTTCCCACATTTCTGATTTCCCCAGTGTAAACAGGTTCTGTCTATCAAGGCACCAAAGTAAATAGGTCCTGGAATGCCCGCTGCAAATAATGAGAAAGAAAAACAGCCCATTGAAAAGAAGAAAGCAAAAAAAAAAAAAATATGTTATTTGGAAGTATTTCTGTTTCCCTATTTAAAAAATATAAAAATAATGAATAAAAGTTTCTATGCTTACTTTTAGGAATTATCAGTTAATTAAAAATTTGTAGATCAAAACAAATTAAAATTATATATAAAATGCTAAAGACGTATGCAATGAATTCATGATTATGAACCTCATTTATTTTCTGAAATGTCTTGTTCAGTTTTCTGTACATCTAACAAACAAAACTATTTTCTTCTTATATTATTATTGAATTTGCTAAAAGATGAAAAGTGTAATTAAGGTCAGATAAGTTACTTAAAGACTAGGGGAAACATTTTTCATCTCTGAAGATACTTCATTCTCAGACTAATTAACATTAGCCATTTCTAACCACAAGGGCTTCAAAATGAAATTCAGAGTAACATGGGCAGAGCATACCTATGTTAAACGTGCCATGAGGTCATTGGAGATCCCTAAATGTGGACAGCTGGGATGGTACATATCCAGACACAAATTACATTTTCTCTGTTTTTTTTTTTTGTCATTCATTGCCCCATCCCTGTGTCTGACCATATATCCATGCATCTATCACGTGAAGACTTTGAGGATGTATTGAGTTAACAGGATGCTATCCTCCACACACCCAAACACTAAGGATGCTGTCAAACAGCATCTTAGGCTGCAACAAAGAATTCTATTCTATGCTGTCACCTACTTACTGGACATCCCCCTAGATATGTTTGAGAAGCTCCTTATTCATGACTGCTGATATTCTCCAACTATAAACATCACTAACAGTCATCATGTTGAAACTTGGTACTTGGACGTTCTAAATCTCTGTTACCTTCATGGTGATTTTTGCTTGATTCTAAATTAAAGGCTTTTATTCCCTTTAGGGTGAGTGTTCTCTTTTGACTTAACAATATATTTGCTGTCTTTTTTCTTCAGAAAATTTAATTGGTTTACTAAGCATTTGATATTGATCTGATATGTTTAGAAAATTGTTCATACCAAATACTCTTGTGAAAAATGCATGTAATCCAACTCCAAGTGATTTCTCTTCAGACTTGATACACCTGAAAAGCAATACTCACATAAATAAACATATATCATGCAAACAAATATCTGTCCTAGCATCCTCCCAATGACAATCTTAGTTCATGAACCTAATGGTTAAGCTTTTAAGCATGAAGGGAAAACAATGCAACTCTCTCTCTGCTAAACATACACAAAGGGAGGAGAGTAATGACTCCTGATAGCTCTCCTGTGACATTCACATATCTTATTGAGGGTGAAACCCTTTAACAGTTGGACACTGACTGCTAACCTAGATAACGTAGGTTATCATTGTGACTAGCATGCAGTACTCTTATCCCCAAAACAATGGACCCAAACCTTTGAAACCACAAAACAAATAATTTTTTTTCTCTTAAGTTGTTTGGCAGCATTTTGTCCTGATGATAAAAAAAATCTAACACATGTCATATAAAAATTCAAGATATAGTAAAAGCAATCCCACAGATAAACAGAGAAAGACTTCATCATGTAGGCTGTGACATTAAGATAAGGCTTTTGCTATATGGAGGTAAACACATTAGACATTTGTCTTTCCTGTACCATCCACAAAATTAGATAAGATGTTTTTGAGAATTACATACAAAGAGGAGGCTTATACAGCAGTCAGGATAAAATCTGAAAAATATTCTTATAAATTATGAACACAGAAGTCCTTTTAAAATGCTGTCTTTTCTCTGCGGCTGCTAACTTTTTTTTCCAATTATGCATAGATAGCAAGTGAGTTATTACTCACACGCTATCTATGAGAATCGAACCCGGTCCCTCAGGAACAGCGGTCAGCGCTCTTAGCCTCTGCACCACTTACTCACTCATACGTGGACTCTAGCCATAAATAAAGGACATTGAGCCTATAATCCGTGATCCTAGAGAAGCTAAATAAGAAGGTGAACCCAAAGAAAAACATTTAGTTATCCTCCTGGATATTGGAAGAAAACAAGATTGCCAGAACCTTCATCTGGCGATGGATGAAGCTAGAGAAAGAGACCCACACTGGAGCACTGGACTGAGCTCGCAAGGTCCAAATGAGGAGCAGAAGGAGGGAGGACATGAGCAAGGAAGTCAGGACTGCAAAGGGTGCACCCACCCACTGAGACAGTGGGGCTGATCTAATGGGAGCTCACCAAAGCAAGCTGGACTGGGACTGATGGAGCATGTGATCAAACCGGACTCTCTGAACATGGCGGACAAGGAGGGCTGACTGAAAAGCCAAGGACAATGGCACTGGGTTTTGATCCTACTGCATGTACTGGCTTTGTGGGAGCCAAGTCTGTTTGGATTCTCACCTTCCTAGACCTGGATGGAGCGGGGAGGACCTTGGACTTCCCACAGGTCAGGGAACCCTGAGCTCTTTGGACTGGAGAGGGAGAGGGAGGGGGCTGGGGGAAGGGGGAAGGAAATTGGAGGAGGTGGAAATTTTTAAGTAAAAATAAATTTAAAAAAAGTAATAAAATAAAATGCTATCTTTCCTCATCAAATACACCCCTGTGTATGAAAAGCATAAGAAATACAGCTGCTGGGATTTCATTTTGGACTTGATTTCATGGAAGAATTTAAGCAAACATAACAGAAGAGTAACAATAGTGTGCAAACATTGGTACTATGCCATCTATTATTTACATTTCAAAATGGAGCAAAGAAGTATGAAAATTTTTATTTGAGTAGACCTTAACCCTGTTACATCAAGAAGCCACACATTAGGCTGTACAAGATTGCTGAGTGGGTACCATCAATATTTTAAAACCGATTTCAATAACGGGAATCAACATAGTGGCAAGAGAACAAACTCCTGCAAGATGTCTCTCATTTCAACATGCATGCCATAACACGCATGTACAAATACATACATACACACATGCAAAGAGAGAGAGAGAGACTAAAAATGGTTTTAAAAATCACACATCAAAACATCAATGGGAGCCAGGCATTGGTGGCCCATTCCTTAATCCCAGCGGATCTTTATTAGTTCAATGCCAGCCTGGTCACAAGAGATAGTTCCAGGACGGGCTCCAAAGCTACAGAGAAACCCTGTTTCAAAAACCACACACACACACACACAACACACACACACATCAATGGGCCACAGTTTTTCATCCACTTGAAGAGTAAACTTCAGAAATGAGGGATGTTAAAAAAGTGAGTGGGACATGGAAGTGGGAACAGGGAATGTGTTTAGACGATCCACCAGAATAGTTCAACTGCTCATATTCCCTTTACCTAGGACCATCTTCCTCTATGAGAAGTATTTATCCTTATCAATTGAGCATGCTGCTTTGGAACAGAGGCACCTGGAGTACTGAGGAAGGAAGGAGGCACTGTGTAGCCACATCAGTTGAGTCAGTCTGAAACATGATGGGGTGACAGATGCCACAGCCAAATCTCACTAGCAAAAATAAGTCTGCAGAACTAGTAGTATTTGGTATGTTTATTTGTCTATGAATTAAAACGAGGCATATACCACATCTCCACTTGTGTGAATATAAAAATATCAGTCTTACCATGGAAAATGAATACATATATATCCTAATACAGTGAGTGCTATGGTGGGTAGAAGTAGAGGGAAAGAAGAACCGAGATCAAGGAATGGAAAGTTAGGGGAGAGGGGGAAGGGAGAAAATCAGGGAAGAGGAAAAAAGAGAAGACCAGAGGAGAGCAAAGTAGAGGAGAAGAGAGGAGAGTGGAGGGGAAAAGGAGCAGAAAAGAGGGGAGAAGTAGAGAGGAGAGAAGAGGAATGAAGAGGAGAGGAGAGGAGAAGAGAGGAGAGTAGAGGAGAGGAGGAAAAGAGAGGTGAGAAGAGGAAAGAAAAGGATAGGAGAAGAGAGGAGAGGAGAGGCATCATGAGAGAAGAGGAATGAAGTGAGGGAAAAGTAATGGGAAAGGGATTTGGAAAGGAGGAGGAGAAGGGGAGGGAATGAAAAGGGAATGTGGACAAGGAAACAGAAAAGCACAGTTGCCCATAAGGGAAAATTGAGCACATTGGTCCATCCTATTGGGATAAAATATTTTGAACGGCACATAATTAGCATCTTTGCTTCTGAATTCCATTGAGACAAGAAAAGTGTTGAACAGTCTCCTCATTGCTGGTGTCTGTTAAGTTTGCTGGACTAGAAAGAACATGTGGAAAAAGAAAATAACTTGAAACGTGACTCTGCAACTTTCTCACATTATATTAGAGATTAGAGTATCTACTTTTATATTCTTATACTTTCTTATTAGAGAGTATCTACTACTGCATTCATATGCCTTTTGGTCAGATAATATTGAATTTAGATAAAGACAAATTGAGCTCAGGATGTCAAGGGATCCCAGTCACTTTTACACATAGAGTTTCACATTTTGCCAGTCACTTAGCTGATCATAGGAAATGACTGTATGCAAATACTATCTTCCTCCAAAACAAGATGTCCCTTAATTTAGACCTAAGACATAAAGGAAGAAAATACAAAAGGACCAGAAGAAAAATTCCAACAAACTTTACATTATTCTTAAATGTAGCAATGCTATTTTTGTATTAAGAGTCTTGATAAAGATAACTCAGAATATTTGAAGTTCTGGGAACCATTATTCCAAGGGTCTTTCTTTGGAAAACAAATTTTAATAAATTACCAAAAAATCTATATGGCATTGGTACGGTATTCTTTGTGTAAAGGTGCTTGCCACAAAGGCTAGAGGGCCTAACTCCAACAACCAGAACACAGAGACATATGTAAGAAAAGAAAAATATAAAAGGCCAATTCAGTGACATGCATCTGTAAACTCAGCATTCCTATAGTGAAATAGGTGAAAACAGAATTATTTAGGACTTGAAGGCCAGTTAGGCTAGAGTACTTAGCCAGCATGGCAGCAGAAATAAAAAAGACCCTGACTCTGAAGCAAGATAAATGGAGAGAGCTGATTCCCAACATTGTCTTTTGATCTTACCCTACTCTCAGTGGCACACAGGAGCCCAACAGCCAGACACACACACACACACACACACACACACACACACACACTCACACACACAAACACTCACACACACAATCATACACTCATGTATGCACACACTGCTATGAGGAAGAGAGACAAAGATAAATGAACAAGTTACTTATTACCTCAGAAGAACCATATACCCAGGTATGGCTGCTAGTGAATAGACGAAACTGCCAGTTGCTGCCATGATGAAAAAGTACTGCAGCTTTATAGTACAGTCAGGGCCTTTGTTACACAGTCCAAGGACTGCAGACGCGTTTCCTGAAGACTGAATGCAGCTGCAATTTTGAAACACCTGTGAAAAAAAACACAAAAGAAAATCAAAATGAAACAAACCAAAAACAATGTCCTATTTACAGAAGAAAACTATTGGGTATAAATGTTCAGTATTTGCTACATAGTCAATTAGAGAAAACTGGAAAGTGTTGAGGACAATGGTATGACTCAGAGGAGGAACACGGATCTATCATGAATGAGATGGAGCACAAATACCATTAAATGAACACTAACTAAGTAAAACGGAGGTTCTTATCCCCTTTATTAACATCTCTGTTTTTGCATTTGAGAATTTTATTTTAAAATATAAAGGGGGAGATTTTTTTTAAAGAATTGGTATTTTTTCCTAAATACATGAAGTAAATTTACAAAAATTCAATTATCCTGAATGCACACTTATTTGCTTTTTTTCTTTATTTTTCTTGTGTGTGTGTGTGTGTGTGTGTGTGTGTGTGTGCATGCATTTATGTATGTGCATGCCTATGTATGTGTGTGTCTATGGGTGGACATGACTATCCATGGCATCAATATAGATGTCAGGGATAAGTTGTGGGAGTTAGTTCTCTTCTCTCATATGGGTCCCCATGATATAGCTCCGGTGGTATTGTTTGGTGACAAATATCTTTATCCACTGAACCAACTTTCTAACCTGCACACACTTTTTTACAAAAGTAAACAAATACTTTTTTGTTTTGGCCCAGTACTAAGTACAAAAACAAAATGTGTTTCAAAATGATAATGAAACACTAACAAGTTACATGCTTACTAATGAAGTCCCCAAAAAAACAAGTTTATTTTAAGAATAAAGTTGATTCTTTTTTTGAATTATGTTTCTGGGAATGATTAAGAATCAAAATTTATAATTTATTTGGACTACCAACCAGCTCTGTAAGTATTATAAGATGTTTAAGTCAAGGAAAAATGCTTAAATCTTCATCTCCTGAGCTATAATGATGTGGGCTGGGGAGATGGTACAGTCTGTAAAGTCCTGTACATGCAATAGGACCTGAGTTCAGATCCCCAGCACACATGTAAAAGATGGATGTGTAGAGAAAGTGCTCACAATACTGGTGCTATAAAGGACAAAACAGGTGATTCTCTGGGGCTCGCACATACATAAATGCATAAATGGACACTGGTTAGACTCATTCCAGTAAGCCACAGTCAAGTGGCAATACACATTAATAGAAATGGGGTAATTAAGATGTGAGAGTTAGCCAATATGGGGCTCCAGGCAGTCTAACAGAATCAGCAAATTCCAGTCCAAGTTAATGGGACCTGAGATTCCACACCAGAGGTTGTCTTCTGACCTCCATATGCACATTCACCTACACACACACACACACACACACCACAGTGCAGGAGGTCCTTCTGTCTATCTGTTGCTTTTATTGTTTAATGAATAAAGAAAATGTCCTTGCCTGTTGATAGAGCAGAGCTTAATTAGGTAGGCAGGGAAAAATGGACTGAATACTGGAAGAAAAAAGGCAGAGAGAGAGGCCATGGAGTTGCTGAGGAAGATAGATATACTGAAACTTTGCTGGTAGGCCACAACCTCGTGACAATACACAAATTGGCCAATAAGAACCTAGAGCTAATGGGCCAAGCAGTGTTTTAATTAATATAGTTTCTGTGTGGTCATTTTGGTTCTGGGAGACCGGGATGAACAAGCAGCCTCACTCCTCCAACAGATTGGTGCCATCGGGGATAACTTCATGTTGTAAATAGGGGAACAGGCTGCTTTTCATCCTACCCAGCCATCTGGCTAGCTTTACCTGAAATAATTACATGGAAACTGTATTCATTTAAGCACTGCCTGGCCCATTATTTCTAGCCTCATATTGGCTAACTCTCACATCTTAATTACACCATTTCTATTAATGTGTATTGCCACTTGACTGTGGCTTACTGGAATGAGTCTCACCAGTGTCCATCTTGGAGAGGAGAGCCATGGCTTCTGCCACACTGCCTTCTTCCTCCCAGCATTCTGTTCTGTCTACTCCACCCAACTAAGGGCTGGTGTATGAAAAGGCCAAGGCAGCTTCTTAATTTAACCAATGAAAGTAACACATAGATAGAAGATCCTCTTACACCAGCTTCACAAAAGAACAGAGTTAAGCATAGTTTGGTAGCAGCAATTTCTAGGATGGGCTCCATTTGCTAGAAGGAAGCATAGGCATGGCTCCTTTGAGAGAGGATTTCTTGATTCAGCAGTAGCAAAAGAGAAAAAGCCATGCCATTTTGAAATACAGTCTTTCTGGGACCTGCTGCATCATGACCTCTGGCGCTTTAAGGAGACCAAGTATTTGAATACCGTTTGTGAGAATCATGCTACAGCTTGCTTAATGGTAATGTGTACAGGCTATTTGCATGGAAGTGGGGCAATGGGTGTGGCTGTTGGAAACAGGGAGTAGTGCCCATGTTGGAATGGGTACAGCAACCAGGAAATACTGTATATAGCTTAGTAATGTAACAGATTAGATTCATAAGCACTTAGCATTTTAAGAAGCATTTCTGGTCAGAAAATACTTACAAATATGCAATAAAGACAAATCCAGATAAGTCATAGTGTTGTATAAATGTATGTAGGCTTGAAAGTGAGAAGAAAAATAGTATAGTGATTTATAAAATAAAGTTAATGCTTTAAAAAAAGGGAGAAAAGTCTTTAAAAAGACAGAGTACAGATAGACGTAGATTAAAAGGAATAAAAAATATAAGCCACAGAAAAATAGAAAATTCACAGAGAGTCTGGATTATGTATATTATTGTGTTTTCTTTGAATTTTTTGACTGTGAAGGAGCTAAGTACAAAGAGACGTTTCATTGTATGGGCAGCTAAGTTAAACCAACATAAAGGTATCTTGATTCCAAAAGTTGAGTCTAAGGATATGTTGTTTTGGAAAAGAGATTCTTTTTTTGTTATCACAGAAGATGAGAACCTGTGGATTGCTTCCAGACAAATATGGCTTGATAAAGCATAAGCCTCTGAAAGGCTGCTGTGAACACCCTCAAGAAATTACTTCCCCCAACTGTTAACTGAGATAAACCTAGCACACAGGATACAGCGTTAAAGACCTGATTAAGAAGATCCCTGAACAGCTGTAAGCAGTATGGACAGAACTATGCTCATATTCCCAAATATTTTTATAACTGTTTGTTTACATTTAAAGGGGGATATGCTATAGAGATGAATAATTTTCATTGGTATGGAGTTGGTTTATTGATACAAATTTAATGTCAATTTTGTTATATGTTTATGTATTTCTTATCTTGATTAAGGTATTTTATTTGTGTAGCTCATTTAAAAATATAGTGTATAATTAAGACATAAATTACTAGTTACTCATCTCTTACAGTCAAACTTGTAGTCATGTAAGTTATATTTTCTAGCTGAATAGAAATATATTTCAGTTAACTAGATATTTAAATTTTTCAGAAACTTTCAGAGGGTAGCATTTAAAATGTATAATAACTTAATATTTTCATCTTAAGACACATCTGCTCCTGGAGGCACCATCTACTTCAAGAGGATGATGGGCATTGAAGAGGTTCCTTATGGAGTTTGCTATTCATTTGGGCAAGAAACTGCTCCTGCCGGGACTACTGAACTGGGCATGCAGGACCCACAGAGAAATGAATGCTGAGCTTGCCTAAAGGTGAGAACATTTTTTGGGGTTCCCGCTACATGAAAAAAAATCTGGTAGACATTCTGTAAGACACATAAAAAAGTTATTCACAAACTGCCATCATATGTGGAACTGTCTTTGAAATTTCCTGCATCAATGATAAAGTCTGTTGGATACTATGGGCCAGTAGGTTGAAGATTGATGCACCAATGGTACCAAAGAACTTTGGGTGACTGTACAGGTTGCAAAATATCTCTGTCAATTCTTGAGTTTTGAAAGTTGCTTGCAGTGCACTGCCTGTTTACTTAGGTAATATTATATTCTTTTGGAGTCTTTGAGGGAGTTAAAGAATAGATATAGTTTTCCTTAATTATGGTAAAAGATAAAATATATATAAATAATGAAACTGTAATTCTTGCTTGATAACTGTTTTGTTTATGTAATTTTATTATGTTAAAGCCTTCCTTTTTGTTTAAACAGAAAGGGGGAAATGGTGTGGGAGATCCTTCTGTCTATGTGTTGCTTTTATTAATTAATGAATAAAGAAACTGCCTTTGCCTGTAAATAGGACAAAACTTAGGTAGGCAGGGAAAACTGGACTGAATGCTGGGAGAAGGAAGAAGGAGGGAGAGACACCATTGAACTAGTGCCAGATAGAGAAGTGCTGAAATTTTGCTGGTAGGCCATGACCTCATGGAAATGTACATATTAATAAATGTGTTAAATTGATGTAAGAGTTAGCCAATAAGAATCTAGAGCTAATGTGCCAAGCAGTGTTTTAATTGATATAGTTTCTGTGTCATTATTTTGATTCTGGGTAGCCAGGACAACCAAACAACCTCACTCCTCCAAGACACACAGACACGCGCACACACACACACACACACACACACACACACCTGCCATAAATAAATAAATAAATGAAATAGATTTGGAATATGAAAAAATAAGTTTTCTGCCTGTCTCAACTGTTCAACTTGAGTCTGGTTTGACTTCATGCGTCTCTATCACATAAAAAGTCAGACTTTGTCCAAAGCATTTTAAAGTTTTAATTTTAGTGTTTATGTGTGTGCTTCTGTATCTCTGTGTATTAAAGCAGGTGCATGTGATCCTTGAAGAAGGTCAGATTGAGTGTCAGATTGCCTGGAGCTGAATTGTGAGCTGTTCCTGTTGGTGCAAGGAACCAAACAAATTTACTGAATGAGCAGCAAGTGTTCTTACTGATAAGCTAGCTCTACCACCCATTATGAGGATTTTAACTCTAATAATTTGAAAAATGGTCTCAATTGCTTTTAAATTACAAAATAAGTTTCAGACTCTGTCAAGGCTTTACATAATGTCTGGAGCTGTAAGGTCGAATATACATATACAAAGTACAGTCAGTTGTTCACAAAAATATTCATATTATATTAAGCATGAACTAATTTTTGCCTTTTAGAAGATGTAGGCTTAGATCATAGCACATATTAATGCAGTGAACAAAACATTAGCCTCCAACACTGAAAAGATGTTTACCATGTTAATTCCTGTTCCAACAGATTTCTCACAGCCTGCAAGGCAAGCTGACATGTATGCTATTCCATTGTCTCCACACACTGGATCCCATGTTTTGGTTAAACAATTACACCTCGTGTTGCAGTTAGCAAGAATCTTATTCTCCACATATAATTCTGGCTGCTGAATTCTGAAATGATTTAAAATAATGTTATGGATAGTGAAGAACCACCATGCTATTTATCTTCTTCTCTTATCTCAGCCTGTGTGTGTGCAAACATAGAAAATGAAACAGGAAGAATCAGTAAATTTTCAAAAAATGTTTTCAATAATACCAAAGTAAAATTATACATAGTAACTCCATCTCCAGTCATGATGACTTCACACAAGGTTTGAGTGAAAGGATTGAAACTCAGACTCTAGAATCCCATGTTACCCTTTTTCAAACCCATTATAAAATTTGGGGCAGGTGCTTTCTATTACAGAAGAGCAAGTCTGATTACTCAAACCACTGTTTTGGAGGGTTTAATGAAGCATCTATTTTATAAATGGAAATTGCTGATTTTGCTCAAGCTAGTCCTATTTCATTTTTTCCCACTGTGCAAATGAATAACACATTAAAATCTTCATTTTTAGCTGTAATAGTACAGGATTTTCTTAGATGGTAGATAATTAATGTTTATTTTTGTAGTAATTGAAAAAACAGCTATGTAGGTGACTTGTGTGCCGATGAAATAGTCCAGATATCACAAATTGATATTTGGGTGTTTTCTGTTTTTGTTCTGGAGGAGGAGATGAATTGTATTTCTTTCCCTCCACCCCATTTCTCTCTCCTCCCATCCTGAGTCTCTCTCTCTCTCTCTCTTTCTCTCTCTCTCTCTCTCTCTCTCTCTCTCTCTCTCTCTCTCTCTCTCTCATGTTTATTTTTGTTTTGTGTGTGTGTGTTTGTGTGTATATGTATGTAAGCACATGCACAACAGCATGCATGTGAAGAGCACTATATTAACTTCTATCTTTGTAGATATAGAGTTCTCTGTTGCTCACTGATGCAGATACCAAACTAGCAGGCCTATGCACTTTCCCATGTCAAGCTATACATGCATTCTGGGGATCTAAACTCAGGTCCTTCTGCCTGTTTGAGTTGTATCCCCAGAACCTTGAAAGGAATCCTCATGTATATATTTTATTTCATTTTAACCGATTGGACGATTATATAACTCTACCCTAAACTTAGATTTACATTTCCTATGCTAATACAAAATATGACCTGGCAATCCTTAAAATACAAAGTCTAATACTACAAAGTATATGAGATATAAGTATAATGGTGATATAAATAAATATGTGCATGCATTGACTTACCATGTATTAAACTCAACTGTGCTAAATTTGTGCCCATTGTAGAAACCTATGAAGGTTTCTTGGCCTGTATATTTGAGTTTTAAAACTATCTGTTGTTATATTAAACTTTTAAAGTGATCTGTAGTATAAAATACATAGATAATTTAGGCTACAAAGATCTAGTTTATTTTCTTTATTATACTTTAAAGCAGACTAGGATGTCATTATGACAACCACTCACATATACACAGAATTATAAATTTACTCATTGCTACTCCATAGGCATCTTTAATAGGCTCACACTTGTATATTATTAATGGAAGGAAGAAAAATATAGGATAACTATGGATGATTGTCTTTATGTTGTAATAAAATGACCTGGTCATATACAGTACTTGAATAAAAATGGATTAAAAATAGTGAAAATATTATGACCTAGGTGTGGGACAATTCTATATTCTATCAATTATATCTTAATTAAATGCCAATTGGCCAATAGCCAGGCAGTATGCATAGGTGGGACAACGAGACAGGAAGTCAAGGCTGGGCAATGAGAATAGGAGTATTCTGGGAAGAAGGAAGCTCTCTCCAGTCCTGTCTCAACCACCGAAGAAGGGAGACTGAGCCATGTGGCTAACATAGATGAGAATAATTGGCTAAGATATGTTATAAGGGCTAATATGAAGCCTGAGCTAACTGGTCAATCAGTTTATAGCTTATGGAAACCTCTGCATGGTTTTCTCTGGGACTAAATGTCTGGGGGACTGGGGGGGGGACAAAAATCCCAACAAGCAGGCTCTCATGTTACATGACTTTACTTAGGAAATAACATACCGTTCATGCTCATAAGATGTAGTTAAGCCAGCAACTGGGAAATTATCACAGGTCCACAGAAAGTTTAATAAAAATAGAAGCCACTCAGTCAGGGATAAGCAGAAAGCTACATATGCAGCTTTCTTGGCAGTAAACTTGAACTTTTTCATAAACAATCCACCAGTTAAATATCCAATAATTACTGGAGGTAAGTTATAAATACCTATAAATTAAAATAGAATAGTATTTATAAAACACAACAGAAAATTAAATGTTATCAATTTTTAAAAACATCTTAATTAGAAAATTACTTAACTCAAATATACAGTATCATAACCCCTACTCATTCACATATTTCAAATATCACATAATGTCACTTTAAAAAGAGAATTGGCATTTGCCTAATTATTTGAATCAAGTCATAAACACATTGTAACCCTCACATACACAGACACACAAACTCGCATATACACAATTAGGTATTTTAGGTACTTCTATCTGCTCTGTAATTGCGAAGGTCCCCACTGAACCCAAGCTTATCACATATAGAAGATTCTGTGAAGTCCTTATGTTGCCCAGAAATCTTTCTTCCTGACTCTAATTCTACTGCTTAAAAAAATTAAAAGGCAGTAATAAGCCTGAGCTTTTGACTGAGCATTTATCATTAATATAAGTCTCAGTGAGTTTATTTGAGAGCACACAAATGTAGTCAGGAGCAACTTCTTGGTAACTGCCTTTTCTCCAGTGACTTCTGCTTGCTGGCAGTGAGATGAAGTGTGACTCCTTTAGGAGACAGCTTCCTAGCATGGCAAAAAAGGGGCAGCTTCCTTGAGAGGCTCTGCTACTAAACTCTTAAATGGTGTGTGTGAATAGTGGATGAGATGCTACTTTGTGGCTATGTACACCCAGAAAGTTACTAGAGTTAGGGTGATAACATAGCATCCAGAGTTGGTGATAAACATACATCAGCCATGAGACTAGGGTCTCAGGGAAGCAAGCAGATGGAGTCAGCCACAAGAGCTGCCAGTGAAAGGTCACTTAGCAATTTAAAGGTTGACTTATGTGGTCAGAAAAGGATAAAGATATACAATTAAATGAGAATCAGATTGAAAAATAATGTCTAAATGTGCATGGTGTTTAAAAATATATGTAAGCTTAAGAAAGAAAATAAACCGAGTATAGAAAGTCACAGAAAGAATAGTTTAAAGTTATAAAGTCTTTAAAAAGAGATGTATAATAATAAAAAAGATTAAGCAATACAGAGATGGGGAATACACAGGGAGTCTGGATAAAGTATGTTATTATATTAATTTTAAATTTTTTGAATTCTAATGAGCAAAAGACAGTTGCTCGGGGCATGGAAATGTAAACAGGACTGCAAATTTTAAATTTCAGGCTATCTTAAATTTAAAAACAAAAGAAAAATATACTTGTTAAAAAAATCAAAATGTTTTAGAGAAGAGTATTTGCTTTTGTTTCCACAGGAAAGAAGAATCTGTGCATTCCTTCAGGAATAATATTTATCAGGTTTGATCATGGAAGACCTCATGAATATTGCATATGATATATATATATATATATATATATATATATATATATATATATACTGCTTATCTTCCTAGCACTTGGTCATTATCTCAAATTTTCTCAGGCACCCAAGAGATACCTTCACCAACAGATAACAAAAAGCAATTTGGAGAACATGATGCCCATGTTCCCAAGAGGAGTAGGGGAGGCATTTTGTTATTTGGTGGCCTATGGATGTTTGCTATCAATTAGGTAATATACTATATTGATGTTAATTTAAGTAAAGTTTGTGTCATGGCACATATGTTTCTACTGTTGTTTAATTTGTTATAAGTTTTCAGTTCATTAAAAAATAAAAGCTAAAGTTCTAGTTTTTGAAAGTTATTATAAAATATTGAGTGTAATCAACAAATACAAGTTGTAGTTAGTCATTTACAACAATCATACCTGTAGATATGTTAGGTATGTTTTCAAGATCATGTAGTGATATATTTTAGATAGATAAATGATTTTCAAGCACTTCAAAGATCTACAGAATGTGACATATGAAATGTTTTGGTATCATAAGGTTTTTCATGACAATGAAACGCATCTTCTCCTGGTAGCATCAATTTACTTCAGAGAAGGTAGTGGGCATCAATTCAACTCTGTAAGCATTTGCTTTTTTGTAGCAAGATTAGTAATTTTGACAAGAAAATACTTTTGCCTTGACTGCTTGACTGCATGCTCTATAAAATGGACATGTCAGACCAATAGAAAATAGATTGCTGAACTTGGCCAAAACACGGCAGGACAGTCTTTTAAGATTCCTGCTTCATAGAAATGACTGCCAGACAGACATTCTGCAGGACACATAGGAAAATGTCTGTTGAACTTTTACAATACAAGGCATGATAGTCCTTTGGGATTCCTCCTTCAAAAAAGAATATGTCAGACATTCTGCAGGACACAAAGGAAAACAATTGATGAACTTTGCTAATACAAGACAGGAAGGTCCTTCAAATTTCCTGCATCACAGAAAAGTCTGCCAGATACTCTAAGATGGTGGACTGAAGATGGATGCCCCAATGTTACAGAGAAATTTGACTGACTGTCCAGGCAGCAAGATGTCCTGTCATTAAGTAACATATCAACCTTCTGGGGCCTTTGATGAAGTTGTAGATTAGATAGTCTTAACTATAGCTTTCCTCAGTTACAATGAATAAATTAAGTATAAAATTTTAAAAGCACCAAGACAAAATAGATGAGAGAATATTTTATCTAATTTTGCCAAATACAAATTGACTACACATTGTACCTGTAATTCTTAATAACTGTCTTTGTTGTTTATAATCTTACTATGTTACAGTTAAATCTTCCATTTTAATTAGACAAAAGTTGAGAAATGTTGTGGAATAATCTTTTTGTACACTGTAAATGTGTATTACTCTCATTGATTTAATAAAGAAGTTGACTGACTAATAGCTGAACAGGATAGAGATAGGTGGGAGACTGAAACTAAGAATGAGGAAAAGAAGAAGGGTGGAGTCAGAGGAGTCACCAGCAGAAGCTGAGAGAGCAGGAGACAAATGTGCTATGCTAGTAAAGATGCCACCATGTGGCAGAATGTAATAACGATTATGCATTAATTTAAAATGTTTGATCTGGTTAGCAATAAACCTGAGCTTTTGACTGAGGATTTGTAATTAATATAAGCCTTGGTATGTTTATTTGGTAGTTTCTGAAAGGACTTAAACTTCCATCTATATAAATGAAACCAGAAAAAATCCAAAGTTATGTAGGATCCCTAGGTTTACTGTACTAACAAGAAAAGCAGATGTGACTTCACAGACTCCACAAACCACCAGAGGACCTAGTGACTTAATTAGGAGTAATGTGGAAGCCAAGATTTGAAACTCAGAAGTAAAATTGGGGAATAATATATAGAATCGCAGTTAGTTAAATCTATATTCCTCTTTGAATTAATACATTGCCTATTTGAAAATTGACTAATATAAACATCCCTAAAGATTTCCATAGTGATGATGATTTCATTATGATTAAAGAGAGAACAGAGAGGGTATTTCTGGCCTCTTCCTTTCTTTGTCAATTTTTGATTTATTTTTTTGGAGACTAGAAAGAAGAAATTTACAAATATGGTAACAGACATCAATTTTCTTATAGTTTCTGAGTCACATTATCATATTGTTTTGCATTTCTTTGGAGACACTTTTTTATCATGTCCTTGAGGAAAGGAAAAGTGCTACTAAAGAAATAATAAAATTGCATACCTATGAGAAAGACTATCTCAGCAGTTGATTTTCCATATTGCTGTTCCAGGTATTTAGGAAGGAAGACAAATGTTGTGGTAAATGAATTGATCTGAAGCACACTTACAAGGACAAAAAGCACATAAATTGGATTGCAGAAGAGGCTCTTCATGAATGGCAAGAAATCTGAAACAAGAGAGTATCAATGCCATCAAGATAACCTAGTGTTGCATTTTGTGTCTGCTAAACAGAAATCTTCCAACAGATTCTGTAGTGTTACACAAAAGCATTTAAGTAAATATTTACCCCTCTGGGCTAAAGTTTTATGTCATCATTTAAGGAGTTTTTGAAAGATAGTAACAAAACTGTCTTTATTAGAATCAGAACCCAATTGTGCCATAAAGCCAAACTATAAGGAGATAAAATCATATCTGTTGCCACACCTTTTATTTTTTCCTCTTTCCCTTCTATTAATATCCTGCATTCACCAGAGAGTGACTAGTCTGCTCTCTGGAATGTTCAAGGGACAATCTTTGATGAAGGTTGAGCTCAGATACTGATGTTAACACACCATTGTGGAAGAACAGAAAAGCAAAAAATTTAAGAAGACTCCAGGAATCTTTCTGTGACTTAGCCAACCTCAGCATCCCTGCAGCACTTCCAAACAGAACATTTATTAGTGGAATTAGTGATATTTTTAAAATTCTCAACACAAGGGTCTAACTGCAAGGGATGCTGACTCACTTGGTGTAGACCTTCCAACTAACTTAACCAGGACCTTTTCCTGTTTAACAGTCTGTGACTCATGTTTGCAGCCTGTTTCTGGTAAATAGATGGAATCTTACATAGATAATTTCACTGAACTCCACACTTAATAATATCTTTTCTTATCTTCATGTTTTCTGACTGCATTTTCTAATTTTATACTATCCTTAATAAATTGTTTAAAGTTTTTAAAGAGCAAAATTTCAAAAAATAATTAGAACAATAGGTAGAGCAAATAGTGAAAGAAAAATCATCCTTAAGAATGTGAGGGCTGCAACCAGAATTCCCAGAAGCTTTTGAACTCACCCATGTTTGTGGACATCCCTGTTCTCCTAACTGAGTCTCCATATTTCACATTGACTTTTCTAGGTGTCTTATACTATGCTAAGTTGTTTCCTAGTTTTGAATATCAGGTTTACCTAGCAGATCACACAATCACACATAACAATCAGTATTATCCCTTTTAGGAGAGTCATTAACATGACCACAATTCTAAGAGTGTTTAGGCCTCAAAATTTGCTCCTGGTGTGATTGTCTGCCAAGTTATGGTTAACTGTCTATAAGGTAGATGTGTGTTATTCAATACATTATGGTTTTAAAGTTATGTGTGATGGGAAAATAGATACATCATTGATAAAGTTTTTCTCACAGTACTCGACTAGAATAGCACAGAAACCCAAGAAGATAATGTGATTTTCTGCTCATTTTACAAGTAAATAAATAGTGCCTTCCTATCTTCCAACTATAAACTTTCAAAATTTCAGAACTCAAGCCCTGCTCCACACACAATTGTGAAGTTATTGCTAAGGTTTAATAATAAGTAGTCTTTAGTCTGTAGACCCTAGGGCCCAAGGCAAAATCCTGGACCCCTTCCCCACCTGACTCAGTCATACCTCCTGTAGGTAGGCTTCTTCAGAAACCCTCATCAAACCCAGTTATCTTTAAGTTCCACCCAACAACCATGACCTCAGTGACTCCCTGAGATACAGACATGTTCTGTACAAAGCAGATCAAGAGCAGCTCCCTGACACAGAAAGCAACTGCAACAATCAGTCCAAGACAGGATTCCAGAGTCACAGACACCACAGACAAGGATTGGACAAAGATGCAAAGATACTTCCTGAATCAATTACAAGAAGAGATGGATAGGCACCAATGCAAGAATACATTCAAAAACCTAACGAGCAATATGGCAACAACAAGTCCTAGTATCCTAACACAGAAGAAGCAGAAAAATATGACTTTTTGAAGATGGTAGAGACTCTTAAAGAGGAAATGAAAAAAATCCCTTAAAAATATGGAGGAAAAGGCAAACAAAAATCGGTAGAAATCAATAAATCTTTTAAAGAAAAGCAAGGAAAAACAATTAAGCAGGTGTAGCGAACAGTTTAAGACTCAAAAACTGAAATAGCAGCAATAAAGAAAACAGAAACTGAGGGACTTCTGGAAACAAAAAAAAATTGGGTAACTGAACAAGAGCTACAGATACAACTAAATCAAAAGTATACATAAGATGGAAGAGAAAAATCTCAGGAGTTGAAGATAGGATACATGAAAAAGATTCATCAGTCAAAGAAAATCTAAATTCAACAATTTTGTTAAACATAAAACATACAGAAAATGTTGGACACCATGAAAATATCAAACCTAACAATAATAGAGATAGAAGAAAGAGAATTACTCCATCTCAAAAGCACAGAATATTTATTCAACAAAATTATAGAAAAAAACTTTCCCAATCTATAGAAGGATATTTGAATGTACAGAAAGCTTACAGAACACCAAATAGACAGGAAAAAAGTACTGTTGCCATATAATAATCAAAACACTAAGCATGCAGAATAAAAAGAGAATATTAGGAGCTACAAGGGAAAAGGCCAAGTAATATATGAAGGCAGACCTATCAGAATTAAACTCAATTCCTAATGGAAACTCTGGAAGCCAGAATGTCCTGGACAGATGTACTGAAGACACTAAGAAACCATGGATTCAAGCCCTAGCTATTATACTCTGCAAAGCTTTCAATCACCATTGATCAAAAACAAAAAAGATATTCTATGGCAAAACCAGATTTAAACAACACCTATCCACAAATCCAGCCTTACAGAAAATACTTTAAGAAAAACTCCATCAAAAGGAATTTAGCTGTACCCACAAAAACACGGGCAACAAGTGATCCCACAACAGCAAATCCCTAAAAAGGGAAACACACAAATACTAAACCTGAAAAATAATAAAAATTAACAATCACTGTTCATTAATTAATATCTCTTAATAGCAGTGGACTCAACTCACCCATAAAAGGACATAGCCTAACAGAGTGAATACAAATCAGGACCCATCCTTCTGTTGCATACAAGAAACACACCTCAACCTCAAAAACAGACATTGCTTTAGAGTAAAGGGTTGGGAAAAGAATTTCCAATGGAATAGATTTAAGAAACAAGCTTGTGTAGCTATCTTAATATTTAAAAAAATAGACTTGAAACTAAAAGCAATCAAAAGGGATGGAGAAGGATACTAAATACTCATCCCAGGAAATCCGTCAAGATTAAGTCTCAATTATGAATATCTATGCCCCAATCACAAGAGAACCCACATATATAAAAAATCTTTACTAAAGCTTAAATTGCACATCAAACCCCACATGCTAATAGTAGAGGACTTCACCACTCAACTCTCACCAATGGACATGTCTTCCAGATAGAAACTTAACAGATAATAAGAGAACTAATAGATGTCATAATTCAACTGGACTTAACAGACATTTACAGCACATTTAAACCAAACACAAAAAAATGAGCTTTCTTTTCAACACCTCATGGAACATTCTCTAAAATTGACCACATAGTCAGTAACAAAGCAAACATCAACAGATACAAAATAATTGGAATAACCTCCTATATCTTATCAGATCTCCATGGCATAAAGTCAGAATTCAAAAGCAACATTAATTTCAGAAAGCCTACAGATTCATTCAAATTGAACAATGCTTAACTAAATTAACCCTAGGTAAAGGAAGAAATAAAGAAAGAAATTAAAGATTTCCTAGAATTCAGAAAAAATGAATGCACAACATACCCAAACCCATGGGATGCTATAAAAGCAGTGCTAAGAGGAAAGTACATTGCACTCAGTGTTACATAAAGAAAGAGAAGGAATCTCATACTAGTGACTTTACACCACACCTGATTGATAAGTAACAAAAGGAAGCAGTCTCACACCTGAGGAGGAAAATTTTATTAAAAGTAATAAAATTGAGGGCTGAAATCAATAAAATAGAACAAAGGAAACAATACCAAAAAAATCAATGAAAAAAAGAACTGGTTCAAAAAAATCAACAAAAGAGAAAAACCTTTATCCAAATGAACCAAAAGGCAGAGAAAGAATATCAAAATTTTAAAAATCAGAAATAAGTAGGGGATATAACAACAGACACTGAGTAAATCCAGAAAATCATTAGGTCATTGTTTGAAAACCTATATTCAACAAAACTGAAAACAATAAAAAAATGGAATATTTTCTGATAGGTACCACAAATCAAGGACACATAAACAATTTAAATAGACCTATATCCCCTAAAGAAATAGAAGCTCTCATCAAAAGTCTCTCCCCATCACCACTCCCAAAAAGCCAAGGGCTGGTTGGTTTCAATGTAGAATTCTGTCAGAATTTCAAAAAGAGCTAATACTTATACTCCTCGAATTGATCCACACAATAAAAACCAAAGGAACATTACCAAACACTTTTATACAAGGCTACAGTTACCCTGATATCCAAGCCACACTCAATAAGAAAGAGAATTATATACCAATCTCTCTCATGAACATTGATGCAAAAATTCTCAAGAAAATACTGGCAAACTGAACCCTAAAACACATCAAGAAATCATGATCAAGGTGGCTTCATCCCAGAAATGCAAGAATGGTTAGACATACAAAGATCTGTCTATGTAATCCACCACATAAATAAATTGAAAGATAAAAATGATCATCTCATTAGATACTGAAAAAATCTTTGACAAAATCTAACACCCCTTCATGATAAAGGCCTTGAAGAAAGCAGTCATGCAAGGAACTTGTCTAACATAATAAAAACAATATACAGCAAGTCGACAGCCAACATTAAATTGAATGGAAAGAAATACAAAGTGATTCCACTAAAATCAGGAATAAGACAAGGCTATCCACTCTCTCCTTATCTATTCAATATACTACTTGAAGTTTTAACTAGAGCAATTAGATAGCAAAAAGCGATCAAGGAAATACAAGGATGAAGGGCCTTGTTCCTAACTCAAAAATGATCACCTTTGTTGATTCTGCATAGGGAGCCTTACCCTTTCTGAGGAGTGAATGGGGGTTGAATAGAAAAAAGGTCATGGATGTAGGAGGAGAGGAGGGATTGAAACTGGGATTGGTATGTAAAATAAGAAAGACTGATTCATACATACATAAAGGGATGGGCAGTCTTGACCACTCAGCTTCTCACAGATGCACCACTGCTCAGCACCAGAGGTTAATAACATTCCTGCTTGTTTTACAGCAGTCTGCTCCTTAGGAAGCAGTCTCCTGTAAACTATCACACACCTTCAAATACCGAAGATCATGCCACCTCTCAGGTTTTCTCCTTTAATATTAATTTCAATCATGCTCACAGCTAAACTGACATTTTTCTTATCAATCTATACTGTTACCTTAGTACAGATAGTTCTCTCTCATTATCTTTTTTTGTTATTTTATTTTATTTATTAAAGATTTCTGTCACTTCCCTACCGCCACCCCCCTTCCTCCCCCTCCCCCAATCAAATCCCCGCCCAAAGAGCAATCAGGATTCCCTGCCCTGTGGGAAGTCCAAAGAACTCTCTCATTATCTTTATCTTGAATTTCCGGTTGCTTTTTTTTTAACTTGGAACAATATTTTCTAAAAAATACACTTTTTAAAACAGGTGGGAAAATATATTTTCTCATTGTCCAGATTGATGAATTTTCCATAAAGTCTAATCTAAAATGTGCTGTTTACAAATTATGTGAGTTGTTTCCAAGCAGTAACTTGAGAAGAAATTTAAGATATCTGAGTAGGGAGCCTTAGTTACAAACCATCTTAACTCAGCACTGCAAACACATGCTCCACTACCTGCAGACCCATCTAAACCAAATACAGAGGTTAAGGTTTGTCTGTTTGCCTTTAGTGATTCCACGTTTTTCCTCCTTGGCTTGTCCTTGCTGTTTCTCTTCTTTGTCACTTGTAGTCACATCTTCATTGTACTCTAGTCCTTCCTTTGGGAGTGTGTTGGGAAGAAAGAAAAAGGGAATGCTGGTCAGGACATTCACTCCTGCACAGATCAAAAAGCCGACCCACCAAGCACCGACCCAGCGCGTATCAGTGGGAGTTATGGTCAGGTCATCTGTGGAGAAATACAGATATTTTGTTAGCTTGATTCATTCTTTCCAGTGTAAATTGTAGAAAATTGTTAAGAATAATAATCCCATCTAAATACAACATTTGTGCATTCTTTGTAAATTATTCACATTTGTTCTTGTTGAGGTTATTTACTGTGGTCCCTGCCTCTACTCCTAAATGCTGTGATTACAGATATCTTCCACCCCTTTGGGCAAATTCAGACCTGTAGAAAAACTATCTGAGTTTGATCAATTGAGTGGAGATAAAACTATCTAAGAAAGAAAGGTTTTGGATTTCTATAAACTGTAGTTAAAATTTTATTTCAAAATGGCATAAAAATGATTTGAGACATTTAAGAAACCAGTTTTAACCTGATATGTTCATCTCTCAACGCATCACATTGAATTAGAAAGAGGAGTGGAAAGACAGTTTAGTGACTAAGAATTATTGCTGCTCTTGCAGAGGCTCTGGGTTCTATTCCCAGAACACTCATAGAAACTTACTATTGCCTGTAATTGTGATTTTACATCTGAAACTCTCTCCCAAACTCAATAAGTACCCATACACATAGCGCACAGATATACACATGTACAAAAATAAAGGTAATAAAACATCACATGATACCCAATTACTTTTGTTGTGTGTATTCATTAAGAAAATTAACCAGTTTCATCTAGACACATGCGTTGATATATTGCCAGAGGCCATGTCGTAAGTGCAGCAGACAGAAATGAATCTTATGTAATATAACCCAGAGGATGACAAAGCTACCTGGGTACATACTAGAGAGTCAGAGCCCCTGGAGAATTGTTTCCAGAATGCCAATTATTTTTTTTACATCCTTATGTTTGCTGCTGCCATGTTTCTGCTGTGTTGGCATAGTATAATTTGTATGATGGGACCTCACTGAAACTAGTATACCATGGTTGTTTCTTGAAAAAAACCCAGTCCTCAGTGGACAATTTCTTTGTAGATAATAATAAAGATGATTTTCATATGAGTAATGATGCTTAGTTCAATCAATGATTTAATTGGACTTTATGAGTTAGCACAAAAGATACAGGTATTTAGGGCTATTAGTAAAGATGATTAGGGACATGATTTAATTTATTCTGCCAGCTGAATAATAAAACCTACAAAAAGGGCAAAAACATTCTAGAAGCTACCTTGCTTTTTGTTAGATAAGAGATTTTCAGAAGGCAGAAAATAAAATCAGGAAAGCTTCATGAATTATAGACCCATGAATTCTTCCTATGTAAAAACATATGATTAAAGAACATAATTATGTTCCTGCACCCAAGGTTAGGCCTGCGTTTCTTGGTAATATAAGTTACAGAATTAATCACAGGCCCTATATGAAACTTAAAAAAAAACAAAGCTGTAAAAAAATTATTGACCCTATTCTGTGTAAAGAAAAATAGATAGTTTAGCTGACATCTCATTTAAAGTTTCTCCAGAGTAGAATTAAATATGGAAGTTTACTACACTGAAACTGCACACAGGGCCTGACAGTACAAAAGGAACTAGCTGAAATATGCTTAACTTGCTTAAATGTTATTCCATAATAAAAATGCCACTGCTTTGAGGTGAAGATGTTCTTGTGGGAAAATTAATACAAAGATATTTGTTTAGTTGTGGGCTTCTAAGGAAAACAACTAACTCATGATCTTAATGTAATTTCTTCTTGTGTAAATATTTTAATTTGTTTTTTAAAAATATGTAACATGTGGCTAGTAAGGTAATCTTTCCTTGCATAGATATCCTTTTTATTATGAGGTATAAAATGGATAACAAAAACATAGGATATAAAAGAAGGGGACACGTAGAAGGAAAAGCATCAGGAAAGGGAAGGAAAGCATCAGGGAAGAAGCAAAAATTTAACAGAAAGAAAGATACAGCAGGACAACAACTGGAAGAGGAAGTAAAAGAAAAATGATGGGTTAAAAGAACCAAACAGACATAGAACTGAATAAGAACAACCACCAGAGAGAAACACAAAGAACTAAGCTTTGGCCCTCAGATAAAGAGCCCATGAGTGTCTGTGCATATGTCCAGTAGTTCACAGTTTCTCTGACCTTCTGGGGGCTAGACACATTGTGGCAATATATTTTCTAGCAGTTAATTAATCTACTACATAAAACCTTTTAAATTGGTTCTTATGACATAACAGAAAGATCTCGTTCATTATCCACAGTGACAGCATCATTGAGCAAAATCTATGTGAGTAAATTCTCTGATACCAAAGGTGCAGCTGCAATGTGGTGGGAGAATGGTGGATTCTTGATTAGAAAGTGACATTTTACTGTTACCTTTGTTACTCTTGGGTCTGCAGACTGAAAGCACTGATAATAAGCCTAACTAAGGATCAAAGGAGGCAGCAGTATAGCAATCTGGAGCAGTCTCCTACACTCTAGAGACTATACTATATAGATAAAATGTATTTTACCTGTATTCACAGACCCAGTGTCTACATAGATGTTTGCACAGAAAGATGCCAACAACAGTCCAATCAAAGGGCCAAAGATCTTTCCTGCTTCTAAAATCCCTGGAAGTAAAAAAAAAAAAAAAAAAGATAGGAAGTTACACAACCAGACAAAACGTTTGCTTGCACAATAAAAAAGGGCTTGAGATTGAATTCTTTTTTTAGTATTAGATTTCTTTACTTGCTTTGCAAAGCTTGGTATCAAATCTGGCAAACTTGGTAAGTGGTGTAGGACAATGGTCTTGTACCCTGTAAAGATTTGTCACTTATATTGCTTTAATAGAGCACTGATTGGCCAGTAGCCAGGCAGGAAGTATAGATGAGGCAAATAGGCAAGGAATATAGGCAGAATAACCAGATTAGAAAAATTCTGGGAAGACGAAGGGCTCAGTCTTCAGTAATCACCCAGACACAGGAAGCAAGATGAGAATGCCTCACTGATAAAATGTACCAAGCCACATGGCTAACACAGATAAGAATTATGTGGTAATTTAGGATGTAAGCCTAGGTTAATAAGAACACTGAGCTAATAGGCCAACCAGTTTATAATTAATGTAAGCCTCTGTGTGTTTCTTTGGGACTGAATGGCTGAAGAACTGGGCAGGATAGATGATGTGGGAGTCCCCTCTGTGTATTGCTTGTATTGGATAATGAATAAAGAAAGCTGATTTTGCCTGATAGGGCAGAACTTAGGTAGGTGGAGAAGACAGAACTGAATTCTGGGAGGAAGAAAGCAGAAAGAGAGAGATGCAATGGATCCTCCACCTTAGACAAACACTGATTAGAATCTCTCCCTGTAAGCTACTGCCACGTTGCAAAGTACAGATTAATAGAAATGGGTTAAATCAAGATGTGAGTTAGCCAATAAGAGGCTAGAGCAAATGAGCCAAGCAGTGTTTCAATTAATACAATTTCTGTGTGGTTATTTTGGGGCTAAGCTAGCCAGGCAGCTGGGACAAACAAGCAGCCTCTCCCTACAATAGATAGAAACCTCTGTGAATAAGTGATGACAATGGGGACAACTACATCCACATAAAACCTGAGAGAGTTTGGAAAGTAATTCCAGACAAAAAAGAACATGGTTAAACATGGCTTCTTCTAGTGACATTTTCTCTGGTGGGCTCTGTTGGCTAGAGCCTAACACATCTCATTTAATAGAGACTTCCTGACTCAGCTCTAGCTGCAAAATCTTTGTAGTTATTTTAAGAGGCCCCACCACCAAACACTAAAATGGTCTTTATGAATTGCCAATAACATGCTTTTTGGTGGTGCCAGGGACCTTGAAACTCTATAGGGTTGTGGCAATAAACATGGCTCCAGATGGTACCTTCACCATGAAGCTAGGCTTCCAAAAAGCTAAGGAATGAGTGGATCCAGCCTTCAAAGCCACAGCTTTAATCCTAGCCATATCACTTAGCAAATTAAAGATTCATGTGGTGAGAAAAAGAGAGATATACACTAAAGATGGATTCACATAGACAAACATCCTCTAAACAGTTAACAGTGTGTTTAAAAAAATATGTAGGCTTGGGTTAGAAAAGAAAAAAGGATAAAGTCCAGAAAGAAAGAAAGAAAGAAAGAAAGAAAGAAAGAAAGAAAGAAAGAAAGAAAGAAAAAAAAAAAGAAAGAAAGGAAGGAAGAAAGGAAGGAAGAAAGAAAGAGTGGTTGGGTATAGTGGCACACCTTTAATCATAGATTTGGGAGGCAGAGGCAGGAGGATATCTGTGAATTCAAGGACAGCCTAGTCTACAGAGTAAGTTGCAGGAAAGCCAAAGATACACAGAGAAACCCTGTCTCAAAAAAATAAAATATAAATGATGTGGGATTTCATTGGTCAAAAAAGAAACTGCCTTGGCCCATCTGATAGGGCAGAATTTAGATAGGCGGAGTAAACAGAACAGAATGCTGGGAGGAGGAGGAAATGAGCTCAGATGCAAGGCAGCTCCTCTCAGAACCAGACGCGATGAAGCAAGCCACCAGGTCAGACATGCTGAATCCTTCCTGGTAAGTGCACCTAGTGGTGCTATACAGATTATTAGAAGTGGGCTAAATTAATAAGTGATAATTAGCCTAGAAGAGGCTAGATATAATGGGCCAGGCAGTGTTTAAAAGAATACAGTTTGTGTGTTGTTTTTTTGGGGCATAAGCTAGACAGGTGGCTGGGAGCTGGGCAGCGGAACACAGCCCACAGCTCCTACTACAATAAAAATAAAAGAAATAGAGTTTAAAATAAAACCATGTAAAGATGGAAAATGTACAGAGAATCTGGATATTCTGTTATTGTGTTAACTTTGAATTGTTTGATAGCTGAGGTTGGGACAAGAGCTGCTAAAAGACACTTGATTATAAATGCTCCTAGATTAATTCAAAACATGTATTTTGTAAATGCCTTAACTTCAAAATTTAATTAAAAATTATGTTACTTTGGAGAAGAGGTTTTACTTGTTTTCACAGAAAATAAGAGGCTGTGGATTCATTCTGAGTTAAGAAAAACCAGGTTTAGTCAAGAAAGACCCTCTGAAAAATTTCCAATAGAAGCAGATGGCCCGGATGATCCAACATTTCAGAAGACCTCTGTAGGAGTTTCCTCTGAGTTCTACATCAAGAACAACCTCAAGATTGCTGGCTGAGGTGATCAAGTCTCAGAGAATAATCCAGTCAGGTGTTTACATTAATCCTAAATTTTTTAGGTCCCCATATGATTATCAACACCCCCAGTCAGAAGAAAGTAGCCTAAAAAAACTACACCCACATTCCCAAAAAAAATGAATGATGCATGTTTGTCTTTGTTTAGAGTGTTTTCGTTTCAAGTTGTTTTGGATAATTATCAGGAAGAAAGCTAAACAAAGGAGATTAGATTGGGAAATTTTGTTTTGGAAAAAAAGTAGAAAGATATTGTGGGACTGGCTAACAAAGACAAGAATTATGAGATAATTTGAGATGTAAGTTAGTTAATAAAAAGCCTGAGTTAATAGGCAAACCAATTTATAATTAATGTCAACCTTTCTGTATTTCTTTGGGACCAAACTGCTACAGAACTGGGTGGGAAAGAAACGGCTGTCAACAGGTAGGTAAGTTATACTCTATTACTTCAGATATTCTTATATATTCAACATATAAAAAATTAAGCTTTGTATGTATGTTATATGTACATATATATGTTAGAAGTACATATGTGTGTTGCATGCACAGGCACTGTTTTCTATAATATTGAGAAGGAAGCTTCCATTGTTTCAATATAAAAAGTTTCCCAGAAGCTCATGTGTGACAGACTTGTTTTGCAGGGGGCACCACTGGAGTCTAATGGGACCCTACTGAGGCCCGGTATGGTGTTGGGTCTTCAGGTCATCTAGAGTACAAGCATTTCCTTTTTCCTCGTTCTATTTTGCTTCTCAGTCTCAGGATGAATGATACAAGCAAAGATATAAGCATGCATAGATTTACTATCTCTGCTCTTATTGGTATGACCAGTGGATTCAAGATCCTGCTACTGTGACTTCTCTGTTGTGATGGAATTATAAGCCAAATATATTATAAGTCCTCTTTCCAAGGTTGCATTTCCTCACAGAAACAGAAATTAAACTAGTGCCATCTCAAGAACAGTGTGCGCTGTGATGGATTTCTTGTAATATAACTTCATTAAAGGCCTTCACTTAAAACTTTCTTCCAAAGAAAAAACATGTCCTCATAATGGTACTTCTCTTTGATGCTTTCCTGATCATTTTTCTTTTGTTATTATTATTTTCATTTTCTTTGTCCCTTTAAATCTCACCTGGTTTCTTTGATTCCACCAAAAGCATCATCCAACTTTTCTGAGCCATCCCTACTCACAGAAAAACCAGATATGAACTTTAGTTTTAGCTTCCTTATGTTTCTATACTTTACACTTTGGTGCCATAGCACTCTGTGCATGGTTCTGGAAACCACAGGTATTCAAATCAATAACTATTTTAAACCATCCCAGAACTTGCTCTGTTAGAAATGATCCCAAGTCTGATTATCAAACTTACCAATGTACAAAGGGGAGTTTTCAGATTTGGCAAAATCTTCTATGTAGGAAATGCCCAAGGGCATGATCGGGGTTTCACCAATTCCACGGATAAGATTTCCTACCATTACATATATCCACATTAAGGATTTAATTTCTTTTTCACAATCTACATTAAAACAACAGAAAATTACATGAGCATTTTGACAGTCAAGTATTACTGCCAGTTAATTCAAATTTGTCTTTATTTCTTGAGGCCAAAAGCCTATGATGACCATCAAGTAACTTATATAACTATGCTAGCAGTGAATTATTGAGTAACTCCTATTACATATTTTGAAGGAATATTTAACAGTGGAATATAACTGCTATGCTAATTACCACTTTATGCGAGAGATGACTACATTTCTTCCCAATCCAGTGTTTAGTGACAACACATCGATTGTAAGAATTTACACCCCCCAAAAAAGAGCAAGCAGTAAAATCAAAAATTTTGCTCATCTCTAGGGACTCAGTTTTCCACCAACTAGTAGACCCAGTTAGTTAATATGTACACTGCATAATTTCAAAACAACTTTGAGGATGGAAAAGGAAGCATGCATGGGCATATGTCTCTAACAATTTATTTTGTACTGATATAATACAGAGAGAATATTGATGGAAGTTTGAATTCTCCACAGCCTCAATTTCTTTGTAGAAAATAAATATTTACCTGATTAGTAAACATATATTTCCCTATAGATCTTAACTTTTGCTATCAACATAATAAGACAACAATTGGTGAGCTCTGGAATAACATAAACAAGGTCAAATGGACATAAAAGGTAAAAGGTGAAATTATTGACTCCTTGTATTCACCTTCCAAGTTTGTTTTAAGCTAATGAACTGTCACTCTGTAGGGAAGCTCAACTTTGTGTTTTCAGGGAAGTAGACAATGTACTGTGTCCTTTGGATTAATCAGTAGAAGCCATAAGTGTCCTAGGCACAACTCTATTTTGAGGTCTCTTACTTATTCCTAATTAAAGTAAAATCTGTTTCCATCTCTATGTATTCAAATTCTCATCTTTGGTGCTTCAGGTGCACAGTACAGATCTGGAAAAGTTTTTGTCTGTATATCTTATTGTAAAATCACTGTGATGGCTAGTTATTATCAATGTGACACAACTCTAGATATACCTGAAAGAAGGTATCTCATTTGAGGAACTGCCTCCATCAGATTGGCTTGTGGGCATGTGTATGAGACATTTTCTTCCTGGATAATTGATGCGAAATTTCACAGAACACTGCGATTGGTACCATCCTTGGGTATCTGGGTCTAGGCTGTATAAGAGAGGTAGCTGATCAAGCCAGAGGACATAGCCAGTATGAGGCACTCTTTAGTGCCCTCTGCTTTGTTCACTCTCTCAAGATTCCTGCCTTGGCTTCTATCATGATTGGGTATAATTTTTACGCTAGATAACTGTTTTCCTAACTGGGGTTGGCTTAGTCCATGTTTTATTACAGCAACAGAAAACCAAACTAGACCAATTGCATAGATCACATCACGAGTCTAGATCTGTCATTTTAAGTCATTTTCCATTGTGGGACTAATTCTTCAATGGCACTGGAGTAGATGTCTCTTACTTATTTTTTATTATACTCACATTAATAAACAAAGGAGTCTTACTGAATATATTCAAACTCAGGGAGCAGAGTATTTTATGTTTTTGCACAGCTCCCTTCCCTGAAGAGGGAAACAAAGATTGTTCATTTGTCTTAGGTGCCTACTTCACATTCAAAATCCTTTATAAAAGAGTGTTCTATGACTGAGTCTCTGAGTAGAAAGCAATAAGTATTAGTTACCTCCTGGGTCTGGTGTTGGCATTAAGGTCTGGCTTCTGTTTCCCAAACACAAGAAGCTGTTTGAGGACAAGTTACTTGAAAGTAAGATCGTTTTCTCATATTCATATCTGTGTGGACACAGAAAACATTCACCTTGAGGACCTGAGGGCAATGAGAGCATCTACAGATCACTGATTCCTGCTTCCCTAAAAACACAGTATTCAGAGGCCGCACAAGCATGTTTCCACAGCATTCATTCTGGCCATCATTGCTAGGCCAGAGAGATGACAGAGCAAATAAAGAACTCTCTGCACAGTCTGATGGCCTGAGCTCATTCTTGGAAATAACGGGAGAGGGAGAGGAGTGACTCCATAAAGTGGTCCTCTGATCTCTACGTATGAATATCTACACTGACCATGCATCCTCAGACACAGGCACACAGACACACACACATACACAAACAAGTAAATAGAAACAGAAATCTGTATCATGAAGATGGACATGTAGTTGTAGGCCTGAACTCCATAATGCATTGTCAGGGTGTGGTGGTCCTTGCCTGCCACCCTAGCACTGGAGAAGAGGAAGCTCAAGGTCACCCTCAGCTATGCAGCTAGTTTGAGTTGAGACTGGGCTTCACAAGAGCCTATTTGAAAATAAAACAAATCATAATAAAAACAAAAAAGCAAACAAAAGGCAAAACTCAATATTAAAAACTTGAACAAAATAAGAATAATAAATATCATCAAAAGAATTTATTATCATTAAAAATGCCCATTTTTATAGTTAGCTCTCAAGCCTCTACATGTAGGTAACATATCTTTCAGGTTCTCTAATGCCAACCCTCTGTGATTTCTAAATGACTATTTCCTAGAAATCAGTGAGGAGAGATAAAGAACAAAAGAAAGAATGAGAAAGAGACTCACTAAAGTATCATTGAGAAAATAAGAGCTTTAGAGAGACACAAAACAACACAACAAATCAAGACAGTTGCTCGGCATTTTCTGAGCTATGGTCATATCCTCCCTTTCTGAGAATTTAAACAACAGTTATCACAATGTACTCATTAATTTCAACAGGAAAAAGAATTCATGTGTCATGACAAGAGGTGACAGAATCAATCTCCTGACAAGGCAGTGTCCTGAGGAAAAAAGTGCTAATGAACTTTGGTCAGAAAATGACAGACTGCAACAGTAGAGAAGAATGTGTCCAGTTAAGACTCTTCCAATTACATGCATGCTGGATTTCCTTTATTTCTTTTTATTTATTTATATATAATTGTTCAACATTGTAATTTTTAAGCTGCATACTATTGTACAGAAGTCAGAACTGCTTCTTTAAAAACTGCTGCCTGGATGTCCCCACAGAAGTTGCCAGTGAACTGTGAACAAGCAAGTGTGTACCTGTTCTCATGACCCAGTAAGAACAGGCCAGCTTCAAAGAATTACCACCTTTGACAGAAGGTAGGAAAACTTAATTATATCCAAATATTTCTTGACATTAATTTGAATAAAATAGAGAGTAAAAAATAATTTTAATTCCATGTGCATACTTTCAATTCTATGCAAAAACACTGAGAGGCTAAAATATTCTTCATTTCATTCAGTATCCACTTAACATGAGGTTGTGCATTCAGCATCTATTTATTCCCAACTGATAATAAAATGGCATAAAAAGAGTCAAAATGAAAAAGGGAAATGGCCATTTACTCACAGATAGAGAAATCTACAGATGCAGGTGTAGATCAATCAGTACATTATTGCCTGGCAAACACCAATTCTGGGCTTGATCCTAAGCACTCAATGAAACCAAGTATGATGGATCAGGCCTATAATTCTAGCACTCAGGAGATAGAGACAAAAAAATAAGAAGTTCATGATTATCCTTAAATACAGAGTAAATTTAAGGCCAGTCTGAGCTACATGAGATTTATTTTCAATATATATATAAATGACTTGTGAAATACCAGATGCCTCCATGGTTACAGATGCCTGTGTGCAAGCCTGACAAACTAGATTGCATGTCAGGTCCCACAGAGTAGGCAGAGAAACACTACTCCTGAGAGTTGTTTCCTGACCTCATATGAAAGCACACACACTCCTTCACCAGAACAAAATAGGTGGAAAAAAGTCTGAATAAGGGATTAAAAATGTGGCCATTTAAGCTCAATAAAATCTTGAGATTGGGATATAGATGTAAGAATAGCCCTGAATCACAAGGTAAGGGAAATATAAATATCATGGTTCAGGGAACAATAGGGAATGTTTCAGATCTACTGAAAACTGCATGAAGAGAATCCAAACTCAGGGCCCAGCTGAGTACATGAGGCATAGTCTAAAGTGAGGGGTAAAGTATACATAAAGAATTTCAAGATCCTCAGATTCATATTCCACCTCTCCAAGTGGAAAAACTAGCAAGTAGGAAAAGATTTATACTGGTACAATGAGGACACAGAGGACAAAAACAAGAAACATTGTTTTAAAACTCCATGCACTAAAACAGTATGCTCCCATTCCTTTCTAGCTGGTAGCCAAGTTTCTACCTATTTAGAAAGTGCAAAGAATTTCTGTCTAGGATCACATTTTACACAAGTTTCTGAGATAGCTTAAAATCAGTTGGTCCAGTTCACTCACCAGCCAGTCCAACGCAGACAGAACCCAGTCCATCTCAATCATCACTCTCTCTAGATCAGTCATCATTCAGTCCAGATCAGTCACCACCCAGTTAATATCAATCATCATCCTGTCCAGATCAATCACCATCCAATTAAGATCAATCACCAGAACAATCCATCTCAGTCACCACCCAGTCCATTTTGATTACCAGCCAGTCCTGTCTCAATCACCTGTTTACTCATCCTAATGAAAAAGACAAAAGACTCACATTAACCAAGTCTATTCTTTATATAGAATTTCTATTTAGCTCTCTGTTGTTATACTTTGTTAAGTATTTACAAATAATTAAGTGTCATCTATGGGGGATGCTATTACAGTAAGTCAAAGACAAACAAAAGCTACACTTGAAGAAGCTAGAGGCACACATAAAGGAGAAGAGAATCACAGAAGAAAAGTAATTGAGTTATTGAAAAAATAATAAGATGTACCCACAGAGGAAATATTCAATGTAGAGAGGTTTCCTTGACAGTAAAAATTTAGAAATAACCAATCCACTGACATGCCCTGGATTGAAGAACCTGGATGATGAAGCTAAATTTCCAAGAAAGTAACTAGAAGATTAAAAGACATAAAGTTAGAAATTTAGCAAGATATGAATGAAACCTAGGATTCCAATGATCAAATAGTGACTGCAGAAAAGGAGGAGGAAGGTATCATCAAAGAGGAAAGTGTTACAGGGAGTGGGACCCCTTGTTCCAGCTGCCTGGCTAGCTTATATCTGAAAAATCACATAGAAACTCTATTAACTAAAACATGGCTTGGCTATTAGCTCTAGCTTCCTCTTTCCTAACTCTCACATCTTGATTTAACCCATTTCTATCAATCTGTGTTCACCATGAGGTCGTGGATTACTGGGAAAAATCTAGCATGTCTGACCTGGCATCTCCATGGCCGCTCTCTCACTCTTCTTTCTTCCTCCCAGAATTCAGTTCTGTCTCCTCACCTACCTAAGTTTTGCCCAATCTCCAGGCCAAAAGCAGTATCTTTATTAACCAATGAAAAGCAACACAAATACTGAAGGACTTCCTACACCAGAAAGAGTACAAAAATCTTTAAAAAATGTCCTGACCAAAAGCAGCTGATAGAGGTGGCAAAGGACTTAAACCAATCTTCATCAATGTCAAATTGTGGAGATAAAAGAGAAACAATTCACAGTAGTTAGAATGCAAATTCTATTTCCAAAATGCACAAACTTTGAGTCAATGTCTTTAAAGGTTACAGGGAAATTTTTCTCTACAGAAAAATGCGAGAGAAAGTAAACAGGGAATCAGTGGGTAGGATGTTCCTCTAGTGAGTAATTAAGCATAAGAAAGAGGAAAAGATGCTTTTGTCATATGATAGGGTATTTTTTGGGTATATTCCCAAGAGTGGTATTGCTGGGTCCAGGCTTAGGTTGATCCCGAATTTCCTGAGAAACCGCCACACTGCTTTACAAAGCGGTTGCACAAGTTTGCATTCCCACCAGCAATGGATGAGGGTACCCCTTCCTCTACAACCTCTCCAGCAAAGGCTATCATTGGTGTTTTTGATTTTAGCCATTCTAACAGTGTAAGATGATATCTCAAAGTTGTTTTGATTTGCATTTCCCTGATCGCTAAGGAGGTTGAGCATGACCTTAAGTGTCTTTTGGCCATTTGCAATTCTTCTGTTGAGAATTCTCTGTTCAGTTCAGTGCCCCATTTTTTAGTTGGGTTATTTCCAAGAGATACCCTATCATATGACAAAAGCATTTGTTCAGCTATGTTCATGGCAGCATTATTTGTTATAGCCAAAACCTGGAAACAACCTAGATGTCCTTCAATAGAAGAATGGATGAAGAAAGTGTGGAATATATACATATTAGAGTACTACTCAGTGGTAAAAATCAATGACTTCTAGAATTTTGCATGCAAATGGATGGAAATAGAAAACACTATCCTGAGTGAGGTATCCCAGACCCAAAAAGAGGAACATGGTATGTACTCACTCATAATTGGTTTCTAGTCACAAATAATGGTCATGGAGTCTATATTCTGTGATCCTAAAGAAGCTAAATAAGAAGGTGAACCCAAAGAAAAACATATAGTTATTATTCTGTATATGGGAAGTAGACAAGATTTCCGGGCAAAAAATTGGGAACTTGGGGGTGGGATGGGACAGGGGTAAGGGGAGATGGGGAGAGAAAGGTAAGAAGAGGAGAAAGGGGGAACTTGGGGAAACAGGATGATTGGGAGAAAGGAAGGTCGGATAGAGGAGCAGGGAATCACATAACTTAATTAAGGGAGTCATCTTAGGGTTAGCAAGAGGCTTGAACCTAGAGGGGCTCCCAGGTACCCAGGGCAATGTCCCCAGTTAGCTCCTTGTGCAGTAGAGGATAGGGAACCTGAAATGACCCTATCCTATAGCCATACTGATGAATATCTTGCATATCACCATAGAACCTTCATCTGGAGATGGATGGAGATAAAAGACAAGACCCAAATTAGTGCATCGGACTGAGCTCCCAAGGTCCCAATGTGGAGCAGAAGGAGCAAGAACATGAGCAAGGAAGTCGGGACCACAAGGGGTGCACGCACCCACTGAGACAGTGGGGCTGATCTAGTGGGAGCTCACCAAGGCCAGCTGGACTGGGACTGAAAAAGCATGGGATTAAACCGGACTCTGAACATGGCAGACAATGAGGGCTGATGAGAAGCCAAAGACAATGGCACTGGGTTTTGATCCTACTTCATGTTCTTGCTTTTTGGGTTACAAGCCAGTTTGGATGTTCACCTTCCTAGACCTGGATGGAGGAACAAGGACCTTGGACTTTCCACAGTGCAGGGAACACTGACTGCTCTTTGGATTGGAGAAGGAGGGGGAGAGGAGTGGGGGGAGGAGGTGAAGAGTGGGAGGAGGGGGAGGGAAATGGGAGGCTGGGAGGAGGTGGGAATTTCTTTTCTTTTCTCTCAATAAAAAAAAAGAAAGAGGAAAAGAATGGTTGTTTTAGCCGGTTCTGGTGGCGCAGGCCAGTAGGATTTGCTGAAGGAGGCAGAGGCAGGTGAATCTGGAGAATGGTTGTTTTGATGGTCATCCTTGTAATACCAACACTTGGAAGACTGAATTGGGAATATCACCAAGAGTTTGTATCCAGCCTAAGCTACATAATGAACTCTAACCTGGGCTTTATAACAAGATCTTATCACAAAAAGAAAAACAGAGCAACATTAGGAATATGACTCCATGTTTAAGAGCACTTGTTACTCTTGAAGAGGATCTAGGTTCATTTTCTAGCACCCACATAGTAGCAGACAACCATCTCTAACTCCACTTCCTGGGAGAAAATACACACTCTTCTGATCACTGCAGGCACCACACACACACACACATAGTATGCAGGTGTACATGCAGGTGAAACACTCATACAAATAAAATTGATTAAAGATCTTAAAACTGAAATAAAACAAGAAAAAAGAAATAATAAAAAAGACTAGAGTGGAGGCAGGAGGAAGAGGAAGATGAGGGAAGGAATCCAAACAAATTCATGAGGAAAGAAGAGATGGAGAATCATAGGAAATGGTCCTGAGCTGGTCTAGAGGTTTACTGTTCAGAGGCAGGAGAAGCACAGCAGACAACAGCAAGGGGCATGCTTGGAAAAACACTGAAATCTTTGACTTGTGTTGAAGGTCTTTATCCTTCCAGTCAATGAGAGGCTTGTGAAATAGTGAGAGACTCAAAGAAACTCAATCAAATGGGGGAAAATGACTAAGTATTAAACCTAGAGAAAAAAAATAGTGTTAAAGTATGAAAAACTTACAAGATATCCAAGCAAGCAAAAAAAAAATAACCAAAACTAAAAACTATTCCTAGAAACCAGAAAAGAGGGAAAGAGATATTTGAACATAATTTAAATTTTACAATTTTCTATGTAAGACACTTTGCTAAGCACGAAAATAAAAATAAATATTCACATTAGTGTATCTCTTGCTCATCTGTGATTAAATCAAACATTAGACTCCTTGTATCTGGAATATCTAAACAGTTCTGATGGATGATGCAGCACAAGTTTAGGCAGATTCAGAGAATCAGTTCAGGTATCTCAGCTTCCTGAAAGCAGTCGTTCAAATCCCCACTTCACAGGGAACTGGATTGGACCTTAAGGAGACCGAACGTCACAAGATTCACAAATCATATTGGTATAATGGAGACCATATCTTCCAATTTCCATTTTAGCCTTCTGTACTTCGGGGGAGCATTGCTCTTTCCAGGGAAAAAATTCTGAGCCTCATTTCATTTACATAAAATTTAACCAAAGGCTGGAATACTCACCGTCCCATCAGGAAATGAGGTAGTGATATTAAGAAACACCCTAAGCCCATAACCATACAACCAGCACCAATCATGATAGGCCTGTGCAGTTTTGTTCCAAAATAACTCACAAATACGATCAACAAAAGGTTTCCTAGGAGAAGGAAATGAGAATGTTGTTTTAGTAAAATATTAGCAGATCATAGTCAACAGCCTCTCCATTGTTGAAATAACCACCTTAAGAAATATATATATATATATATATATATATATATATATATATATATATATATACAGAGAGAGAGAAGGAGAGAGAGACTATATATATGTGTGTGTGTGTATGTGATTATGTGTGTATACATACACACACAAACACACACACATATCAGGTGTGACCCTGATGAAAAGTTCTTTTCCATTCTGAAAAATATTAAATGCTCTATTCAGGAATATGCAGCTCTTGGTAAAATATAAAAAAGCAAGTGTCAGCCTACACATCACCTCTGACCTCTTCTCATGCCTAATCTAACTCTATGCAGAATCAAATGGATTCATGTTTTTTTAACTTAGTATTCAAAAATTCCTTAATCGCTCAACATGGCCAATCAGGATGTCTGCTTATACTGTCACATCCTTCCTTAGATCAAGCAATACTGTTAACAGAGAGGTCAGAGTCCTAACCCTCCAACCATGTCCTAGGTCTAGATTGCAGGAGTCAAAAGTTCAAATCAAACATTCATCTCTGTGGTTTAGGAGAAAGCTTAGGTTTAAAACCCAGTGGAGAGCCCCATTCTGACTTAGGGGCCTTTGATAAATATGCTTAAGAAATGAAAGAAAAAGTGTGTCCTGTTGGCACAGAGCTGCCTTCCCCAGTTAAAGGGTGTGGTAAGACAGAATGACTTAAAGATCAAATATGGCCTGGTCTACAGAGTGAGATCAATACCAGTCTGGACATCTTACTGTGAACTTCCTAAAAATAAAAAGTAAATAAACGAGCTGAAGATAGATTGGTCAAATGTTGTGTCTAATATGTTTGAGTCCTAGATCAATTAATCAGTATTGTTCACAAAAGAAAGGGGAATTAAAAAGAAATAAATATATAAGTAAACACTCTAAAAATCTCGTACTTTTAGTTTGATGAATATTTACCCTCCTTATACTATATATAAAGGAATGATCAGAAGACTCATGCACACTTTTTTAATGGCTTAGAAAATTTCTCAGTCATCTTAAATATTTCAAAGATGTTTGAAGACTGTTTTTCATCAAATTCGATTTCTCTATAGTCTGCTATCATAGAAGCATAGAAGAGGTGGTGCACTATTTTGAATGGTATGTACCCCACCTCTATAGGTCCCTCCAAGACCTGTCATTGATATCATCATGCAGAAGGTAATGTCCCAGGACACCAATTGTTTGAACTCTGAGCATCTTACTAGTCTATTGATGAGCAGCTATGAATGCACAGAATCTTGTCTGAAATCTCTTGTTTGAAAAGAAAAGCCCCCCTTCTTCATATTAGGCACAAATAGCCTTTAGATGGTTTTGCTATCCCCCTCAAATAATTTGTGGAAGGTGTGTGGGATATGGGAAGGCGCTATCTAGGCTCTGGTAAGGTTTCTTGCAAAACTACCAAAACTAACATTTGGTAGGGAAAAGCCTATCAAATGCTGCATTCACTGGTCAATGATTGTGTTTAAGACTTCCCTTAAGTCACCTGCCAGTCAGTGGTGGTATTATCATTTTCAACTTTAAATAGGACTTTTACCTTTAGTTTAAAAATCAGTGATTTCTCAGAAATTAGAGTTTTCCATTAACTTGAGTAGGAATTGTTTTCAATAATCATTAACTCGACATTTGCATTTCTGTTCACTGTAGTGTAGAGAGCAATGATGGCGTGAGGAGTCATCATTGTGTCACCAAAAGGCCTATAACCTTGTGGATGTTGTAAATACTGCAAAAGGTCATGCAGTCAATAATTACTAGAAAAACAGATGTAGATAATCTTTGTCTTGTGAAAAAGCATGAATATTCCTTCCTGATATGACGTTTAAATTTTCTGACAATTATACGTCAGTGTAACTGCATTCCTTTTGATCTATACAGTTTGATTTTGTATAAATAAAGCATTATCCAGAATTCCAGTGGCATTGGGTTTTCAATATGAGTCCTCAGCATAGAAAGATCATGACCTTTTCCAACCCCATACTGTCTTTCTGCCACCAGAGAGATAAAAGACATACTCCAGAGCAAGCCACACCCTCTATCCATATTTCATCCTTGCACACTTCTCCATGTTCATGTTCTAACAACTTCCACCTATCCATAATACAGTGAGGACAGAAGAATTCTGGGAAGAAGGAAGCCCATTCATCTGCAGTTGTGACCCGGCCACAGAAGAAGCAATATGTGACTGCCTTCCTGAAAAAGGTACTTAGCCAGTGGCTAACATAGACAAGAATAATGGGCTAATATAAGTTATAAAAGTTAATAAGAAGGTTGAGCTAATGGGACAATCAGTTTATAACTAATGTAGACTTCTGTGTAATTTTTGGGGGACTTAATGACTGCAAGAACTGGGCCAGGGTCTTCCTGCTGGGGATATATTTCCCAGATACTGCCTCTCTCTTCCTATCCCACCCAGCTTGCATCCAGAACCCCCTCATTCTGCTTCCCTCCCATTGTTGGGCATATAACATCACCCAGCTCAGCCTGTTTGGGCTCTGGGATGGAATCGTTAGGGCAACCAGGAGGGTGGTAGTTCCTTTGTCTCAATAGCCTGCCTGCAGCAAGCAAGGTAGGCCCTTTGTTTACGAGCTACCCGAGCAGCACAGAGATCTGATCTAGGCACCAGGAGAGCCATCACTGGGGAGTGCCATCACTGGGAAGGTTCATCAGTGGGCAAGGAGACCTGATCCTGTAAAAGAAGGTACAAAGGGGAGCATTCAGAAGAAGGGAGGAAGAGATGGGCAGGCGCCAATGCAAGAATTCACCCAACAACCTGAAAAACATGAAACCACCAGAACCCAGCGACCTCACAACAGGAGGACAAGAAAACCTTAATCAAGAAGAAGTAGAAAAAAATTGACTTTATGAAAGTGATTGAGACCCTTAAACAGCATGTAAATATGCCCTTATAGATATGGATGAGAAGTATAAGAGAAAGTTTGAAGAATTGAGTAAATCAGTGAATGATACCCTAGGAAACCAAGGAAAAACAATCAAACAGATGATGGAAAGAGTTCAAGACTTGAAAACTGAAATGGAGGCAAGGAAGAAAATACAAACAGAGGCCTGGCTGGACATGGAAAATCTAGGTAAACAAATAGAGACTACAGAAACAAGCATAAACAATCGAAGACAAGAGATAGAAGAAAGAGTCTCAGATTCAGAAGATACCATAGAGAAGATAAATGCACTGATCAAAGAAAACAGGAAATCCAACAAACTCTCATCACAAAACATTCAGGAAATCTAAGACACAATGAAAAACCAAACCTAGAGCCAGGCGGTGGTGGCACCCGCCTTTAATCCCAGCACTCGGGAGGCAGGTGGATCTCTGTGAGTTCGATTCCAGCCTGATCTACAATATCTAGTTCCAAGACAGGCTCCAAAAACACAGAGAAACCCAGTCACAAAAAAACCAAAAAAAAAAAAAAAAAAAAGAAAAGAAAAAAAGAAAGACCAAACCTAAGAATAATAGGAGTAGAAGAAAGAGAAGAAGTGAAGCTCAATGGTCCAGGAAAATTATAGAAGAAAACTTTCCCAGCCTAAAGAAAGATATACCGATGAAGGTTCAACAAGCATACAGAACACCAAATAGACTGGATCAATAAAAAATCCCCTTGCCATATAATAATCAAAACACAAAGCATACAGAATAAAGAATATTAAGAGCTGCAAAGGAAAAAGGCCAAGTTACTTATAAAGGTAAATCTATCAGACTTACACCTGACTTCTCTATGGAAACCATGAAAGCCAGAAGTTCCTGGATAGATTTACTGTAGAAATTAAGAGACCTTGGATGCAAGCCCAGACTACTATACCCAGCCAAGTTTTCATTCACTATAAATGTAGAAAACAAAATTTTCTAGGATAAAAACAAATTTAAACAATATATAGACACAAATCCTGCCTTACAGAAAGTAATAGAAGGAAAATCACAAACCAAGGAGTCCAACAATGCCCACAATAACTCAGACATCTAGAGACCCTTCACCAGCATAACCCGAAGGAGGGAAACACACAAACTCTACTACCAAAATAGTGACCAGAGTTAACAACCACTGGTCATTAATATCACTTAAAGTCAATGGACTCAACTCACCTATGAAAAGGCACAGACTAAGAAATTGGACATGAAAACAGGATCCAACATTCTGCTGTTTACAAGAAACACAACTCAACTACAAAGACAGGCACCTACTTAGAGTAAAGGGCTGGAAAAAGGCTTATCAAGCAAATGGACCTAAGAAACAAGCAGGTGTTGCCATACTAATTTCTAACAAAGTTGACTTCAAACTTAAATCAATCAGAAGAGATGGAGAGGGACATTTTATACTCATAACAAGAATAATTCATCAGGATTAAGTCTCAATCCTGAATATCTATGCCCCTAATATAAAAGCACCCACTTATGTAAAAGAAACATTACTAAAACTCAAGGCAGTCATCAAACCGCACACACTAATAGTAGGAGACTTTAACACTCCTCTCTCACCAATGGACAGGTCAATCAGACAGAAACCTAACAGAGAAATAAGAGAATTAATGGAGGTAATGAATCAAATAGACTTAATAGACATCTATAGAACATCCCACCCAAATAGGAAAGAATATACCTTCTTCTCTGCAGCTCATGGAACCTTCTCGAAAATTGACCACAGACTTGGTAACAAAGCAAACTTCCAAAGTTACAAAAAAAATTAGAGTAACCACCTGTGTCTTATCGGATCACCATGGATTAAAGCTAGAATTCAACAACAATGCTACCCCCAGAAAGCCTACAAACTCATGGAAACTGAACAGTCAACTACTGAACCACACCTGGATCAAGGAAGAAAAAAGAAAGAAATTAAAGTCTTCCTTGAATTCAATGAAAATAAAGAAACAACCTACTCAAACTTATGGGACACTATGAAAGCAGTTTTAAGAGGAAAGTTCAAATCACTAAGTGTGCACTTAAAGAAAACAGAGAAAGCACACATTGGAGACTTAACAGCCCACCTGAAAGCTCTAGAAAAAAAAAGAAGCAGACGCACCTAGGAGGAGTAGAAGACTGGAAATTATCAAACTGAGGGTTGAAATCAACAAAATAGAAACACAGAAAACAATCCAAAGAATCAGTGAAACAAAAAGCTGGTTCCTGGAGAAAATAAACAAGATTTATCAACCCCTATCCAAACTAATCAAATGGCAGAGAGAGAATATGCAAATTAATAAGATCAGAAATGAAAAGTGGGACATAACCACAGACACAGAGGAAATTCAGAGAATCATTAGATCTTCCTACAAAAGCCGGTATGCCACAAAACTGGAAAATGTAAAAGAAATGGACACTTTTTTAGATAAATACCATGTACCAAAGTTAAACCAGGACCAGGTGAACAATCAAAATAGACCTGTTAGTGGCGAAGAATTAGAAGCTGTTATCAAAAAACCTCCCTACCAAAAAAAAGCCCAGGACTAGATGGTTTCAATGCAGAATTCTACCAGATGTTCCAAGAAGACCTAATACCTATACTCCTTAATGTATTTCACAATATAGAAACAGAAAAGAATTTGCTAAATGCCTTTTATAATGCTACAGTTACTCTGATACCAAAACCACACAAAGAGTCAACCAAGAAAGAGAATTACAGGCCAATCTCATTCATGAACATCGACACAAAAATCCTCAATAAAATACTGGCAAAACAAATCCAAGAACACATTAGAAAAATTATCCATTATGACCAACTAGGCTTTATCCCAGAGATGCAGGGCTTATTCTACATACGAAAATCTATCAATGTAATCCATCATATAAATAAACTGAAAGAAAAAAAAAACATATGATCATTTCATTAGATGCTGAAAAAGCATTTGACAAAATTCAACATCCCTTTTTGATAAAAGTCTTGGAGAGATTAGGGATACAAGGGTCATACCTAAATATAATAAAAGCTATTTTCAGCAAGACAACAGCTAACATCAAATTAAACAGAGAAAAACTCAAAGCCATCCCACTAAAATCAGGAACTTGACAAGGCTGTCCTCTCTCTCCATACCTCTTCAATATAGTGCTTGAAGTTCTAGCAATAGCAATAAGACAACATAAGGGGATCAAGGGGATTTCAATTCGAAAGGAAGAAGTTAAACTTTCGTTATTTGCAGATGATATGATAGTGTACATAAGTGACCACAAAAACTTCACCAAAAAATTCCTACAGTCTATAAACACCTTTAGTAATGTGGCAGGATACAAGGTCAACTCCAAAAAATCAGTTGCCCTCCTATACACAAAGGATATGGAAGCAGAGAGGGAAATCAGAGAAGCATCACCTTTCACGATAGACACAAACAGCGTAAAATATCTTGGGGTAACTCTAACCAAGGAAGTGAAAGATCTATTTGACAAGAACTTCAAAGCACTGAAGAAAGAAATTGAAGATGATACCAAAAAATGGAAGGCTCTCCCTTGCTCTTGGATTGGGAGGATCAACATAGTTAAAATGCCAATTCTACCAAAGCAATTCATAGATTCAATGCAATCCCCATCAAGGTCCCATCAAAATTCTTCACAGATCTTGAGAGGATAATAATGAACTTTATATGGAAAAACAAAAAACTCAGGATAGCCAAAACAATCTTATACAATAAACGAACTTCTGGAGGCATTACCATCCCTGACTTCAATCTCTATTACAGAGCTACAGTAATGAAAACAGCATGGTAATGGCATAAAAACAGAGAAGTCGACCAAAGGAATCATATAGAAGACCTGGATTTTAACCCACAGACCTAAGAACACCTCATTTTTGATAGAGGAGCTAAAAGTATACAATGGAAGAAAGAAAGCATTTTAAACAAATGGTGCTGGCACAACTGGATGTCAACCTGTAGAAGAATGAAAATAGACCCATATCTATCACCATGCACAAAACACAAGTCCAAATGGATCAAAGACATTAATATCAATCTGAACATACTGAACCTGATAGAAGAGAAAATGGGAAGTACCTTACAACATATGGGCACAGGAGATTGCTTCCTATGTATAACCCCAGAATCACAGACATTAAGGGCAACGTCGAATAAATGGGACCTACTGAAACTGAGAAACTTCTGTAAAGCAAAGGACACTGTCACTAAGACAAAAAGGCAACCTACTGACTGGGAGAAGATCTTCACCAACCCCCCAACAGACAAAGGTCTGATCTCCAAATATATAAATAACTCAAGAAACTAGATGTTAAAATGCTAATTAATCCAATTAAAAAATGGGGCACTGAACTGAACAGAGAATTCTCACCAGAAGAAGTTCAAATGGCCAAAAGACACTTAAGGTCATGTTCAACCTCCTTAGCAATCAGGGAAATGCAAATCAATAAACTTTGAGATATCATCTTACCCCTGTCAGAATGGCTAAAATCAAAAACACAAATTATAGCCTTTGCTGCAGAGGTTGTGGAGGAAGGGGTACCCTCATCCATTGCTGGTGGGAATGCAAACTTGTGCAAACACTTTGGAAAGCAGTGTGGCGGTTTCTCAGGAAATTCGAGATCAACCTATCCCTGGACCCAGAAATACCCCTCTTGGGAATATACCCAAGAGATGCCCTATCATATGACAAAAGCATTTGTTCAACTATGTTCATAGCAGCATTATTTGTAATAGCCAGTACCTGGAAACAACCTAGATGTCCTTCAAATGGAAGAATGGATGAAGAAAGTTTAGAATATATACACATTAGAGTACTACTCAGTGGTAAAAAATAATGACATCTTGAATTTTGCATGCAAATGGGTGGAAATAGAAAACACTATCCTGAGTGAGGTGACCCAGACCCAAAAAGATGAACATGGGAGGTACTCACTCATATTTGGTTTCTAGCTATAAATAAAGGATACTGAGTCTATAATTTGTGATCCTAAAGAAGCTAAATAAGAAGGTGAACCCAAAGAAAAACATATAGTTATCCTCCTGGATATGGGAAGTAGACAAGATTGTTGGGCAAAAAATTGGGATCTGTGGGTATGTTGGGATGGGGGTAAGGGGAGATGGGGAGAGAAAAATGGGAAGGGGAGGATGGGGGAGCTTGGGGAAATGGGATGGTTGGCATAAAGGAAGGATGGATATGGGTGCAGGGAGGCATATATCTTAATTAAGGGAGCCAACTTAGGGTTGGCAAGAGACTTGAATCTAGAGGGGCTCCCAGGTTCCCAGGGGGATGTCCCCAGTTATTTTCTTGGGCAGCTTAGGATAGGGAACCTGCAATGGCCTTATCCTATAACCATACTGATGAATATCTTGCATATCACCATAGATCTTTCATCTGGCGATGGATGGAGATAGAGACAGAGACCCACATTGGAGTACTGGAATGAACTCCCAAGGTCCCAATGAGGAGCAGAAGGAGGGAGAACATGAGCAAGGATGTCAGGACCGTGAGGGGTGCACCCACCCACTGAGACATTGGGACTGATCTATTCGGAGCTCACCAAGGCCAGCTGGACTGCGACTGAAAAAGATTGGGATAAAATCGGACTCTCTGAACATGGTGGACAATGAGGCCTGATGAGACACCAAGGACAATGGCACTCGGTTTTGATCCTACTTCATGTTCTGGCTCTGTGGGAGCCTAGCTAGTTTGGATGCTCACCTTCCTAGACCTAGATGGAGGTGGGGGACCTTGGACTTTCCACAGTGCAGAGAACCCTGACTGCTCTTTGAACTGGAGAAGGAGGGAGAGAGGAATGGGGGAGGGGGAGAGGTTTGGGAGGCTGGGATGAGGCGGAAATTTTTTTTTAAGAGAAAAAAAAAGAACTGGGCTGGACAGAAATCCCAACAACAAATGGCACCCAACATGGGGTGACTGCATCCACACAAAGCCTGACAGAGCTTAGGAAGTAATCCTAGACAGAAAAAAGTAGAGTTAAGCATGGCTTATTGATAGCAGCATTTTCTCAGGTGCACTCTGCTTGCTAGAGGCAAGCACTCTTATTTAAGAGAGGCTTCCTGACTCACAATTAGGTACAACACCTTGCAGTTCTTTAAAGAGGTCCTGCCACAAAACACTTAAAAGGTGTTGATGAAAAGGTGATCACATGCTTTCTGTTGGTTTCAGGGACCTTGAAATGCCATAGAGTTGTGGAAATAAACATGGCTCCAGGCAGTACCTCAGCCATGAGCCTGGAATCTCAGAAGGTTAAGGTATGGGCTGCATCAAGCTGTCAAAGCCACGTGTTTAATCCTACCGATACTGCTTAGCAAATTAAAAACTCATGTGGTCAGAAAAAGAGAGACATATACAGTAAACATAGATTCAAAGAAAAAAAGCCCTCTAAATGTTTTACTTTGTGTTTAAAAATATGTGTAGACTTGGGGAAAAAAAGGAAAACGAGTAGTTGGGTGTGGTAATACACACCTTTAATTCCAATGCTTGGGAGGCAGAGGCAGACAGATATCTATGAATTCAAGGTGTGGTGGCACACACATTTAATCCCAGTACTTGGAAGACAGAGGTAGGAAGATTTCTGTGAGTTCAAAGACAGCCTGGTCTATGGAGAGAGTTCCAGGACAGCCAAAGGTACACAGAGAATTTGTCTTAAAAAGCCAAATATTAAAAGTAAAAATAAAAGAAGGAGAGGTTAAAGTAAAGCCACATAAAAATTAAAAATACACAGAGGGTCTAGATACTGTATGTTATTATGTTATCTTTGAATTTAAAAATGCTGAAGAAGGATCAACAGCTGTTAAAATATATTTACTTATAAATGCTGCTGAATTAATCCATGATAGATATTTTGAAAATACCGTGACTTCAAAATTGAAGTCACAAGGTATGTTACTGTGGAGCAGAGGTTTTGCTTTTGATTCCACAGAAAATGTGAGGCTATGACTGTATTCTGAGTTAAGAAAAATCAGGGGTGATCAAGGAAGACCACCTGAGAAATTTCTGGTAGGAACAGATGGCACAGATGTCCGACTCCTACATCTAGAACATATTCAAGACTGCTGCCTGAGATGATCAAGCCTCAGAGGATACTCCAGTCGGGACTTGATCATAATTCTAAATTTTCTTTAGGTCCCCATTATAGTATGAACATGCCCAAGAAGCAGGAAGAAGCCTGGAAAATTACTCCCATATTCCTAAAAATGGACTATGGATATTTTCCTTTGTTTTGAATGTTGATTACAAGTTGTTATGGCTAATGGTCAGGAGAAAAGCTAAACAAAGGATAGTAGATTCAGAGTTCCTGTTTTTTTTTTTTAATAAATTAGGGGGAAGTGATGTCCCACTATGGTCTGTGTTCTGTCAATTATATTTTAAATAATTGCTGATTGGCCAGTAGCCAGGCAGGAAGTATAGGCAGGACAACCAGACAGAAATGGGGCAAGTTAATGAGGACAGGAGAATTCTGGGAAGGAGGAAGCCCTGTCCTCTGCAGTTGTGACCAGACCACAGAAGAAGCAAGATGTGACTGCCTTGCTGAAAAAGGTACTGAGAAAGTGGCTAACATAGACAAGAATAATGGGATAATATGTTATAAGCATTAATAAGAAGCCTGAGCTAATGGGTCAATCAGTTTATAACTAATGTAGACTTCTGTGTGATTTCTTTGGTATTTAATGACTGCAGGAACCAAGCAGGATGGAAACCTTAACAACAATACAGGACTGACTTGATCCCCGTGCAAACTATTTAATGGTTCACCCTCTGTACACATCTCCCCTTCACATTTACTTGTTGATTCTACTTCTAGATCACCTTTACCCGTATAAGAGACTGTCTTCCCTAGTACAATATGTTCTTTAGGATCCTGGATAATGAATGAACAGCACTTGTTCCATCTAACACACTAGAACATGACTGAATCTATGAAAAGTCTGTGTAAGGCATTCATGCTGAGTGCCCTGAGAAAACCTACGACACATGTAAGATGTTTTGTAATGGGAGACAAGATGGAACAACCTCAATGTGGGTTAGTTACTTCACAGTCCTGATTTTCATAGATGTTTTGGTTAAACACATTAAAAAAAATTTCACTTTGAAGGAAATAAAAACTAAGAACAAAAGACATCCAGGTCACCTTGTTTATAAAGAATATCTTACCCTCCTTCATCCTTTGTACTGTCATATTCCAATTCATTACTCTCATTACCCAAATCATTGGAATTGTGTCTGACACAACTCAGACACAGGAAAGCATCTTCCTCTTCCTCAGTATCTATGAGTGGAGAGCTGCCAACTTCACAGGCACAGTGGGGGCAGAGAAGCATTTGCTCCTTCCTTCAGAACACTAGTTCCTCCAGGCTCCAACGGCAACCTTCTAAAATGCTTTGAAAAAGGCCTTAGTGTCTGCCTGAGTTATCAAGTGATGGAATTAGATATTAATACTCTAAATCATATTCCAGTTGTCAGAAAAAGAGGCCATATCAGAGTATATGGCAAAAAATGCACATTATTATAGAGATATTTAAAAAAATAGTTTCTTCATACCCAAACCAGGCCATTCAATCACTTCAGGAATCATGTAAGTATGTCAGTTTTGAAAATTTTATGCAGGAAATTATGAGAGAATATCAATATGTAATAATAAGTAAATGTAACTCACCAATCTCAAAACTCCCATTGATAAGTCCAACTACAGATGTGGGGATATTGAATTGCCTCTCTATTTGTGTGAGCATGGAAACCATATACATTCCTGATAGTGCTTTGGCTGTATATGCCATTGTTAATGACAACAGAAATATCTAGGAAGAAAAACGTTCAAGAAAAAGTGAGAACTTAGTTTTTAATTATATATCTACCACCTACTTACAAAACAGTCTCTATTATGAGGTTTGTTTCCAAATTAAACAGTCCTTGAACATGGAAGAAATTTTAAATTACAATCTCCCTTCTACCATAGTCTCCTTACTCTGGAAATGCAGTTAGGATAGTAGGTTAGCAGTGGTGAGTTTTGTATAAAGGTATGTCTTTGCTTTTTTATGAGTGTACCTTATTCATACGGAAAGACATGGAGCTATTCAATGTAAAACACAGTCATTGATGGGTCATCAGCATTATGAGGTTATCTCCAAGACAAGTGCGATCCACTTTAAGGAAGGTAAGAAACAGAACACAGAATTGAATCAAAGCATATATCTGCTCAAGTTTCAGGAATGACTAGTCTCTAGATGTCCTTGAATATAGTGATATTTTGTATGTAATATAATAAATAAAGTTTGCCTGAAGATCAGAGTGCGGATTTGGTAGAGGTAAATGGTCTCTCTAGTAGCTGGGTGCACGATTCTCTGATCTCTCTGCTTTCACCCTCTAGTATCTGACTCAGGAATTTTATTATTAAGAACAATAAGGGTTTATGCTACATCTGCTGACCAACTTTTTGGGTGAGAATTAGGAAAAAGCTGCTTGCCCATGGTTTTGAACCACCAGCATATGCTGCAGCTACACACAGCCAGAGTCACCACCTCACCAACTAGGTTTTCCTTTCTTCTCTCCTGGTAGACTTTTCTGGACCCCCTTCCTCTGACCACTGTTGAACCTGCTCCTACTGTTCTATGCAGCAGCACTTAGCTTCACCCCTCCCCATCATCTGAATTGTCATTGGTGGCAGATTTGTTGAGATAATTGGGATTCCTTAAAGGAAAAAATAGTTAAAAGAGATAGCTATTTCCCATGTTAAAAGGTGGGAAACACTATTACGATAGGAAAGTTAGGTCTCATTATGAGTATGCAATGCGTGATTTAAAACTGGAGAAATTGGATGAAGGGAGGAGATCGGAGCTCAGTGTCACTCTGACGTTTCAGAGAGACAAATGCCGTTTATGATTCCGTCAGAGGATGCAGTTGAGGCTTGTAGACAGGGCATTCAGGAACACAGTACAGTGTGCTGATTTGGTAGAGCTAAAGGTTCTCTCTAGTAGATAGCTGCACTACTTATCTGATCACTCAGCTTTCACCCGTTAATATATCTGACTCTGGGTTTTTATTATAAAGAACTATTAGAATTTGTGCTGTCCTTGGCTAGTTCAACAATTTGTCCTCCCTACATTTTTGAGAAAAACAAGCTATAGTCTCACTCCTGGAGGCAATAGTCACAGCAAAGGGACATGTTTTATTTTTCTTACTGGGACAATATGCTTGCCCTATAACCCTCTAACACAGTAGTCTAAGTGGTGTTCATGGCATATAAACACAGGGCAGAATATTTTGGGGGTCACTCAGGTTCAGGATAAAATGTGTCTGTTCCTGATAAGACTCCTCACTACTTTCCTGTTACTAATGAACTTATTTCATATTATGTAGTGAATGAGCTTTCTGTTTTCCTTAACTTATATCCCATCAGTAGGTTGTTGGTAGTGTCATCATCCCAGCTTCTGGAATTTCTGGAATCTCATCTGAAATAATAGGCAAACCATCCTGGATTTGGTTAGTATTTACTGCTTGGAAAATTTTTTATCACCAGTATCAATTAATCTGGATTAACCTAAGCAGAATTTACATAAAAATAAATAAAATGGTAAGAATGAACACAGAGTTCAGTATACTTTAACAGTGTTCTAGAAGCTTGTCTAACACTAAACGGAATTTGCAGAGCTATGCCCTCTTCCCACTACAAATCTTTCAGGGAATGCAATTGATAATTGATCATTTCACATGAGTTTCATATTTCTGGGTCTATATATGATTAAAGGTCATAGAGGCCATCAGTTTCCCTGTCCTGGGACACTTTTCTTAATGATTGCTTTCTAAACTTAAGAAGCAGAAACTCCACTCTGGCACTGTAGACTGTTTGACCACCCTAATATTCTAGACAGTTCTAAAGTCAGAGAAGTCTAATTCTTTTTAAGCAATCATCTCTAAATTTTGGCTTTAACATTTTCCCATAAACTGCACACCAGTATCTACTGTTATTAAACTCTGAAGTAACTGTGGTGGTTTGATTAGGAATGGCCCCATAAACTCATAGATTTGAATGCCTGGCTACCAAGTAGTGGCATTAGGAGCTGTGGCCTTGTAGGAGGAAGTGTCAATAAGGGTGGCTCTGAAGTTTCAGAAGCTGCAGGTGAGCCCAGTACCACTCTATTCCTGTTGCCTGTTGACCTGGGTGTAGAACTTTTGGATCCTTCTCAAGAACTGTATCTTCCTTGGGCTCCTATGTTTCCCACCATCATGGTTATGGACTAAACCTCAGAAATTGTAAACAAGCCCCAAATAAATGTTTTCCTTTATAGGAGTTGCAGTGGATATAGTGTTCCTTCACAGCAATAGAAACCCCGAGACAGTAATAAAGATGAAATATTTATGATACCTGATGATATTTCACTATAAATGCTACTAATGTTTGTAACTGATAATCAGAATGCCCATAATTACCCTTAGCTTTCAAGATGGAGATATGACCCAGCAGTCAAGACCACTGGCTGCTCTTTCTGAGGACCTGGGTTCAGTTCTTAGCACCCACATTTTGTTTTAAAACTACCTATATCTTCAGTTCCAGGGAATTCAGCACCTTCTTCTGGCCGCCAAAGATACAAGACACACTAGTGATACAACAACATACATGGGGCAAAAGAGTCATATACATAAAAAACATAAATTGAAAGTAATTTGCATATTTAACAATGGAGAGAGAGGTATAGGTCAGGGACAGAGGAATTGTCCATTGTGTTGAGCATCTGGGTCTAATTCCCCATACTCCTTGAATAGGATGTCACTGAATGGTGAACTCACACACATACAGAGACAGACACAGAGAGGGATACACATACAAACAAGTCTCAGAATGATGGTTTTGTCTTAAAATGTAGGACTATCTCTACCTTTTCAGATGAAGTACAAACACATTGCACAAATTGTCCAAAGTAACACATCTAGAAGACATCTTTCAAAGGTTAAGATCCAGGGGCCCTAGCTCTTCAGAATGTGAGAACTGAAGGTTAACTTGAGGGGTTGGGTTTCAATAATTCACGCATCACTGCGGGTAAAAAACACTTTCCAGGGCTGAGTCTGAGGCCTCCTCTCTTTTACATTAATGTATGGAGTCCACTGCAGGTAAATGAGCTTGTGATTGGATGACTTAGGAGCCAGCAGCATAGAGACGAGCATGGGAGGGGCCCTGCAGAGACTAGGGCAGTGCTCAGATTCCCTGGGTTAATACATGTTCACATTTGGTGATCACACAAATATGCCTGACAGAGACAGAGACCCACATTGGAGCACCGGACTGAAATCTCAAGGTCCAAATCAGGAGCAGAAGGAGAGAGAGCACGAGCAAGGAACTTAGGACCGCAAGGGGTGCACCCACACACTGAGATAATGGGGATATTCTATCGGGAACTCACCGAGGCCAGCTGGCCTGGGTCTGAAAAAGCATGGGATAAAACTGGACTCGCTGAACATAGTGGACAATGAGGACTACTGAGAACTCAAGAACAATGGCAATGGGTTTTTGATCCTACTGCATGTACTGGCTTTGGGGGAGCCTAGGCAGTTTGGATGTTCACCTTACTAGACCTGGAAGGAAGTGGGAGGTCCTTGGACTCCCCACAGGGCAGGGAACCCTGATTGCTCTTTGGGTTGTCAAGGGAGGGGGACTTGATTGGGGGAGGGGGAGGGAAATGGGAGGCGGTGGTGGGGAAGAGACAGAAATCTTTAATAAATGAATAAAAAAAAGAAAAAGAAAAAAAGAGTAACCAAAAAAAAAAAAAAACAAAAAACAAATATGCCTTTGGTACTGTGAGCAGGACAACTATCTCAAAACTACTGAAAACCACCCAAACAGTAAACAGAATGGATATTTTCTCTTACATAATGATTGCAACATTGTCAAAACTCATAGAATATATTCATCTGACTAGATCATGAATTCATCTTGCATATTAATAAACACAGCACTTCTACTCAACAACTGTCCCTAGCTGTGACCCCTGATCTTTTGTCAAAAACCCCTGAGAACTGATCACTGGCTGGACATCTGACTTCAGGTCAAATTCCAGCACAGTATAATACACATATAAAACATTTTAAGCCTCATGCTCCTTTAAGACCCCCTAAAGTAGTGATTCTTAACCTTCCTACTGATGTACACTTTAATACAGTTACTCATGTTCTATTGGACCCATCCATGAAATTATTTTTATTTGCTACTTCATAGCTTTAATTTTCCTACTGTTATTAATTGTGAAGTAAATAGCTGTGCTTTCCAATGATCCTAGGTGACACCTGTGAAAGGGACTTCAACCCTTAAGGGGTCTCAAATCAAAGGTTGAAAATCTGTACTCTAAGTTAGTCTGAAAAATATTTCTAGTTAAATAATCCTAGTTAGACAACCATAATAATAAATTCAGTTTCTTTAAGGCAATACATAGTTTTTATGTTGGAAAACTTTGTATAAGCTGAGCAATGTTACAAGGATTTTCAGTGCTTGCTTTAAAAGATTGCCATGCATATATACATGCACATATATCTAAACAATTCATACCTTCATTTTTGAAAAGCATGTCACCCCATGGGTTGCAAACCTTTTCCCAGGTTCTCCCATGTTCTTCTGATGGTTTCCAGAGTTTTATGTTTTAAATGTCTTACTGTTTCCTTTTCAAAAAAAGCAAACAATTGTTATTTACTGAGCTGTAATAAGTGATTCAAAAAATGAAAAATAAAAGCTTTTATAGGTCTCTTAGTCATGATTGCTATTGTTGTGATAAAATACCAAGACAAAATCAACTTAAATGGAAAGGTTTTATTTTAACTTACAATGTTTTAATGATAGTTCATCACTGTTGAAAGCCAGGGTAGAAACTCATGGCAGCACCCTGAATACAGGTGCAGTTGTAGAGGTCATAGAGAAACACTGTTTCCTGTTTTTTTTCCTCATGGCTTGCACTGCCTGCTTTCTTAGACAACCCAGGATGGCAATCCCAGGTATCCACCCACAGGGAGCTGGGCCCTCCACCATTAATTTTCAATCAAGAAAATGCACCACAGGAAAGACCACAACTCTCTGAGACAGTTTTTCAATTAATAGTCCCCTGTCAAGTTCATAAAAAATGCTTCAGCATAGCTGTGGAGGTGATTCAATTGGTAACATGTTTGATTCCTATGACTGAGGACCTCAGTTTAAGTAGTTAATGATCAAGTGAACTTTTGGAAAATTGCCTCTAACCCCAACACTGGGAGGACCCAGACAGCAGGATTACTGTAGTGTGCTGATCTGGTATTCTAACCAAATGAACAAAAGACAAATATGTGAAAAACCTCCATTATAAAACCTAAGGTAGAGGAAAACATTAAGTATTGACTCATCTATATATGGGCACCTGCACCTGCACAAACATTTACATATACATACATATCCATATATACATATTCACTGCATTCACATACATGTACACATAACCATTTGAATAGGATCAATTTAACTAATACCTTGAATGTTATAAAATTACCTAGGAAGTTTTTTATTCTGACTGATTTTGAAAATAATACTATAAGAGAAGTTTTGGTTTGTTATGGAAGCTCCTTCAGTCAATAGCCTACAAGATACCAGCCCACAAGGGCATGGTCTCTTATACTATAAATGCAGCCATAATTAATTCTCTCTCTCTCTCTCTCTCTCTCTCTCTCTCTCTCTCTCTCTCTCTCTGCTGGATTCGGTTCCTGTTCACTGCTTGTGCAGTGGACTGTGATCTTTGAGTCTACACCTTTATTATATTCAACTCTGAGCTGGTGTGTGCCTACTTTATAGTGTCAATCTACATTGGTTTGTTGAATTCTACTGAAAAAGCCAATGCAAATTACTTTAAATAGACTTTGGTGTTATTAAAGAATGTCTCAAAGCTTGTTAGGCTCTGATATTAAGCTAATGACAATGTGGTTAAAATAAAACTTTTCAATTCTTTAGCAAAGCAAGAGAAACACAGATGGTGCCCTTTGAACTTACTATGAAGGCTGCTGCCTTTAAGAACTCGAAGATATCTCTTGTGTTTGTTCTCAAACTCTGCCTAACTGAGTTTGCAGAGGCTGCTTTTGAGGGTTCCTTCGTAAGGTCTTTACATTCCAAACTTCCCTGGAGTCTCAATATGAGAAAAAACGTTTTGAGGCACTTTGATTCACAGAAACCTAGGGGGACATAAAATTTTCATCAAGAAAATAATATAAATATAAACAACAGATACATCTAAAACTTCAATGTTTTAAACTGTAGAGATATGAAAATACCAGAAACCCAAAGAGACATCTTGCATGGTTATATCTGGAATGTACTGCTCTAAAGAAACCTTAACATCAGCACATTACCCATTCATGTGGTTCTACCATGCAAAAGAAGTCTGGAACACAGACAAACCCTTCACAAGCAATCTTGCCAGTTTGTGACTTTGGATGTGTTCTAAGACTGAGAAACAATATTAGAAATTCAAAACTGCCTTTAGTTCTGCCATTAGTGGAGCCAGTTTTTAATGTCATCAGTGTCAGTTCCTGAAGGAAACATACCTAGAGAATGAAGAGATGATTGCAGGAATTGGTACCCACATTTGCTTTGGCATAAGTCTCACCAGGAAGCTTCAATTTCTCTAAGACACAGTCCTGTGGAACCTTGTGCTTTCCATTTAAAGCAGGAATCAGGCCAAGTCACTACACAGAGTGCTATCTTTATTTCATATCACATTTTAAATGATTCTCTGAGAGTTTCACATCATGCACCCCATCACAATCCCTTACCAGTTTTCCCATGTCTGCATTCCCCCCCGTGACACCCCAAAAGGAATTAAAAATAAGAAAAAGATAAAAGTCCACTTTGTGTTATCTATATGCAGTGGAACATGGTCACAATCATAGTGGTCTGCTCCTTATATTGAACTGAGTTGTGCCCCTCTGATGGAGGAGTGATGCCACTTGTTGGTTCCCGGCTTCCTGGCTAGCTCATTCTGGAGAGTATGAGACTCTTAATCTCAAAGTCATGGATTCAAGCCCCACATTGGGTGCCAATTTGTTTGAGGAAGCTGCTTGTTGGTTCTTGGCTGCCCCAAAATAAACACACAGAAACTGTGTTATTTATAACATTGCTTAGGCCATTAGCTATAGCTTCTTATTGGCTAACTCTTACATCTTAATTTAACCCATTTCTAGCCATATGTGTTTCTCCTCATAGCTGTGGCTCACTCGGTAATGTTCTTTCCAGCTCCAGTGGGGCTACATGGTGTGTATCTCACTCTGCTTTCTTTTTTCCAGCATTCCATTTAGTTTTCCCCACCTAACTCTATTCTACTCTATTAGGCCAAGCTAGTTTCCTTATTGACTAACCAATAAAAGCAACATAGTCAGAAGAACCTCCCACACGATCTCTGCAATCCTCTGACAGAATCCATCAATTGTGTGAAACTGCTCTTCTACATCTCCATCACACTTTTTAAGAGTTCTCTTTGGTGCTTCCTGTCTAGGCTGTTACTTTTGGGAGGTGCAGTTTGGGGGCTACAGATTGTCACAGACGCCTTCCATGTCTTTCCCTCTCAACTGTGCATCTGCAGTCATCAATATCATAAAACAAACTCTCCTTGCTCTTCAGTCAATGAGAACGAAGATCATGGGCCTCAACCTGGTATCTGGCTACAACATAAACCATGAATATGATCTCTAGTCTCATTAAGCTCACAGACCTATACAATGCTCTTGAAATCTGTCCATTTCATAGACACAAACATGACTTCAGAAGGCAGAGATGGCCACTCACATCAACATGGCTTCCATGGTGGCAGCATGGCCTACGGACTTCAACATGGATTCCGGCTGCAGCACAATCATGGACATCACCATGACCTATTGTGGCAACACAGACCATGGACATAAATCAGACTCCAGCCCCAGTAGAAGCCAGACACAGCTCTCTGCATCAGTATAGCCCCAGACATCACCATATCCTTAGGTGGTAGTTCAGGTCCCTTGGATCAGTGTGGTATCTGGAGGAATAATGGCCCACAGACAACTATGTGGAATGAAGATGCAGTACAGACCAAGGACATATTCCTGACCCTTGTTGGAAGCATGTACAAAAGACATCATCCAAGCCCCCATCAACCAGCAACTGGGTATTGTGTAGGAGTCATGAACCCTGGCTTTTTTAACACACACACACACATATCCACTTTCTTCTCTGGTCAATTTCTGCCTCCCCTCTTCATCACCAGAAAGTATTGTCATAGCAAACACTAAAACAGCTGGCAGGATGATTCCACTTGATGGCATTCTTCCACCCTTCTTTTCTGTGAATCCCCATTGATCTCCACTTAATCTTAAACTGTACCCAGTCTAGACTGAAACATTCCCCACAGTTGCTGCAGTTCCTGATGAAAGCTTGCCTTACTCTGCTCACTACTCACTACGGGTTTTTCTCAGAGAGAAATGCAGTGGAAATTATAATTTTTATATGGTCTCATTTATTCTCCTTTTTTTTTATCTGCACAGGCAGAGTTTGAGGAACAAAAGTAGATATCTTAATCTTGTGGAAGAAAATAGTTGAGCTTTTTTTTCTCATATAAAAAAAGTTTACATCTTTCCATGTACCCCTCATATCTGAAAATACAGTAAAATCCCAGGGTTTCCGCCTAATCCATTTATGTGTGCATTTTCTCATTATCATCCTAAAAAGGAGGAGATAGCTGGAGAGTTTCAGGTGTGAAACACCATTGTGACTTTAATCCCAGATGTATTGACTTGCCTATATGACTTTTTGTCTGTTTATATTGAAACACAGGAATATTTTTGTCTATCATGCAAGACTGTTATGAAGAATGAACTGCACATCTACCATCAAAACCCTCACTCAGGGCTGGAATAAATTAGTCTCCCTGTCAATGGTAGTGAATATGATTCAATCACTCCACAAATTTATTAAGGCTTTACTAAATTCCAAGCATAGTTGTAGGTGTCAGGGATCTGAAGATGAAGAAGATGAAGCTTGTGCTTACTCTCAATAGGTCACAGAAGCTATGGGAGAGACAGATCATAAACTGGTGAAGAGTAGCTATAGCCATGATGCAGTCAGTGTCAGAGGGAAAAGAAGATTAATGAGAACCATTCTTATGCCTGTGTCATCTGAGTGCAGCATAATAGCTTAGCTTCTTCTTCTTTGAAATAAGTACAAGTTTGAAGATCTGTTTGCAAACTATCTGCACGTTTGGGACAGACCACTCAGTTTCTCTAACCACAAATAAAAACAGCATCTATTGTTATCAAAGTGCAGAGAAGAAAACAGAGTTTAAAACCAAAACTAAAAGAATTTAATGTGAGAAGACAGTCACAAAGGTACAAGAAGCATTAAAAAGTCAAACTGGGAAGCAGGTTAAATCAGGAAATGAAGGAGCTGAGATGCACAGGCTGGAGATCTCACAGTCAGATAGCCACCACTGGAAACTAGGAAAGCCCTGGCATTTCCCCCTTCCCCAAAATCGCAATGTCACACAAATATTTACCAGTAACACATACTAAGAGTCTTATATACAGGGAACCTTAGTCTTCAGCCTGAAATATAGATTAAATAGAGCATGGGAGAGAATGGATGTAAAAACAGATGAACACTAACCAAAACAATCATAATCCTCACTGCCAAATTTAGTATCTTAACAAATATTATAAAATTACCACACAAGCAAGGGTTAGCTAATGGTAGTTGTTTGCTGCTGTAGAATAGATTTAAAGTCTACAGTGTTGTTCCAACTGGGTCAGGAGACAGTTCCTTGAATATTTCTGTAGTACTCACTTCCTATTCTCACATCACTGAACCACAGTAAACACAAGGCTTGCCATCAAGTCAACTGATTTATTGACTCAAATGCATGGGCTTATCCCTTCTCCATCACTGCAAAAAGAGCCATAATCATTAGGTCTTCACAGAATATGTTGTGTCCACAAGGAGATGACCAATTATTTGGAGGCTTACTGACAGGAAGTCCATTTGCCAACAGAGACAAGCCACCACATTCTGAAATATCTGCTTATTTAGTGCTCAGTGTTATTTTGGACTCCATGTGTGATATAGGTATGAATAATTTGCATTTGTATAAATCTTGACTTATTGATACAAGTTTAAGGTCAGTTTTGTTATATGTATATGTATTTCTGATCTTGATTAATGTATTGTGATTGTGTAGCTCATTTAAAAAATGTAATATATAATTAAGAAATATAGGTTGTTAATGGATAATGATTGATAATAGTCAAGCTTGTAGTCATGTTAGTTAGATTTTCTAGATATATAGAAATATATTTCAGTTAGATAGGCATTCTTCATGTAGTTCAAAGACTACAGAATATAACATTTAAGGTGTTTTAATAACTTTGATCATTTATGACAATGAGACATGCGTGCTCCTGGCAGCACCATCTACTTCAAGAAGGTGGGCATTGACTAGGCTCCTTATGGAGTTTGATAACCATTTGGGCAAGAAACTGCTCTTGCCTAGACTGTTGCATAAAATGGACATGAAGAACCTGCACAGAGAGGACTGCTGCACTTGCTTAACAGTGAGATGGTCCTTCAGGGTTCCTGCTTCATGAAAGAGTCTATGGGACATTCTGTAGGACACAAAAGAAAGTGACTGAACTGTCTTTGGAACTCCCTGCTTCATAGAAATGTCTGCTGTATACTATGGGCCGGAAGGCTAAAGATGGATGCCCCAATAGTACAGAAAAACTGGGTGACTGTCCAGGCAGTGAGATATCTCTGTCATTTCTAAGGTTTTGGAAGTTGCTTACTTCTTGTTTACTTAGATAATATGATATCTTTCTGGAGTCTTTGATGGAGTTAAAGAATAGATAGTTATAGTTATAATTTTCCATTGTTATGATAAAAGATAAAATAGATATAAATATTATTATTGTAATTCTTGCTTGATAAATGTTTTGCCATATGTAATTTTACTATCTTAAAGTGAAAACCTTTCTTTTTTTGTTTAAACAGAAAAAGAAGAAGTGTTGTAGGAGGTTCTCCTGTTTGTATGTTGCTTTCATTGTTTGAATAGAGAGACTGCCTTGGTCTTTTGATAGAGCAGAATTTAGATTGGTGGAGTAGAAAGAACAGGATACTGGGAAGAAGGACAGACTGGAAGACACCATAATTCTCCTGCCCGAGACAGACACTGGTTAGACTCATGCTGGTAAGCCACAGTCAAGTGGTGATACATATTAATGGAGATAGGTTAATCATGATGTGAGAGTTAGCCAATAATAGGCTAGAGTTAATGGGCCAGGCAGTAATTTAATTAATACAATTTCTTTGTGGGTATTTTGGGGGTTAAATTAGCTGAGAGGCGGGAAGCAGCCTGCTCCTCCTTACTACACATGTATGATGTGTGTTTTTCAGTTGAGTGACAGCATGTAAGAAAAGTTTTAAAGGTCTTCGTTCCTGAAGAACTGCTACTACAATGGAAGATATGGCTCTGGTACCATTTAGATAACACGTAATCCTACCAAAATTGAATATCATGGGAGACTACAGACAATAAATAATAAACATCCACCTGAAGAACTCTTCATAGATTTTAAGCATTGTTCCTGGAAACCTGTCACATTATTGTATTCAGTTCTGATAAAATCCTGTGGCATAAATACTGTTATCCTAACTTTAAAGGTACGGGATATAAAATAAAGTGGAATAAAACAACTATTTAAAATCATAGAGGTCATAATTGATAAAGTTAATTTTTATCCTTGTAGACTTGCCAATTACAGCCAGTTGCCCCCTTTAGGTGCATTTGTCTCTGTGTAAAGACCTATCCCAGAATCTTCTGTCATCTGAATGAGTTTAAAACACATTTTGTTTTTAAAATCCTGTGTTAATTTCTATGCGGTTTCTATAAAAAACATTGGAATTTTTTTTCTAGTCAAAAAATGGAAATGGAACTAGAGAACTACTGTTAGGAACACTTGCTCATTGGGTAGAGCACATTGGCCATTAAATCCCTGAAGCTGAGCAAGGGATGGCAAAATACCAAGAAGTGGCAATAACTCTATCAGAAATGTTCATGTGACATTTATGCTAATGCATTTTCTTCATCTTTGGTTCTGTGTTTGTGTGTGTATACATGGATGTGCACATGTCTGTGTGTGAGCATATGTACACATGTGGGTGCATATATATGTGGTGTATGTGCATGCGTGCATGTGTGTGCATGTGCATGCATGTTGGGGAGTTCATACATGTGTGTGTTTTTGCACACAAATATGCATGCATGCAAATGCACATACCCATTTATACAGATACACATGTGGAGGTCAAAGAAAAGCCTCAGGCATTGCTCCTCAACCTTTACTTGATTGAGACAGGGATCCTTCTCTTTGCTGCTCCCTTCTGAGGTTCACTGGCCTGTGATCTTCCCAGGTTTCTTCTGGCTCTGCCTCCCATCTCTTTGTAGGAATGCTAGGATTTCAGATGCTTCCAGCTATACTTGGGTTTTGAGGTCTGAACTCAGACCCTTATACTTTCATGGCAAGCATACTGCTCTCGAAGCAGTTGCCCCAGCTTCCCATCTTAGAGCTTCTTGTAGCATAGGCTCATGTGCTATATTGTAAAACACATCATCAGAGCTGCTTTTCTTCTTTTTTTTTAAATAATTGTTTATTTATTATGTATACAATATTCTGTGTGTATGCCTGAAGGCCAGAGGAGGGCGCCAGACTTCTTTACAGATGGTTGTGGGCCACCATGTGGTTGCTGGGAATTGAACTCAGGACTTTTGGAAGAGCAAGCAATGCTCTTAACCACTGAGCCATCTCTCCAGCTCCGGAAAATATGTTCTCTTGCTAGAACATCATTACCAAAGGGTACCCAGAATCCAGAGCTCCACTGTGGATCACACCGGGAACAAATATCTCTGTCCCTCTCCATTTTGTAATTGCCACAGTTTTGAGATTCTTTAATACATTACTAATTTGGGGGGCATTTGTACTCAGGTATCTCTGGTAATGATATTCTCTTCTGTCAATGTAATAAGTAGACTCTAATGCATCTGAGTTCATATGATAAATGCACTGTATATCATGAAGGCATGATATGTATGTGAGGACCATTGATTAATTTTGTGATTCTGACATTTTTCCATGTATTTAATTACAAAACATCCAGACATCTGAATCAATAGTCTCATCTCAGTGCATCAAGAGCACATATTTGAAGTCCAAAATCCAAATTGTGAGTTCCTTTGAAAGATACCACAAAACAATAACCCACAAGCCCCTAACTGAATTACCTTTAAGACACAAAGTTGAAAGTAAAAATTAATTAGTGAACTCAGTGCATCTAGCTCTTTTGAAATGGCTTGGTTTAAGAAGGGTTTATAGGACAAAAGAAGTTGACAGCATTGGTCAAATTACAATCTCCTTTTATACCATTGAAGCACCAATACTGTAGTAGTCCTTGCATGCAGAGGCCTACTAGAGCTCTCCAACACACATGTTAAAAACTAAAATTCCTGTTCTTTTAGAAGGTGCATGTATTCATTATCTAGCAGAATGTTTGCCTTTATGTCTGTTTACATAAGACAACTTGTCACAGATAACTTTGTGAAGACAGAATTTATATAAAGAGCTCTATGTAAACTGTTTTAGACCAGTGTTGTTTCATAATTTTTTATTTTGATTATTAAAATCTTAGATTTAATATTAATTTAATAGCAAAAACATGATACACTTTTTACATGCCATTTAGACCCATATACTAAAAATACTTTTTTATACTTTTTGAAAAAAATCATCACACTTATTTATTTTGTATGTGCATGTGTGTGTGTGTGTGTGTGTGTGTGTGTGTGTGTGTGTGTGAATTTGTGCATATGTCAGAAGAAATCTCGCAAGAGTCAGTACTCTCCTTTCACCACATGGGTTTTGGGACTGTGATTCAGCTATAGGTCCAAGGCAACAGCTAACTTTTTACCCACTGAACCATTGAAAAGCCTCCTTAATAGGTTTTCTAGCACTGTCCCAAGACCCAATCTGCTATTGGAGGCTACTTATTCATTTCCAGACTGCCCTGACTTGAAATAATCACACAGAAACTATATTATTTGCAATACTGTTTGGTCAATAGCTTAAGTATATTTCTGGCTCACTCATATATCTTAAATTAACCCATTTCCATCATTTCATATTTTACCATGAGGCTTCTGACCTACCAGCAAGGTTCAATTTAGCAGCTTGTGTCTTTCTCCTCTGATGGCTCCATGGCTTCTCACAACTCTGCTTTTTTTCTCTCAGTATTCAGTTTAGGTTTCCCCACCTAGTTGTACTCTGCCCTATCATAGGCCAAGCCAGATTCTTTATTCATTAACCAATAAAAGCAACACATAAGCAAAAGGAATTCACATACCACAAATGCAATATCAGACATTGCGTTTAGGTGATTATTTGTAGTTTATGGATAAGAACCAGTGTCTTGGCTTTTTCTTGGCAAGAGGGGGATTCTTGACCATTTACAGAGAACATCATGGGGCTGAGACATGATTTGTTGGTTAAAAGCACTTGCTGCTCTTCCCAAAGCACACATCAGATGGTTCAGAACTACCTGTAACTCCAGCTAAAGGTATTTAACACTTTTTTCTAGCCTCCTTTGGCACAAAAACCATGTAACAGACACACATACTCTCATGCATCAATTTTTTTATTAAAATTTCTAAGAATGCCAGCTGTTCAAAATACCTACCAATACTAATCTATCTAAAGTTCCTTCATGATAAGGCTGTCATTACACCACAAGTGTGGGAATATTATGGGAATGATATGACGTCTTCCCAATGTGCCCATGCACATAATTCTCATTTGTTCCAGTATTAATAAAGGGAGCTTTGATTATGTGGTCCATGTGTATCTTACAGTTCTCTTAGTATCAAGGTATTTTCCCCATTTTAATCATAGAACATTTGTGTGGAGTTCTATATATAACACAGTTTCTTGTATATCATTAATTCACTAGTTTTAGCACTCAGTGGCAATTTAAAACTCCATTATTTGTGTTAAATGCAGCAGCTGATATTCTGTGCTAGGAGACTGTTAACTTTATTTCACAATATTTACTAACTCAATCAGTATGGACTTAGAGATTTTAATTATACTAAATGGATTAAGGTCTACATCCTCAATCATTGCATTAGCTGCCTTTTCCATTTCTGAGACAAAATATCTGACAGAACATTGTGGAATATTACTTTAACTATGTAAAGATAAGTTATGTTTGTATATGCTCCAGACTATCACTTCAATGATGTAAAGGTGTGTTGAAATTTTATGCCGCATTTAACTATAAAAAGTTACATTAGTTTATGCTAGAATTTTAATGATGTAAAATTGTGTTCCATCGCCTGCCTAAAGCACCTGATTGGCCAAATAAAAATTTGTTTAGCTAATAGCTAAGCCATAGAGCAATAGGTGAGGATGGCAGACAAAGTGACTACGTAAGAGAATGAATCTAATCATAAGAGGAGATAATGAGGGAGAAGCCCTGGGCCATACAGACAGACAGACAGACCCAGAGGAAGTAGAGAAGTAGGACATATAGAATGAGGGAAAGGTAAAATGTCCCCAGGCAAAATGTAGATAAAGTGAAACAGGCTACTCTCAGCTAAAAGAGTTAATGAAACAAGCATAAGTTAAGGCTGTGCATTCATAACTAATAATAAATCTTCGTGCCATGATTTGGGGGCTGGCAGTCCTAGAAAGCCTACTACATTTGATACCCAATGTGAGGCCCTGATTTCCACGTGTGGCCTAAGAAAGCTTAAAAAAAAAAAGGAAAATGGATTCAGTTCCTTTAAAAGACTCTACCAAAGAAGTAATTGAGCAGCTGTCACATTAGGAAGAAACAGTGAACTAAGTAAAAATGCTCAGAGAGGAGCACTGACTTCCTGGAGCTGGGACAGTTGAATGGAGCTCCTGGTGAGAAGCAGCTCCCAGTCAATGCACCTCTTCATCGGAGAGGAAGGAGTCACCAACGTAAAGCTGTGCTGCTAAGGTTTGGCTCACACAGTCAGAAAAGGATCGAGACATGCAGTAGCATGTTACAGTGCTTTTGCAGAATCAAACAGAGGTAAATAAAACCAATTTACGAAGGGGTTCCAATGGAAAGGAATGAACTCACAAATACAGAGAAAGGGCTGAAATTACCACTGATCTTGTGCTTTCTCTCTTTTGTCTAATGTCTCTCCTCACACTAAGCAAGAGAGTGAACATATTTCTTCATGCAACTTATAGTGCATACATATCCCCTCAGACTATGCCCAAAGGGCCGGTATCCCAAAAGGTAAATGACTGAATGAATTCTGACAATGCAATGTGTTTAAAAATGTGCATAGGTTTAAGAAAGAAAATAAAATGGGTATAGACATTCATAGGGAAAAATATATAGTTTAGAGATAATAAAGTCTTTAAAGAAATAGTAGAGTAATATAAAGTGAAAAAGACATGTAAAGATGGGAAATACATAGGGAGTCTGGAACCTATGTATATGTTGTGTTGACTTTGAGTCTTTTGTATGCTAAGTAAACATCAGTTTCTGAGAGACATGTGATTGTAAAAGGGACTGCTGAATGAAACCAACCTAGATACCTTAGGAATGGCTTAACTTTAAAATGGAATTCAAGAACTGTAGTTGCATTGGGAGAGAGGTTATGCTTTCGTTCCTGTGGAAACAAAAGCCTGTGGATTCCTTCAAGGTTAACAAAGATCGGGTTTGATCAGAGGAGACCTGCTAAATATCTTGACTACAGACATCAAGAAATAAAAAACAAAAACTACAAGAAAGGTGACAAATATACTTATCCCTCAAGATGTAAAGAGTTCTCAGACTGGAAAACAAAGGTTACAACTAGTTTTCCCAGGACTTGACCATTGTCTCCATTTTCTCATGGTCCCCTGGAGATGCTATCACCCACAGACAACAGAAAGCAGTCTAGAGAACACAAGGCTCACATTACCAAGAGGGGAAGTGTGTGGTTTTCAGTCATTTGATGGGTTATGGACTTCTTCATTTTCTGTCTCTACCCTGGCAGCTTCTTCATTTCATATCATGAGATGATCTAGGCTTATTTATTTATTCTTACTTTCCCCAGCAGATCTCTTAAGACAAACTTTCCTCCAGAAAATTGATTTCCATTGCTAAAAATAAATATACAGGAACCAAGATGTAGACATAGATATAGAGATGGTCATACACAGATAAGAAATAGATGTATGAGTCCATATATACTTACATAAAAAAGAAATAATAAAAGTGAGGACACACTGATGCTTCCAGTTCTGGTCCAGCAATGGTCTTTCTTTCTGTACTTGTAGACTTCATTTTCATCAGAGTAAATAGATACCCATTATCAGCCATCTCTATGCTTATCTAGTCCAGCATAGGATACACAGGTAAGAATTTTCACAACTGCTGGTAAACATCATTTTAAGTCACTAACCTATTAAGAATTCAACATTTGCTTGTAGCTTATCTTGTAATGAAACATAAATTAAGTATAGCATCCGGTGAAATACACCTGTGCAGCTCCAATCCTCTCAATGTATAGAAAATTTACCTCTTGAGAGACAGATTTCCTGTGGACAATCTTATTTTGAATGCTAATATCATTTTCTTCTTAGTGCATATCTTAAATAATATGAAGAGAATTTATTACCACTTTAGAAAGCAAAAATAAGCTAAGAATGACTGTATATGGCATTGTGATCTGAGTTTGAGATCCACATAAAGACAGGAGAGAATCTACTCTAAACAGTTGCCTCTGACCCACATACTCTCACTCATACCATGTGTCACATACCATGTAACACACACACAAAACAAACTACACCATATATGTCAGGACCCTTCAACTTGATAAAGAGAATAAATTTTAAAGTAAGGCATAGCACACTACAAAGTACACATTCAATGAATTGTAAACTGTTTACAAGATTAAGATGGCAATTTCACAGAAAGAAGTAGAGTATTAATGACTCTGAGATTGTTTCACTCATCTACCTGTCTCCATGAATCACAATGATCTGCATTAAAAAATATTTTTTTTTGCATTAGAGAAAATATTTTCTATTTATTATCAAATTTGGGTAACTTTTAAAAATCTGACTTACTTCAATATCTTAATTTCTTCTAATGTGTTTGACTGAAATCTAAAACCGTGCCAGATGATGATGATGATGATAATGATGATGATGATGATGATTGTCTATCACCATGTAGCAGTCGCTTACCAGCAAAATTTCAGCATGTTTGATTCTAGCAGAGGCTCCATTGCTTCTTTCCCTCTTCCTTCTTTCTCCCAAAATTCAGTCCAGTTTTCCCTGCCTACCTAAGTCCTGTCCTATCAACAGTTCAAGGCAGATTCTTTTTTGGAGGTGGGTTCTCACATTTATTTTATTTTTTATATATTTATTTATTAAAAACTTACACCTCCTCCCATTTCCTCCCACTCCTTCCCCTCCCCCTTGCTCTCCAGTCCAAAGAGAAGTCAAGGTGCCCTGCCCTGTGCGAGATCCAAGACCCAGTCCCCTCCATTCAGGTCTAGGAAGGTGTGCATCCAAACAGACTAGGCTCCCAAAAAAGCCAGTGCATGGAGTAGAATCAAAACCCGGTGTCATTATCATTGGCTTCTCAGTCCGTCCTCATTTTCAACCACATTCAGAGAGTCCAGTTTGATCACATATTCATTCAGTCCCAGTCCAGCTGGCCTTGGCTCCCATTAGCTCAGTCACACCATCTCCATGGGTAGATGTACCCCTCGCGGTCCAGACTTTTTTGCTCATCTTCTCCCTCCTTCTGCTCTTCATCTGGACCTTGGGAGCTCAGTCCAGTGCTCCAATGTGGGTCTCTGTCTCTATTTCCATCCATCGCCAGATGAAGGACCTATAATGATATGCAAGATATTCATCAGTCCGGCTATGGGATAAGGCCAGTTCAGGCACCCTTTCTTTGCTGCTCAAGGACCTAGCTGGGGAAATGCCCTTGGATACCTGGGAACCCCTCAAGAGCCAAGTCTCTTGCCAACCCTATAAAAGCTCCCTTAGTGAAAATATCTTCTTTCCTTCTCCTATATCCACCCTCTTCCATCTCAACCATCCTATTCCCCCAAGCTCTCCCCAATCCTCCCCTTCTCCCTTCTCTCTCGCCATCTCCCCTTACCCCAAAACACCCCCACCCCCGTGCTCCCAACTTTTGCCAGGCAATCCTGTCATCTTCCAATATCCGGGAGAATAACTACATGTTTTTCTTTGGGTTCACCTTCTTATTTTGCTTCTCTAGGATTAGGAATTATAGGTTCAATGTCCTTTGTTTATAGCTAGAATCCACTTATGAGTGAGTACAGACCATATTCCTCTTTTGGGGTCGGGGTTACCCCACTCAGTACAGTGTTTTTTATTTCCATCCATTTGCATGCAAAATTCAAGAAGTCATTGTCTTTATACCACTGAGTAGAACTCTAACGTGTATATGTGTCACACCTTCCTCATCTATTATTCTATTGAGGGGCACGTAGGTGGTTTCCAGGTTCTGGCTATTACAAATAGTGCTGCTATGAACGTAGTTGAACAAATTCTTTTGTAGTATAATTGGGCATCTCTTGGGTATATTCCCAAGAGTGGAACTGCTGGATCATGAGGTAGGTTGACTCCCAGTTTCCTGAGAAAATGCCACGCTGATTTCCAAAGTATTTGCACAAGTTTACATTCCCACCAACGATGGGATATTACTCCACATTCTCTCCAGCATAGGCAATCATTGGTGTTTTTGATTTTAGCCATTCTGACAGGTATAAGATGGTATCTCAAAGTTGTTTTGATTTGCATTTCCCCGATCGCTAAGGAGGTTGAGCATGACCTTAAGTGTCTTTTGGCCATTTGAATTTTTGTTGAGAATTCTCTGTTCAGTTCAGTACCCCATTTTTTAATTGTGTTAATTAGAGTTTTGATGTCTAGTTTCTTGAGTTCTTTATATATTTTGGAGATCAGACCTTTGTTTGATGCAGGATTGTTGAAGATCTTCTCCCATTCAGTAGGTTGCCTTTTTGTCTTAATGATAGTGTCCTTTGCATTACAGAAGCTTCTCAGTTTGAGGAGGTCCCATTTATTCATTGTTGCTTCTATTGTCTGTGCTACTGGGGTTCAACGTAGGAAGAGGTCTCCTGTGCCCATGCATTGCAGGCTACTTCCCACTTTCTCTTCTATCAGGTTCAGTGTGGTCAGATTTATATTGAGGTCTTTAATCCATTTGAATTTGAGTTTTGTGCATGGTGATGGATATGGATCTATTTTCATTCTTCTACAGGTTGACATCCAGTTATTCCAGCACCATTTGTTAAAGATGCTTTCTTTCTTCCATTGTATAATTTTAGCTCCTTTGTCGAAAATCAGGTGTTCATTAGTGTGGGTTAATATCTGGGTCTTTGATTTGATTCCATTGGTCTGGATCTTTATTCTTATGCCAATACCAAGCTGTTTTCATTACTGTAGTTCTGTAATAGAGTTTGAATTCAGGGATGGTAATGCCTCTGGAAGTACTTTTATTGTATGGGATTGTTTTGGCTATCCTGGGTTTTTTGTTTTTCCATATAAAATTGATTGTTTTTCTCTCAAGTTCTGTGAAGAATTTTGTTGAGATTTTGATGGGGATTGATTTAAATCTATAGATTGCTTTGGTAGAATTGCCATTTTTACTATGTTGATCCTCCTAATCCAAGAGCATTGGAGATCCTTCCATTTTCTGGTATCCTCTTCAATTTCTTTCTTCAAAGACTTAAAGATCTTGTCAAATAGATCTTTCACTTCCTCGGTTAGAGTACCACAAGATACTTTATGCTATTTGTAGCTATCGTGAAAGGTGATGTTTCTGCGATTTCCCTCTCTGCTTTTTTGTTCTTTGTGTACAGGAGTGCAACTGATTTTTCCGAGTTGATCCTGTATCCTGCCACATTACTAAAGGTGTTTATCAGCTGTAGGAGTTCTTTGGTAGAATTTTTGGGATCATTTATACACTGTATCATTTCATCCTCAAAGAAATTTGACTTTTTGATGGGAATGATTTCTTATTAATAAAGAAACTGCCTGGCCCATTCGATAGGTCCACCCTTAGGTGGGTGGAGAAAACAGAACAGGATTCTGGGAGAAGGAAGCTGAGTAGGAGTCGCCATGATGTTCCCATGCCAGGCAGACGCAGGCTAGAATCTCCCCCGGTAAGCACACCTTAGGGTGCTACACACCTTATAAGAAATGGGCTAGTCCAGGTGCGAGAGTTACCCGACAAGAGCTAGCCAAATATGGGCCAGGCATTGTTTAAAAGAATACAGTTTCCGTGTAATTATTTTGGGGCATAAGTAAGCCATGCGGACGGCCGGGTGCAGGGGACACAGCCCGGCCGCCGCTATTGCAGCTATTGCAACAGGTGGCGCCCGACGTGATGGGCTAAATCCACTTAAAAACCTGAGAGAGATTAATTTTAAACAGAGAAAAAAACAGAGTTTAACACAGAGTTTTGTTCTTTGTTGGTGGCGTGCTAACTGAGATTTCCTAATTCAACAACAGCAGCAAAAAAAAAAAAAAGCTGCTTCATTTTAAAGCACAGCTTCCTGGGGCTGTGCTGCCAGCTTGAACTCTGGTTTTAAAGCATTCCAAACCTTTATGGGACTGGATGTTTCTGTTCCGGCTTGGGATCTTAGGAGAGTGCTCTGAGACCTTGCTGATGGCTCAGTGCTCTTCGCCTGCACCTGGGCAGAAGGCTTAGGCAGGCAGAAGAGCATGGCGGATACCTGTTTTCAGACTGTGCAGTGCTCTGCGTGTCAGATTTGGATGTAACTTGGATGAAAAGAGTTTCTGTGCTTCATGATCAGTCTCAGAATTAAACTGCTAAATGTGGCTCCAATGTGGACTTGCTATGTGCCTGGAACTGTGGCTCCAGGCCACCAAATGGCTCTGAGGCAGAAGGGCTTGGCTTAGCTCTGCCATGCTAAACTCTGCTGGTCTGCAGAAACTACCATAATTACTGTGATAACAGCGCAGTTAAAATTTAGGCTTAGCAAAACACAGGCAGTACCGTATTACCCCTACATGATGCAACTTAACTTTTTAAGAACTGCTCCTGGATGTTAAAGAATTACAGATTCACAATAAAACAGATTCAGACAGACCACTGAATGGATCACAATGTTGGGTAAATGTACATAGGTTTGAGAGAGAGAGAAGAAAAAATATAGAAAATAAAGTTAATGGTTTAAAAAAAAGGTAAAGTCTTTAATGAGACAGACTACAGACAGTTATAGACTGAGAAATAAAGTAAAAATAAGCCACATAAAAATGGAAAATTCACAGAGAATCTGGATTATGTACATTGTGTTTTCTTTAAAATTTTTGACTGTAAAGGAGCTAAATACAGACAGACATTTCATTATATGGGCTGCCAAATGGAACCAAAATGGATATCATGAGGGTATGACTTCAGAATTTGGGTCTAAGGATATAATGGTTTGGAGAGGGTCTTCTTTTGTTTTCACAGAGGATGAGACCCTGTGGATTTCTTCTATTCCGATTTGGTATGATAGCCCACGCCCTCCTGAAAGGTTGCTGTGAACACCCTCAAAGAATTACTTCATTCAACTGCCAACTGAGATGACTCTGGCACACAGGTTACACCACGAAAGATCTAATTAATGACGCCCCCATTCAGCAGGAAGCAGTTTGGAGAGAAAAACTGTGCCCATGTTCCCAAAATATTGTTTATAAATGTTCTTTTACATTTAAAGGGGGAAATGATATAGGTATAAATAATTTACATTGGTGTGGATTTTAAGGTCAATTTTGTTATATGTATATGTATTTCTGATCTTAATTAAGGTATTTTGATTGTGTAATTCATTTAAAAATGTACTGTATAATTAGGAAATATAGGTTGTTAATGGATAATCATTGATAATAGTCAAGCTTGTAGTCATGTTAGTTAGATTTTCTAAATATATAGAGATATATTTCAGTCAGATAATGCATTCTTCATTTCTTTCAAAGACTGCAGAATATGGCATTTAAATGTTTTAATAACTTAGGGTTTTTCATGACAATGAGACACGTCTGCTCCTGGCAGCACCAATCTACTTCGAGAGGATGATGGGTATCGAAGAGGATCCTTATGGAGTTGGATAGCCATTTGGGCAAGAAACTGCTCTTGCCTGGACTGATGCATAAACTGGACACAAAGAACCTGCAGAGAGAGGACTGCTGAACTTGCCTAAAGGTGAGATGGTCTTTTGGGGTTCCTGATTCATGAAAATGTCTGCGAGACATTCTGCAGGACACAACAGAAAGTGACTGAACTGTCTTTAAAATTTCCTGCTTCAAGAAATGTCTGCTGGATACTATGGGCCTGAAGGCCGAAGATAGATGCCCCAATGGTACAAAAGAACTTTGGGTGACTGTCCAGGCATCGAGATGTCTCTGTCATATCTAGAGCATTTGATTTCTTGTTTACTTAGGTAGTTTTATATCCTTCTGGAGTCTTTGATGGAGTTGAAGAATGGATAGTTATAGTTTTCCTTAGTTATGATAAAAGATAAAGTAGATATTGTAACTGTAATTCTTACTTGATAACTGTTTTGTTATATATAATTTTACTATGTTAAAGTTAAAGCCTTTCTTTTTTGGTTAAACAGAAAAAGGGGAAATGATGTGGGCATGATTTCTTATTAATAAAGAAAATGCCTGGCCCATTCGATAGGTCCACCCTTAGGTGGGTGGAGAAAACAGAACAGGATTCTGGGAGAAGGAAGCTGAGTAGAAGTCGCCATGATGTTCCCATGCCAGGCAGACGCAGGCTAGAATCTCCCTGGTACGCACACCTTGGGGTGCTACACACCTTATAAGAAATGGGCTAGTCCAGGTGCGAGAGCTAGCCAATAAGAGGCTACAGATAATGGGCCAGGCAGTGTTTAAAAGAATACAGTTTCCTTGTAATTATTTCGGGGCATAAGTAAGCCATGAGGGCGGTCGGGTGCCGGGGACGCAACAGCCCGGCTGCTCCCAATTGCAACAACTTTTTTCTTTCCAATTTGAATCCCCTTGATCTCCTTATGTTGTCGTATTGCTATTTCTAGAACTTCAAGCACTATATTGAAGAGGTATGGAGAAAGTGGACAGCTTTGTCTTATTCCTGATTTTAGTGGAATGGCTTTGAGTTTCTCTCCATTAAATTTGATGTTAGCTGTTGTCTTTCTGTATATTGCTTTTATTATATTTAGGTTTGAACCTTTACTCCTAATTTCTCTAAGACCTTTACCATAAAGGGGTGTTGAATTTTCTTAAATGCTTTTTCAGCATCTAATCATATTCTAGGTTTAGGCAGGGACAGGGAGAACCCTATACTGACTTTTTGCAAAGATTAATTATGGCTCTGAACACAAAAATAAGAGATCCAGAAGCTAGACAACTAATTCTTGAATCACTGGCTTTTGAAAATGCAAATTTAGACTGCAAAAAGATAATTGGTCCTTTAAGGTCTAGATCAGTGCCTATGGATGAATGGATCCAGCATACCATGAATTTTCAGACCTTTAATTAAGATGACAAATGTTGGGTAGGAGAAGTGATTTCCAAAGTGATGAGGGGACATCAACCTGCCAAATGCTTTAATTTTGGTAAATTTGTACATCTAAAAGGGGATTGCAGGCAAGGTATTTCTAGCAATAACACTTCATCTGGGAATGGCAGGAATAGGAAACCTCAGCCTTCAGGTATATGTAGGAGGTGTGGGAAAGGACAACATTGGACAAATGAATGCAGATCAACAACTGACGGACAAGGCAACCGATATCATTGGAAAACTCCCTGAGGGGCCTCTCACAGGCCCCCAAGCCAAAAGTGGCCCATTCATTCCCAGTAACCATGGAGGACATGTTGCATCAGGAAAATTAAAAACTCTGTACAAGATCATAAGGTTTGAAATGATGATAATTTGGAGGATAAGACAGAAAGTCAAATAGGTAATAAGAATCATATATTTTGGCAAACCGCTATCAATGATCAGAGACCAAAGCTGAGAGTACGTATAAATGGAATTGTGATTGTTGGCTTGATAGACATAGGAGCAGATGTGAGTATCATCACTCCAAAATCTTGGCATCCAAATTGGCCTTTTCAAGAGGCAGATGTTCAATTACTAGGAATTGGAACCATGTCTCCAGTTAAACAAAGCATGAGATGGGTTGACTGTGTTGGGCCAGAAGGTCAAAGAGGAAAGCTAAGGCCTTATGTAGCTGATATTGCAATAAATTTACAGGGCTGTGACCTGTTACAACATTGGATTACCCAGATTAACATTCCTGCAGTCTCAGGAATTAATAATTCTGGGAAGAATGTAATAAAGTACTATGCACAAAGGTCATCCTTTCAAATGCCTAACTGAGAAGCCAATATGGGTTAAACAGTGGCCTTTAGCTGAAGATAAATTGCAGGCTTTAGAACAATTAGTACAGGAGCAATTAGATGCTCAACATATTGAAGAGTCAACTAGCCCTTAGAATTCTCCTGTGTTTGTTGTAAAAAAGAAATCTGGAAAATGGAGAATGGTGACAGATCTAAGGGCTGTCAACAAGGTAATTCAACCTATGGGCCATCTACAGTCTGGACTTCCTCTGCCTTCTCTGTTACCCAAACAATGGCCTCTCATACTTATTGACTTGAAGGATTGATTCTTCACCATACCATTACAAGAAAAGGATAGAGAAAAATTTGGCTTCACAGTGCCTACTTATAATAACTTCCAGCCTATTAGGAGAAACCAGTGGACTGTCCTACCCCACAGGGAATAGCCCCAGCCTGTGTCAATACTTTGTAAGTCAGCCATTGGAAATAATACATAAGCAATTCCCTAAATCTATAATATATCATTACATGGATGACATTTTGCTATCCATTTTAAACATAGATAATTTAGAAAGAATGTTTGAGGAAGTAAAGATAATTTTGCCTAAATGGGGATTACAAATTACTCCTGAAAAGATTAAAGAGGAGATTCTGTTAATTATCTAGGTTACAGAATAGGTTTACAAAAAATTAGGACACAAAAGGCACAAAATAGGAGAGACCGGTTATAAACTCTTAATGACTTTCAAAGATTGTTAGGAGACATTTCCAGTCTATGACAGGCTGTTGGGATAACACCTGATCTAATAATTCATTTAAGCAAAACCTTAGATGGCGACAAAGATTTGAATAGTTCCAGAGAGCTAACAGCTGAAGCAGAAAAAGAACTGACAATTGTTGAGGAAAAATTACAGGAGGCACAGGTAGATAGGGTGGATCCAAATCTTAGTTGTATTTTAGTCATATTGCCCTCCAGAATTTCTATGGGAATTTTAATGCAGAAGGAAGATACTATTTTAGAATGGATCTTTTTACCACACATGTAAAAAATTAAAAACTTATGTAGAAAAGGTCTCTGAATTAATTATAAAAGGTAAACTGAGACTTTGTCAACTAGCAGGTATACACCCAACAGAAATTATAGTGCCTTTCACTACTGATGAAATAAAAAAAGTTATGAGAAGACAATGAACCATGACAAAGAGCTTGTGCTATTTTTTTGGAGAAATTAATAGCAACTATCTCAAATGCAGTAGACCTATAGACTTATAAAGAGAACTTCTTGAATTCTTCCTCAATTGTACGTGATGTCCCAATAACTGGAGACTGTAAATTTATACTAATGCTAATAAATCAGGGAAGTCTGTTACAAATCAGATGAATTGAATAAGGTAGAACAAAGCCCTTATACTTCTGTCCAGAAGGCAAAATTATATGCCATTCTTATGGTGCTAAGGGATTTTTAAAGAATCTCTTAATATAGTTACAGATTCACAATATGCAGAAAGAGTTATCTTACATACTGAAACTGCTGAATTTATACCAGATGACACAGAGTTGACTTCATTGATTATCCAGGTACAAGACATAATCAGGAATAGGCTTTGTCTGATGTACATAACACACATCCAGTCCCATAGGGGTCTGCCAGGTCCTCTAGCGCAAGGTAATACAGAAATTGATTAATTATTGATTGGAAGCATGTTGCAGGCCTCAGAATTTCATAATAAACATCATGTCAATAGCAAAGGTTTAAAGAAAGTTTTCCATTACATGGCAACAAGATAAGGAGATTATAAAGAGATGTCCTACTTGCTCTTTATATAACCAAACACCTCTACCTGCAGGGACTAACCCGAAGGGTACTCAAAAGAATGAAATCTGGCAGATGGATGTGTTCCACTTTGCAGAATTTGGAAAATTAAAATATGTACACCACACCATTGACACTTATTCAGGCTTTCAGTGAGCAACTGCTTTAAGCTCAGATAAAGCTGACTTAGTAATCACACATTTATTAGACGTTATGGCTATCATGGGTATACCTGCACAAATAAAAACAGATAATGGTCCAGCTTATTTCTCTAGTAAAATGAAATGGTTTTTTTGCTTATTATAATATTAAGCATGTTACAGGTATTCCATACACTCCTACAGGTCAAGCAGTCATAGAAAGATCAAATCAAAATATAAAGGATATGTTAAGTAAACAGAAAGGGGTGGAAAATGCCCTCAGAAATAGATTACATAATGCCTTATTAACCTTGAATTTTCTTAACGCTAATGAGAAAGGAACAACAGCAGCAGAAAGACACAACCCAACACATAGACATCTCACTTTAAGCTGAGTGGTCCATCCACACTCCATTCCCCTGCCCTCAATAAAATCAAGATTACTTAAAATTTAAAATGTTCTCCTTTCTGTCTCAGCACTCTGCCTTGCAGATCTAGCTGTGCAGACCTTTCCATCTTTACACTTTCAGAACACACAAACATTTTCTAGGATTGTAAGCATGGGTAAGTGAGTTCATGAGACAAGGGGATATCAAATATTTATTGGAGAACACTCATAAATAACAATAACGTAAAGAGCCACCATGTTTGTCAGTCCTGGGAGAATTGGAAGCTGTTATATGGCTCTCGCCCCCACAAAAGAGAGGGAGAGATAACTATAGAATATTCCATCCAAACAGAAAAGAATATACCTTCTTCTCGGCACCTCATGGAAGCTCCTCAAAAATTGACCACATACTCAGTAACAAAACAAACATCAACAAATACAAAAAAAATTGGAATAACCCAATGTATCTGATCAGATCACCATGGTTTAAAACTAGAAGTCAACAGCAATACTAATTCCAGAAAGCCCACAAACACATGGAAATTAAACAATGCTCACCTAATCATCAATGAAGGAAGGAAGAAATAAAGGGAGAAATTAAAGACTTCCTAAAATTCAATGAATATTACCACAAAACATACCCAAATTTATGGGACACAGTGAAAGCAGTGTTAAGAGGAAAGTTCATAGCAATAAATGTATACATAAAGAAGCTGGAATAATCCCACACTAGTAAATTAACAGAACATTTAAAAACTTTAGAACAAAAAGAATCAAACTCACCTAAGAGAACAAGATGGGAAGAAATAATCAAATTGAAAGCTGAAATCAACAAAATAGAAACAAAGAAAACAATACAAAGAATAATGAGACAAAGAGTTGGTTCATCAAGAAAATCAACAAAATAGACAAAACTTTAACCAAAAGGCAGAAAGAGAGAGAATACCTAAATCAACAAAATCAGATATGAAAAGGGAAACATAACAACAGACATGGAGGAAATACAGAGAATTATCAGGTCATATTTGGAAAACCTGTACTCCACAAAATAGGAGAAAACTTAAAGGAAATGGATAACTTTCTGGATTAATATCACTTACCAAAGTTAAATCAAGACCAGATAAGCAAATTAAACAGACTTATAACTGCAAAAAGTTGGCATAGACAAGAGATAAGCTCTGTTTCAAATATGAATACATCCTCCCCAACTATGATTTTTGAAAGCATAAAATCAAAGAATAATTGAAAGAGTTATACCATAACTTGGAGGCGTGGTGGATTGTATCTGTGAGATCACTCTCTTGCTGCCTTTTCTGATTCTGCTTACTTAGGTCTGTGTATCCAATGTCTACATATATTCAAGCAAACATAAGTGACACAATAAATCTAATGATTGAAGCTGCCGTTGTCACTATATTTAAAATACCAGCAACATTTCAAAACCATTTGATCAGAGTCCAATTAAATATATTTATTTTTCCTCACACAAATTTTATCATATCTCCTACTTTTACTTACCCCAGACCCATGTCCACTTCCTTACCCATCCAAATTTGTGCCCTCTCATCTTTGTGAAGCTCATCAATTTTAACTTGTGCCACCCATATGTTCTTGGGAATGGTCTTTAGCAGACCATGGTGAACCAATCACGGGCCACACTCTTAGACAAACTTATTTTACCTTTCCTAGTAGCTATCAACTGCTAATAGCTCCTTAGCAATGGAACTTACTATCTACCTCCTATCATGAAGCTACGGTTTTGTCATCTTGAACTTGTAAATTAATGGTTTTTGTGCAGCATGTTTTAAAGTATAATAATATACAGCACATTTCTCTAAATAAGTTTTTCTAAGTACATCAATTTACTTAGCGAGCTGGGGACTTAGTTCACAGTTTAAAAGCATTGTCAGCTCTTTGACAGGTCCTGGGTTCACTTTCCAGCACTCAAATGTAGCTCATAATGATCTGTAACTCTAATTCTAGGAAATCTGACACCCTCTTCTAGTACCCTTGAGCACTGCATACAAGTTGTGCACTGACATGAATGCTGCAAATAAAACATATAAATACACATATAATAAAATAAACAAATCCAAACCAATTTGTAATAATTAATTTATTAATGCTACCATTGTAAAGTTAGACCCAGAGAAATTAAGAAATTAAGGGATGAATTTTACGTTACCTAAGTACACAGAGGAGTGACTTTTTTTTTTTTTACAAAGTCATTATACAGAAACTCTCCAGGGGCCCTGATGATATTTCCCCTATCCCACAATACATGATCTCCATCCAAAAACAAATCCACATATATGACTTGTGTCCGCTTTAAGAATATGAGAATGGCATTTACTTTTAGAAACTTCAAAGCTCACTCCCAGTGACATAACTCCTCTAATGAGGTCATAACACCTTATCCTTTCCAAACAGTTCCATCAACTTGTGACCATGCATTCAAATACGAGCCAATGGGGGCCATTCTCACACAAACTAGCACAGGTTAAAAGGTTATCAATATATTTTATTCTAACAAATCCTGTTAATCCCTCTTTCCCTTTTTTGGTTCATCTTTTTTTTTCTTTCAATCCATAGCTACATTAAAAAGCAAATTATTTGCTCTAATATTAAAATGTGACCATATTATGGAATATGAGTTTTTGTTTCCCCAAATCACCATGTTGAATCGTTAGTCATACATATTGTTAAGGCAATTAGGAGGTTGTTGGTTCTTGAGAGGTGAACTTTCACACTGGGATGAGTGACCTAAGAGAAAGCAGAGTGCTTGCTTCTCTAGCTCTATCATGCAAGGATGCTGTAAGAAGAAGTCCACCTGCACATTCAGAGAGAAAGTTCTCACCACCTTGATGGAGGAAGGTCATTGGATAATAAAGAAACTGCCTTGGCCCATTTTATAGGTTAGAACATAGGTGGGTGGGTTAAACAACAGAATGCTGGGAGGAAGAGGAAGTGAGTTCGGACTCGATAGCTCAGCTCTCTGGAGCAGACACGATGAAGCTCTGACTCAGGATGGACCTAGGCTAGAATCTTCTTGGTAAGCACACCTTGGGGTGCTACATACATTAATAGAAATGGGTAATCAAGATGTAAGAATTAGCCAGTAAGAAGCTAGAGCTAATGGGCCAAGCAGTGTTTAAAAGAATACAATTTGTGTGTTGTTATTTTGGGGCATAAGCTAGCCAGGCGACCAGGAGCTGGGGCAGTAGGAATGCAGCCCACAGCTCCTTCAACACCATCTGGCACTGAAGGAAGTTTGGCTTCAGTCTCCCAGCTTCCAGTGAAATGTAAAATAAATTTCTGTTGTTGAAGTTGCCTACTCTTCTCTTTTCTCAGTTGAACATTCAGTTTAAAAAGAGGTAGAGTGATGCATTCACAGTGTTGGTGGGGGAGAAATAAAACCTCTAAACTAAAAGCTGTAGTTAGAAAAATGTCCTTAAGAATTCAAAGAAAAATAAGTATCTTCCTCAGATGCATAGAATGTATGGGCATTTATTTTAAAATTTTCACAGTGAGAGAGAACAGAGGGAAAGTAGAATCTGATGTTTATTCTGTTTCCATTCATCGTTTTCATTTTTGTTTCCCTCACTACAAACTAGCCCCCAAAGTCTACTCATTTATTTGGCCACCAACTCATTCCTGAGAAAAAGCACCATTCTGGTCTATCAATCAGAATTCATTAATTGGCTAATATATCCAATCAGAATTTACCAACTCACCCTAGTACAGACTCCCCTCCTTTCCCTTAAAAGCTCTCTCCTGCAGAGATAACTTTGTTTTCCCATTGATTTCCTTGTTTATTTGCAGCTGCTACTACATTTGCAGCCTCCCAATTACAACCCTACATTCCTGCCAGGTTATAAATCCCCTTTTTGCTAAGAATTCAGTGTTCGGTATGTTCTGTACTGATTACAGGGTGGCGGGTGACCTCCCTTCCAAGAGATTTGTTATTTGGTAATTTCTGAGAAATATTTCATAATATATTACCTAGATTTATGCAAGGATTAGTGACTACATCTATTCCACTTAGATGATACCAACTCTAACCAAATAATTAGTTGGGTATGTTTAATGTGGAACTTCCCTGTTCCCTAAGAAGTTAAAAGAAGGTATATTTACTCCTATAAAATCCTAAATTTTTTAAACCTGGAAGACTCAGATGCTTCAACACAGATTCAAGATTAAATAAAAATAGATTTGGGAAATTTTTATAACAAGATTGATGAGACATTTTTTTTCTTTAAAATTTTTGCCATTATTTTCCCATTTATTTATTTATTGTTAATTAAAAATTTCTACCTCCTCCCTCCTCCCATTTATGGTAATCACAGCATACAGAGGAAAATCCCACACCACAGAGCAGGGGAGAGGGGAGCAGGGAAGAAAGTATATTAAAATATATTGATGGAAATGCTGTAAGGAAAACCATTTCTCTGAATTCTAATATGAAATTTTAATGTAAAATGGAAGGAATCAAAGAGAATTGGTTAAATACAAAAAAAACCCTTAAGAACAGTTATAATGGTTATGATGATTATGAGTTCAATGTTAGGCTGAACTATGAGGCCAAGGTAGGACCACTCCCAAACTAACACCAACAAAAACTGAATCAGTGTTGTTTGTTAATTTAACAGGACCCAGAATCACTCAGAGGGTAAGATTCTGAGAATGTCTTGAGGGATTGTTGATATTAGGTTAACTGAGATAGGAAGATCCATCCCAAAGGTGGACAGAACCATTCAATACAGTGGGTTTTAAACTGAATAAAAAGGAGAAAGCAAACTGAGTGCTCATCTCTCTGCTTCCTGACTTTGAATGCAGTAGGAAAAACAACCAAAACTCTAGAAATGACAGAAGCATCTGACTCCCTGAACAGTCACTCAAAGTGCTTCTGTAATGTTGGGGCATCCTTCTTTAGCCTATAGGCCTAGAGTACCTGTCAGATTTCTCACTGAATCAGGAACCCTGAAGGAATTCCCCACCTTGTTTTTGCAAATTCAGGAGTCATTTTTCCTGTGGGTCCCAAATGTCCAGTTTATACACCACACAGTCAAGCAGTCCAGTCCAGAGCAGTTTTTGCCTAAATGTTTAGCCTTGCTACACTGAAAGCAAATGCCATAAGGAGCTTCTTTGATGCCCATTATCCTCTTGAAGTAATCAATGCTGCCATAAACAGATGTCTTTCTCTCACTGTCAAGGAAAGTATAAAAATTTAAAATATTTTAAATGCTATATTCTACAGGTTTTGAAGTGTTTGAAGATTACCTATTTCATCTGAAATATATCTCAGCATATCTAGAAAAACCTATCTAACATAACTATAAGTGTGATGATTAAAGATGACCATTAATTTGTATTTTGTAACTATACATTTCATTTTAAATGAAGAAAATCAATATAATACCTTAAACAAGAGGAGAAATATACATAAAGTATAACAAAATTGACCTTGAATTTGTATCACCATACAACAATTTTTGAAACAAGCATAGAAAGATAAATAAAGTGTATAAAATTAACTTTAAATTTATATTTGTATATAAATGCATGTCAATGCAAACAAAATGACTGAGAATAAGAGTTATCTTTTTCCTATATTCCTATATTCCCCTAAATATAACAAATATCCATAGCAACAAATAACAAAATAACCAAAGACCATTCATGACTCCAAAACTCTTGGGAATGTGGACATCATTTTCTCCAAATTGCTTCTTTATATTGGTGGGCAAAGTATTTTTAGGGTCCCTGATCAAATTTTGAAATAATGATCATGTCCTAGGAGGACTAGTGGTAACTTTTATTGAAAGACAAAACTTGTCAAGGTTCATGAGATCTGCCTTCATCAAACCTGCTCTATCTTAATCTGGAATGAATCCATAGCCTCTTGTTCCCTGTGGAAAAAAAGCAAACCCACTTCTCCAAAGCAGTGCATCATTCAAGTTCCATTTAAAAATAAAATTTTGACTTTTGTTTTAAAGCTAAGGCATTTTTTTTTAATTTATTAGATTTATGTCAGGGTGTCATACCCCAACATCAACTACTTTTTCCCTTCCTGGATAGGCATGGAGGCACAGTTCATACAGCAATATTGTAAGGGAGTCTCAGACTTCCTTCATTCCTGAGGATTACCTTTTATTCCCTAAGGTAAACTAAGGTGGAATTTCATCAATATTCTCTTTCTGGTGGGTAGTGGGACTGCAGTAACTTCAGCAACTTGGTCACTAACTTGGAATTCACACTTCTTCCAGGCGATCTGTATAATAACAAAAGAGGAGAAGTACATCCTGGGCCTTTTCTTAGGTAGTGGCGGGCTGTCTGGGAGGACAGTAACTGCTTTGGATACCAACCATGGTCTGAGAATTTGACTGTCATACCATGTAGAAAATATTGGCCTACAGTTTTATTTTTAAAAATGCCAATCCAAATTCCTTCTCTCTCCCCTCCTCCAATTCCCTCCACACACCCTCTCACTCCACCCCCACCTAATCCTAAGAGAGTGTAATTCACTTGCTTTGTAGAAGGTCTAAGGCCCTCCCTACTACATCTAGGCTGAGCAAGGTATACATCCAAAGACAATAGGATCCCCAAAAGCCAGTGTTAAATTGGGAGCATAGGCCTTAGCCCCTCACATCTTTCCCAACCCCCAGGCCTGAGAGATATTGGTCTAGACTCCAAATTCCAGCAGGCCAGGGCCACTTCCACAGAGTATTTAAATGAACTCCCCCAAAAGGAACATGTGGCCCATTTTCCTTCTACCCAGTGGTTGCTTTTGTGGACTCCCTGTTCCCCCTCAGGGCCACTCAGGAGTGCAGAACTCCCATTAAACCTGGATATTTCTTAATTTGACTTGATTGGGAATTTGTGTTGGCAGAGAGCTCATGTTAAGAAATACTCCTCAGTATTGCTATAGGATAGGGTCATTTCAGGTTCCCTATCCTCAGCTTCCCAAGGAACTAACTAGGGACATCGCCTTGGGCTCCTGGGAGCCACTCTAGGTCCAAGTCTCTTGCCTACCCTAAAGTGGCTCCCTTAACTAAGATATGTGCTTCCCTGCTCCCCTATCCAACCTTCCTTTATATGTGTTGCTTCCATTGCTTAATAAATAAGGAAACTGCTTGGCCTGGTAGGTCAGAGAACATAGGTGGGTGGTGTAGACAGAACAGAATGCTGGGAGAAAGAAGCAGAATCAGGCAGATGCCATGATTCCCCTTCCCGAGACAGACGCGGCTAGACTCATGCCGGCCTCGTGGTGGCATACAGATTATTTGAAATGGGTTAGTGAAGATGTGAGAGTTAGCCAATAAGAGGTTACACATTGATGTGGTAGTGATTTATTATCAATAAAGAAACTGCCTGGCCCATTCGATAGGTCCACCCTTAGATGGGTGGAGAAAACAGAACAGGATTCTGGGAGAAGAAAGCTGAGAAGGAGTCGCCATTATGTTTCCATGCCAGACAGACGCAGGCTAGAATCTCCCCGGTAAGCACACCTCGGGGTGTCACACAACTTATAAGAAATGGGCTAGTCCAGGTGCGAGAGTTAGCCGAGAAGAGCTAGCCTATGGGCCAGGCAGTATTTAAAAGAATACAGTTTCCGTGTAATTATTTCGGGGCATAAGTAAGCCATGCGGGCAGCGGGGTGGCAGGACGCAACAGCCCGGCCGCTGCTACCAATTGCAACAACACATAATGGGCCAGGCAGTGTTTAAAGTTTCCTTGTAATTATTTTGGGTAAAGCTAGCCGGGAGCCTTCCCAGTCTGCCGCTCCTTTTACACTGTATCAGTCTCTTTCAATCCATGTCTCTCAGCAACTGTTTCACATACCTCCTCCCAATGCTGCCATTAGGTAGCTTACAGTCAGCCCACATACTTTTTATGTCCATATGAGCAAAAGCAAAATCTGTCACACAGTGCTTGACTGATTAGCCTCTCTCTAACAAGGCCTGTGTGAGACTGCCCAAACCTACCATCCACTGCATAGCTTAGCTCATGGCAGCTGTCAGCCAGCACTATCTTGCAGTCCCTATGGAAATTTGAGCACCTTGTGTTGGTATACCATTTGTAGCTTGAGTTTCTCATTCTACCCAGTCCCACAGTCACTTTTAAAATATCCACTCTGAGGCTTAATAATAACTGCAAGCTGTTTGGTTTTTTAGTTCAGGCTTATTATTAACTAGCTCTTTCAAATTAAATCAACCCATTCCATTTTTTCCATATTTTATCATGAGTTTCCTGGTGTGTTGCCTCACATCTTACTTCCATGGGGGCTGCTGGTATATCCCAGACTCCACCTTCCTTTACCTTTATCTTTATTTGGATTTCCCCTAGCACTATTTTTTTCTGGCTAGTGGCCAAATCAGATCTTTATCAACCAATGGTAATAAAACATATTCACACAATACAGAAGGGCATACCACATCAGGGGGTGGAAGCATAAAAATATGAGGCTCAGAGGGAGGAAGTTTGGTGGTAAACATATGGAAGAGATTCTAGGCCCTTTGCTCCTTACATACATCTCTGTTTGATCCCCAGTTGAGGTGATGCCAACAAATTCCTTCCTATGATTTACCTCCCCACTGTGCTGCATAGACACAGCTCCAAAGAGCAGGACCAAGAGATCATGTCCTAAGACCTCTGAGAGAATGAACAACATAAGCCTTTCTTTCATTGAAGTAGATTTGCCTCAGTTCAAGTAATGAAAATGTAAACTTAACACTCCCATGGACGGACTGGTTCCCTCAAGGAATTGTAAGATTTTGTCTTCCTTTAATCTGCTCTTGCATGTAGGTATTCTCTCTATATATAAACAAACACATTATATTGACCTCCACTTCTCACCTTTTCTTCCTTCATCCTCCTTATCTTTAGGGATTTAGTTCACTTGCTTAACCAAAGCACAAAGCAGAGAGTGAACTGAAAGTAGGTGATGCTTTTAGTACTCAACATCCAGCTCAATGATGCACTTCCTCCATTAAAGATGGACTCCTAATTATTCACAAACAGTTATCAACTGGAGTGCAGATGTCTAATTGTTTGAGCCCAGGATGGACATTTCTCACTCAAATTACCACAACTTGATTTTGTTTTTAATGTGTACTTTCAATATTATTAATTACAGTTTCATAGAATAAGTTACTCTTTAAACATTTATACTTTTTTCATCTTTTTATTAATTAATTTATTTACAGGTGGAACATGTACACCACAGTACAGGAGTAGATGACATAGGACAACTTACAAGACATGGATCTCCCCTTGTGCTATGTGGATCTCTGGGGTCAAACCCATCTTGTCCGGTTTGGTGGCAAACTTTCCTTTCTACTGAGCCATCTAACTGATCTCTATTTAAATGTTATACTCTAAGAATATTTTAAAAATTAATAGACATCAATGTGTCTAAGGACACATGAATAAAATGAATTCTCATCAAAGAGGCCAACTGAATATGAGATACTAGTCTTTTGAGAACATCTGATACTGCATCCAGCCTTTACTGATTTTATTTTCATTCATTTGCTCTACTTTGATGTTGAACCCAGAGCCTCACATGTACTAGACAATCACTGTACCACTGACACACAACTTCTTCTCTATGAAGGCCTGTAAAATAAAGGCTTCCTCAAATTCTTGCTTTTAAGAGTGAGTTTTATGACCAGCTTTGAATTGCTAGGGCAAAAAAGTTCCAAAGATCTTTGCTTCGTGATTTTTTTTAAAATATTTATTTATTTATTTATTATGTATACAATATTCTGTGTGTGTTTGCAGACCAGAAGAGGGCAGCAGACCTTGTTACAGATAGTTGTGAGCCACAATGCGGTTGCCGGGAATTGAACTCATGACCTTTGGAAGAGCAGGCAATGCTCTTAACCACTGAGCCATCTCTCCAGCCCATGCTTCATGATTTTTAAAACCATGATTAAAATTTTCAGTGCTATAAGTAATCAAATGTGTGACATGAGTAATGAAACATGGGATTGAAAACAACAGATGACATTTAATAAGAAGTCTAATTTTAGAAACATCATACCCAGATAAAAAAGAGAATTAAGGACTCCTAGCTAGACAAAGACGTATGACAATATTTTGCATATAGAAAGGATAAATTTAAACAAATAATTTCAATGTAACACAACCAAGATGAAAATGTTTCACTCTAAATAAATATAACGTTAAATCAAAATTCCATGAAATTGAATAGTATTTAAGTATGGGAAAGTCTTAAAGATTTTTACAGATATGTAGGAAAGGAGAACTTGTTTTGATTGAGTTAAAAGAGAAAATGCTGTTTGACAATGAAGGCAGCTCTAAAGTTCATTGTGGTGGGGTCACCATAGTCTTCCCTGGGAAAACCTTAAGTGTCACTCGAATGCTTCTAAAATATCAGTAAATATTTTTATTATGATTGAAAATAATTTTGGGTTCCTCAAGCATAAGAAAATAGCTCCCTTAGTACTTCCCATAATTCAAAAGAACTAAATGCACCCTGTTCATGCACTTGTGTAGGTCAATACAAACCTCTTTACAGCCTCGTTTTCAGTTCTTTGTCGTTATCAGACTCAGGACTTCTGTGCACATCCATGCACTCACTTTCCTTCTCTGTGAGCTTCATCTCTGCAAATTCAGTCTCTGAAGTGTCAGTTTCCTTAGGGAGTTGGAACTTCCTCAAAAGTATTAGAATGCAGATTGCTGGGAAGAAGCTTGATCCTCTTAGTGCTGCTGGCAACCCAAGGAAAATGTTCCTGTAGAAAACCACTAATCTGCATTAAAGCTTAACATGATCAATGAAATCTAATTTTGTATACTCTTACAGATCATTTATTCTTCAAATAAAAACATCAGGTGATTATTTTGTCCATGTACTTACTATAAGGTACTTTGCTAAGTTATTAATACTTTTTGTTAAAATGTCAAAAAATTTCAAACATAAAAGTTTGAATGTATTTCTTCAGTTTGGTGATGCCTAGTTTCTTTTGTCAGTTTGACTGGATTTAGGATCATTATAGAAAGACATCTGTTGATGTGCTATGATATCATTTCATAAATGTTTACCCGAGGATGAAGTCCCTTATACCATGCCCTGGGCTTGTAGCCCTCACCACTACCTGTCAGAGCAAGGAACATGACCAGCCTCCTAGCCAAACTGTGTCTGCAGCTACCTCACACTAAGTCACTATGCTTCCCCTGCCATTATTGCCTGCTTTCTGAAATATTGAGAATAATATCTCTGTCAGTTTAAGGGAGATCATCTTTCTTGTTTGCTCAGAGTTTGATTACACATGAAAAAAACATGAAAAAGTCACTTTCCAAAATTACTCTCCTACTAAGTATTTGTATGTGTCTTATACCAATAGATTTTTGTGACATGGAAATTTTTATATATCTAAAATAAGCCCAATTAGTCACTTTATATATTAATAGCTTAAAATTGTTCATTTTCATGCATAATTTTGCAAGTATAAAGATCAATTTATTTTTCATTGTTTAACTATGTGTAGGTGTTGGGAATCTCTATGTGCATTTTTGTAGTAATCCTGGATGCCTTGTAGTTGGAGTAACAGGAAGTTTTGAGCTTCATAATGTGGGTTATGGGAATTGAACTCATGTGCTCTGCAAAAGCAATATGTGCTCTTAACCCCTGAGCTAAATGTTTAGCTACAAATTCTTTTCATTTGCTGAACTTGTCCAGTTTATGCGTGAAGACTATGGATGTTTCCTAAAATGAATTAGGTAATTTTCCTTTTCACCATTTCTGAGAAAAGGTTTTATACTATTTTAAGCATCTTTCTTTATAAATTTGATAAAATATGCCTTAATATTTCAGGACTTCATGTGTATACAAAATAGGTATTTTTATTTGTACATTGCTAAATAACTATGAAAGCATTCTTTCATATCCTCAACACATTTGTAGGAAAATATGGTGTGATGAATATTGTTGTCGACTTAATAGAATCTAGAATCTCCTGAGAAGGAAGTTTCAGTGAAAGCCTGTGTGGATTTTGTTGACCTGTGAATAGAGTCACGGGACAGGATCATTCCTTAGACAGTATACCAAAAACCACAAAATGATGGAGAAATTAATCTTTTCTTCTTCTACAGTGTTAAAACATAAAAATTGTATATATGTGTAGATAGACTTTAATTATAACAATTCAAAAATATTTTTCTAAAGGAATAGATGAAAAAGTATCAGTTTATGTTTCTTTCACCTTTTTAAAAGTTCCTAATAAAAATCAACTTAAAGGAAGAAGGGGTCAATTTAGTTCACAAATCTAGGTTACATGCCACTATTATGGGATACCAAGGTAAAATGAGCTGTAATCCACACAGATACACTGACAGAAGTAACTGAGATCTTCCACACTCTTAGGGTGGATACACCAGCCTGGGAATGGCATGTCAGCTGATCACAGCAGACATGCTTGAAGACAGGTCAGCATTTTTCTTTCCCAGAATTTCAGTATATTGCTCACCCAGACACAAATGAATGGATAGAATGGATATTATCTACAGCATTTTTTTCCCTAATTTTGGGAGCAAGAAGGAGCCTAGTGCAGTCTGTAGCAAGAGAAGCTTCTCTGTGGGCTTTCTTAGACCTGCTGCCCTCGAGGACCAGCAAGGTAACAAAGTATGTCTGGTTCGAGATCAGCCTAGAAAGACATCTGGATGTGAGGCAGCAATGAACCCATAACCATTTCACTATACTATTAGTGACAGTTGCCTGCATAGCACTGAGAGTGATGAGAACCATGCAGGTATTGCTTTTGGTTGAAGCCATAGCTTCAACTGGATGCACCTGGATCTTGGAGACTAGGCTCCCTAGTCTGCTACTTCTTAATGATAATGATTTTAGTTATTTCTAAATGTGGCAACATCCTCCCGCTTTGTGACACTCTCAGCTGGTTTGAACCATACTCTTCTACTGAGCCACATTTTGTTCATGAGACAGCCAACCACTAAGTGCAGTGGAGCATCTCTAAGTTTTCAGAGATGAGACCATCAGTCAAATTCAGGTAGCAGGTAGGTCCCTTCTCATGATAGCCCCTGGCTAAGGCACCTGACATGTTTTATTAACCTGCAAGGGCAGCACACAGATTTGGGGTTCTTAGTATATCAGGGTGCAAACATGAGACAGTTGTGAATTTCCAGAAGCTCTAATGTCAGGATCCATAGTGCTTGAATGTGCTGGAACTGTCATCCTGGCCCTTGCAAAAAGAAGGAGTCCTCCTCTTTGTCCATAGTTATGGGGTGGTAGGAGCTGAGAGATTTGTTCCCACCTACTGTGCCATTGTCTTTGGTCTCTGAAGCTTGCTTTCCTGTTTAGAACTGGTGTTTTGCCATGCTGGCTCAGCTCAAGATTCAGCTCTTCCTTTACTGTTTCAAATTGTTCACTTAGACACTCTGTTCCCTTTTTAAGTATTTAGAAGGGTTAAGAAACCCACTCAGATATATATGCATCAACTACTTTAAGAATAGTTGGAATATATTAAAATACATCATCAAGGAAGGTATACGATTGACGTGTGTTCTAAAAATGAAACACGTATCATCTTACTACTCTAAATGTTACATATTAATAAGAACTCTTTGTACTAAAATCATATGTCACAAAAATTATTATTACCTGAAGTTATTTATATCATACATCCTGCAAGCCCCTGGCTTCCCACATTTCCGAGTTCCCCAGTGTAAACAGGTTCTGTCTGTCAAGGCACCAAAGTAAATAGGTACTGGAATGCCCACTGCAATAAAATGAGAAAGAAAAACAGCCCATTGGAAATAAAAAAGCAAAGAAAACTATGTTATTTGGAAGTATATCTGTTTCCCTATTTAAAAAATGTAAAAATAATGTATAAAAGTCTCTATGCTTACTTTAAGGAATTATCAGTTAATTAAAAATTTTTAGATCAAAACAAATTTAAAATTATGTATAAAATGCTAAAAAAGTATGCAATGAATTCATAATTATGAACCTCATTTACTTTCTGAAATATCTTTTACAGTTTTCTTACATCTAAAAAACAAAACTATTTTCTCCTCATATTATTATTGAATCTCATAAAAGATGAAAAAATGTAATTAAAGTCAGATAAGTTCTTTAAACACAAGGGGAACCTTTTTTGATCTCTTTTTGATCATTCTCAGGCTAATTAACCATAGCCATTTCTAACCTCAGGGGCTTCAAAATGAAATTTAGAGTAACATGGGCAGAACTCGTCCTATGTTAAAAATGCCATGAGGTCATTGGAGCTCACTGGATGTGAACAGATGGGATAGTACAGATCCAGACACAAATTACATTTTCTCTGTTTTTTTTTTTTTTTGTCATTCATTGCCCCATCCCTGTGTCTGACCATATATCCATGCATCTATCACGTGAAGACTTTGAGGATGTATTGAGTTAACAGGATGCTATCCTCCACTCACCCAAACACTAAGGATGCTGTCAAACAGCATCTTAGGCTGCAACAGAGAATTCTATTCTATGCTGCCACCAACTTACTGGACATCCCCCTAGATATGTTTGAGAAGCTCCTTATTCATGACTGCTGATATTCTCCAACTATAAACATCACTAACAGTCATCATGTTGAAACATGATACTTTGATGATCTAAATCTCTGTTGCCTTCATGGTGATTCTTTGTTTGATTTCAAATTAAAGCCTTTTATTCACTTGAGGGCGAATGTTGTGTTTTGACTTAAGAAGATAGTTGCTGCCTTTTTCTTCAGAAAAATTTAATTGGTTTACTAAGCATTTGATATTGATCTGATATTTGGGAAAATTGTTCATACCAAATACTTTTATGAAAAATGCATGTAATCCAACTCCAAGTGACTTCTCTTCTGACTTGATACACCTGAAAAATCATACTCACATAAATAAAAGTATATCATGCAAATGAATATCTTTCCTATCATTCACCCAATGTCAATTATTGTTCATGAACCTAAGGGTTAAGCTTTTACACATGAAGAGAAGACAATGCAGCTCTATCTCTGTTAAACATGCACAAAGGGAGGAGAATAATGACTTCTGATAGCTCTCCTGTGACATCCACACATCTGATTAAGGGTGAAATCCTTTAACAGTTGGACACTGACTGCTAACCTAGATAAATTAGGTTACCATGGTGATCACCATGCAGTACCCTTATACCCAAATTAATAGAACCAAACTTTTGAAACCACAAACCAAATAAATCTTTTAAAGTTGTTTGGCAGCATTTGTGCTGATGATAAAAAATAATCTAACATATATTATATAAAAATTCAAGATATAGTAAAAGCAATCCCATAGATAAAGAAAAAGACTGCATCATGTAGGCTATGACATTAAGATAAGGCCTTTGTCATATGCAGGTAAAAACATTAATATTTCTCTTTCAAATACCACCCAGAAAATTAGATAATATCGTTTTGTGAATTACATACAAAGAGGAGGCTTATAAAGCAGTCCGGATAAAATCTGAAAAATATTCTTATAAACTCTGAACACAGAAGTCCTTTTAAAATGCTGTCTTTCCCCACCAAATAAACCCCTGTGTAAGAAAAGCATAAGAAATGCAGCTGCTGGGATTCCATTTTGGAAGTGTTTCAATGGAAGAATTCAAGAAAACGTAACAGAAGAGTAACAATAGTGTGCAAACATTAGTACTATGCCATCTATTATTTACATTGCAAAATAGGTCAAAAAAGAATGAAAATTTTTATTTAAGTAGACCTTAACCCCATTACATGAAGAAGCCACACATTAAGATGTACAAGATTGCTCAGTGGGTACCATCAAGATTGTAAAACCGAAAAAAAAGAAAAAAAACAAAAACAAACAAAAAAAAGATTGTAAAACCGAGTTCAATAATGGGAATTGACATAGTCGCAACAGAACCAACTTCTGCAAGGTGCCCTCTCATTTCAACATGCATGCCATAGTGTGCAAACACACACATGCACAAATACATACATACACACACATGCAGAGAGAGACTAAATGTTTTTAAAAATCACACATTAAATGGGCCACAGTTTTTACATCAAGTTGAAGAGTCAACTTCAGAAATTAGGGTGATTGAATAAGTGAGTGGGACATGGAAGTGGGAACAGGGAGTGTGTTTAGGTGATCCAACAGTATAGTTCAGCTAATCATATTCCCTTTACCTAGGACCATCCTCCTCTATGAGAAGTACTTATCCTTATCAACTGAGCACGCTGCCTTGGAATAGTGACACCTAGAGTACCGAGGAAGAAAGAAGACACTGTGTAGCCACATCAGGTAAATCAGCCTGAAACATGATGGGGTGACAGATGCCACAGCCAAATCTCACTCACTAGCAAAAATAAATCTGCAGAACTAGTAGTATTTGGTGTGTTTTCCTGTCTATGAACTAAAACAAGGCATATACCACATCTCCACTTGTGTGAATATAAAAATATCACAACTTACTATGGAAAATGAATATATAAGAACATATATCTAGCCTATTTCAGTGAGTGCTTTGGTGGGTAAAAGTAGAGGGAAAGAAGAACCAAGGTCAAGGAATGGAAAGGTAGGAGGGGGGAAGGGAGAGAAAATCAGGGAAGAGTAGAAGAGAGAAGACCAGATAAGAGAGGAGAGGAGAGAAGAGGAGAGGAGAGGAGAGGAGAGGAGAGGAGAGGAGAGGAGAGGAGAGGAGAGGAGAGGAGAGGAGAGGAGAGGAGAGGAGAGGAGAGGAGAGGCACCATGAGAGAAGAAAAATGAAGTGAAGGAAAAGTAATGGGAAAGGGATTTGGAAAAGGTGAAGGAGGAGGAGAGGGGATTAAAAGGGAATATGAACAAGGAAACAGAAAAGTACAGTTGCCCATAAGGGAGAACTGAGAAGATTGGACTAGTCTATTTGGATAAAATATTTAATGACACATTGTAATTAACAACTTTCCTTCTGAATTCCACTGAGACAAGAAAAGGATTGAATAGTCTCCCCATTGTCGGTGTCTGTTAAGTTTGCTAGACTAGAAAGACCATGTGGAAGAAGAAAATAACTTGAAACTTAGCTCTGTAACTTCTTTACATTATATTAGATATTAGAGTATCTACTATTGTATTCTATATCTTCTCATTAGAGAGGATCCACTACTGCATTCATGTGCCTCTGGTCAGATAATATTATTGAATTTATGCTTTTTGATAAAGACAGATTGAACACAGGATATCAAGGGATCCTGGTCACTTTTACAAATAGATTTTCACATTTTGCCAGTCACTTAGCTGAGCATAGGAAGTGGGTGTAGGCAAATACTATCTCCCTCCAAAACTAGGTGTCCCTTAATGTAGGCTTAAGACATAAAGGGAGAAAGTAGAAAAGGAACAGAAGAGAAATTCCAGCAAAGTTTACATTACTCTTAAATATTGCAATGTAATATTTGTTTTAAAAATCTTAATAAATGTAACTTAGAACATCAAGGTTGGGAACCATCACTCCAAGGGTGTTTCTTGAGAAAAGGAATTTTAATAAGTGACCAAAAAATCTATATGGCATTGGTAGGGTATTCTTTGTGTAAAGGTGTTTGCCACAAAGGCTAGTTGACCTGAGTTCAACCCAGAAACATGCAAAAAAAAAAAAAAAAAGAAAAAACAGAATTATTTAGAACTCAGCAAGGATAGCAGCAGAAATAAAAAAGACCCAGACTTAGAAGCAAGATAAGTGGAGAGAACTGATCCTCAACATTGTCTTTTGAACTTCGCCTGCTCTGCAAGGCACACACAACACACACACACACACACACACACACACACACACACACACACAATCATAAACTGATGTATGCCCACACTGCTATGAGGACCAAAAACAAAGATAAATGAACAAGTTACTTTTTACCTCAGAAGAACCATATACCCAGGTATGGCTGCTAGTGAATAGACGAAACTGCCAATTACTGCCGTGATGAAAAAGTACTGCAGCTTTATAGTACAATTAGGACCTTTGTTACACAGCCCAAGGACTGCGGATGAGTTTCCTGAAGACTGAATGCAGCTGCAATTTTGAAATACCTGTAAACAAAACAAAACAAAATCAAAATGAAACAAACAAACCAAAACAATGTCCTATTTACAGAAGAAAACTATTGGGTATAAATGTTCAGTATTTGCTATATAGCCAATTAGAGAAAACTGGAAAGTGTTGAGGACAATGGTACGACTCAGAGGAGGAACACTGATCTATCATGAAAGAGATGGAGCACGAATACCATTAAATAAACACTAAATAAGTAAAATGGAGGTTCTTTTCCTCTTTATTAACATCCCTGTTTTGGCACTTGAAAATTTTATCTTAAAGTACAAAGTGGGAGGTTTTTTTTAAGTATTGATATTTTTTTCTAAATTCAGGAAGTAAATTTGCAAAAATTTAATTATCCTGAATGCATACTTATTTGCTTTTTTCTTTGTTTTCTCTTCTATGTATGTCTATATATATGCGTGTGTGTGTATGTGTGTTTATGCATTTATGTATGTGCATGCATATGTAGGTATGTGTCAATGTGTAGACATGAATATGCGATGAAATCTATATAGAAGTCAGGGATAAGTTATGGGAGTTAGTTCTCTTCTTCTCTCATATGGGGCCCCATGTTGTAGCTCTGGTGGTACTGTTTGGTGACAAATGTCTTTACCCACTGAATCAAGTTTCTAACCTGCACATACTTTTCTTAAAAAGTAAACAAATACTGTTTTGTTTTGGCCCAGTACTAAGTACAAAAACAAAATGTGTTTCAGAATGGTGATGGAATACTAACAAGTTACATGCTTACAAATAAAGTTCCCTAGAAAACAAGTTTATTTTAAGAATAAAGTGAATCTTTTTTGAATTATGTTTCTGGGTATGATTAAGAATCAAAATTTATATTTTATTTTGACTACCAATCAACTCTGTAAGTATTATAACATGTTTAAGGCAAGGAAAAATGCTTAAATCTTCATCTGCTGAGCTATAATGATGTGGAGCTGGGGAGATGGCACCATCTGTAAAGTCCTGCACAGGCATGTGCACCTGAGATCAGATCCCCAGCACACATGTGAAAGATGCATGTGTAGAGAAAGTGCCCACAATACTGGTGATCTAAAGGATAAAACAGGTGATTCCCTGGGGTTCACTTGCCAGGCAGCCTAACAGAATCAACAAATTCCAGGCAAGCGAATTTCTGTCCGCAAAGCACAAAGAGGATGGGACCTGAAAGTCCACAGCAGAGGTTGTCTTCTGACCTCCATATGCACATGCACACACACACACACACACACACACACACACACACACTCACCACGTGGGAGGTGCTTCTGTCTATCTGTTGCTTTAATTGGTTAATGAATAAAGAAACTGCCTTGGCCTGTTGATATGGCAGAAATTAGGTAGGTGGTGAAAACTGGACTGAATGTTAAGAGAAGACAGAGAGAAAGATACCATGGTGCTACTGTGGGAGATGTGCTAAAACTTTGCTGGTAGGCAGTGACCTTGTGGCAATATACAGATTAATAGAAAGGGGTTAAATTAATATAAGAATTAGCCAATAAGAAGCTAGAGCTAATGGGCCAAGCATCTTTTAAGCAATATAGTTTATGTATGATTATTTTGGTTCTGGGTGGCCAGGACAAACAAATGGACTCATTCCTCCAACAGATTGGTGCCAACATGGGTAACTTCATCCATTTTAAACCTGAGAAAACATAAAAAGAAATCCTAGACACAAAAGAACAGAGTTAAGCATAGTTTGGTAGCATCATTTTCTTGAGTGGGCTCTATTTACTAGAAGGAAGCAGAGTCATGGCTCTTTTGAGAGAGGATTTTCTGATGCAGCAGTAGCAAAAGAAGCCATGCCATTTTGAAATGCAGGCTTTCTGAGACCTGCTGCAGCATGACCTCTGACTCTTTCAGGAGATCAAGTATTTGGATGCAGTTTGTGAGAAGCATGATACAGCTTGCTTAATGGCAATATGGACCAGCTGTATGCCTGGAAGTGTGGCTGTGTGTGTGGCTGTTGGAAGCAGCAAGCAGTGCCCATGTTGGAATGGGCACAGCAAGCAGGATGTACCCTATGTAGCTTAGTAATGTTGGAGCAAAGACTTTTAAGTGCTTAGCATTTTAAGAAGCACTTTTGATCAGAAAATAATTACAAATATGCAATAAAGACAAATTCAGATAAGTCATAGTGTTGTATAAGTGTATTTAAGCTTGGAAGAGAAAAGAATAAGAGTATAGAGAGTCATAAAATAAAGTTAATGCTTTTAAAAAGGGGTAAATACTTTAAAGAGAGAGAGTACAGAAAGTTATAGATTAAAAGAAGTAAAAAATAAGCCATGTAAAGATGGAAAATTTACAGAGTGTGGATTATATATATTACTGTGTTTTATTTGAATTTTTTGAATGTGAAAGAGCTAAGTACAGAGAGATATTTCATTGTATGGGCTGCTAAGTTAAACCAACATAAAGGTATCTTGATTCCAAAAGTTGAGTCTAAGGATATGTTGTTTTGGAGAAGAGGTTCTTTTTTGTTGTTACAGAAGATGGGAATCTGTGGATTGCTTTCAGACCAATATTGTTTGATAGAGCATTAACCCCTGAAAGGCCACTGAAAACACTCTCAAAAAATTACTTCCCCCAACTGCTGACTGAGATGAACCTAGCACACAGAATACAACATGAAAGACCTGATTAAGAGGACCCACAAACAGCTGGAGGCAGTATGGACAGAACTATGCCCATATTTCCAAGTATTGTTTATAATTGTTTGTTTACACTTAACGTGGGATATGCTATAGATATGAATAATTTACATTGGTATGGACCTTGATTTATTGATACAAATTTGAGATCAATTTTCTTATATGTATATTTATTTCTGATCTTGTTTAAGGTATTGGGTTTGCGTAGTTCCTTTAAAATGTAGTGTATAATTAAGAAATGTAAGTTAATAGATAATCATCTATAACAGTCAATCTTGTCGTGTAATTTAGATTTTCTAGATGGATAAAGTTATATTTTAGTTAGCTAGGTATTCTTCAAATCTTTCAGAGACCTCCAGAATATGGCATTTAAAATGTTTAAGAACTTAAGACCCACAGAGAAATGACTACTGAACTTGCCTAAAGGTGAGAACTTAAGACATTTCATGACAGTGAGACACATCTGCTCCTGGAAAAGCCAGCTACTTCAAGAGAATGATAGCCATTAAAGAGGTTCCTTATAGAGTTTGCTATCCATTTGAACAAGAAACTGCTCCTGCCTGGAATGCTGAACTAGATATGCAGGACCCACAGAGAAATGACCGCTGAACTTGTCTAAAGGTGAGGTGGTCTTTCATGGTTCCTTCTACATGAAAAATATCTGCTAGACATTCCGTAGGACACAGAAAAAGTTACTGACAAACTGCCATTATAGGTGTAACTGTCCTTGAAATTTCCTGCTTTATGGAAAAGTCTGTTGGATACAATGGGCCAGGAAGCTGAAGATGGATGCCCCAACAGTACAGAAAAACTTTGAGTGACTATCTAGGTTGCAAGATGTCTCTGTCAATTCTTGAGTTTTGAAAGTTTCTTGAAAAGCACTTCCTGTTTACTTGGGTAATATTATATCCTTAAGTAGTATTTGATGGAATTAAAGATAAGATATAGTTTCCCTTATTACAAAAGATAAAATAAATATAAATATTGTAACTGTAATTCTTGCTTGATAACTGTTTTGTTATATGTAATTTTACTATGTTAAAGCCTTCTATTTTTAAACAAAAAAGGGAAAATGGTTTGGGAGGTCCTTCTGTTTATGTGTTGCTTTTATTGATTAATGAATAAAGAAACTGCCTTGGCCTGTTGATAGGGCAGAACTTAGGTAGGTGGGGAAAACTGGACTGAATGCTGGGAGATGGAAGGAGGAGAGAGGGACACCATTGAGCCACTGCCAGATATAGACATGCTAAAACTTTGCTGGTAGGCCATGACCTAATGGTAATAAACAAATTAATAGAAATGGGTTAAATTAATATAGGAGTTAGCCAATAAGAACCTAGAGCTAATGAGCTATGCAGTGTTTTAATTAATATAATTTCTGTATGGTTATTTTGGTTCTGTATGGCTGGGACAAGTACTTGACCTCACTCCTCCAACACACAAACACAACGGCAATAAATGAATAAATAAATAAATAAACAAATGAAAGAAGTTCATAATAAAGGATAATAATAATTAATAAAGGTAAGTTATCTGCCTGCCTCAACTTTACAACTTGTTTGAGTCTGGCTCGACTTCATGAATCTCTGTCACAGAAAAGGTCAGACTTTGTCCAAAGCATTTTACAGTTTTAATTTTAATGTTTATGTGTGTGCTTCTGTATCTGTGTGTATTAAAGCAGGTGTAGTTGATGTCTGAGGAATGTCAGATTGAGTTTCAGATTGCCTGGAGCTGGACTTGTGAGCTGATCCTCTTGGTGCTGGGAATTAAACAAGTTTACTGAATGAGTAACAAGTGCTCTTACTGCTAAGCTAGTCCTACCACCTATTCTGAGGATTTTAACTCTATTAATTTGAAAAATGGTCTCAATTGCTCTTAAATTACAAAATAATTCTCAGACTCTGCCAGGGCTTTACATAACATCTAGAACAGAAAGGTCAAATATGAATATACAAAGTAAAGTGATTTGTTCACAAAAGTAATCATATCTATATTAAGCATAAGCTAATTTTATCCTTTTAGAAGATGTAGGCTTAGATCATAGTATGTATTATTGCAGTGAACATAACATCAGCCTCCAACACTGAAAAGATATTTACCATGTTAATTCCTGTTCCAACAGATTTCTCACAGCCTGCAAGGCAGGCTGACATGTATGCTATTCCATTGTCTCCACACACTGGATCCCACATTTTGGTTAAACAGTTGCACCTTGTGTTGCAGTTAGCAAGAATCTTATTCTCCACAAATAATGGCTGCTGAGTTCTGAAATGATTTAAAATAATGTTACAGATAGTGAAGAACCACCAAGATACTTATTTTCTTCTCTTTATCTCAGCCTGTGTGTACAAACATAGAAAATGAAACAGGATGAATCAATAAATTTTCAAAAAAATGTTTTCAATAATACCAAAGTAGAATTATACATAGTAACTCCATCTCCAGTCATGATGACTTCACACTGGGTTTGTGTGACAAGATTTCAATTTGACCTCTAGAATCCCATGTTACCCTCTTTTAAACCCATTATAAAATTTGGTGCAGGTTCTTTCTATTGCAGAAGAGCATGTCTGAAGACTTGAACTACTCTTTTGGGGTAGGGGGTAAATAAAGTATCTATTTTATAAATGGAAATTGCTGACTTTGCTCAAGCTAGTCCTTTTAATCTGTTTTTGTTCTGGAGGAGGAGATGAATTGTGTTTCTTTCCCTCTACTACGCTCTCTCTCTCTCTTCCCTTTTGGAGTCTCTGTCTCACTCTGTCTTGTTCTCTCTCCCTCTCTCTCTTGTGTTCGTGTGTGTGTGTGTGTGTGTGTGCGTGTGTGTGTGTATAAGCACATATACAACACCATACATGTAAGAGCAGAAGATAAACTTCCACCTCATTAGATATAGAATGCCTTGTTGTTCACTGATGCATATGCCAAACCAGCAGGCCTATGGTCTTTCTGGTTTTTTGCTGGGATTACAGATACCATGTCAAGCTACACATGCATTCTGGGGATCTAAACTCAGGTTCTTCTGCCTGTTCAGTTAAAATTACAAATGAGTTGTCTCCCCAGAACCTTGAAAGGAATCCTCATTTATATGTTTTATTTCATTTTAACTGATTGGATGATATATAACTCTGCCCTAAACTAAGCTTTACAATTCCTATGCTAATACAGAATATGACCAGGTAATCCTTAAAATACAAAGTCTAAGACTACAAAGTATATGAGATATAATTATACTGGTGTAATAAATAAATATGTACATGTATTAAATTAGCATGTATTAGACTCAATTATGCTAAATTTGTACCCATTGTAGAAATCTATGAAGGTTTCTTGCCTGTATAGTTGAGTTTTAATGCTATCTGTTATTCTATAGTCAACTTTTAAAGCGATCTCGAGTATAAAATACAAGGATAATTTAGGCTACAAACATCTAGGTTATTTTCTTCATTATACTTTAAAGCAGATTAGAATATAATTTTGGCAATTCATATGTATATAGAATTATAAATATGCTAATGGGTACTTCCCAGGCCTCATTAATAGGCTCACAGTTGTGTATGATTGAAGGATGGAAGAAAAATAGACGATAACTATAGATGATTGTCTTTATGTTGTAATAAAATGACCTGGTCATATACAGTGCTTGAAGAAAAATGGATTAACAATAGTGAAAATATTATGATCTTATTTAGAAAATAACATACCGTTCATGCTCATAAGATGTAGTTAAGCCAGCAACTGGGAAATTATCACAGGTCCACAGAAAGTTTAAGAAAAATAGAAGCCACTCAGTCAGCGATAAGCAGAAGGCTACATATGCAGCTTTCTTGACAGTAAACTTGAACTTTTTCATAACCAAACCACTAATTAAATATCCAATACATACTGCAGGTAAGTTATAAATACCTATAAATTAAAGAAATAGTATTTGTAAAACACATCAGGAAAAGAAATGTTATCAATTTTTAGAAAATCTTATTAGGAAATTACTTAACTCAAATATACAGTCATCCTAACCCCTACTCATTCACATATTTCAAATGTCCCATAATGTCACTTTAGAAAGACAATTGTCATTTGCCTAATTATTTGAAACAAGTTATAAACTCATTGTAACCCTCACAAACAGAGACAGATGCACAAACTCGTAAACACCTAAATATTTTAGATACTTCTATCTGCTCTGTAATTTTGAAGATCCCCACTGAACCCAAGCTTATGAATTTATAGAACATTCTGTGCAGTCCTTATGTTGACCAGAAATCTTTCTTCCTGACTCTAATTCCACTGTTTTAAAAAAATTTAAAAAAATAAGAAAAGGAAGATAAAATACTGCCTAGTTTGCATTCATATAATATCAGCCCCAAACTCAGAAGAATTTATGCCTCCTTTTCAACTCCATTGAACTACCATTGCATTTAATATTTTATATTTGAGGGTAGGCACTGGTATTTGGACTTTCAAATAACTCTATATAATGTTGATGCTGCCAGCCTATGATTGAAAATTTTCAATAGTAAACGTACTGTGAATAATCCACTGTGAATATGTATTACTCTCATTGGTCTAATAAAAAGCTGACTGTCCAATAGCTAAACAGGATAGAAATAGGCAGGAAAGCCAAACTGAGAATGAGGGGGAGAAGAAGGATGGAGTTGGGGGAGTTGCCTGCAGATTCGGATGGAGCAAGAGAAGACTATGCCATGCTAATAAATGTACGTCCATGTGTCAAACAATAAAAATATGGGTTAATTTAAAAAGCAGTAGTAAGCCTGAGCTTTTGACTGAGCATTTACCATTAGTATAAACCTCAGTGAGCATATTTGAGCACACAAAAATGTAGTCAGAAGCAACTTATTGGTAACTGCCTTTTCTCCAGTGAGTTCTCTTTGCTGGCAGTGAGCAGAGATGTGACTCCTTTAGGAAACAGCTTCCTGGCATTGCAAAAAATGGGCAGCTCTCTTGAAAGGCTCTGCTACTAAACTCTTTAGTGGTGTATATGAACGATGGACGAGATGCTACTTGGTGGCTGTGTAAACCCAGAAACTTCCTAGAGTTAGGGCAGTAACACAGCTTCCAGAGCTGGTGATAAACACACCTCAGCCATGAGACTCAGGTCCCAGGGAAGCAGGCAGGTGGAGTCAGCCACAAGAGCTGCCAGTGAAAAGCCACTTAGCAGTTTAAGGTTTGACTCATGTCATCAGAAAAGGATAGAGATACACAATAAAAAGAGAATCAGATTGAAAAATAATGTTTAAATGTGCTATGGTGCTTAAAAATACATATAAGTTTAAGAAAGCAAATAAACTGAGAAATAATAGTTTAAAATATTAAATTCTTTTTTTTTTTTTGATTTTCAAGACAGTGTTTCTCTGTAGCTTTTGGTTCCTGTCCTGGAACTAGCTCTTGTAGACCAGGCTGGCCTCGAACTCACAGAGTTCTACCTGCCTCTGCCTCCCGAGTGCTGGGATTAAAGACGTGTGCTACCACCAACCAGCAATAAATTCTTTAAAGAGAAAAGTACAATAATAAAAAAGGATAATCCATGCAGAGATGGGGAATACAAAGAAAGGCTGGATAAGGTATGTTACTGTATTGATTTTGAAATTTTTGAATTCTAATGAGCACAAGAAACATACTAGGGGACATGGAATTGTGAACAGGACTGCAAATCTTACCTTTATAGCTATCTTACATTTTAAAATGAAATAAAAATATACTTGTCAAATAAAAACCAAAAATGTATTGGAGAACAGTATTTGCTTTTGTTCCCACAGGAAACAAGAATCTGTGTATTTCTTCAGGAACAGTATTTGTCAGATATCATAATGGGAGTCCTCACAAATCTTGCAGATGATATCTATAAGTTTATTGCTTATCTTTTTAGCACTTGCTCATTATCTCAAATATTCTTAGGCACCCTAAAGGTGCCTTCACCAACAGACAACAAAAAACAGTTTATAGAACATGATGTCCACACTCCTAAGAGATGTGGAGAAGACTTTTGGTTATTTGGTGGCCTATGGATGTTTGCTATTAATTAGGGGAATACAGTTATTGAGATAAATTTAAAGTTAACTTTGTGATATGGCATATATGTTTCTACTGTTTTTTAAGTTGTTATACCTTTGCAGTTCATTAAAAAATAAAGCTAAAATTCTAGTTTTTGAAAGTTATTATAAAATATTTAGGTTAATCAACAAATACAAGTTAGTAGTAAGTCACAACAATCATACTTGTGGATATATTTAGTATGTTTTCAAGATCATGTAGAGATATATTTTAGATAGATAAATGATTTTCAAGCACTTCAAATATTTACAAATATGACATATAAAATGTTTTGATAACATATGGTTTTTCATGACAATAAGAAACATCTTCTGGTAGCACCAATTTACTTCAGAGAAGGTAATAGGCAACAATTCAACTCTGTAGTTATTTGCTTTTTTGTGGCAAGATTAGTCATTTTGGCAAAAAACTACATTTGCCTTGACTACTTGACTGCATGCTCTATAAACTGGACATGCCAGACCCATAGGAAATAGATTGCTGAACTTGGCCAAAACAAGGCAGGACAGTCTTTCAAGATTCCTGCTTCATAGAAATGTCTGCCAGACATTCTGCAGAACAGATAGAAAAATGTCTGTTGAAATTTTCCAATACAAGGCATAATAGTCCTTTGAGATTCTGCCTTCAAGAAAGAATCTGTCAGACATTCTGTAGGACACAAAGGAAAATAATCAATGAACTTTGCTTATACAAGAAAGGAAGGTCCTTCAAATTTCTTGCATCACAGAAAATTATGACAGATACTCTAAGTTGGTAGACAGTAGATAGATGATGCCCCAATGTTATAGAGAAATTTGACTGACTGTCCAGGCAGCAAGATGTCCTATTATTAAGTAACATTTCATCCTTCTGGGGTCTTTATGGAATTTTGAATTAGATAATCACAATTAGAACTTTCCCCAGTTAATAAATAAATTAAGTATAGAATTTTAGAATCACCAAGATGAGATAGATCACAGAATATTTTATCTACTTTTGCAAAATACAAATTGACTAGATATTGTACCTGTAATTCTTAATTAATAACTGTCTTTGTTGTTTATAACCTCACTATGTTAAAGTTAAAATCTTCCATTTTAATTAAACAAAAAGTGAGAAATGCTGTGGAATAATCCTTTTATACACTGTAAATATGTATAACTCTCATTGATTTAATAAAGAAGTTGACTGACTAATAGCTGAACAGGATTGAGATAGATGGGAGACTGAAACTAAGGATGAGAAAAAGAAGAAGGGTGGAGTCAGAGGAGTCATCAGAAGAAGCTAAGGGAGCAGGAGATGAATGTGCTATGCTAATAAAGATACCACCATGTGGCAGAATGTAAATAAAGACTGTGTGTTAATTTAAAATGTTTGAGCTAGTTAGTAATAAACCTGAGCTATTGACTGATGATTTGTATTTAATATAAGCCTTGGTGTGTTTATTTGTAAACTTCTGGATGGACTGAGGCTTCCATCTTTATAAAGGAACCAAGGAAAAACTCAAGTTAGGTGGGATCCCTAGGTTTACTGTACTAACATGAGAAGCAGATGAACTCCACAGATTTCACAAACCACCAAAGGACAAAGCAACTGAATTAGGAGTAATGTGAAAGGCAAGACTTGAAACTCAGAAGTAAAATCTGGGAGTAAGATATCAAATCCCAGTGAGGTAAATCTATATTCCTCTTTGAATTAAAATGTTGCCTATCTGAAAATTGACTAATATGAACATCCCTAAAGATTTCTATAATGATGATTATTTCATTATGATTAGAGAGAGAACAGAGAGGGTTTTTCTGGCCTCTTCCTTTCTTTATCAATTTTTGATTAATTTTCCTGGAGACTAGAAAGAAGAAATTTAAAAATATGCAAACTCACATTAATTGACTTGTAGTTTCTGAGTCAAATTACCATATTGTTTTCCTTGTCTTTGGAGACATTTTTATCGTGTCCTTGAGGAAAAGGAAAGTGCTACTAAAGAAATAATAAAATTATATACCCATGAGAAATACTATCTCTGCAGTTGATTTTCCAAATTGTTGTTCCAGATATTTAGGCGTGAAGACAAATGTTATGGCATATGAACTGATCTGAAGCACACTTACAAGGACAAGTATCATATAAATCGGGTTGCAGAAGAGGCTCTTCATGAATGGCAAGAAATCTGAAACAAGAGAGTATCAATACCATCAAGATAACCCAGTCTTGCATTTTGTGTCTGGTAAACTGAAATCTTCTCACAGATTCTGTAGTGTTATAGAAATAAATTTGATAAATTTTGACCCCACTGGGCTAAAGTTCTATATCATCATTTTAGGAACTGGCTTTATAAGAATCAGAACCCTATTGTGTCATAAAGCCAAACAACAAGGAGATGAAATCCTTTCATTTCTTCTCCTCTTTTCCTTCTATTAATATCCTGAATTCACTACACAGTGACTAGTCTGTTCTCTGGAGTCTTCAAGGGACGCTCTATGATGAAGTTTGAGCTTGGATACTGATGTAAATACACCATTGTGGAAGAACAGAGAAGCAAAAAACTTAGGAAAACCCCAGACATCTTGCTGTGGCTCAGCCAACCACAGCATTTTTACAGCACTTTTAAACATAACATTTGAGAAGAATTAGTGATATTTTTAAATTTCTCAACATAAGGGTCTCACTGCAAGAATGCTGATTCACTTGGTGTAGACCTTCCAACTGACATAACCAGAATCTTTTCCTGTTAAACATGCTGTGACTCAAGTTTGCAGCCTCCTTCTGGTAAATAGATGGAATCTTACATAGATAATTTAACTACATTCCACACTTAATCTCTTTTCTTGTCTTCATGCTTTCTAATTGCATCTTCTAATTTTAAACTAACCTTAATAAATTATCAAATCTTTTTGGAGAGCAAAATATCAAAAAATAATTTAGAACAATAGGTAGAGCAAATAGTGGAAAAATCCATTTTTATGAATGTTAGGGCTGCAACCAGAACTCCCAGAAGCTTTTAATCTCACCCATATTTGCAGACATCCCTGTTCTCCAAAATAACTGTCCCCATTTTGCATAGATTTTTCTATGTGTCTTATACTATGCTGAGTTCTTTCCTACTTTTGAATATCAGGCTGACCTAGCAGATCACACAATCACACATAACAATCAGTATTTTCTTTTTCAGGAGAATCATTAACATGACCACAATTCTAAGAGTGTTTAAGCCTCAAAATTTGCTCCCAGCATGATTGTCTGGCAAGTTATGGTTAACAGTATATAAGGAAGATGTGTGTTCTTTAGTGCATGATGGTTTTAAAAGTTATGAGTGATGGAAAATAGATACATCAGATAAAGTTCTCCTAACAATACTCTGGACCATAATAACACAGAAACCCAAGAAGACAATGTGATTTTCGCTCATTTTACCTGTAAAAAAAAAAGCCCCTTTCTATCTTTCAACTATAAATTTCCAGAATGTCAGAGGCCGAGCTTTGCTCCTCACACAGTTATGAAGTAAGTGCTCAGTCTCTAGACCCTAGGATCCAAGGCAAAACCCTGGGCCCCTTTTCCACCTGCCTCAGCCACACCTCCCGCAGGCAGGCTCCTTCAGAAACCCTCATCAAACCCAGTTATCTCCAAGTTCCACTCTGCTTCCAAACCTACCCAACTACCATGACCTCAGTGACTCCCTGAGACACAGACATGGACTGTACAAAGCAGATCAAGAGCAGCTCCCTCACACAGAAAGCAACTGCAACAATCAGTTCAAGACAGGATCTCAAAGACACATACACCACCTACAAGGACTGGACCAAGAAGCAAAGATACTGCCTGAATGAATTACAGGAAGAGATGGATATGTACCAATGCAAGAATATATTCAAAAACCTAAAGAGCAGTATGGCAACAACAGATCCTAATGTCCTAACACAGAAGAAGAGAAAAAATATAACTTTATGAAGATGATAGAGACTCTTAAAGAGGAAATGAAAAAATCCTTTAAAATATGGAGGAAAGGACAAGCCAAAATTGGAAGAAATCAATAAATCTCTTAAAGAAAACCAAGAAAAAATAATTAAACTGGTGTAGCGAACTGTTCAAAACTCGAAAATTGAAATAGCAGCAATAAAGAAAACAGAAACTGAGGGAATTCTGGAAACAAAAATATCTGGGTAAAGGGACAGGAGCTACAGATACAGCAAAACAAAAGTATAGAAAAGATGGAAGAAAGAATCTCAGGAGCTGAAGATACAATTCATGAAAAAGATTCATCAGTCAAAAAATGTAAATTCAACATTTTTAAACATAAAACATACAAGAAATCTGGGACACAATGAAAACTTCAAACTTAACAATAATAGAGATAGAAGAAGGAGAAAAACTAGCTCAAGCACAGAAAATTTATTCAACAAAATTATAGAAAAAATCTTTCCCAATCTAAAGAAGAATATGCTGATGGAGGTACAGAAAGCTTACAGAACACCAAATAAATTGGACCAAAAAATGTCCTGTTGCCATATAATAATCAAAACACTAAACTTACAGAATAAAGAGAGAATATTAAGAACTGCAAGGGAAAAGGCCAAGTAACATATGAAAGCAGACCTATCAGAATTAAACCCAATTCTTAAGGGAAACTCTGAAAGCAGAATGTCCTGAACAGATATGTTGAAGACATAAGAAACCATAGATTCAATCCCAGACTATTATACTTGGCAAAACTTTCAATCACCATTAATGGAAAAAAAACCAAAATATTCTATAACAAATCCAGATTTAAACAACACCTCTCTACAAAGCCAGCCTTACAGAAAATACTATAAGAAAAATTCCAACTAAAGAAGTTATCTGTACCCATAAAACACAGGTAACATCAATGTACTTAATTCACCTATAAAAAAGACACAGGCTAACAGAATGGATAAAAAACAGGACTTCTGCTGCGTACAAGAAACACACCTCAGCCTCAGAAAACAGACATTGCCTTAGAGTAAAGGTTTGGGAAAAGAGTTTTAAATGAAATGCACCTAAGAAAAAAGCTGGTGTAGCTATCCTAATATCTAAAATAAAAATAGACCTGAAACTAAAAGCAATCAAAAGAGATGGAGAAAGATACTTCATACTCATCACAGGAAATCCATCAAGATTAAGGCTCAATTATAAACATCCATGCCCCAATTACAAGAGCACCCATATATGTAAAAAAAATACTAAAGATTAAATTTGCACATCAAACCCTGAACATGAACAGTACAGGACTTCAACACCCCACTCTACCAATATATGTCTGCCAGATGGAATATTAACAGATAATAAGAGAACTAATAGATGCCATTATTAAAACGGACTTAACAGACATCTACAGCACATTTAACCCAAACACAAAAGAGTACACTTTCTTCTCAACACCTCATGGAAACTTCTCTAAAATTGACCACATGGTCAGTAACAAAGAAAACTTCAACAGATACCAAATAATTGGAATAACCTCCTATATCTTATCAGATATAGTCAGAATTCCACAACAGCACTAATTTCAAAAAGCCTACAGATTCATTGAAATTGAACAATGCTCAACTAAACCAACCCTAAGTAAAGGAAAACAAAGAAAGAAATTAAAGACTTCTTAGAATTCAACAAAAATGAATACATGACATACCCAAACCCATGGGTCACTATGAAAGCAGTGCAAAGAGGAAAGTTCATCACACTAAGTGCCTACATAAAGAAAGAGAAGCAACCTCATACTAGTGATAACACCACTGATGGAGGAAGGTCATTGGCTAATAAAGAAACTGGCTTGGCCCATTTTATTGGTTAGAACATAGGTGGGTGGAGTAAACAGAATAGTATGCTGGCAGGAAGAGGAAGTGAGTTCAGAAAGCATGCAGCTCCGCTCAGAGCCAGATGCCTCAGAGAGAGACTCCATGCTCCTGTCTCGCGGGCAGACAGGATAGCTCTGCTCTCTGAGGCACACACGATGAAGCTCTGACCCAAGATGGATGTAGGCTAGAATCTTCCCGGTAAGCGTACCTTGGGGTGCTTACTCACATTATTAGAAAAGGGTTAGTCGAGGTGCAAGAGTTAGCCTAGAAGAGGCTAGGTAGAAATGGGCCAAGCAGTGCTTAAAAGAATACAGTGTCCGTGTAATTATATGGGGAAAAGCTAGCCATGTGGGCGGCCGGGGTACTGGGGACGCAGCCCCGCCACTCTTATTTCAACAAATGGCGCCCAACGTGGACAACTGCATCCACTGAAAGCCTGAGACAGCTTAGGAAATAATTCTAGAACAAAATGACAGCGTTGTACATGATTTTTTGGTAGCAGCACTCTCTCGGGTCTACTATGCTTGCTAGAGGCAAGCAAGAGCTCTCATCTGAGAGAGTCTTCCTAACTCAGCTTCAGCTGCAAAACCCTGCAGCTCATTACGAGGTCCTGCCACGAAACACTTAAACGGTGTTGACCAAAGCTGAATGCATGCTTTTCAGTTTTCAGCCGCAGCAGGAAAAAAGCTGCGCCATTTAAAAATGCCGGCTTTCTGGGGTGTCCTGCCAGGGCAAACTCTGACTCTTTTACGCGGGTGGGTCATGCGGTTTACAAGCCCAGGCTGCGGAATCTGGCAAGGACCTTGAAACACTGTAGAGTTGTGGCACTGAAGGTGGCTCTGGCTGGTACCTCAGCCACAAGGTTGGAATGGCAGAAAGCTAAGGAATGGACTGGATCTAGCTGGCAAAGCCACGGCTTTAATCCCACCCATATTGCTCAGTAATTTAAAGGCTCGTGTGATCAGAAAAAGAGAGATATACAGTAAAGAGAGATTCAAAGACAAAGAAAATTTCTAAATGATTTACAATGTGTTAAAAATATATGCAAACTAAAAATTAAAGTTCTTAAAAGTCAAAAATAAGGAAGAAAGAAAGTAGTTGGGTGTGGTAGTACACACCTTTAATCCCAACACTTTGGAAGCAGAGAGAGATTGACCTCTGTGACTTCAAGGTGTGGTGGCACACCTTTAATCCCAGTGCCCAGAAGGCAGAGACTAACAGATCTCTGTGGAGTTCAAGGTGTAGTATCTTACACCTTTAATCCCAATACCTGGGAGGCAGAGACAGGCGGATCTCTGAGAGTTCAAGGACAGCCTGGTCTACAGAGTTATTCCAGGACAAAGATAAAGAGAATATAAAATAAAAGTAAATATAGACGAAATAGAGGTTAAAATAAAGTGTACAAAGATGGAAAATACCCAGAGAATCTTGATATTGTATGATATTATGCTCTCTTTGAATTGTTTGAATGTTGAGGAAGGAGCAACAGCTGCTAAAAGACATTTGTTTACAAATTCTGCTGAACTAATCCTACATAGATATTTTGAAAATGCTTCAGAATTTGGATCTAAGGATATGATACTTTGGAAAGGAGTTTTTTTTTGTTTGTTTTCACAGAGGATGAGACCCTGTTCATTTCTTGTATTCCGATATGGTATGATGGACCACGCCCTCCTGAATGGTTGCTGTAAAACATCTTCAGAAAATTGCTTCGCTCAACTGCCAACTGAGATGAAACTAGCACACAGGTTATACCATGAAAGACCTAATTAACGACGCCCCCATTTAGCAGGAAGCAGTTAAGAGAGAAAAAACTGCGCCCATGTTCCCAAATATGGTTTATAAATGTTCCTTTACATTTAAAGGGGGATATAATATAGGTATGAATAATTTGCATTAGTATAGTATTGATCGAGATTTAAGGTCAATTTTGTTATATGTATCTGTATTTCTGATCTTGATTAAGGTATTGTGATTGTGTAGTTCACTTAAAATGTAATGCATATAGGCTGTTAATAATCATCTACAATAGTCAAGTTTGTAGTCATGTTGGTTAGATTTTCTGGATATATAGAGATATATTTCAGTTAGATAGGCATTCTTCATATCTTTCAAAGATTATAGAATATGGCATTTTAAATGTTTTAATAACTTAGGAATTTTCATGACAATGAGACACTCTGCTCCTGGCAGCATCAATCTACTTCAAGAGGAAGATGGGCATCAAAAAGGATCCTTATGGAGTTTGATAGCCATTTCGGCCAGAAACTGCTCTTGCCTGGACTATTGCATAAACTGAAAACAGAGAACCTGCAGAAAGAGGACTACTGAACTTGCCTAAAGGTGAGATGATCTTTCAGGGTTCCTGATTCATGAAAGAGTCTGCAAGACATTCTTCAGGACAAGCAGATAGTGACTGCCTTTGAAATTTCCTGCTTTGTGGAATGTCTGCTGAAAGCTATGGGCCTGTAGGCAAAAGATGGATGCCCCAACAGTACAGAGGAACTTTGGGTGACTGTACAGGCAGCAAGATGTCTCTCTCATTTCTAGAGTTTTGGATTTCTTGTCTGCTTGGGTAATATCATATCCTTCTGGACTCTTTGATGGAGTTAAAGAATATATAGATATACTTTTCCTTAGTTATGATAAAGATTATTGTAATTTTTACTTGATAACTGTTTTATGTAATTTTGCTATGTTAAAGTTAAAGCCTTCCTTTTTTTGTTTAAACAGAAAAAGGGGAAATGAGGGAGGAAGGTCATTGGCTAATAAAGAAACTGGCTTGGCCCATTTTATTGGTTAGAACATAGGTGGGTAGAGTAAACATAATAGTATGCTGGCAGGAAGAGGAAGTGAGGTCAAAAAGCATGCAGCTCCGCTCAGAGCCAGATGCCTCAGAGAGAGACTCCATGCTCCTGTCTCGCGGGCAGACAGGATAGCTCTGCTCTCTGAGGCACACGCGATGAAGCTCTGACCCAAGATGGATGTAGACTAGAATCTTCCCAGTAAGCGTACCTTGGAGTGCTTACTCACATTATTAGAAATGGGTTAGTCCAGGTTCAAGAGTTAGCCTAGAAGAGGCTAGGTAGAAATGGGCCAAGCAGTGCTTAAATGAATACAGTTTGTGTGCTTTTATTTCGGGCATAAGCTAGCAGGTGGCTGGGGTGCTGGGGATGCAGCCCCGCCATTCTTATTTCAACACACCACACCTGATTGCTAAGTAACAAAAAGAAGCAGTCTCACCCAGAAGGAGTAAAATGAAAAGAAATAATAAAATTTAGGGCTGAAATTGTAGAAAAGAGCAGCGGGCTGATATATCTAGCCTCTTCTTGGCTAACTCTCATATCTTGACTAATCCATTTCTAATAATGTGTGTAGCACCACAATGTGGACCTACCAGGAAGATTCTAACCTGCATCCATCTCAGAGAGGAGAGCTATGGCATCTGCTTTACTGCCTTCTTCCTCCCAGCATTCTGTTCCGTCTTTCCCACCTACCTATGTTCTTACCAGTCAGCCCAAGTAGTTTCCTTTATTAATTAACCAATGAAAGCAACAGATAGATAGAAGAATCTCTTACATCATATTCCCTTTTTTTCTATTTAAACAAAAAAGAAAGGCTTTCATTTTAACATAGTAAAATTACATATAAAAAACAGTTATCAAGCAAGAATTACAGTTACAATATTTATATCTATTTTATCATTTATCATAACAATGGAAAACTATAATTATCTATCTATTCTTCAACTCCATCAAAGACTCCAGAAGGATATAATATTACCTAAGCAAACAAGAAATAAGCAACTTCCACACTCTAGAAATGACAGAGACATCTTGCTGCCTGGTCAGTCACCCAAAGTTCTTGTGTACTGTTGAGGTATCCATCTTCAGCCTACAGGTCCATAGTATCCAGCAGACATTTCCATGAAGCAGGAAATTTCAAAGACTGTTCAGTCACTTTCTTTTGTATCCTGCAGAATGTCAAGCAGACTCTTTCATGAATCAGGAACCCTGAAAGACCATCTCACCTTTATGCAAGTTCAGCAGTCCTCTCGTGTGGGTTCTTTGTGTCCAGTTTATGCATCAGTGCAAGAAAGAGCAGTTTCTTGCCCATATGGTCGTCAAACTCCATAAGGAGTCTCTTTGATGCCCATCTTCCTCTTGAAGTAGATTGGTGCTGCCAGGAGAAGACATGTCTCATTGTCATGAAAAGTCCTAAGTTATTAAAACATTTAAAATGACATATTCTGTAGTCTTTGAAAGATATGAAGAATGCCTATATGAAATATATCTATGCACATCTAGATAGTCTAACATGACTACAAGCTTCACTATTATTGATGATTATCCATTAACAACCTATATTTTCTAATTATACATTACATTTTTAAATGAATTACAATATCACAATACCACAATCAGGAGCAGAAACACATATACATATAACACAATTGACCTTAACTTTATACCAATAAAGCAAAATTTTTACCAATGTAAATTATTCATATCTATATCATTTCCCCCTTTAAATGTAAAAGAACATTTATAAGCAATATCTGAGAATATGGACGTAGTTATTTCTCTCTAATCTGCTTCATGCTGAATGGGGGTGCTGTTAATCAGATCTTTATGGTGTAACCTGTGTGCCAGGTTCATCTCAGTCAGAAGTTGAGTGAAGTTTTTTGAGGGTGTTCACAGCAACCTTTCAGGAGGGCATGGTCTATCATACCATATTAGGATAGAAGCAATCCAGAAGGTCTCATCCTCTGTGAAAACGAAAGAAGACTCTCTCCAAAGCATCATATTCTTAGACCCAAATATGGAAGTCACGATACCTTTAGAAAATACATGTTGGATCAGCTTAGCAGCCCACACAATGAAATGTCTCTCTGTATTTAGCTCCTTCACCGTCAAAAAATTGAAAGAAAATACAATATACAGAATCCAAACTCTCTGTGAACTTTCTATTTTTACATGGCTTATTTTTCTTTATTTCTTTTAATCTACAACTATCTGTACTCTGTCTCTTTAAAGACTTTACCCTTTTTTAAGGCATTAAATTTATTCCTTATGTTATTTTTCTTCTCTCTCCCAAACCTACGTATGTCTAACACTATGACGCATTTAGAGGTCTTTATGTCTGAAGTTGTTCTATTGCATTGCCTGTACCTTTTTACTGTCCAGGAGCACTTCTTAAAATGCTAAGCACTTCTTAAAAACTTAAGTTGCTCCATGTAGAGATAATACAGTACCACCTGTATACTGCCAGTCAAAACCTTAACTGTGCTGTTATTATGATAATTAGAATAGTTTCTGCCTGAGGTCAGCACAGTTCAGCATGGCAGAGCAGAGCCGGAGCTGCCCCTGCCTCAGCTATTTGGTGTCCCTGAGCTGTGCACAGTTCCAGGCACACAGCAAGTCCACATTGCCATCAAGCAAGCCATATCAGTTTTACTCTGAGAATGAGCTTTTAATCTGAGTTACATCCAAATCTGCCACGACGAGAACTGAGCAGCCTGGAAACATCTCTCTGTGTAGTGGCAGAATTCTGCCATTCTCTCCCGCCTGCCTAAGCCTGATCCCACAGTCTGCCCAGGCAGGGAGCGCCGAGCCATTGGCATAGTCAGAGTACTTTCTTCCTGATCCCGAGTGGGCACACAAACATATAGTCTCATAAAAGTATTGAAATGCTTTAAAGCCAGACTTTGCACTGGCGGCGCAGCCCCAGAAAGCTGCATTTGAAAATGTCGCAGCTTTTTTCCTGCTGAGACTGAGTCAGGAAAATTTATCTGCAGCACACTCTAGCAAACAACAAAAATCTGTCTTAAACTCTCTCTCTCTCTCTCTCTCTCTCTCTCTCTCTCTCTCTCTCTCTCTCTCTCTCTCTCCTTTTGAAGCCCTCTCGGGTTTTTAAGTGGATTTAGTTCATCACGTTGAAGCACCAAATGTTGGGCGTGATTGACAGGTAGTTAGAATTAACCAGACCAGCTCAAAAACAAGGAATATAATTTTAATAATTGGGAGAAAGACAAACTCACATGACCAGGGTCCAGCGAGAATCACGCGCAGCCTCGAAAAAGAGAAAACAAGCTGTAGGCACCTGGATCCCCAGGTCCTTCTTCCTTGGCCCGCAGCGGCCACAACCTAGCCAAATGTGATTGGCGAGCTTCCCCATCATGAAATCAATAAAATAGAAATAAAGGAAACAATACAAAAAATCAATGAAATAAAGAACTGCTTCATAAAATCAACAAAATGGGCAAACCTTTATCTACATGAACCAAAGACAGAGAAAGAATATCAAAATTTACAAAGTGAGAAATGAAAAGGGGAATATAACAACAGACACTGAGAAAATCCAGAAAATAGTTAGCTCATAATTTGAAAGCCTATATTCCACAAAATTGGAAAAAATATAAAAGAAATGGACAATTTTCTGGATAGGTGCCCCAAATCAAGGACACATAAGCAATTTAAATAGACCTATAACCCATAAGGAAATAGAGGCTTTCATTAAAAGTCTCTCCCCAACTATCCCATCCCCCCAAAAAAGCTCAGGGCTGGTTGGTTTCAATGTAGACTTTTGTCAGAACTTCAAAGAAGAGCTAATACCTACATTCCTCAAATTGTTCTACACAATAGAAACAAAAGGACCATTACCAAACACTTTTATACAAGGCTACAGTTACCCTGATACCCAAGCCAAAATCAATAAGAAAGAGAATTACATACCAATCTCCCTCATGAACATTAATGTAAAAATGCTCAATAAAATACTGGCAATTGGAACCCTAAAACACATCAAGAAATCATGTTCATGATCAAGTTGGCTTCATCCCAGAGATGCAGGGATGTTTCAACCTACAAGATCTGTCTATGTAATCCACAATATAAATAAATTGAAAGGAAAAAATGGTTATCTTATTTGAGACTGAAAAAAAAACCTTAGACAAAATCTAAGACCCCTTCATGATAAGGGTCTTGGAGAAATCAGGGTTACAAAGAACTTACCTGACATAATAAAGGTAATGTACAGCAAGTCAACAGCCAACATCAAATTAAATGGAAGGAAATTCAAAGTGATTAGACCAAAATCAGGATCAAGAAAAGACTGTTCACTCTCTCCTTATCTATTCAATATACTACTTGAAGTTTTAACTAGAGCAATTAGACAACAAAAAGAGATCAAGAAAATACAAATGAAAAAGGAAGAAGTCAAACTTTCATTATTTGCAGATGATAGGATAGTAGACATAATTCATCCCAAAAAGTTCAAAAAAGTTGTAACTTCTACAACTGATAAATACCATCAGTAATGTGGCAGAATACAGTTAAACTCAAATAATCAGTATTGCTCCTATATACAAATGACAAATGAAAGAGACTGAGAAAAAAACAGAGAAACATCACCCTTTATACTAGCCACAAGTAACAAAAAATAACTTGGTGTAATGCTTGACAAATAACAGAGAGATCTGTATGAAAAGAACTTTAAATATCTAAAGAAAGAAACTTAGGAAGCTACAAGAAAATGTAAAGATCAGCCATGCTCTTGGCCAGAAAAGATCAACCTAATAAAAATGGCAATCTTACTAAAAGAAATGTACAGAAAAATTGCAATACCCATCAAAATCCCAACACACTTCTTCACAGAACTCAAAAGAAAGAACAATATTCAACTTCATATGGAAAAACAACAAATCCAAGAGAGCCAAAAAATCCTTTAAAAGAGAAAAACTTCTGGAGGTATCATCATCCCTGACTTCAAGCTCTACTATAGAGGTATAGTAATAAAAAAAATTGGTGGTTTACAAGCTACCCAACCAGCAAGGAGAGCTGATCTTGGCACCAGGAGAACCATCTCGGGGTGAGTGAGTTTCTGACCCGCGGCTGTAGCCCAGGCCAAGGAACTATTTCCTGCAGGGCCTATACCCCTGCATACTGCCTCTCTCTTCCTACATCACCCAGCATGCATGCAGAACCCTCCCCCACTTCTCTCTCCCTTCCATCTCTGGGCAAATATCATCACCCAGCTCAGCCTGTCTGAGCGCTGGGGCTGAATCCGGAGGGCAGCCAGGCGGGTGGGAATTCCTTTGTCCTCAGTAGCCTGCCTGCAGCAAGCAGGGTAGGGACTCTGTTTACGAACTACCCTACAAGCCAAAAAGAGCTGATCTAGGTACCAGAAGAACCATCACTGGGGCACCTAGAGAGCCATCACGGGAGAGTGTCATCACTGGGAAGGTACATCAGTGGGCAAGGAGACCTGATCCTGTAAAAGAAAATCCTTAGGGGAGCATTCGGAGGAAGAGATGGGCAGGCGCCAATGCAAGAATTCACCCAACAATCTGAAAACCAACATGAAACCACCAGAACCCAGGGACCCCACAACAGGAGGACATGAAGACCTTAATCAAGAAGAAGTAGAAAAAATGGAATCTATGAAAGTGATTGACATCCTTAAACAACATGTAAAAAACGCCCTTATGGAAATGGATGAGAAGTATGACAGAAAGTTTGAAGAATTGAATAAATTAGTGAATGATACCCTTATAGAAATGGATGAGAAGTATAACAGAAAGTTTGAAGAATTGAATAAATCAGTGAATGATACCCTAGGAAACCAAGGAAAAACAATCAAACAGATAATGGAAACAGTTCAAGACCTGAAAACTGAAATGGAGACAAGGAAGAAAACACAAACAGAAGGCCGACTGGACATAGAGAATCTAGGTAAACGAATAGAAATTACAGAAACAAGTATAACCAACAGAATACAAGAGATTGAAGAAAGAATCTCAGACGCTGAAGACATCATAGAGAAAATAAACGCACTGATCAAAGAAAACAGCAAATCCAACAAGCTCTCATTACAAAACATTCAGGAAATCTGGGACACAATAAAAAGACCAAACCTAAGAATAATTGGAATCGACGAAGCAGAAGATGTGCAGCTCAACTGTCCAGAAAATATATTTAATAAAATTATAGAAGAAAACTTTCCGAACCTAAAGAAAGATATACCTATGAAGATTCAAGAAGCATACAGAACACCAAATAGGCTGGATCAAAAAAGAATATCCCCTTGCCATATAATAATCAAAACACAAAGCATACAGAATAAAGAAAGAATATTAAGAGCTGCAAAGGAAAAAGGCCAAGTTACTTATAAAGGTAAACCTATCAGACTTACACCTGACTTCTCTTTGGAAACCATGAAAGCCAGAAGGTCCTGGATAGATGTACTGCAGAAACTAAGAGACCATGGATGCAAGCCCAGACTACTATACCCAGCCAAACTTTCGTTCACTATAAACGGAGAAAACAAAATTTTTCAAGATAAAAACAAATTTAAACAATACGTAGCCACAAATCCAGCCTTACAGAAAGTAATATAAGAAAAAATCACAAACCAAGGTGTCCAACAATGCCCACCATAACTCAGACATCTAGAGTCCCTTCACCAGCACATCTCAAAGAAGGGAAACACACAAACTCTACTACTAGAAAAATGACTGGAATGAACAACCACTGGACATTAATATCACTTAATGTCAATGGACTCAACTCATCTATAAAAAGGCACAGGCTAAGAGATTGGATACGAAAACAGGATCCAACACTCTGCTGTCTACAAGAAACACACCTCAAACACAAAGACAGGCAACTACTCAGAGTAAAGGGCTGGGAAAAGGCTTATCAAGCAAATGGACCTAAGAAACAAGCAGGGGTGGCCATACTAATTTCTAACAAAGTTTATTTCAAACAAATCAATCAGAAGAGATGGAGAGGGACATTTTATACTCATAACAGGAACAATTCATCAGGAGGAAGTCTCAATCCTGAATATCTATGCCCCTAATATAAAAGCACCCACGTACATAAAAGAAACATTACTAAAACTCAAGGCTGCCATCAAACTGCACACACTAATAGTAGGAGACTTCAACACTCCTCTCTCACCAATGGACAGGTCAATCAGACAGAAACCTAACAGAGAAATAAGGGAATTATGGAGGTAATGAATCACATGGACTTAACAGACATCTATAGAACATTCCACCCAAATAGGAAAGAATATACCTTCTTCTCTGCAGCTCATGGAACCTTCTTGAAAATTGACCACATACTCGGTAACAAAGCAAACTTCCACAGTTACAAAAAAATATGCGTAACCTCCTGTGTCTTATCAGAACACCATAGATTCAAGTTAGAATTCAACAACAAAGCTACCCCCAGAAAGCCTACAAACTCATGGAAACTGAACAGTCAACTACTGAACCACACATGGATCAAGGAAGAAATAAAGAAAGAAATTAAAGTCTTCCTTGAATTCAATGAAAATAAAGAAACAACCTACTCAAACTTATGGGACACTATGAAAGCAGTCCTGAGAGGAAAGTTCATAGCACTAAGTGCCCACATAAAGAAAACAGAGAAAGCACACATTGGAGACTTAACAGCCCACCTGAAAGCTCTAGAAAAAAAAGAAGCAGACTCTCCTAAGAGGAGTAGAAGACTGGAAATAATCAAACTGAGGGTGGAAATCAACAAAATAGAAACACAGAAAACAATCCAAAGAATCAATGAAAAAAAAGCTGGTTCCTGGAGAAAATCAACAAGATTGATAAACCCCTATCCAAACTAATCAAATGGCAGAGAGAGAATATGCAAATTAATAAGATCAGGAATGAAAAGGGGGACGTAACAACAGACACAGAAGAAATTCAGAGAATAATTAGATCTTACTACAAAAGCCTATATGCCACAAAACTGGAAAATGTGGAAGAAATGGACACTTTTTTAGATAAATACCATATACCAAAGCTAAAGCAAGACCATGTGAACGATCTAAATAGACCTGTTAGTCACGAAGAATTAGAAACTGTTATCAAAAACCTCCCTACCAAAAAAAGCCCAGGACCAGATGGTTTCAATACGGAATTCTACCAGAACTTCCAAGAAGAGCTAATACCTATACTCCTTAATGTATTTCACAATATAGAAACAGAAGAGTCGTTGCCAAATTCATTTTATGAAGCTACAGTTACTCTGATACCAAAAGCACACAAAGACTCAAACAAGAAAGAGAATTACAGGCCAATCTCGCTCATGAACATCGACGCAAAAATCCTCAACAAAATACTGGCAAACCAAATCCAAGAATAGATTAGAAAAATTATCCATTATGATCAAGTAAGCGTCATCCCAGAGATGCAGGGTTGGTTCAACATATGAAAATCTATCAATGTAATCCATCATATAAATAAGCTGAAAGAAAAAACCATATGATCATTTCATTAGATGCTGAAAAAGCATTTGACAAAATTCAACATCCCTTTATGATAAAAGTCTTGGAGAGATTATGGATACAAGGGTCATACCTAAATATAATAAAAGCTATTTACACCAAGCTGACAGCTAACATCAAATTAAATGGAGAGAAACTCAAAGCCATCCCACTGAAATCAGGAACATGACAAGGCTGTCCACTCTCTCCATACCTCTTCAATATAGTGCTTGAAGTGTTAGAAATAGCAATAAGACAACACAAAGGGATCAAGGGGATTCGAATTGGCAAGGAAGAAGTTAAACTTTCATTATTTGCAGATGATATGATAGTGTACATAAGCGACCCCAAAAACTCCACCAAAGAACTCCTACAGCTGATAAACACGTTTAGTAATGTGGCAGGATACAAGATCAACTCCAAAAAATCAGTTGCCCTCCTTTACACAAAGGATATGGAAACAGAGAGGGAAATCAGAGATGCATCACCTTTCACGATAGTCACAAACAGCATAAAATATCTTGGGGTAACTCTAACCAAGGAAGTGAAAGATCTATTTGACAAGAACTTTAAGACATTGAAGAAAGAAATTGAAGAGGATATCAGAAAATGGAAGGACCTCCCTTGCTATTGGATTGGGATGATCAACATAGTAAAAATGGCAATTCTTCCAAAGGCAATTTATAGATTCAATGCAATCCCCATCAAGGTCCCATCAAAATTTTTAACAGATCTTGAGAGGACAATAATCAACTTTATATGGAAAAACAAAAAACCCAGGATAGCCAAAACAATCTTATACAATAAAGGAACTTCTGGAGGCATTACCATCCCTGACTTCAATTTCTATTACAGAGCTACAGTAATGAAAACAGTGTGGTACTGGGATAAAAGCAGAGAAGTCGATCAATGGAATTGTACAGAACACCCGGATTTTAACCCACAAACCTATGAACACCTCATTTTTGATAAAGGAGCTAAAAGCATACAATGGAAGAAAGAAAGCATCTTCAACAAATGGTGCTGGCACAATTGGATCTCAACCTGTAGAAGAATGAAAATAGACCCATATCTATCACCATGCACAAAACTCAAGTCCAAATGGATCAAAGACCTCAATATCAATCTTAACACACTAAATCTGATAGAAGAGAAAGTGGGAAGTACCCTACAATAGTTGGGCACAGGCGATCGCTTCCTATGTATAACTCCAGCAGCACAGACATTAACGGAAATATTTAATAAATGGGACCTACTGAAACTGAGAAGCTTCTGCAAAGCAAAGGACACTGTCACTAAGACAAAAAGGCAACCTACTGACTGGGAGAAGATCTTCACCAACCCAGCAACAGACAAAGGCCTGATGTCTAAAATATATAAAGAACTCAAGAAACTAAACTTTAAAATGCTAAATAACCCAATTAAAAATTGGGGCTCTGAACTGAACAGAGAATTCTCAACAGAAGAATTCCAAATGGCCAAAAGACACTTAAGGTCATGCTCATCCTCCTTAGCGATCAGGGAAATGCAAATAAAAACAACTTTGAGATATCATCTTACGCCTGTCAGAATGGCTAAAATCAAAAACACCAATGATAGTCTTTGCTGGAGAGGTTGTGGAGGAAGGGGTACCCTCATCCATTGTTGGTGGGAATGCAAACTTGTGCAACCACTTTGGAAATCATTGTGGCGGTTTCTCAGGAAATTCGGGATCAACCTACCCCTGGACCCAGCAATACCACTCTTGGGAATATACCCAAGAGATACCCTATCATATGACAAAAGCATTTGTTCAACTATGTTCATAGCAGCATTGTTTGTTTTAGCCAGAACCTGGAAACAACCTAGATGTCCTTCAGTGGAAGAATGGATGAAGAAAGTGTGGAATATTTACATATTAGAGTACTACTCAGCGGTTAAAAAACAATGACTTCTCGAATTTTGCATGCAAATGGATGGAAATAGAAAACACAATCCTGAGTGAGGTATCCCAGACCCAAAAAGAGGAACATGTTATGTACTCACTCATAATTGGTTTCTAGTCACAAATAATGGCCATTGAGTCTATATTCTGTGATCCTAAAGAAGCTAAATAAGAAGGTGAACCCAAAGAAACCGTATAGTTGTTATCCCGGATACAGGAAGTAGACAAGATAGCCGGGGAGAAAACTGGGATCTTGGGGGTGGGGTGGGATGGAGGTAAGGGGAGTTGGGGAGAGAAAAGTAAGAAGGGGAGAAGGGGGGGACATTGGGGAAACGGGATGATTGGAAGAAAGGAAGGTTGGATAGAGGAGCAGGGAATTACATAACTTAATTAAGGGAGTCATCTAAGGGTTGGCAAGAGACTTGAACCTAGAGGGGCTCCCAGGTACCCAGGGCGATGTCTCTAGGTAGCTCCTTGAGCAGCTGTGGATAGGGAACCTGAAATGACCCTATCCTATTGCCATACTGATGAATATCTTGCATATCACCATAGAACCTTCATCTGGATATGGATGGAGATAGAGACAGAGACCCACACTGGAGCATCGGACTGAGCTCTCAAGGTCCCAATGGGGAGCAGAAGGAGGGAGAACATGAGCAAGGAAGTCGGGACCACGAGGGGCGTACCCACCCACTGAGACAGTGGAGCTGTTCTAGTGGGAGCTCATCAAGGCCAGATGGACTGTGACTGAAAAATCATGGGATAGAACTAAACTCTTTGAACATGGCAGACAATGAGGGCTGCTGAGAAATCAAAGACAATGGCACGGGGTTCTGATCCTACTTCATTTTCTGGCTTTGTGGGAGCCTAGCCAGTTTGGATGTTCACCTTCCTAGACCAGGACGGAGTGGCAAGGACCTGAGACTTTCCACATGGCAGGGAACCTTGATTGCTCTTCGGACTGGAGAGGGAGGGGGAGAGGAGTGGGGGGAGGAGGAGAAAAGTGGGAGGAGGGGGAGGGAAATGGGAGGCTGGGATGAGGTGGGAATTCCTTTTTTTCCTTTCTTTCAATAAAAAAGAATAATAAAAAAAGAAAAAATTGTTATTGGCATAAAAACAGGCATGAGTACAAGTGGAATCAAATTAAGGACCTGGATATTAATCCACACACTTATGAACACCTGGTTTTTGAACAAAGCAGCTAAATTTATACAATGGAAAAAAGAAAGCATCTTCAACAATAAGATCCTGGCATAACTGGATGTTTACATGTAGGATGCAAATAAATCCATATCTACCCCATGCACAAAATGTAATTCCAAATAGATCGAATGCCTCAACATAAATCCAGCCCCACTGAACCTCATATAATAGAAACAGGGAAGTAGCTTTGAATGCAAGGGCACAGGAGACCACTTCCTAATGCATCAGTAGTGCAGAAACTGAGAGCAACAGTTAATAAATGGGACCTCCTGAAATAGAAGTTTCTCAAAGGCAAAAGACACAGTCAAAAAGACAAAACAACAGCCTACAGAATGGGAAGGGATCTTCACCAAGGAATTGTTCAACATCCTTTGCCATCAGGGAAATGCAAATCAAAACAACTCTTTTAATCCCACCTCATACCAGTCAAAGTGGATAAGATCAAGAACACTGATGATAGCTTACACTGGAGAGGATATGGAGTAAGGGGAACACTTTTCCATTGCTCCTGGGAATGCAAACTGGTACAACCACTTTGGAATTCAGTATGGCAATTTCTCAGAAAACTTGGGATCAATCTACCTCAAGTCTCACCAATATCAACCTTAGGCATATACCCAAAGGATTCACACTCATAGCACAAGTTCAACTGTACTCACAGCAGCATTATTCATAATAGACAGAACTTGGAAACAACCTAGATGTCCCTCCACCAAATAATGGATAAAGAAAATGTGGTACATTTACACAATGGAGTACTACTCAGCAATAAAAACAATATTATCTTGGAATTTGAAGGCAAATGAATGGAATTAGAACAAAAAAAGAGACTTGTTGCCTCACTCAGGTAACCCAGATCCAGAAAGACAAACATGGTATGTATGCACTCATAAGTGAATATTAGATGTACAGAAAAGAAAAATGAACCAATAGTCCATTACCCCAGAGAAACTAGGTAACAAGTAGAACCCTAAGAGAGACATACATAAATCCCCTTAGGAAGGGAAAAAAGACAGGAACTCCTGAGGATATATATGAGATCTCCTGGGTAAACTGGAGGTGTGGGGGCAGTAGAGCAGAGCAGATGAGGGATGAGAACATACAGGACGGAAGTGGTTGAGTTGGGGGAAGGGTGAATAGGGAGCAAAATGAAAGAACACAGGGAGGTAGAAGGACAAAGGGGAAGAGGAGAACCTAAGGGAATGGAATGGTCAAGAAGAGGGACAGAGGTAACTCAAAAAGAAATGTCTTGATTGAGGGAGCCACTAGCAAGAAACTTAGCAGTAGGTCATTTCCCAGGAATTCATATTGATGACCTCAGCTAAGATCCTAAGCAATATTGGAGAGGATCCTTGTACTGGCTTCCCCTGTAATCAGATTAATGACTACCTTAATTGTCATCATAGAACTTTCATACAGCAACTGATGGAGGCAGACGAAGAAATCCACAGGAAAGCAGTGAGCTGAGCTCTGAGAGTCCAGTTCAAGGGATGGATGAGCGATAATATGAGCAAAGAGATCAGGACCAGAAACAGCTGACCTGAGCTAGTGGGAGTTCACTGACTCTGGACTGGCAGTGGGGAAACCTGCATAGCACCAAAGTAGGTTCTCTGAATGCGTGTAACAATTGTATGGCTTGGACAGTCTGTGAGGCCACTGGTAGTGGGACCAGGATTTATCCCTAGTGCTTGTACTGAATATGTGGAACCTATTCTCTATGGACGAATACCTGGGACAGCCTAGATATAGAATGAAGGGCCTTGTTCCTGCCTCAAATTGATCAATTTTGTTGATTCTGCATAGGGAGCCTTACCCTCTCTGATGAGTGAATTGCAGTTGAGTAGAATAGAGATCAGAGGAGGAGGAGGAGAGGAGAGATAGGGAACTGAGATTTGTATGTAATATAAGAAAAGACTGATTCATACATACATACATACACACATACATACATACATATGTACATACAAACATAAAGGGATGGGCGGTCTTGAATACTCAGCTTCTCACAGATGCACCACTGCTCTGCACCAGAGGTTGATAACAATTCTGCTTGTTTTTGAACAGTCTGTTCCTTGGGGAATAATTTTCAGGTAATCTATCACACACCTTCAAATACAGAAGATTATGCCACCTCTCAGGTTTTCTCCTCCAATCTTAACTTCAAGCATGCTCATAGCTAAACTGTCATTTTTCTTATCAATTTATGGTGTTACCTTAGTACAGGTAATTCTCTCCCATTGTTTTCACCTTTAATTTTTGGTCATTGTTTTTTAACTTAAAACAATATTTTATATAATATAGACTTTTCAAAACAGGTGAGAAAAATATATTTGCTCATTGAGTGTCCGGAATGATGAATTTTTTATAAATTATAATCTAAGATGCGTCATTTACAAATTATGTGAATTGTAATCCAAGCAGTAACTTGTGAAGAAGTTTAAGGTATCTGATTAGGGACCCTTAGTGACAAATCATCTTAAGTCAGCACAGCAGACACATACTCCACTTCCTGCAGACCCATCTAAACCAAATACAGAGGTTAAGGTTTGTCTGTTTGCCTTTAGTGATTCCACGTTTTTCCTTTTTGGCTTTTCCTTGGTGGTTCTCTTCTTTGTTTCTGTTAGTCACATCTTCAGTATCCTCTAGTCCTTCCTTTGGGAGTGTGTTGGGAAGAAAGAAAAAGGGGATGCTGCTCAGGACATTCACTCCTGCACAGATCAAAAAGCCGACCCACCAAGCACCGACCCAGCGCGTATCAGTGGGAGTTATGGTCAGGTCATCTGTGGAGAAATACAAATATTTTGTTAGCTTGATTCATTCTTTACAGTGTAAATTGTAGAAAATTGTTAAGAATTATAATCCCGGCAGAGGGCGGCGGCGCGGAGTGGCCTACGCAGTGGGCGGCAGGACAGCTCAGGCAGACGGGACCAGTGCTCAACAGATCGCCCCAGGACAATTAAATCAAAGAGGTGGGGCTGCAGAGCACCAAGGTGAAAGCAGGCCCAGGTGGGGCGGTGGAGCACCGGCTCAGGCTACGGCAGACAGCAGGGACCAGCGAACAACATCAAGAGCAGAGCGCCCCACTACAATTAAAGCAAAAAGGTAGGCCTTTGGTTGGCGAGATCCCTAGCAAGGAAGTAGCCAGGTCCTGTTCCTGAAGTCCCTTCTGAGGGGCGAGAGGGAACTTGGCCCCTGGCAGGAGCCAGGAAACAGAGCAACAGCATTTTGTAAGAGGAGTCCCTGGCCAACAGGGAAAGCTGATCCAGTTTCAAAAGACTTATTAGATAGCCTCGATAGGAGGAGATGGGCAGGCGCCAAGGCAACAATTAACCCAATAATCTGAAAAACAACATGAAAACAGCAGAACACAATGATCTTACAACAGATGGACTTGAACACCTTAATACGGAAGAAGTGGGAAAAATTGACTTTATGAAAGCAATAGAGTCCATTAAACAACATGTGAAAAATGCCCTTATAGAATTGGATGAGAAGTATAACCAAAAGTTTGAAGAAATGAGAAAATACGTCCATGATACCCTGGGAAACCAAGGAAAAACGATCAAACAGGTACAGGATACCCTGGGAAACCAAGAAAAAAACGATCAAACAGGTAATGGAAACAGTTCAAGAATTGAAAACTGAAAGGGAAGCAAGGAAGAAAACACAAGCTGAACACCAGCTGGATATGGAAAATCCAGGTCAACAAGCAGAGCCTACAGAAACAAGCATAATCAATAGAATACAAGAAATAGAAGAAAGAATCTCAGATTCTGAGGACACCATAGAGAAAATAAACACGCTGATCAAAGAAAACAGCAAAGCCAACAAATTCTCATCACAAAACATGCAGGAAATATGGGACATAATAAAAAGACCAAACATAAGAATAATTGGGATAGAAGAAGGAGAAGAGTCACAGCTCAAAGGCCCAGAAAATATTTTTAACAAAATTATGGAAGAAAACTTCCCCAACATAAAGAAAGATATTCCTTTGAATATTCAAGAAGCATACAGAACACCAAACAGATTGGATCAAAGAAAAACATCCCCTCGCCATATAATAATCAAAACACAGAATATACAGGTTAAAGAAAGAATATTAAGAACTGCAATGGAAAAAGGCCAAGTAACTTATAAAGGTAAACCAATCAGACTTACACATGACTTCTCTATGGAAACCATGAAAGCCAGGAGGTCCTGGATAGAGGTTCTGTAGAAGCTAAGAGACCATGGATGCAAACCCAAACTACTATACCCAGCCAAGCTATCATTCACTATCAATGGAGAAAACAAGACATTCCAGGATAAGAATAAATTTAAGCAATACGCTGCCACAAATCCAGCCCTACAGAAGTAATAGAAGGAAAATCACAACCCAAGGAATCCAACATGGCCAACACTGCCTACAAGAACTCAGGCATCTAGAGACCCTTCACCAGCACAACTCAAAGAAGGGAGACACACAAACTCTACTAAGAAAAACAAGAAGAATAACTGGAGTAAACAACCACTGGTCATTAATATCACTTAATATTAATGGTCTCAATTCACCTATTAAAAGGCACAGGCTAAGAGATTGGATATGAAAACAGGATCCAACATTCTGCTGTTTGCAAGAAACACATCTCAACCACAAAGAGAGGCATCTACTCAGAGTAAAGAGTTGGGAAAAGGTCTTTCAGGCAAATGGTCCTAAGAAAAAAGCAGGCGTGGCCATATTAATTTCTAACAAAACTGACTTCAAACTAAAATCAATCAGAAGAGATCGAGATGGACATTTTATACTTATAACAGAAATAAGTCATCAGGATGACGTATCAATCCTGAATATCTACACCCCTAATACAAAAGCACCCACTTATCTAAAAGAAATATTACTAGAACTGAAGGCAGACATTAAACCACACACACTAGTAGTAGGAGACTTCAATACACCTCTCTCTCCAATGGCAGGTCAATCAGACAGAAACCTAATAGAGAATTAAGAGAATTGTTGGAAGTAATGAAGCAATTGGACTTAACAGACATCTATAGATCACTCCACCCAAATAGGAAAGAATATACCTAATTCTCTGCAGCTCATGAAACCTACTCAAAAATTGTCCACATACTCGGAAACAAAGGAAACCTCCACAGATACAAAAAAATATCAGTGTCCACCTGTGTCTTATCAGATCACCACGGATTAAAGTTAGAAGGCAACAACAATGCTACCCCCAGAAAGCCGAAAAACTCATGGAAACTGAACAGTCAACTACTGAACCATACATGGGTCAAGGAAGAAATTAAGAAAGAAATTAAATTCTTCCTTGAATTTAATGAAAATAAAGAGACAACATACTCAAACCTATGGGACACGATAAAAGCAGTGCTAAGAGGAAAGTTCATAGCACTAAATGCACACTTAAAGAAAACGGAGAAAGCATACATTGGGGACTTAACAGCACACCTGAAAGCTTTAGAAAAAAAAGAAGCAGACCTGCCCAGGAGGAGTAGAAGACTGGAAATAATCAAACTGAGGGCTGAAAACAACAAAATAGAAACACAGAAAACAGTCCAAAAAAATCAATGAAACAAAAAGTTGGTTCTTGGAGAAAATCAACAAGATCAATAAACCCATTAAACAACAAAGAGAGAACACGCAGATAAATAAGATCAGAAATGAAAAGGGGGACATAACCACTGACACAGAGGAAATTCAGAGAATCATTAGATCTTACTACAAAAGCCTGTATGCCACAAAACTGGAAAATGTGAAAGAAATGGTCATTATTTAGATAAGTACCTTATACCACACTAAACCAAGACCAGGTGAACGATCTAAATAGACCGGTTAGTCGCGAAGAACTAGAAGCTGTTATCAAAAATCTCCCCTCCAAAAAAAGCCCAGGACCAGATGGTTTCAATGCAGAATTCTACCAGAACTTCCAAGAAGAGATAATACCTATACTCCTTAATGTATTTCAGAATATAGAAACAGAAAAGTCATTGCCAAATTCCTTTTATGAAGCTACAGTTACCCTAATACCAAAACCACACAAAGACACAACCCAGAAAGAAAATTACAGGCCTATCTCACTCATGAATATTGACGCAAAAATTCTCAATAAAATACTGGCAAACCGAATTCAAGAACACATTAGAAAAATTATCCATTATGATCAAGTGGGCTTCCTCCCAGAGATGCAGGGCTGGTTCAACATTTGCAAATCTATCAACGTAATGCACCATATACATAAACTGAAAGATAAAAACCATATGATCATTCCATTAGATGCTGAAAAAATTCGACAAAATTCAACACCCCTTTATGATAAAGGTATTGGAGAGACTAGGGATACAAGGGTCATACCTAAATATAATAAAAGCTATTTACAGCAAGCCGACAGCTAACATTAAATTAAACGGAGAAAAACTCAAAGCCATCCCACTAAAATCAGGAACAAGACAAGGATGTCCACTCTCTCCATACCTCTTCAATATAGTGCTTGAAATTCTAGCAATAGCAATAAGACAACATAAGGGGATCAAGGGGATTCGTATTGGAAAGGAAGAAGTTAAGCTTTCGTTATTTGCAGATGATATGATAGTATATATAAGCGACCCCCAAAACTCTACCAAAGAACTCCTACAGCTGATAAGCACCTTTAGTAATGTGGCAGGATACAAGATCAACTCCAAAAAATCAGTTGCCTTCCTATTCACTAAGGATAAAGAAACAGAGAGGGAAATCAGAGAAGCATCACCTTTCACGATAGCCACAAAGAGCATAAAGTATCTTGGGGTAACCCTGACCAAGGAAGTGAAAGATCTATTTGACAAGAACTTTAAGTCTTTGAAGAAAGAAATAGAAGAGGACACCAGAAAATGGAAGGATCTCCCTTGCTCTTGGATTGCGAGGACCAACATAGTAAAAATAGAAATTCTACCAAAAGCAATCTATACATTCAATGCAATCCCCATCAAAATCCCATCAAAATTCTTCACAGATCTGGAGAAGACAATAATCAACAATTTATGGAAAAACAAAAAAACCAGAATAGCCAAAACAATCTTATACAATAAAGGAACGTCTAGAGGCATTACCATCCCTGACTTCAAACTCTACTACAGAGCTACGGTATTGAAAACAGCTTGGTTTTGGCATAAATACAGAGAAGTTGACCAATGGAATTGAATAGAAGACCCTGACTTTAACCCACAAACCTATGAGCACCTGATTTTCGATAAAGGAGCTAAAAGTATACAATGGAAAAAAGAGAGCATCTTCAATAAATTGTGCTGGCAAAACTGGATGTTAATCTGTAGAAGAATGAAAATAGATCCATATATATCACCATGCACAAAACTCAAGTCCAAGTGGATTAAAGACCTCAATATCAGTCCAAACACACTGAACCTAATAGAAAAGAAAGTGGGAAGTACTCTACAACACATGGGCACAGGAGACCACTTCCTACATATAACCCCATCAGCACAGACAGTAAGGGCCTCATTGAATAAATGGGACCTCCTGAGACTGAGAAGCTTCTGTAAAGCAAAGGACACTCTCGCTAAGACAGAAAGGCAACCCACTGACTGGGAGAAGATCTTCACCAATCCCGCAACTGACAAAGGTCTGATCTCCAAAATATATAAAGAACTCAAGAAACTAGACCAGAAAAGGCTAATCAACCCAATTATAAAATGGGGCACTGAGCTGAACAGAGATCTCTCAACAGACGAAGTTCAAATGGCCAAAAGACACCTAAGGTCATGCTCAACTTCCTTAGCGATCAGGGAAATGCAAATCAAGACAACTTTAAGATACCATCTTAGACCTGTCAGAATGGCTAAAATCAAAAACACTAATGATAGCCTTTGCTGGAGAGGTTGTGGAGGAAGGGGTACACTCATCCATTGCTGGTGGGAATGCAAACTTGTGCAACCACTCTGGAAAGCAGTGTGGAATTTTCTCAGGAAATTCGGGATCAACCTACCCATGGACCCAGCAATACCACTCTTGGGAATATACCCAATACAGGCGGTATCATACAACAAAAGTATATGCTCTACTATGTTCATAGCAGCATTGTTTGTAATACCCAGAACCTGGAAACAACCTAGATGCCCTTCAATTGAAGAATGGATGAAGAAAGTATGGAATATATACATATTAGAGTACTACTCAGCAGTAAAAAACAAGGACTTCTTGAAGTTTACAAGCAAATGGATGGAAATAGAAAACACTATCCTGAGTGAGGTAAGCCAGACCCAAAAAGAGGAACATGGGATGTACTCACTCATATTTGGTTTCTAGACATAATTAAAGGACATTGAGCCTATAGTTCGGGTTCTTACAGAAGCCAAATGAGAAGGAGAACCCAAAGAAAAACATATAGGCATTCTCCTGAATATTAACCTTCATCAGGCGATGAAAGGAGACAGAGACCCACATTGGAGCACCGGACTGAAATCTCAAGGTCCAAGTCAAGAGCGGAAGGAGAGAGAGCACGAATAGGGAGCTCAGGACCGCGAGGGGTGCACCCACACACTGAGGCAGTGGGGATGTTCTGTAGGCAACTCACCAAGGCCAGCTGGCCTGGGTCTAAAAAAGCCTGGGTTAAAACTGGTCTCGCTGAACATAGAGGACAATGAGGACTACTGAGACCTCAAGAACAATGGCAACGGGTTTTTGATCCTACTGCACCTATTGGCTTTGTGGGAGCCTAGGCAGTTTGGATGCTCACCTTACTAGACCTGGATAGAGGTGGGTGTTCTTTGGACTTCCCACAGGGCAGGGAATCCTGATTGCTCTTTGGGCGGTCGAGGAAGGGGGATTTGATTGGGAGAGGGGGAGGGTGGGGGGGTGGGGAAGAGACAGAAATCTTTAATAAATAAAATAAAATAATAAAAAAAGAATTATAATCCCATATAACACAACATTTGTGCATTGTTTGTAAATTATTCACATTTGTTCTTGTTGAGGTTATTTACTGTGGTCCCTGCCTCTACTCCTAAATGCTATGATTACAGATACCTTCCACCCCTTTGGGTAAATTCAAACCTGTAGAAAAACTGTCTGAGTTTGATCAATTGGGTGGTGATAAAATTATCTAAGAAAGATAGGTTCTGGCTTTCAATAAACGTTGTAGTTAAAACTTCATTTCAATATGACATAAAAATGATTTGAGACATTTAAGGAACCAGTTTTAACCTGATGTGTTCATCTCTCAAAGCATCACATTGAGTGAAAAAGCAACGTGGAGAGAAAATTCAATGACTAAGAGTTATTGCTGCTCTTGCAGAGGCTCTGAGTTCTGTACTCAGCCCACTCATGAAAACTTACTATTGCCTGTAATTGTGATTTTAAAACATCTGTAACTCTTTTCCAAACTCAGTAGGCACCCATACACATAGTGCACAGATATACACATGTACAAAAATTAAGGTAATAAAACATCACATGACATGGATTATTTTTGTTTGGTGTATTCATTAAGAAACTTAACGAGTTTGATCTTGACATACATGGTGATATATTGGCAGAGGCCATGTCATAGAAGCAGCAGACAGAAATGAATCTTATGGAATACAGCCCAGAGGATGACAAAGCTAGCTGGGTACATACTGGAGAGGCAGAGCCCCTAAGTTTGTTTACAGAATGCCAATTTTATTTTCTGTGCTTCATGATGTTTGCTGCTGCCATGTTTCTGCTGTATTTGGCATGGTATAATTTGTATGAAGGAACTTCATTGTAATTAGTATACTGTGTTTGTTTCTTTAAAAAAATCCCACTCCTCACTGGTCAATTCATTTGTAGATATTAAAAAGATGATTTTCAAAAGAGTAATGGTGCTGAGTTCAATCAATGATTTGATTGCCTTCCTGAGTTTGTGTAAAAAATGCAGGTAGTTAGGACTATCAGTAAACATGATTAGAGACATGATTTAAGTTATTCTGCCAGTTGCTCCAATAAAACATACAAAAAGAGCAAATATAGTCTAGTAGCTACCTTGCTTTTTGTTAGATAAGAGATTTGCAGGAGAAGGAAAATAAGAGCAGGAAAGCTTCATGCAATATAGACCCATGAATTCTTCCTGTGTCAAATCAGATGATTAAAGAAAATAATTATGTCCCTGAATCCAAAGTTAGGCATGAGTTTCTTCTTAAGGGAAGATACAGCAGGAGAACAACTGGAAAGGGAAGTTAAAGAAAAATAATGGGGTAAAAGAATTTAACAGACATAGAACTGAGTAAGAGCAACCAGCAGAGAGAAAAACAAAAAACTAAGCTTTGGTCCTCAGATTAAGTGTCCATGGGTGTCTGTGCATATGTCCCATAGTTCACCTACTCTATAGCTCCCCTGCAGTTTCTCTGTACTTCTGGGGCTAGGCCCCTTGTACAATATATTTTCTATCAGTTAATGAATCTGCTACATAAAACCTTTTAAATTGGTGCTTATGATATAACAGAAAGATCTCTTTCATTATCCACAGTGACTGACTCATTGAAAAAAATCTATGTGAGTAAATTCTCTGATATCAAAGGTGCGGCTGCAATGTGGTGGGAGAATGGTGGATTCTTAATTAGAAGGTGACATTTTATCCTTACCTCTGTTCTTCTTTGGTCTGCAGACAGTAAGCAGTGATAATAAGCCTAACTAAGGATCAAATGAGGCAGCAGAATAGCAATCTGGGGCAATCTCCTACACTCTAGAGACTATACTATATAAATAAAATGTATTTTACCTGTATTCACAGACCCAGTGTCTACATAGATGTTTGCAGAGAAAGATGCCAACAAAAGTCCAATAAAAGGGCCAACCATGTTTCCTGCTTCTAAAATCCCTGGAAGTAAACAAAAATAAGAAGTTACACAAGCACACAAAGAGTTTGCTTGCACAATAAAAAGAAGCCTTGAGATTGAATCATTTTTAACATTAGATTTATTTTCCTTCCTTTGTAGAGCTTGTTAAAAAATCTGGCAAAATTGGTAAGTGCTGTGGGACAATGGTCTTGTACCCTGTAAAGATTTGTCACTTATATTGCTTTAATAAAACATGGATTGGCTGGTAGCTAGTCAAGAAATATAAGTGGGGTAACCAGGCACAATGTATACACAGGTTGACCAGAATAGGATAGTTCTGGGAAGAGGAATGGCTCAATCCACAGTCGTTGCCCACACAAAGAGGAAGGAAGACGAGAATGCCTCACTGATAAAATTTACCAAACCACAAAATTAACACAGACAAAAATTATGGGATAATTGAGGATGTATAAGTTAGTTAATAAATAGCCTGAGTTAATAAGCCAACCATTTTATAATTAATGTAATCTTTGTGTGTTTCTTTGAGACCAAATTGTAACATGGAGGGTCAGGCCTGCTTGTTTGGGTTTCTTCCCCACCCGGTACCCCACAACTGTTTAGCCCCAAAGAAAATTGTTGCAATTGGTAGCAGCGGCTGGGCTGTTGCGTCCTGCCACCCCGCTGCCCGCATGGCTTACTTATGTCCCGAAATAATTACACGGAAACTGTATTCTTTTAAACACTGCCTGGCCCGTAGGCTAGCTCTTCTCGACTAACTCTCGCACCTGGACTAGCCCATTTCTTATAAGTTGTGTAACACCCCGAGGTGTGCTTACCGGGGAGATTCTAGCCTGCGTCTGTCTGGTATGGAAACATAATGGCGACTTCTTCTCTCAGCCTCTCTCTCCCAGAATCCTATTGTTTTCTCCACCCATCTAAGGGTGGACCTATCGAATGGGCCAGGCAGTTTCTTTATTGATAAGAAATCACTACCACATCATTGAAAATCACACATAGATCTCCATAAATTATAAGCTGTTTGGCCCATTATTTCTAGCCTCTCACTGGCTAACTCTCACATCTTGATTAACCCATTTTTCTGATCTATGTTAGCCATGTGGCTCAGTACCTTTTTTCAGTGGGGCATATCACATCCTGCTGCTTTGGTGGTCTGGGCAGGAGTGAGAGGAATCAACTTCCTCCTTCTCAGAATTCTACTGTACTCATTACATCATTTCTACATCCTGTCTGGTTTTCCTGCCTGTATTTCTTGCCTGGCCAATTAGTGTTTATTTATAACATGATTAACAGAATACAGACAATTCTCCTGCACCACCAAATGGCAGCAGAACTGGGCAGGACAGGAGCCTCTGTCAACAGAGAAGTGCTCTAAAACTGAGTTATACCCTACTACTTCAGATATTCTTATATATTAAACATATGAAAAATTAAACTTTGTATGTATATGTACATGTATATGTTGCATGTACTTATGAGTGTTGCATGTACACACACTGGTTTCTATAATATTAAAAAGGAATCCTTCATTGTTTTAATATAGAATGTTTCCCAAAAGTTCATGTGTGACAGATTTGTTTCACAGGGGGCACCTCTGGAGTCTTATGGGACCCTACTGAGGCCCAACATGGTATTGGGTCTTCAGGTCATCTGGAGTACAACCATTGCCTTTTCCTCATTCAACTTTGCTTCCCAGTTTCAGGATGAATGATTTCACTCCACCCATCCTTCTGTCATAATGAACTGCGTCATGGCATGCTTCTAAAACACACAATCCAGTGACATAGACCAAAACTTCCGGAGCTTTGAGCCAAAGTAATCCTTTCTACATATCAGTCATTATATCAGAGGATTATTAAAGTTATAAAAAGCTGATTAACACAGTTTTGTTACTTAAAGCCACATTCCAAATTTTCTTTTCTTCTGAGTTAAGGTCAAAGGCTGCACTATCACATGCAGTCCCATCAAAACCATGGTGTTAGCAAGTGCTTTTTACTACATCAAAAGCCATGTTTTCAAAGGGACTCTGATTGTTATCTTTGATAACAATCTAACTTGATACAACTTAGAACTCCCTAGAAGAGAGTCTTAATGAGATATTGTCTATAATGGGTTTGCCTGTAGACATGTCTATAGAAGCCTGTCTTAATTAAGTTAATTGATATGAGAAGACCCAGCCCACTGTTGGCACCACCATTCCCTAGGCACGGAGTCACTGGTGTAGAAGTTCCTTCTGTTTGTGTGTTGCTTTCACTGGGTAATGAATAAAGAAACTGCCTTGGCCTAGTTGATAGGACAGAACTTATGTAGGCAGAGTAGACAGAACTGAATGCTGGGAAGAAGGGCAGAGTAGCAGATGCCATTGATCTCCTGCCTGAAATGGATGCTTGTTAGAAACTTGCCGGTAAACCACAGTCACATGGTGATACACAGATTCACAGAAATTGGCTAAATTGAGATCTAAGAATTAACTAATAAGAAGCTAGAGCTAATGGGCCATGCAGTGTTTAAATGAATATAATTTCTGTGTAATTATTTCAGGTGTTAAATAGCCAGGTGACCAGGATGACAAGCAGCCCACTACTCCTGTTGCAGAGTGGTGCTCACATGGTCAACTAAATCCACATAAAATCTGAGAGAGCATCAAAAACAATACAGAGTTTAACACAATTTCTTTCTGTTTGATTAAGGAAGACCACCTGAGAAATCTCTGGTAGGAACAGATGGCCTGGATGTCAGAGTTCTACATCCATAACAGGCTCAACACTAGTGCCTGAGATGATCAAGACTCATAGGATACTCCAGTCAGGATTTGATCACAAATGTAAATTTTCTTTAGGTCCCCATAAGATTATCAGCACCCCCAACCAGCAGGAAGTAGCCTGGAAAACTATGCCTATATTCCCAAAAAAGGATAATGGATGCTTTTGTTTTCTTTAAAAAAAAGCGGGGGAAATGGCATAGGACAATTCTGTATTCTGTCAATTATGTTTTAAAATAAATGCTGATTGGCCAGTAGCCAGGCAGGAAGTATAGGCAGGACAACCAAAAAGGAAGTAGAGGCGGGGCAGTGAGAACAGGAGTATTCTGGGAAGGAGGAAGCCCATTCCTCCCTAGTCCTGACCAGATAAAGAAGGAAGGAGGAAGATGTGACCTGCCCTGCCAAAAAAGGTACCGAGCCATGTGGCTAAAATAGATAAAAACAATGGGTTAATATAAGTTATAAGAGTTAATAAGAAGCCTGAGCTAAGCAACCAATCAGTTTATAATTCATACAGACTTTCTGTGTGATTTCTTTGAGACCTAAATGGCTGTGGGACCTGGTTAGAGGACAGAAACCAGGCAAGGCAGAAACTTCCATAACAAGTCATCAGCTGTGTAAGTGTGGAAAAGGTGCTGAGCACAACCATACAAACATAAGCATGCATAGATTTACTATCTCTGCTCTTGTAGTTGTGTCTAGTGGATTCAAAATCCTGCTAGTGTGACTTCACTCTTGTGATGGAATTAAAAGCCAAATAAATTATAAGTTCTCTCTCCAAGGTTGCATTTCCTCACAGAAAGAGAATTGAAACTAACATGATCTCAAAAACTGTGATGGATTTTTTTAATGTGTCTTCTTCAAAGGACTTCATTAAAAACTTTCTTCCAAAGAGAGAATGTGTCCTCATAATGGCACTTCTCTTTGATGTTTTCCTCATCATCTTTCTTTTCCTATAATTATTTTCATATTTTTGTCTCTTTCAATTTCACCCATTTCTTTGATTCCACCAACAGCATCTTCCAACATTTCTGAGCCATCCCTACTCACAGAAAAACCAGATATGAACTCCAGCTTCCCTACATTTCCATACTTTACACTTTGGTTTTCCTCTTTTTCTGTGGTTCTATGGGTTAGTCCTCCTATATTTGACTGATCGCTCAATACCAAACTCTTCTGTTTTTTTTTGTTCTGTCAAACACTCTGTGCTGTTTGATGCCCCGTAGCTAATGATTGCTACAAGATCTTCAACCACCATTCTTCCTCCCTGCTCTTTACCATGTGTCTTGACTTTTCAACTCTCATTGTGCTTAGATATTTCCTAATTCTAAGATACTATCTTGGCACCAGTGATCCAAGTCATGATCACTTTTTCCAGTTTTGATCTTTATTCTCATAATTTATTTCACATTGTTGGCCAACTTGTCATCTGTCTGCTTCCTCCTAAGACCTTTTCCAAACTTTGACTATTGTTCACTTTATTCCCATGGAGAAACTGTTTGACTTTTTTTCCTCTCACTCTACCCACTAGGAAGAAGAATCTGCCCTTGTGCTGCTTTATGGATTCTCAGTACATACATGTTTTCCCAAAGAAATGCCATTTATTCTTGATTTAACTTATTGTCTAACATAGATAACTCTCAATTTTAACATTTGGCTTCTATATCTCTTGTGCTACAGAGCGACAGTGCAGCTATATTTCTAATCTTTATAGTTAATTGACTATATTCAAGCATTCATATATAATGTTTGTTTCCTTAAATAGATACTGATTAATAAAACTAAGCTATTTGTGTTCCAAGACACATGAGTCATGACTCTTTGAGAAAAAGATCCATATTCTAAAAATTTATTGCACAAAAGTTCCTGTATTGTTATTTCTTACATAGTCATGAAGGTATCTAAAAAGATAACTAGTTTTATAAGAAAAACTTGGTGCAAAATTAATAAGTCTCCAGTGATGTTATTTTTAATTGAATTAATCTTGATTAATTCTAACCCAATTCCTGTATTCTCTTATGCACTTTCATTATTGTTCATTTGTTTATTTTAAGTAATATGTATATACTAATTGAAAAATATCTCTATATACAAAGTTATGGACTAATAATCAACTACAGATGGATTGATTTAAGAGCACAAGTAAATTATTCTTAATAAACAAAGATAATTTAAGAGAAAATGTAAAAGGTATACATTGAATTGACTCTTTCCTGGGAGATGCATATTTTTAAAGATATTTTCACATAGTACAAACAAAAGAATCATATTTGACAGTTATTAAAACTATGAAAATAAAACAAATCTGTTGAGGCTGAGATGTTTTAAGGAAGGGAATGATATCATTAACTTCATAGAGAGGCAGGGTGCAGAACGTCAAGGACTAAAAGAGAGCAGACAGTAAATAAAAAACCATTTGGTGAATATGGTAGACATGATGGAAACAGGGTTTGGTAAGGCTTTTCCTGCAAGAATGTTTACAAGAAGGCAACAAAGAAAAACACTAGTGTCAGGCAGAAGGCTCAACAGGTAAAAGCATTTGTCCACTAAATCTTGCCCAAGGACCAGTGTTCAATCTCAAGTCCAAATCTTGATAACAACCACACTGCCAAGAAAATGCACACACACACATACACATACACACAGAGTGAGAGACAGAGATAGAAACACGGAGAGAGACAGAGAGACAGAAGGAGAGAGAAAAGGCAAAGCTGTTTTAAAGTACTACAGACACAAAATGGCCAATAGTGAATTTGTAATAACTTATAGAGGAAAGAATGAAAAACTAAGCAGAAAAATAGAAAACAAACCATTGTATCTAAGAACATTTTTCAGGAAATATTGGTGAATTTCTAAGGGTTTAGAGTTAGTGTGGCAGCATCAGAGGACTGTAGGATCAGCAGACAAGAAGGATGTCCAATGTGAGAAGCTGCTTGCTGAAACTGCTCGTTAGGAACTGCTGCTTAATTCCCCCAATGAAAACTTTTACAGCCAATGGTGCCATGGCACTCTGTGCATGGTTCTGGAAAACACAGGTTACAAATCAATAACTGTTTTCAACCTTCCCACATCTAGCTTTGTTAAAAATGATCCCAAGTCTTATTTTCAAACTTACCAATGTATAACGGGGAGTTTTCAGGTTTGGCAAAATCTTCTATGTAAGAAATGCCCAAGGGCATGATGGGAGTTTCACCAATTCCACGGATAAGATTTCCTACCAGTACATATATCCACATTAAGGATTTAATTTCTTTTTCACAGTCTACATTAAAACAACAGAAAATCATATTAGCATTTTGACAGTCAAGTGTTACTGACAGTTAATTCAAATTTGTCTTTGTTTCTTGAGGCCAAAAGCCTATGATGACCATCAAGTAACTTATGTAACTATGCTAGCAATGAATCTTTGAGTCACCCCTATTTTATATTTTAAAAGAATACTTAGCTATGATAATTACCACTTTAGAGGAGAGATAACTTTACATCTCTTCTCAATTCAGTGTTTAGTGGCAACATATTGGTTATAAGAATTTACACCAAAAAAATAAGCAAGTAGTAAAACCAAGATTTTGTTCACTCAGTTTTCCACCAACTAGTAGACCCAGTTAGTTAATATGTACACTGCATAATTTCTCCACAACAATGAGGATTGAAAAAGAAGCACACGTGTACTTATGTCTAACAGTTCATGTTGTACTGATATAATACAGAGAGAATATTGATGGAAGTTTGAATTCCGCATAGCCTCAATTACTCCATAATAAATAAATATTTACCTGAAGAATAGACATATTTTTCCTATAGATCTTATCTTTTACTGTCAACATAATACTCCCACAATTGTTTAACACTGGGATAACATAAACAAGGCCAAATGGATGGGAAAGGTCAAAGGTGAAATCATTGAGTAATTGCATGCACCTTCCACACTTAAGCTAAATGAACTGCCACTCTGTAGGGAAGCTCAACTTGGTGTTTTTGGGGAAGTAGACAAAGTACTCTCTCTTTGGGCTGATCAGTGAATGCCCATAAATATCCTAAGCACAGTTGGGTTTTGAAGTCTAAGTCTTATTATTCTTGATTAAAGTAAAATCCATTTCCATCTCTATGTATTCAAATTCTTATCTTTGATAAGCATGATGATTTCAGTCTACAGATCACAGAATGACTCTCAACCATCTTATAGGGCAGAACTAAAAGTATCAGACTTTGGAGGCTCATGTGATTTCCTGGGGCATTGAACATGGAAGATTTTAACTTATCCACCAAAATGCAAGGAACACAATGGGTGGATTTCCAAAGGTTGGTTCAGGAGACAAAAATGAGCAAGCATTGAGGTCACTATTTCACCTTGCTTTACTTATATGGTTTCTGTAGCTCAGATGGCTGCTCTTTGACTCTCAAATTATTTTGATCTCCACAGAATCCCTGAGAGTAGTGACATGACCTCTGTGTGATTACTTTGGGGCTGAATGCCTGTGAGACCTGGTGGGAGGACAGAAACCAGGCAAGTCAAAAACCCCAACAAGCAGGTCCTCGTGTTACAACATTCCAACCCTGGAGACTACTGCAAAATCTGTGGCATGGATCTAGCATAAGAGGGAGAAAGTTTGGCCTGAGGCAATCCTGCTGAGATAGTATCAGACTATGTGTCCACGAGATGCATTGGGTCTTTTAGTATATGTGACTTTAAAAATACTCTTTAAAATGTGTTACCTTAAAGAGCATGGGTGCACCATGTTTGTGCAGATGCCCAAGAAGGACAGAAGAAGGCACCCAATTCCCCAGAACTAGATTGACAGGGTTTTGAGAAAAATATGTTGTCATTGCTGGGAACAAATCAGGCTCTCTGGAAGCATGTTATGGAACTCTGAATGGAAATGTCCCCATTTAGAGGCTCAAATATTAAATACTTAGTCTCCAGTAAGTGGTATTTGGGGAGGTGGAGGAAGAATGTCACTGGAGATAGCCTTAAAGAGCTTGGAGCCTGACCCTACTTCCAGGTTTTTCCCTCTCCCTTACATTTATAGTTGAGATGTGAGCTCCTAATTTCAGAATTTCAGGCTCCTACTGCCACTTTCCCTACCATGATTGATTCTCATTCCTCTGGTGATGTGGGAGTCCCCTCTGTGTGCTGTCATTACCATTAATGAATAAAGAAACTGCCTTGGCCTGTTGATAGAGAAGAATTTAGGTAGGTGGGGAGGACTGGACTGAATGCTGGGCAAAAGAAGGGTGGAGTCAGAGAGACACCATGGAGCTGCCAGAGTCAGACATGCTGAATCTTTGCCGGTAAACCACTGCCACATGGCAATATACATCTTAACAGAAATGGGTTAAATTAATATAAGAGTTAGACAATAAGAAGCTAGAGCTAATGGGCCAAGCAGTGTTGTAATGAATATGGTTTCTGTGTGATTATTTCAGTTCTGGGCAGCCATGACAAACAAGCGGCCTTCCTCTTACACTCAGGCTTTTCCACCTGTGGGTTGTGACTATTTTGGGGATGACCCTTTCACAGGGTTGAAGACTACTTGATAACCTGGATATACAAAATGAAGGAGTAACAAAATAATTTTATTATTCATGGTCCTCACAGTTAAAGTATTGAGCATTAGGAAGATTGAAAACTACTGCTTTAGCATCATAAACACAAATATATTCTTCTGTGTATAAGGTCCCTTGCTGATGTGGGAGTGTCATATATCAATCTGTTGATTTCATTGGCTAAGCAATAAATAAACTGCTTGGCCCCATTGGTTAGAACATAGGTGGGTGGAGTAAACAGAAGAAAATGCGAGGAGGAACAGGAAGTGAGGTGAGAAAGCATGCAGTTCTGCTCAGAGCCAGACGTCTCAGAGAGAGACACCATGCTCCTGTCTAGCGGGCAGACGGGATAGCTCTGCTCTCTGAGGCCGAGGGATGAAACTCCGACTCAAGATGGATGTAGGCTAGAATCTTCCTGGTAAGCGCACCTCATGGTGCTACTAACATGATTAGAAATGGGTTAGTCCAGGCGCGAGAGTTAGCCTAGAAGAGTCATGATAGAAATGGGCCAAGCAGTACTTAAATGAATACAGTATGTGTGTTGTTATTTCGGGCATAAGCTAGCCACGTGGAAGCGGCTGGGGTGTTGGGGACGCAGCCCCGCCGCTGTTATTTCAACAGATGGCTGCCCAACGTGAGGCTAACTGAATCCACAAAAAGCCTGAGAAAGCTTGGGAAAGAATGGAGTGAAGCATGTTTTCTTGGTAGCAGTGATTTCTCGAGTCTGCCCTGCTTGCTAGAGTCAAGCAAGAGCTCTCATCTGAGAGAGGCTTCCTGACTCTGCTTCAGCTGCAAAACCCTGTGGCTCTTAAAAGGTCCTGCCACGAAACACTTAAATGGTGTTGACAAAAAGCTGAAACGCATGCTTTTCGGTTTTCAGCCGTAGCATAAAAAAAGCTGACCCATTTTAAAATGCCGGCTTTCTGGGCTGTCCTGCCAGGGAAAACTCTGACTCTTTTACTCAGGCGATTTGTGTGGTTTACAAGCACAGGCTGCCGAAGTTCGCTTGCTGGCAGGGACCTTAAAACACTGTAGAGTTGTGGCACTGAAGGCGGCTCTGGCCGGTACCTCAGCCACAAGGTTGGAATGGCAGAAAGCTAAGGAATGGACTGGATCTAGCTGGCAAAGCCACGGCTTTAGTCCTACTGAGATTGCTTGGTAAACTGAAGACTCATGTATTCAGAAAAAGAGAGAGATATACAGTAAAGAGTGATTCAAAAACAGAAAATTTCTAAATGATTTACAGTGTGTTGAAAATATATGCAGACTAAAAGTTGAAGTTCTTAAAGTAAAAAACAATTAAAAAAGGAAGAGAGTTGTTGTGTGTGGTAGTACACGCCTTTAATCCTAGTGCCTAGAAGGCAGAGACAAACAGATCTCTGTGAGTTCAAGGTGTGGTAGCATACACCTTTAATCCCAATGCCTGGGAGGCAGAGACGGAAGGATCTCTGAGAGTTCTAGGACAGCCTGGTCTACAGAGTTATTCCAGGACAAAGATACAGAGAATATAAAATAAAAGTAAAAATAAATGAAATAAAGGTTAAAATAAAGCGTACAAAGATGGAAAATACACAGAGAATCTTGATACTGTATGCTATTATGCTCTCTTTGAATTGTTTTAATGCTGAGGAAGGAGCAAAAGCTACTAAAAGATATTTGTTTATAAATGCTGCTGAACTAATCCGACACAGATATTCTGAAAATGCCTTGACTTTGCAATTTGGATCCAAGGACATGATACTTTGGAAAGTAGTTTCTTGTTTTCTTTTCACAGAGGATGAGACCCTGTTCATTTCTTCTATCCGGATATGGTATGATGGACCACGCCCTCCTGAATGGTTGCTGTAAAACATCTTCAGAAAATTGCTTCACTCAACTGCCAACTGAGATGAAACTAGCACACAGGTTACACCATGAAAGACCTAATTAACGACGCCCCCATTCAGCAGGAAGCAGTTCAGAGAGAAAAAACTGCGCCCATGTTCCCAAATATGGTTTATAAATGTTCCTTTACATTTAAAGGGGGATATGATATAGGTATGAATAATTTGCATTGCTAGAGATTTAAGGTCAATTTTGTTATATGTATTTCTGAACTTGATTACGGTACTGTGATTGTGGAGTTCACTTAAAAATGTAATGCATATAGGCTGTTAATAATCATCTATAATAGTCAAGTTTGTAGTCATGTTAGATTTTCTAGATGTGCACGGATATATTTCTGATAGGCATTCTTCATATCTTTCAAAGGCTAGAGAATATGGCATTTTAAATGTTTTAATAACTTAGTGTTTTTCATGACAATGAGACACGTCTGCTCCTGGCAGCACCAATCTACTTCGAGAGGAAGATGGGCATCGAAGAGGATCGTTATGGAGTTTGATAGCCATTTGGGCAAGAAACTGCTCTTGCCTGGACTATTGGGTAAACTGGACACAGAGAACCCGCAGAGAGAGGACTGATGAACTTGCCTAAAGGTGAGATGATCTTTCGGGGTTCCTGATTCATGAAAGAGTCTGCAAGACATTCTTCAGGACAAGCAGATAGTGACTGCCTTTGAAATTTCCTGCTTTGTGGAAATGTCTGCTGGAAACTATAGGCCTGTAGGCCGAAGATGGATGCCCCAACGGTACAGAGGAACTTTGGGTGATTGTCCAGGCAGCGAGATGTCTCTGTCATTTCTAGAGTTTTGAAAATTGTTCACTTTTTATTTGCTTAGGTAATATTGTATTTGCTATGTTACAGTTAAAGCCTTTCCTTTTTGTTTAAACAGAAAAAGGGGAAGTGATGTGGGAGTGTCATATATCAATCTGTTGATTTCATTGGCTAAGCAATAAATAAACTGCTTGGCCCCATTGGTTAGAACATAGGTGGGTGGAGTAAACAGAAGAAAATGCGAGGAGGAACAGGAAGTGAGGTGAGAAAGCATGCAGTTCTGCTCAGAGCCAGACGTCTCAGAGAGAGACACCATGCTCCTGTCTAGCGGGCAGACGGGATAGCTCTGCTCTCTGAGGCCGAGGGATGAAACTCCGACTCAAGATGGATGTAGGCTAGAATCTTCCTGGTAAGCGCACCTCATGGTGCTACTAACATGATTAGAAATGGGTTAGTCCAGGTGCGAGAGTTAGCCTAGAAGAGTCATGATAGAAATGGGCCAAGCAGTACTTAAATGAATACAGTATGTGTGTTGTTATTTCGGGCATAAGCTAGCCACGTGGAAGCGGCTGGGGTGTTGGGGACGCAGCCCCGCCGCTGCTATTTCAACACCTTGCCCATGGTAATCTACCAAACTAAAAGAAAATAAAATAGTACATGCAATAAATATTTTAATATGGAATCTGGTTATGTTTGTGGGACATGTATGGAGAGCAGTCACCATGCACTGACATAATCATTGGATTGATCTGTTAAAAGAGTCATAAAATATGTTGATGGAGTCTTAAGACTGGCAGTATTGAGAAGTACTGACAGGTAACAAGTGGTGTTAATTGAAAGAAGTTGGTCATCATGTTGGTATGTCTACAGAGGTTATATCTCACCAATTCCTGTATCATGCTTACCATTCTTCCTACCCACCATGAATTGAAGAACAGCATGAACAAAAGCTCAGCTCACTATGATATTCTACACATAAACATGGGGCAAAGTGACCATGGAATGAACCCTCCAAAACAGTAAGTTAAAACAAACTTGTCCTTCCTTGAGTTGTTTGGGATTTTGATCACGGTGATGTGAAAATTATTAATACAACTAAATTATAAATGGCAGAAGCCAGGACCACAGTGCATGAGCCCATAGGAAGTAAGGGAAGCACTACTGTTTGGTTCAACTGTAAAGTCATGCTTCTCTTAAAGAGGGAAAAGGAAACTAAAAGACAAGTTACTGTGTAATCAGTTAACTGTGAACAGTGACTATGCACCTGCTTTTCCATGGTGCTTCAGGCAAGCAGTACAGATCTGGGAAAGTTTCTGTCTGTGTATCTTATAGTATAATAACTGTGATGGCTAGTCTTTATCAACTTGACACAAGTCCAGATATACCTGAAAGAAAGTATCTTAATTGAGGAACTGCCTCCATTGGCCTGTGGGCATGTGTATGAGGCATTTTCTTCCTGGCTAATTGATGTAAGAATTCATAGAACACTGTGGGTCGCACCATCCTTGGGTACCTGGGTCTAGGCTGTATGAGAGAGGAAGCTGAGCAAGCCAGAGGACCTAGCCAGTATGAGGCGCTCCTTAGTGCTCTCTGCTTTGTTCTCTCTCCCCAGGTTCCCTCATGATTGGGTACAATTTGTAAGCTATATAACCTCTCCTACCTTTCTTGGATTTAGTCCATGTTTTATTACAGCAACAAGAAACCATACTAGACGAATCACATAGATCACATCATAAGTCTAGATCTGTCCTTATAGGTCATTTTCACTTGTAGGACTAACTCTACAATGGTGCTGGAGTAGATATATTTTGCTTATTTTTAAAATACACACATTAAGAAACAAAGGAGTCTTATTGAATATATTCAAACTCAGGGAGCACAGTATTTCTTGTTATTGCACAGCTCCCTTCTATGAAGAGGGAAATAAAGATTATTCATTTGTCTTAGTTGCCTACTAAACCCAGTGTCACATTCAAAGTCCTTCATAAAAGAGTGTTCTGTGCCTCAGTCTCTGAGAAAAAAGCAGTAAGAAGTACTAATCACCTTCTGGGTCTGGTATTGTTGTTAAGGTCGCACTTCTGTTTCCCGAACACAACAAGCTGTTTGAAGACAAGTTACTTGACGGTGAGGTCATTTTCTCATATTCGTATCTGTATGGACACAGAAAATATTCACCATGAGGACTTGAGGGCAAGGAGAGCATCTACAATTCACTGACTCCTGCTTTCCTAAAAACACAGTATCTAGAGGCCGTGCAGACATGTGTTCAGAGCAGTCATTCTGACCATCGTGAATCCCATTGCTGGGCCAGGGAGATGACTCAGCAGGAAAAGAACTCTCTGCAGAGCCTGATGACCTGAGCTCAGTCCTGGAAATCACATAAAGGTGGAGGAAGAGGAGTGACTCCATAAAGTGGTCCTCTAATCTCTACATGTGAATACCTACACTCACCATGCATCCACAGACACATATACATAGGCACACACACACACACACACACACACACACACACATACACACACAAATAAATAGAAACAGAAATCTGTATCATGAAGGTGTGCATGTAGTTGCAGGGCTGAGTTCCATAATGCATTATCAGGGAGTGGTGGTCCTTGCCTGCCATCCTAGCACTGGAGAGGTGGAGGCTCATGGTCCCCCTCAGCTATGTAGCTAGTTGGAGGTGAGATTGGGCTTCGCAAGAGCCTATCTGAAATAAAAACAAAAAATTATATAAACAAACAAGCAAACAAAAAGCAGAACCCAATTTTAAAAACTTGAATGAATAAAAATTATAAATATTTATTAATAATTAGTTATAGTTAGTTAATTTTATATAATTACATATTTAAATAATAAATCTTAATAAATATTTAAATAATAAATATCATGAAAAGAAATTGTGTATCACCAAAAAAGTGCCCCTTCTTTATAGTTAGCTCTCAAGCCTCTACATGTAGGTGACATAACATTCAGGTTCTCTAATACCAACTCTGTGATTTCTAAATGACTATTTCCTAGAAATCAGCCGGGAGAGATAAAGAACAAAAGCAAGAAAGAGAAAGAGACTCACTAAAGTATCATTGAGACGATAAATGCTTTAGAGAGACAAAAAACAATGACACAAATCAAGAGAGTTGCTCTGCATTTTCTGAGCTGTGGTCGTATTCTCCCTTTCTGAGAATTCCAACAATCATTCTGACAATGTACTCATTAATTTCAACAGGAAAAAGAGTTCATGTGTCACAAGAGGTGACAGACTCCATCTTGTGGCAAGGCCGTGTCATGAGAAAGAAAATGTGCTAATGTACTTTGGTCAGAAAATGACAGACTGCAGCGTAGAATAGAACGTGTCCAGCTAAGACTCTTCTGATTGTATGCATGCTGGATTTCCTTTGTTTCTTTTTATTTATTTATTTAGATATAAGTGTTCAACATTCTAATTTTTACGCTGCATACTATAGCACAGAAGTCATGCCAGCTACTCCCAAGACCTGCTGCCTGGATGTCCCCACAGAGCTTGCCAATGAAGTGTGGACAGGAGCCTGTGTCTCCTTTCTCATGACCCAGTGAGGACAGGTCAGCTTCAAAGAATTATCACCTTTGGCAGAAGATGGTAAAGTTTAATAATAGTCAAATATTTCTTGACATTAATTTGAATAAAATAGAATGTAAAAAACAATTTTAATTCCATGTGCATACTTTCAATTCTCCGCAAAAACACTGAGAGGCAAAAATATCCTTCATTTCATTCATTATCCAATTTATGTAAGGTTGTATGCTCAACATCTATTTATTCTTAACTGACAATAAAAGGGCAGAAAAAAGGTCAAAATGAAAAAGGGGAATGGCAATTTCATGGCAGATAGAGAAATCTAGAGATGAGGATGTAGTTCAATTAGTACATTAGTGCCTGGCAAACACCAATCCTGGGTTTAATCCTAAGCACTCAATAAAACCAAGCATGATGGATCAGGCCTATAATTATAGCACTCAGGAGATTGAATAAAAAAGAAAAGAAGTTCATGTTTGTCCTTAAATACAGAGTACATTCAAGGCCAATCCGAGCTACATGCGATTGTCTTTCAAAAAATGAAATATATTTATATATGACTTGTGAAATGCCAGATACCTTTGTGGTTACAGTTGCCTGTGTGCAAGTCTGATAATCTAGATTGCATGTCAGGTCCCACAGAGTAGGCAGAGAGACACTACTCTTGAGAGTTGTTTCCTGACCTCATATGAAAGCACACACACTCCTTCACCAGAGCAAAATAGGTGAAACCAAATTTAAAAAAAAGTCTTATTGATGGATTAAAAATGTGGTCACTTAAACTCAATAATCTTGAGATTGGGATATGCATGTAAGAAAGGCCCCTGAATGAGAGCACAAGGGAAATATAACTATCATGATTCAGGGAACAATAGGGAATGTTTCAGGTCTCTACTGAAAACTGCATGAAGAGACTCCAAACTCAAGGCCCAGCTGAGTACTTGAAGCAAAGTCTAAAGTGAGGGGTACAGTGTACATAAGTAATTTCAAGATCCTCAGGTTCATCCTCCAGCTCTCCAAATGGAAAGGTTAAAAGGTAGGAAAAGATCCACACTGCTACAATGGGGACACAGAGGACAAAAAGAAGAATCATTTCCTTTTAAAACTCCATGCACCAAAAGATGCTGCTCCCCTTCCTTTCTAGCTGATAGCCAAGTTTCTATATATTTAGAAAGTGCAAAGAATTTCTGCCTAGGATCATAATTTGCACATGCTTCTGAGATAGATTAACATCAGCCAGTCCATCTCACTCACCAGCCAGTCCAACTCAGACAGAACCCAGTCCATCTCAATCACCACTCAGTCTAGATCAGTCATGATTCAGTCCAGATCAGTCACCACCCAGTCCAGCTCAATCACCAATCATTCCTGTCTCAATCACCGGTTGACTCATCCTACTGAAAAAGACAAACAACTCACATTAACCAAGTCTATTCTTTATACAGAATTTCTATGGTGTAGGAGGTTTTTCTGCTCATGTGTTGCTTTCATTGGTTAATGAATAAAAAAACTTTCTTGGCCTAGTTGATAGGGTGGATCTTAGGTAGGCAGAGAAAACAGAATTGAATGCTGGGAGGAAGAAGTGCAGAGTCACAGAGAAGCCATGGATCCTTTGCCTGAGATGGATGCTGGTTAGAATCTCTTGTAAGCCACTGCCATGTGGCAATACACAGATTAAAGGAGATGGGTTAATCAAATATGTAAGAGTTAGCCAATAAGAAGTTAGAATTAATGGCCAACCAGTAATTTAATTAATACAATTTCTGTGTGGTTATATTGGGTGTAAGCTAGGTGGGTGGCCGGGACAAACAAAGGGTCCCTCTCTCCTTACATTTCTATTTAGCTTTATGTTGTTATTCTTTCTTAAGTATTTACAAATAATGAAATGTCATCTATGGGAGACACTATTACAGTAAGTAAAAGACAAACAAAAACTACACTTGAAGAAGCCAGAGGCACACATACAGAAGAAGAGAATCACATAGAAAAAGAGGTCTTGAGAAAATCAAAAAGATGTTACTTCAGAGGAAAGGTAAAGAGGTGTCCTTGACAATATAAATTTACACATCCTGAATTGAAGAGCCTGGATGATGAAGCTGAATTTCCCAGAAAGTAGCTAAGAGATTCAAAGACATGATGTTAGAAATTTGGCAATATATGAATGAAATCTAGGATTCCATTGAACATGTAGTAGCTGAAGAAGAGGAGGAGGAATATATCATCAGAGAGAAAAGAGTAAAAAAAATCTTTACTAAATGTCTTGACCAAAAGCAACTAACTGATGGAGATGGCAAAAAACTTAAAGCAATATTCATCAGTGTCAAACTGTGGAGATAAAAGAGAAACCAGTCACAGTAGTTAGAATACCAATTATAATATCAGAATGCACAAAATTTGAGACAATGTCTCCAAAGTCTGTAGGGAATTTTTTTTTCTCTACAGAAAAATGTGAGAGAAAGTAAACAGGAAATCAGAGGGTACGGTGTTCCACTAGTGAGTAATTAAGCATAAGAAAGAGGCAAAGAATGGTTGTGGTGGGGTTCATCTTTGTAATGTAATACCAGTTCTTGGAAGACTGAGTCAGGAGGATCACCAAAAGTTTGAGAGGATCACAAAAATTTGAAGCCAGCCTAAGCTAAATAATGAATTCCAACCTGGACTTCATAGCAAGATCTTATCACACACACACACCCACACACACACACACACACACACACACACAAAACATAGCAGCACTAGGGAGATGATTCAGTGTTGCAGAGCACTTGATGCTCTTGAAGAGAATCTAGGTTCTTTTTCTAGCACCCACAGAGTAGCAGGCAACCATCTGTAACTCCAGTTCCTGGGAAAAATTACATACTCTTCTGATCACTGCAGGCAACGGACACAATTTAGTGTGCAAATGAAACACTCACAAATATAATTAATTAAAGATCTTAAAAATGAAATGATAAAAGCAAATAATGAAAAAGTAGTGTGAGATAATGGTCTGTATTCAGTCAATTATATTTTAAATAAACTCTGATTGGCCAGTAGTCAGACAGGACGTATAGGTGGGACAACCAGACAGGAAATGGACTTGGGTCAATGAGAACAGGAGCATTCTGGGAAGAAGGAAGCCCATTCCTTTGCAGTCCTGACCGGACCACAGAAGCAAGATGTGACTGCCTTGCTGAAAAAGGTACTGAGCCATGTGGCTAACAAAAATAAGAATAATGGGCTAATATAAGTTATAATAGTTAAAAAGAAACCTGAGCAACTGGGCCAATCAGTTTATGATTAATGTAGACCTCTGTATGATTTCTTTGGGACTTAACGATTGCTGGAACCAGGCAGGACAGAACTTTCAACAACAAATGGTGCTCAATGTGTGGACAACTGCATGCACATAAAGCCTGACAGAGCTAGGGAAGTAATTCTAGACAAAAAAGAATAGAGTTAAGCATGACTAATTGATAGCAGCATTACCTCAGGTAGGCTCTTCTTTCTAGAGGTAAGCACACTCATTTAAGAGAGGCTTTCTTACTCAGTTTTAGCTGTAAAAGCTTGCAGTTCTTTTAAGATGTCCTGCCATGAAACACTTAAATGGTGTTGATAAAAAGCTGACCATATGCTTTTTGGATTTCAGCTGTATCAGTAAAAAAAGTCATGCCATTTTAAAATGCTGGCTTTCTGTGTTGATGCTTTCTTCCTGCAAGGGACTTTAAAATTCCGTAGAGATTGCAAGTTTCTTTGCCGGGTGGTGGTGGCGCACGACTTTAATCCCAGCACTCGGGAGGCAGAGGCAGGTGGATCTCTGTGAGTTCGAGACCAGCCTGGTCTACAAGAGCTAGTGCCAGGACAGGCTCCAAAGCCACAGAGAAACCCTGTCTCAAAAATAAAATAAAATAAAATAAAATTCCGTAGAGTTGTGGCAATAAACATGGCTACAGCCAGTACCTCTGCTATGAGGCTGGAATCTCTGAAAGCTAAGAAATGGGCTGGATCAAGCCATCAAAGCCACAGCTTTAATCCTTTCCATATTGCTTAGCAAATTAAAGACTCACATGGTTAGATAAAGAAAGATAAACAATAAAAAGATATTCAAAGACAAAAAAGACCTCTAAATGGTTTACAGTGTGTTAAATATATATATAGGCTTGGGAGAGAAGAGAAAATTTTATCATCCTTAAGAAAAAAAAAGAGAGAGTAGTTGGGTGTGGTGGCACACAACTTTAATCCCAACATTTGGAAGACAGAGGCAGGCAGATCTCTGTGAGTCCAAGGCATAGTAGCACACACCTTTAATCCTAACACTTGGGAGGCAGAGATAAGGGATCTCTGTGAGTTCAAGGACAGCCTGGTGTACAGAGTGAGTTCCAGGACAAAGATACACAAAATCTTGTCTCAAAAAGCCAAAAAGTAAAAAATAGAGGTTAAAATAAAGCCACATAAAGATGAAAAATACACAGAGAGTCTGGATACTATAAGTTATTATGTTCTCTTTAATTGTGTAAATGATGAGGAAAAAACAACAGCTGCCAAAAGATATTTGTTTATAAATGCTGCTAAACTAATCCAAGATAGATATTTAAAAATTTTTATTCTATGCAATAAAAACAACATGCATAGACCTAGCACATAATTTCTTAGTTTTTACTTCAGTAAAAAAAAAAAATGAGAAAGGTTTGTAAATCTCTTTGTTTTTATTACTATAAAAAAGCTGTTATGACATCACCAATCGCTTACATGTACAAATATCAACTCTATACATGATTTGTGCCCTGGGAATCATTTCATCTAATGAGTTTGAAAGCTTCTCTGAATACGCAGTTACATCACAGCTTTGCCATAGCTGTGAAAGCAGCTCTGGCCCCAGAACATGGGGGACACACTTGCACATAACAGTCATCAGTGTAAAAAGAAAAAGGAACTGAATATCAAACGTTAACCGACCTTTCTAATTTGACAGTTTACGGCAATGAGACTTAATTGGTTTCTTGTGCCTACTCACAAAAACAGCTCCATTTTCTGTCTTTTAATTCTCGGGGATTGTTTCACACTGCGAAGGATGAGATCACTTTGTCCAACTTCAGCCATTTGCTCTTCCCAAGACTTCATTTCATTATCATAATGAATTCTATTATCTTTAGAAAGCTGAATGTACACCTGCCTTTGATCACTAGGTAGATTTTTCCAAGCCTGATTCATAGTCTCCAGTTTTCCCTGAGCAGAGTCATCTTAAGCCTATTGGAAGCTTTCAGATAATAAATGTTTTATGCTAATCGAGGTATTTTTGGTTTTCCAAGCAAAATTAATTCTCTCCTATTCATTGAAACTCTTTTTTAAACGTTTTTGCCTGACTTCTTTCTCAAAAGAACCAGCTGAGTTGGTGTTACGTCTTTAAACTTGCTCATAGCTTCTTTGTACACTTTCCATTCTGCCTTAAAATTAGCTTCCAATGCTTTTTTTTTTCTGCATCCGGTAGTTCCCTCCATGTAGCCACAATTTTTCTACGAGTTCTCCAAGTTTTGCATCTGCGTGTCTAGTTTTAAATCTGGGTAGCTGTTCTGTAGAAAATCGAAGTGATGAAGTCACAGGTTTCTTTGGGTAATTATCCACGTTGGATAAAAAATATTTCAGAATACAGACAAGGCTGAGTAGCAAGGGCAAGTTATCCTCCCAGCCCTCGCACATCTCGGCGCCCCAGTGTCCGAGGGCCTTTAGCGTACCCCTCATTTCCTGGAACAGGGCCATCAGTCAGGCCAACTATGTGCTGATTCGGTGCCACTTGCTCACAGCTGAACATGTTGCCTGGGAACCCTGCCGTTTGTTATCATGTCCTCTGAGGGGAAGGCACTATGGGAAGCCCAGACTACCCATTGGAGGCAGGGCAGACCTAGGTATTTTAAAAATACCTTGACTTCAAAACTGAACTCAAAAGGTACGTTACTTTGGAGGATAGGTTTTGCTTTTGTTTTCACAGAAAATGAGAAGCTGTGGATTCATTCTGAGTTAAAAGAAAAATCAGGTTTGATCAAGAAATAGCACCTGAGAAATTTCCAGCAAGAAGAAATAGCTTAGAATGCATAGTTCTATATCCAAAATAGCCTAAAGTGATCAAGACTAACAAGATACTCCAGTTAGGACTTGATCATAATTCTAAATTTTCTTTAGGTTCCAATAATATTATCAATGTCCCCAACCAGCAAAAAATAGCCTGGAAAAATGCACCCACATTCCCAAAAAATGGACTATGGATATTCTTATTAAAAAAAAAGAGGGGGAAGTGGTGTGGGAGAAAGGTCTGTACTCTGTCAATTATATTTTAAATAAATGCTGATTGGCCAGTAGCCAGAAAGGACCTATAAGTGGAATAACCAAACAGGAAGAAGAGGCAGGTCAATGAGAACAGGAGAATTCTGGGAAGAAAGAAGCCCATTCTTCTGTAGTCCTGACCAGACCACAGAAGCAAGATGTGACTGCCTTGCTGAAAAAGGTACTGAGCCATGTGGCTAACAAAGATAAGAATAATAGACAAATATTAGTTATTAGTTAAAAAAGAAGCCTGAAATAATGGGCCAATCAGTTTATAAATAATGTAGCCCTCTGTGTGATTTCTTTGGGACTTAACTATTGCGGGAACCAAGGACAGAAATTCCGACAACAAAAAAGAGTAGAGGGGAGGCAGTAGGAGAAGAAGATAAGGGAAAGAAGCCAAACAAATTCATTCTGACACCCAGGCAAGCAAAAGAAAGAACTGAAAACTATCCATACAAAGCAGAAATGGTTTAACATAATTTAAATTTTACAATTTTCTGTGTAAGACACTTCGCTAAGCAAGAAAATAAAAATTAATATTTACATTACTCTATCTCTCACTCATCTGTGATTATATCAAACAGCAGACTCCTTGTATCTGGAGTGTCTAAATTATCCTGATGAGTGATGCAGCACAGGTTTAGGCAGACTCAGAGGATCCATTCAGTTGTTTTCAACTTCGTGAAAGCAGTGTTTCAAACCCCATGTCACAGTAAACTGGATTGGACCTTAAGGAGACTGAAGGTCATAAGATTCACAAATCATATTGGTAGAGTGAAGACCATATCTTCTAATTTCCATTTTAGCATTCTGTACTTTGGGGGAGCATTGCTCTTCCCAGGGAGGAAATTCTGAGCCTCATTTCATGTAGGGAAGAGTGGAACCTAAAATTTAATCAAAGGCTGGAATACTCACCGTCCCATCAGGAAATGAGGTAGTGATATTAAGAAACACCCTAGGCCCATAACTACACAACCAGCACCAATCATGATAGGCCTGTGCAGTTTTGTTCCAAAATAACTCACGAATATAATCAACAGAAGGCTTCCTAGGAGAGGGGAATGAGAATCTTGTTTCAGTAAAGTATTAGCAGATCATAGAAAACAGCCTCTTCATTGTTTAAATAAACACCTTAAGAATTCACTATCTGTGTGTGTGTGTGTGTGTGTGTGTGTCAGTTGTGACCCTGATGAAAACTTCTCTTCCATTCTAAAGAATATTAAATGCTTTATTCAGGAGTATCCAGCTCTTGGTAAAGCATAAAAAAGCAGATGTCAGCCTACACATCATCTCTGACCTCTTTTCTCATGCCTACTCTAACTCTGCAGAATCAAATGGATTTATTTTTTAAACTTAGTATTCAGAAATTCCTTAATTGTTCAACATGGTCTATCATGATGTCTGCTTCTACTGTCACATCCTCCCTTAGACCAGGCAATACTATTAACAGAAATGTCAGAGTCCTAACCATCCAAATGTGTTTTATGTCTAGATAGCAGGAGTCAAAACTTCAAATGAAAAATTCATCTCTATGGTTTAGGAGAAAGCTTAGGTTTAAAACTCAGTGGGAAACCTCATTTGACTTAGGGGCCCTTCATAAACATGCTTAAGAAATAAAAGAATAAGTGTGGCCTGGTGGCACAGAGCTGCCATCCTCAGTCATAGGGGTTGGTAAGAAAGGAAGACTGAAAGATCAAAGGTGGCCTGGACTACAGAGGGAGTTCAAGACCAGTATGGGAATCTTACTGTGAACTTCCTATAAATAAAATGTAAATAAAGGAACTGGACATACATTGGTTGAATGTTTTGTCTAATATATGTGAGACTTAGGTCCATTTAATCAGTATTATTCACAGAAGAAAGGAGACTTTAAAAGAAACAAACATAAATAAGCACTCTACAAATCTCATATTTTTAGTTTGGTGAATATTTACTGTGCTCATACTATATAAAAAGTAAGGATCAGAAAACTCAAACACACTTGTTAATGTCTTAGAAAATATCTCAGTGATCTTAAATATCTCAAAAATATTTGAAGACTGTTTGTCTTTCAATTCTATTTCTCTCTAGTCTGCTATCTACATAGAAGAAATGCTGCATTATTTTGAATGGTATGTGCAATACCTTTGTGTATTTATTTTGCTGTCTCTCTCCAAGACCTGTCGTTGAGATCATCAAGCAGAAGGTAATGTCCCAGGATACCTATTGCTTGAACTCTGAGCATCTTTCTAGTCTATTGATGAACAACCATGAATGCACAGAATTTTGTCTGAAATCTCTATTTTTGAAAGGAAAAGCCTCCCTTCTTCATATTAGGCTTAGATGGCCTTTACATTGCCTTGCTATCTCCCTCAAATAATTTGTGGGAAGGTATGTGGGAAATGGTGCTGTCTAGGCCCCGAGAAGGTTGCTGGCAAAACTAGCAAAACTACCATTTGGTAGGGAAAGGCCTACCAAATGCTGCATTCACTGGTCAATGACTGCATTTAAGACTTCCTTAAATCACCTGCCAGTCAGTGATGGTATTGTCATTTTCAACGTTAATTAGGACTTTTTTACCTTTAGTTTAAAAACCACTGATTTCACAGAAATTAGAATTTTCCAAGAACTAGGAGAAGAATTGTTATCAATAAGTATTAACTGGACATTAGCATTTGAGTTTGTGGTAATGCAGAAGGCAATAGTGACTTGAAGAATCATCATTCTGTCTCCAAAAGGCTTATAACCTTGTGGTTGTTGTAAATACTGCAAAAAGTCATGCAACCAATAATTACTAAAAAATCAGATGTAGATAATAGTTGCCTTTTTAAAAAGCATGAATATTACTTCCTGATAAAATGTTTAAATGCTCTGATAATTATACTTCAGTGTAATTGCATTCCTTTTGACCTATATAGTTTCATTTTGTACAATTAAAATTTCTTAAAATCAGGTGGTATTGGGTTTTCAATAGGAGTCCTTAGCATAAAAAGATCATGACACTCTTCAAAACCCATACTGGCTCTCTGGCACCAGAAGAATAAAAGACACATTCCAGAGCAAGCTATAGTCTTTTCCCATTTTTCATCTCTGCACACTTCTCCAGGTTCATGTTCTAACAACTTACATCTTCCCATATCTCAGGGCTGACTTGATCCAAACACAAACTATTTGATGGTTCACCCCTGTACACATCTCCCCATCATATTTACCTGTCCGTTTCTCCCCCCGGATCACCTTTTCCCCTTCAGGATATTGTCTTCCCTAGCACAATGTCTTCCATAGAACCTTGGATAATGAATGAAAAGCACGTGCAGCATCTAACACACTAGAACACGACTGAATCTATAAAAAGTCTATGTAAGACATTCATCCTGACAGCACTGGGGAAACCTAGGACACACGTAAGACGTTTTATCCTGGGAGATAAAATGGAACAATCTCAATGTGGGTTAGTTACTTCACAGTCCTGATTTTCATGGATGTTTTGGTTGAATACATTTAAAAAAATTCACTTTGAAGGAAATAAAAACTAAGAACAAAAGGTTTCCAGGTCACTTTGTTTATAGAAGGCATCTTCCCTCCTTCATCGTTTGTACTGTCATATTCCAGTTCATTACCCTCACTACCCAAATCTTTGGAATTGTGTCTGACACAACTCAGACACAGGAAACCATCTTCATCTTCCTCAGTATCTATGAGTGGAGAGCTGCCAACTTTCCAGGCACAGTGGGGGCAGAGAAGCATTTGCTCTTTCCTTCAGAACACCAGTTCCTCCGTGCTCCCACAAAAACCTTCTAAAATGCTTTGAAAAAGGCCTTAATGTCTGTCTGAGTTATCTAGTGGTAGAATTAGATATTAATACTCTAAATCTTATTTCAATTGTCAGAAAAAGAGGCCATATCAGGGTATATAGTAAAGAATATATATTATCTTGGGGACATTTAAATCAATGGTTACTCCACACCCAGACCTGTTCAATCACATCAGAAAGCATGTAATTCAGTCAGTTTAGAAAACCTTATGCAGGAAATTAGGAGAGACTATCAATACACAATAATAAGTAAATGTAACTCACCAATCTCAAAACTCCCATTGATAAATCCAACTACAGATGTGGGGATATTGAATTGTCTCTCTATTTGTGTGAGCATGGAAACCATATATATTCCGGATATTGATTTGGCTAGATATGCCACTGTTAATGCCAACAGAAATATCTAGGAAGAAAAATGTTTAAGAAAAAGTGAGAACTTTGTTTTCCAATTATATATCTGCCACCTACTGACAAAACAGCCTATACCATGAGGTTTGCTTCCAAATTAAACAGTCCTTGAACATGGAAGAAAATTTAAAATGTAATCTCTCCTTTACCATATTGTCCTCACTCTGGAAATGCAGTTAGAATAATAGGTTAGCAGCGGTGAGGTTTTAGAAAGGCATGTCTGCCTTTTTTTTTTAAATCAGAGTACCTTATTCATACAGAAAGACATAAAGTTACTCAATGTAAGACACAGTCACTGATGGGTCTTCAACATTATAAGGTTATCTCCAAGACAAGTGCTGTCCACTTTAATGAAGGTAGGACAAAGAAAACAAAATTAAACCAAAGCATATTTCTGTTCATGTTTTCAGGAATGACTAGTCTCTGGATGTCCTTGACTACAGTGATACTTTGTATGTAATATAATAAATAAACTTTTCTGAAGATCAGAGTGCATAATTAAGCCACTAGTCAGTCACAGAGACCAAGCAGTCATGGCACACACCTTTATCCCAGCACTTGGGAGACAGAGGCAGACAGATCTCTATGAGTTCTAGGCTACCTGGGCTATACGAGACTGTATCTTTCTAAAAGAAATTTAGATCTTACACAAAGGTGATCCCATCAGTTGGGATCACATGCCTTTAATCCCAGAATTGAGGAGGTAGAGACAGAAGTGATATGGTTGGGTGGAAAAAGAAATACAAGGCAGGAGGAGACAGGAGTTCAGGATCAGTCTGAGGCTTCAGAGAGACAGATGCAGTTTCAGTATTCAGTCAGAGGTTGCAGTCTAGGGTTTCATAGAGAGAGAATTCAATCTGAGGATTCATGGAAACAGGATCACACTTTAGTGTGAGGATTTTATAGAGGTAAAAGGTCTCTCCAGTGTCTGGCTGCACGGCTTCTCTGATTACTCAGCTTTCACCCCTAATATCTGACTCAGGAATTTTATTATTAAGAATAATGAGAGTTTGTGCTACATCTGGTGAACAACTTTTGGGGTGAGAAATACGGAAAAGCTGCTTGCACATGGTTTTGCATCCACCAGCATAGGCTGCAGCTACACACAGTCAGAGTCACCACCTGACTAGGTTTTCCTTTCTTCTCTCCTGGTAGACTTTTCTGGACCCCCCTTCTCTGACCACTGCTTGAACCTGCTCAGGCTCCTACTGTTCTATGCAGGCACAGTCAGCCTCACCCTTCACCAGCATAAGAATTGTCACTGGTGGCACATTTGTTGAGACAATTGGGATTCCTTAAAGGAAGAATTTAAAGAGAGCTTTTTCCCATTAAAAGGTGGGAAACACTATTATGATGTGACACTTAGGTCTCTGTATGAGTATGCACTTCATGATTTAAAACTGAAACAAATAGATGAAAAGAGGAGACAGGAGCTCAGCATCAGTCTGAGATTTCAGAGAGACAAATACAGTTTAAGGATTCAGTCAGAGGATGAAGTTTGAGGCTTGTAGACAGGGCATTCAGGATCACACTTCAGTCTAATGATTTGGTAAAGGTTCTCTCTAGTAGCTGCACTACTTATCTGATCTCTCAGCTTTCACCCCTTAATAGATATCTGACTCTGGACTTTTATTATTAAGAACTATTAGAAGTTGTGCTGTCCTTGGCTAGTTCAACAATTTGTCCTCCTTGTGTTCTTGAGAAAAACAAGCAACAATCTCACTCCTGGATGCAATATTTGCAGCAAAGTGACCTGTTTTATTTTTCTTGCGGGGGCATAATGCCCTATAACCCTCTAACACAGTAGTCTAAGTGGTGTTCATGGCATATAAACCCAGGGCAGAATATTTTGGGGGTCTCTAAGGTGCAGGATAAAATGTGTCTGTTCCTGATAAGACTCCTCACTACTTTCCTGTTATTAATTAACTTATTTTATATTATGTAGTGAATGCGCTTTCTGTTTCCCTTAACTTATATCCCAGCAGTAGGTTGTTTGTTGGTAATGTCATCATCCCAGCTTCTGGAATTTCTGGAATCTCATCTGAAATAATAGGCAAACCATCCTGTATTAGGTTAGTATTTACTGCTTGGAATATTTTTATTACCAGTACCAATTAATCTGGATTAACCTAAGCAGAATTTACATAAAAATACATAAAATTGTAAGAATGAACGCCGAGTTCAGTATACTTCAACAGTGTTCTAGAAGCTTGTCTAACACTAAAGGGAATTTGCGGAAATATTCTCTCTTCCCACTATAAATCTTTCAGGGAATTCAATTAATAATTGATCACTTCACATGAGTTTCATATTTCCGGTCCTATGTGTGATTAAAGGTCATTAAGGCCATCATTTCCCCTCTCCTGGGACACTTTTCTTAATGATTGTTTCCTAAACGTAAGAAGCAGAAGCTTCAGTCTGGCACTGTAGACTGTTTGACCACCCTAACATTTTGGACAGTTCTAAATCAGAGAAGTCTAAGTCTTTTTAAACAGTCACCTCTAAATTTTGACTTGTAAAGTTACGGTTTTAACATTTTCCCATAAACTGCACACGAGTATCTACTGTTGTTAAACTCTGAAGTAACTGTGATGGCATGATTAGGAATGGCCCATAAACTAATAGATTTGAATGCCTGGCCACCAAGCAGTGGCATTAGGAGCTCTGGCCTTATTGGAAGAAGTGTCAATGAGGGTGGCTCTAAAGTTTCAGAAGCTGCAGGTGGGCCCAATACCACTCTATTCCTGTTGCCTGTTGACCTGGGTGTAGAACCTTTGGATCCTTCTCAAGAACTGTATCTTCCTTGGTCTCCCATGTTTCCCACCATCATGGTCATGGAATAAACCTCAGAAATTTTAAGCCAGCAACAGATAAATGTTTTTCTTTATAGGAGTTGCATGGTTATAGTGTTTCCTCATAGCAATAGAAACCCTGAGACATTAATCAAAGATGAGAATTGGGAAATGTTTATGATACCTCATGATATTTCACTATAAATGCTAATAATGTTGGTAATTGATAATCAAAATACCCATCATTATCCATAGCTTTGAATTTGGAGATGTAGCTCAGCAGTCAAGACCACTGGCTGCTCTTTCTGAGGACCTGAGCTCAGCTCTTGGCATCCACATTGTATTTCAAAACTACCTGTATCTTTAGTTTGAGGGAATTCAACGCCTTCTTCTGGCCTCGAAGGATACCAGACACACAAGTGGTACACCAACATACATGGGGGCAAAACGGTCATATACATAAAAAACATAAATTGAAGGTAATTAACATATTTAACAGTGGAGAAGGAGATATATCAGTGATAGAGGTATTGGCCATTGTGTTGAGCATCTGGGTTTAATCCCCCATAGCACTTGAAAACAATGTCACTGAATGGTGAGCACTCACACACATACAGAGATAGACACAGAGAGGGATACATAAACACAGATGCCTCAGAATGATGGTTTTGTCTTAAAATGTAGGACTACCACTATCCTTTTCAGATGAAGTAAAAACACATTGCACAAATTGTCCAAAGAGACACATCTAGTAGACATCTTTCAAAGGTTCAGATCCAGAGGCCCTGGGCTCCTCAGAAAGTGAGAACTGAAGGATAACTTGAGCGGTTGGATTTCAATAATTCATACATCACTGCAGGTAAAAACACTTCCCAGGGCTGAGTCTGAGGCCTCCTCTCATTTACATTAATGTATGGAGTCCATTACAGGTGAAGAAGGTAAATGAGCTTGTGATTGGATGACTTAGGAGGCAGCAGCTTAGAGAGGAACCTAGGAGGAACTCTACATAGACCTAGTCTAGCCATGTTCAGATCCTGGGTTAAGCTAAGCTTGCATTTAGTGATACCTTTGAAACTGTGAGAAGGACAACTATCTCAAAACTATTGAAAACCACCCAAACAGTAAACAGAATAGATATTTTCTCTTACATAATGATTGGAATATTGTCAAAGCTCATAGAATATATTCATCTGACTAGATCTTTACACATTAATCAATGCAGCACTTTTATTCAAGAACTGTTTCCTAGGTGTGACCTGATCTTTTGTCAAAAATCCTTCAGAACTGAACACTGGCTGGACCTCTGACCACAAGCCAAATTTTATCACAGTATAATACACATATAAAATATTTTAAGCCTCATGGTCCTTTAAGACCCTCTACAACAGTGATAATCAACCTTTATAATGATGCATCCTTTAATACAATTCCTCATGTTCAGTTGGAGCCAACCATGAAATTATTTTTATTGGCTCCTTCATAGCTTCAATTTTCCTACTGTTTTGAATTGTAAAGTAAATAGCTGTGCTTTCCAATGACCCTAGGTGACCCCTGTGAAAGGGACTTCCACCTCTAATGGGTCTCAAATCAGGTGTTGAGAATCTGTACTCTAAGTTAGTCTGAAAAATCTGTCTAGTTAAATAATCCTACCCAGATAACCATAATAATAAAATCAACTTCTTTAAGGCAATACATTAAGAACACATTAGGCAAAATAGTTTTTATGTTGGGAAACTTCATATAAGCCGATCAATGTTACAAGAATTTTCAGTGCTTGCTTTAAAAGATTGTCATGCATATATATCTAAATAATTCATACCTTCATTTTGGAAAAACATGTCACCCCATGGGTTGCAAACCTTTTCCCAGGTTCTCCCATGTTCTTATGATGGTTTCCAGATGTTTATGTTTTAAATGACTTACTGCTTCCTTTTCAAAAAAGCAAACAATTGTTAATTAAATTATTTACTGAGCTGTAATGAATCATTCCAAAAATGAAAAATAAAAGCTTTCCCAGGTATCTTAGTCAAGATTACTATTGTGATAAAATTCAAGACAAAATCAACTTAATTGGAAAGGTTTTATTTTAACTTACAATGTTACAATGACAGTTCATCACTGTTTGATGTCAGGGTAGAAACTCTTGGCAGCATCCTGAATACAGGTGCAGTTGCAGAGGTCATGGAGAAACACTGTTTCCTGTTTTGTTCCTTGTGGCTTAGACTGCCTGATTTCTTAGACTACCCAGGATGGCAATCCCAGCTATCCACCCACAGTGAGCTGGGCCCTCCACCATTAATTTTCAATCAAGAAAATGCACCACAGAAAAGACCATGTCTCCTTGGGACTGTTTTTCAATTAATAGTCCCCCTACCCAAATGTCTCTAGCCTGTGTCAAGTTGATATAACCTGTTCAGCACAGCTGTAGAAGTGATTTATTGGTACTGTGTTTGTCCTATGACTGAAGACCTCAATTTAAATTCTTAGCAATCAAGTGATCTTCTGGGAAATTGCCTGTAACCCCAAAACTGGGAGGACCCAGACAGTAGGATCACAGTAGTGTGTCAATCTGGTACTCTAACCAAAGAACAACCAAAAAATTTGTGAAAAACCTCCATTATGAAACCTGAGGTAGGAGAAAACAGTAAGTATTGACTCAACTATGTAAGGGAATCTGCACCTACATACACATTTACATATACATACATATCCATATATACATATTCACTGCATTCACATACATGTACACATAACCATTTGAATAGGAACAATTTAACTAATAACTTGAATGCTATAAAATTACCTAGGAAGTTTTTATTCTGACAGATCTTGAAAATAATGCTATAAGAGAAGTTTTGGTTTGCTGTGGGAACTCCTTCAGTCAATAACCTTTATGATACCAGTCCACTTGGGCATGGTCACTTATACTATAAATGCAGCCATAATTCATTCTCTCTCTCTCTCTCTCTCTCTCTCTCTCTCTGCTGGATTCTGTTCCCTGCTTGTGTTATATTCAACTCTGAGCTAGTGTGGGACTACTTTATACTGTCAATATATATTGGTTTGTTGATTTCGGCTGAAAAAGCCAATGCAAACTACTTTAATTAGATTTCCGTGTTTAATGCTTGACTCAGAGCTTGTTAGGCTCTGGTGTTAACCTAATGATAATGTAGTTAAATAAAACTTTTCAATTCTTTAGCAAAGCAAAAGAAACCCAGATAGTGCCCTTTCAACTTACTTGAATGCTGCTGCCTTTAAGAACTCAAAGCTATCACTTGGTTTTTTTCTCAACCTCTGCCCAACTAAATTCACAAAGGCTGCTTTCCAATCTTCCTTCTTGAGGTCTTTACATTTCAAACTTCCCTGGAGTCTCAATACGAGAAAAACTTTTTGAGGCACTTTGATTCACAGAAACCTAGGGAGACATAAAATTTTAATCAAAAATTGATAGAAACGTAAACCACAGATACATCTAGAACTTCAAAGTTTTAAAATGTAGGGATATGAAAATACCAGAAACCCAAAAAGACATCTTGCATGGTTGTTTATCACTACATCTTATGTATGTACAAACATGCACCTCTCTGTATAGGTCTTATGCAGGTGCAAGTATTAATAACAATGCAGCAAGGTGACTTGAAATCTATTTAACAGTACTAGCCTCATCAAACTATTTTGTGTTTGAAGTAGGACATTTTCATCATCATTTTAATTTTATACTTATTCTAGAAAGTCCAGAACACAGATCATGGGCTTTCACCTGGTCTCTGTGTACAATATAAACCAACAACATTTCCCCTAGACTCATTAAGCTCACAGATGTATACAATGCTCTTGAAATTTGTCCATATCATGACACAAAAATGACTTCAGAAGGCAGAGTTGGCCACCCACATCAACATGGCCCTCATGATTGCAGCATGGTCTATGGATATCAACATGGATTCCAGCTGCAGCACAATCATGGACATCCCCACAGCCTATTGTGACAACAGAGATTATGGAAATAAATCAGACTCCAGGACCAGTATGACCCAGACACAGCTCTCTGCAGCAGAACAGCCCCAGATATCACCATAGCCTTAGGTGGAAGTTCAGGACACTCAGATCTGTATGGTGTCTGGAGGCAGAAAAGCCCACAGAATATGGAATATCGTGAAGTACCGACCAAGCATGTCTTCCTGACCCTTGTTGGAATCATGTACAAAAGACATCATCCAAGCCCCTATCAGCATGCAACTGGGTGTCATGTAGGAGTCATGAACCCTGGCTCTCTTAACACATATACACACAAAAATATGTTTTATATTATAATTATATAAATATATATATATCAGATAACCACTTTCTTCTTTGTTGAATTTTGTCCTCATCTCTTCATCACTAATAAGGTTTGTTTTAGCACGCACTAAAACAGCTGGCATAATGTTTCTTCTGGATGGCATCCCTCCACCCTCTTTGTCTGTGAGTTCCCCACTGATCTCTACTTTATCCTGTACTGTACCCAGTCTAGACTGAATCATTCCCCAAAGTTGCTGCAGCTCCTGAAGAAAGCTTGCCTTACTCTTCTCATTATCCAATACTGGTTGTTCTCAGAGAACAATGCAATGGAAATTATAATCTTTATATGGTCTCAAATATTCTCCTTTTTTATCAGCATAGGCAAAGTTTGAGGAACAAAAGTATCTTAATCTTGTGGAAGAAAATATTTGAACTTCTTTTTCTCATATAATAAAGAGTTTACATGTTTCCATGTACCCCTCATATCTGAAAATACAGCAAAACCCCAGGGTTTCCCCTAATCCATTTATGTGTACATTTTCTCATTGACATCTTTTTTTTTTTTTTTTTTTTGGTTTTTCGAGACAGGGTTTCTCTGTGGCTTTGGAGCCTGTCCTGGAACTAGCTCTGTAGACCAGGCTGGTCTCGAACTCACAGAGATCCACCTGCCTCTGCCTCCCGAGTGCTGGGATTAAAGGCGTGCGCCACCACCGCCCGGCTTCTCATTCACATCTTAAAGAGGAGAGACATCTGCAGATTGTCAGGTATAAGACACCATTGTGACCTTAATCCCAGATATGTTGACTTTTGCCTCTATGATTTTTTTTGCCTTCTTATATTTAAGCAAGGAATATTTATGTCTCTCATGCGAGACTGTTATGAAAATGAACTGCAAACCTCCCATCAACACTGTGACTTGTGGCTGGAATTAAACAGTCACCCTGTCAATGGCAGTGAATATATTCATTCACTCCACAAATGTTTATTAAGGCTTTACTAAAATCTGAGCACAGTTGTTCAATCCCGGGTCTGAAGATAAAGAAAATGAAGCTTGTGCTCACTCTCAAGAGGTCACAGAAGCTATGGGAGAGACAGATCATAAACTGGTGAAGGGTAGTTTAGTGCCATGATGCAGTCAGTGTCAGAGGGAAAAGAAGATGAATGAGAACCATTCTTATGCCTGTGTCAATTGAGTGCAGCATAATAACTTAGCTTCTTCTTCTTTTAAATAAGTACAAGTTTAAGATCTTTTTGTGAACTATTTGCAAGTTTTGGAATAGACCACTCAGTTTCTCTAACCACAAATAAAAACAGCATCTATTGTCTTCAAAGTGCAGAGAAGAAAACAGAGGTTATAACCAAAACCAAAAGAATTTAATGTGAGAAGACAGTCACAAAGACAAAAGAAGAGTTAGAAAGTCAAACTGGGAAGCAGGTTAAATCAGGAGGTGAAAGAGCTGAGATGCACAGGCTGGGGATCTCAATGTCAGAAAGCCACCACTGGAAACTAGGAAAGCCCTGGCATTTCACCCTTCTCCATAATCACAATGTCACACAAATATTTACCAGTAACACATCCTAACAGAGTCTGATAGACAGGGAACCTTTGTTTTCAGTCTAGTATATAGAATAAATAGAGTATGGGAGTAAACGGATGTGAAAACAGATGAACACTAGCCAAAACAACCATAATCCTCACTGCCAAATTAAATATCTTAACATATATTATAAAATGACCATACAAGCAAGAGTCAGATAATGGTATTTGTTTGCTGCTGCAGACTAGATTTAAAGTCTACAGTGTTGTTCCAACTGGGTCAGGAGACAGTTTCTTGAATATTTCACCATGATGTGTATGTGAGTACTGTTGATTAATTTTGCAATTCTGGCATTTTTCCCTGTATTTAATTACAAAACATTCAGGCAGCTGAGTCAATAGTTTCATCTCAGTGCATCATCAGCACATATTTGAAGTCCAAAATCCAAATTTGGGGTTCCTTTGAATGCTACTACAAAACAATGACCCACAAAGCCCCTAACTGAATAACCTTTAAAACACAAAGTTGAAATTAAAAATTAATTAGTGGACTCAGTGCATCTAGCTCTTTTGAAGGTGTTTTCTTTCAGAAGGATCTATAGAACAAAAGGAATTGACAGCATTGGTCCAATTATAATCTCCGTTTGTACCATTGAAGCACCAATACTGTTGTTATCCTTGCATACAGAGGCCTACTAAAACTCTCCAACACACATATTGAAAACTAAAATTCCTGTTTTTTTTCAAAAGTTGCATGTATTCACTATCTAGCTGAATGCTTGCCTTTATACCTGTTTACATAAGACAATTTGGCACAGACACCTTTGTGAACACAGAATTTATATAAAGAGCTCTATGTAAACTGTTTTAGACACCAGTGTTGTTTCATAAGTTATTTGATGATTAAAATCTTAGATTTAACATTAATTTAATAGCAAATACATGATAAACATTTTATATGCCATTTATTCCCAATGAACTAAAAATACTTTTTGAAAAAATCATCATAGTTATTTATTTTGTGTGTACACGTGTGTGTGTTGAATTTGTGCTATTTAATACATGTATAGGTCAAAACAATTTTGCAAGACTCAGTACTCTCCTTCCACCACATGAGTTTTTGGCATGTGATTCAGGTATATGTCTAAGGCAACAAACTTTCTTTTACCAACTGAACCATTGAAAAGCCTCCTTAATAGGTTTTCTAGTACTGTTCCCAGACCCAATCTATTGTTGGAGGCTACTTGTTCATTTCCAGACTGCCCTGACTTGAAATAATCACACAGAAACTATAGTATTTGTAATACTGTTTGGCCAATAGCTTAAGCATATTTCTGGCTTACTCATATATCTTAAATTAACCGATTTTCATTATTTCATATTTTACTATGAGGCTTGTGACCTACCAGCAAGGTTCCAGTTAGTAGCTCATGTCTTTCTTCTCTGATGGCTCCATGGCTTCTCACAACTCTGCCTTCTTTCTCTCAATATTCAGTTTAGGTTTCCAGACCTAGTTGTACTCTGCCCGATCATAGGCCAAGCCAGATTCTTTATTCATTAACCAATAAAAGCAACACATATACAGAAGGACTTCCTGCACCAAAAATCCAATCTCAGACATTGTGTTTAAGTAATTATCTGTAGTTTATAGATAAGAACTAGTGTTTTGGCCTTTTCTTGGCAAGAGAGGGATTCTTGACCATCATGACAGAGAACATCATGGGGCTGAGAGATGATTTGTTGGTTAAGAACACTTGCTGTTCTTCCCAGAGCACACATCAGGTGGTTCAGAAGTACCTAAAACTCCAGCTCAAGGTATTCAACACCCTTGTCTAGCCTCCTTTGGCACCAAAACCATGTAACAGACACACATACGCACACACATCGATTTTTTTATTAAAATTTCTAAGAATGCCAGCTGTTCAAAGTAGCTGCCAATACTAATCTATCTAAAGTCCCTTCGTGATAAGGCTGTCATTACACTGCTAGTGTGGGAATATTGTGGGAATGATATGATGCCTTCCCAATGTGCCCAGGCATGTAATGCTCATTTGTCCCAGTATTCGTAAAGGGAGCTTTGGCTATGTTGTCCATGTGTATCTTGCAGTTCTCTTAGTATCAAGGTATTTTCCCCATTTTAATCATAGGATATTTGTGTGGAGTTCTATAGACCATATAATCTCTTGTATATCATTAATTCACTAGTTTAGCACTCAGTGGCAATTTAAAATACATTATTTGTGTAAAATGCACCAGCTGACATTCTGTGCCAGGAGACTGTTTCCCTTATTTCTCAATATTTACTAACTCAAATCAGTATGGACTTAAAGCTTTTTATTATACTAAATGGATTAAGGTCTACATCCTCGATCATTGCATTAACTGCCTTTTCCATTTCTGAGACAAAATATCTGACAGGACATTGTGGAATATTACTTTAACTATGTAAAGATAAGTTACGTTTGTATATGCTATCACTTCAACGATGTAAAGATGTGTTGAATTTTTTAGCTGCATTTAACTATGAAAATAGTTACATTTGTTTATGCTGCAAGTTTAATGATGTAAAATTGTATTCCTTCACCTGTGTAAAGAACCTGATTGGACTAATAAAAATTTGAATAGCTAATAGCTAAGCAGTAGAGCAATAGGTGAGGATGGCAGACAAAGTGACTAAGTAAGAGAATGAATCTAATCATAAGAGGAGATAATGAGGGAGAAGCCCTGGGCCATACAGACAGACAGGCAGTTGATGGAGGAAGGTCATTGGTTAAAAAATAAAGAAACTGCTTGGCCCTCATAGGTTAGAACATAGGTGGGTGGAGTAAACAGAACATAATGCTGGGAGGAAGAGGAAGTGAGCTCAGACTCTGTGCTTCCCCTCTCCTGGGCAGACGCGATGAGGCTTCGACACAGGATGGACATAGGCTAGAATCTTCCCGGTAAGCGCACCTTGGGGTGCTACACACATTATTAGAAATGGGCTAGTCCAGTTGCGAGAGTTAGGAAAGAAGAGGCTAGATATAATGGGCCAGGCAGTGTTTAAAAGAATACAGTTTGTGTGTTGTTATTTCGGGTAAAGCTAGTCAGTGGCAGGACCTGGGTGGTGGAATGCAACCCGCAGCTCCCTACAACAGGCAGTTACCAGACAGTCAGACCCAGAGGAAGTAGATAAGTAGGACATATAGAATGAGGGAAAGGTAAAATGTCCCCAGGCAAAATGTAGATAAAGTGAAACATGCTACTCTCAGCTAAAAGAGTAATGAAACAAGCATAAGTTAAGGCTGTGCATTCATAACTCATAATAAATCTTAATGCCATGATTTGGGGCTGGCTGTGCTAGAAAGCCTAATTCAGCAACCTTTGTCTCCATTCTATCCTACTCTGTAGAATGCATTTCATCATCACGTATTCAACTGCTACTGATGAATGCTTCTAAAAGAAAAAGACCTGAAGCTCCATCAAGCAGGAACTTAGACCACTTCACCCTAAGTCATCTCTCCAGCCCTTATGCACCTCAGCATATGGAACAAAAGAGATGTTTGGCCTTGGGCTAACACTCAGGGAAGGACTGCTGCCTAGTGTGCAAGTGTCTGATATTCAATCCGAGAATGGGAGGACTTAAGTTTAAATATATATTTGGCTTATCAAGAAATGGCTTCTCTGTGTAGATTTGGCTGTCATGGAAATTGCTCCATTGCTGTGGTAAAACACTATTGTATGCTGTAAAGGTTTGTCACCCATATTGGTTTAATAAAACACTGATTGGCCAGTAGCCAGAAGTGTGGGTGAGACAACCAGATTGAGAAGATGTAAGACAAAAATGCCTCATGGAGAAAAGATACCAAGCCATGTGGTTAAACATAGACAAGAATTATGGGTTAATTTAGATTGTAATAGATAGTTAATTAGTGTGGGAGGTCCTTCTGTCTATGTGTTGCTTTGGTTGGTTAACGAATAAAGAAACTGCTTTGGGCCTATAACAGAGCTATAGAGGAACAAAGATAGGTGGGGAAAACTAAATGGAATGCAGGGAAGAAGAAGAAAGAGGCAGGAGATGCCATGGATCTACCACCAGAGATAGATGTGGTGAAATTTTGCAGGTAGGCCATGACCCTATGGCGATATACAGATTTCTAGAAATGGATTAAATTTATATATAAGTTAGCCAATAAGAAGCTAATTGGCCAAGCAGTAATTTCATTAATACAAATTCTGTGTGGTTATTTCGGTTTGGGGAAAACAGGATGAACAAGCTGCTCCTTATAAGAGTTAATAATAAGTCTGAGAAAATAGGTCAAACAATTTTTGATTAATATAAACTTCTATATGTCTATTTGGTACTGAATGGCTCTGGGACCAGGTGGGACAGAAACTTCCAACAACAAATGATGTCCCACATAAAACTTGAGAGAGCTTGGGAAGTGATTCCAGACACAAAAGACTCAAACAAGACTTCTTGCTAACATAATTTTCTGAGGTGGGCTCTGTTTGCTAGAGGCAAGTAGAGGCATACCTCTTTTATGAGAGGCTTCCTGACTAAGGATTAGCAGAAAAACCTAACATCTCTTTTAAGAAGTTCTGACACCAAACATTTAAATAGTACTTATAGGAAGTTAGCATCAGATTTTTTTTGGTGGTGGCATGGACCTAAAAACTCCATAGAGTTCTGGCAATAAAACGACTCCTGCCAGTACCTCTGCCATGAAGCTAGACTCTCAATAAGCTAAGTAATGTGGTAGAACAGGCTGCCAAACTACAGCTTTTATCCTAGTTATATCACTTATCAGAGGAAATACTCACGTGCAAAAAAAGGATAGATATATACACTAAAGACATATTTAGACAGAAAACAAAGCAAAAGACTTTAAATGGTTTACAGTGTGTTTAAAAATAAATGAAGCCTTGGAAGAGAAAAGAAAAAAGATAGAGAAGTCCTTAAATAGAAATAGAGGAGAATGGCATGGTGGCACAGCCTACATATGTTTTTATTCTTTTTCAAGTCATTATACCTATACAGCTTAAGTAACACTGGCATGTAAATTCCTAGTCCTTAAATGTTATTATTACAAACTATTTAGGATAATGTAGATATGCAGGTTAATAGTTACTAGTTACAATCAAACTTGTAGTCCTGTTAGGCAGGTTTTCAATGTCAAACAGAGCTATATTTTCAATAGAAAGATGGTTTTCAAACACTGTATAGCTCTACAAAATATTGGATTTAAGATGTCTCAATAACATAAGTTTTTTTTTAATCACAATGAAACATGACTTTTCCTGGAAGCACTAATATACCTCAGAGTAGATAATGGATATCAAAGAAACTCCTTATGGAATTTACTTTCTTGGTGGCAAAAGTTAGCCACTGGGCAAGAAGCTTTCCTTGCCATATGACTGAAAAATGTGCTGTCGAAATTGGACAAGCATGAGATACAAAAACATGATTGCTGAAATCTGACATGACAAGGTACAATATGTAGCATAATTAATAAAAACCTAGAGACAGAAATTTGGTTTCAACCTGATGGTCAGAAAAGCAAAACAGCCAGCCACTGGCTCTTACGACTACTTCAGTCCAAAATGGTGGTCTTGCCTCCAGAAATCTCAGAATGAGACTGTATGAGAGATCTGTCTCATTCCATTTTATATTTCTCTCTAGTGCTGGAATTAAAGACATGCACCACTAACTCCCAGATTATATGGCAAAACAGTGTAAAAAGGTATGTGTCAACACTGCCTGGTCTATAAGGCTGATCAGTGCAGCTGTTTTACTCTCTGAACTTCTGGCTAGCTTTATTTATTAAAATACAAATGAAATATCACAACAAAATTTCTTCAAAATTCCAGTTTCACAGGAAAGTCTGTAAGACATTTTAGGCATGCAGACTGAATATGGGTGCCCCAACATTACAGAAGAACCTTGAGTGACTGATCAACTGTATAGCTGGGCCAACTAAACTAAGGATGATGGGAAGAAGAAGGCTGGAGTCAGAAGACACTGGCCAGATATAGAGAGAGAGCAAGATGTTTGGGAACCCACAGAAGTGGGTCCATTTCACTAAGGTCAGAGATGCACAACATGGGCTGCCATTGATGATGGACATGCCATACTGCCATATGGCAGAATGCAAATAAGGAATATGGGTTAACTTAACAGGTAAGAGTTAGTTAATAATAAACATGAGCTATTGGTTGAGAATTTATAATTTATATTAAGCTTCTATGTGGTAATTTAAGAAGCAGCTGCAGGGTATTTGGGACCAAGTGGCTCTGAGACAGGAAACTTGTGCTTACACCTGTCTGAAGGGATCCAATATTTTCTTCTGACCTCTATATGCAAACATTTGGGACACACACAAGTATGTGAGTAAAACACCTGTTGTCAAAATAAACAAATTAACAATAAATAAAAATAAATGCATACATAAAAATTTAAAATTTTAAAACTTAATCTCATATTGATCACAGAATCGCTGAAATTTTATAGAGGAGTATGCAGGCCCATTGTCTGTCTTTATTATGGTTGGCACCCCAATACCACAAAAGCTTTAAATAAATGGGTAATGACATAATTAGTTGTCTCCCCAGATAAGAATGTAGTCCATATCATTGAGGAGAAAGTATCTATGTTAACATGAACATAAAATAACCAGCCAGATTCTTGTATATGAGTTACATCCATCTGCCAAATATGGTTGGAATCCAAACCCCAAGGATTTGTAGCAGGGAAATTTTGTATTAAATACAGGGTATGACAGATAGGACTGTTAAGGATAATACACTTAGCTTGTCTGTAAGGCATTTTATATTGAACATGTAAGTGAGGAGCATTGGTGTGCAAATGTTGATGTTCATCCTCAGCCAAAGCAAAGTTTACAAGAGCATCAGCTAGATTATTTTCCCTTTATTAGATATCCAGGTAATTTGATATGTGATCATATATGCACAATAAACACTACATGATTTCATTTTTGCTGTAACTTTTGTAATGTTAAAAATAACCCTTGTAGTATAGGATTATTAACTTGAATAGAAGCAGTGCAGATGCTCATTACAAACCAACTACATATTTGGAATCATCCACTATATTAAAGGTTTTAGTAGGAAAATCCTGCAATGCCTGAATGACTGTCTATAACTTATTCTGTTGCATTGAGGAATAAGGAGATAATCATGACCAAAACTGATTCAGTCCAATAAGTGGAATGAGTTCTAGAACCATCATTAAAGACAGTTCAAGCTTGTGGATTGGTTTTGTTCAGCTATAAGTTTATTAATGACAAAATGTTGCTCTTTAAAACATTCCTTGCCCCTGCTTTGTACATCAACTCAAATCCTTGAGACAAATTTATTCCAGAGACTGATACTGAGATTTTAGTAACATTAGTTTAATGGTACCCAGATAGAAATTATTAATTATTGAAGACATTAATGGCCAAAATCCCTGTGATGACTGACAGAGAAATTTCCCTTTTATTTAGTATTCTGGGGCGGGGGGCAGGGATGATGTATTCATTTCTGTAATTACTTCCTGCTGACCTTAGGACGTTTTTCTCGGGGCCCTGGAAAACTAGAATGTTAGTCAAAAACAATGAGGGAACTTAGAAGAATCTGGTTCATTGACAAGCTGAAAAGACAGCAGTCACATTGGCTGGATTGGTCCACGTCAGTTTTCAGCAAAGTCAGGACTCATAGTCATTTGGAGCAGGTTGTTATCAGCAACTGATGCTTGGATGCATTTGTCAGCCAAGTGGAAACCTGGTGAAACAGATACAGACTGGAAACAAAAGTTGAATTTATGGACTCATTTGAAGCTTATTTACTCATATTGTTAATAATTAAGGAAGGGGAAAGAAATCTTTTAAATTTTTATATACATCTAAATCCATTATTTCTTATAAATTTTATATTCTTAGAATATACTCTAAGACCCATATAATCTCCAAGCTTTTATGCCTTCAAATCCTTACAACCTGTATTGATGTTCTCAGTCTTTATTTTTTCAACCCTTTGAATTAATATAGACTCACAATAAAAGCATTTTGACCTGCGACTAACCATAATAGGAGCGGTCAGACTGCAGTTTTAATTTATCGAACACATATATGATGTTGAAGATTTTAAGAAACATGTTTGGACTTCTCTATGGAAGTCTGAATAGCTAAGACATTTAGCATTGTTATTTTATAGGAGGACAATCATATAGAATCTTGTAACTCGGAGGATTGCTTGTATTATGATGATTAATCATTAACTTGGATTTAGGACCTCAGTCTTCCTTTTACCTTTAAAGAACATGATTGTATCTTGGTAGCTGCAGCCTTTTTTTCCTGCAGGCTTCTTCTGCTTCTTGACATCCACAGGCTTCTTTTCTTTCTTACTTACTGCAGTAGTGAAGAAACCAGCTAAGGAAGAGAAAAAGTCTGCTGCTTAATCTATTAAAATTACTTTCATTCCATTGAGCAAATAGAGACAGCCTATTTGAATAAAAACCTGATCAAAGATGAAAAAAAAGAACATGATTGTATAACTAACATAATTATTCTTCAGCAAATAATCATTAGCCTTATTAATGGAGAAGTCAATCAGAATTAGAACAACATAATTAAATATTTAGAATTTTTATAGTTTTTCTTAAAACTCATTTTTGTCCGTGTATGAGTTTTTTCTATATCATTTTAGTCTCGTTTGTCTCCTTGTCCTTTAGACAACATATAAATCTCCATGAATGTCTCCTCTCATGAGTTTATCCAGCAGTCCAGAACATTGCATAGATACATTTCAAACAAAAGCCAAAATATATAATATATGTATGTATGTGTGTATGTTTCACAATAAAGACTTAAATTTGTAATGACATATAAAGACCTGTACTAATGTGAAACTTTTGAAACCAGCAGTAGCTTTTTTTTCTTAACAAATAATAATTTGTACCCAATTTCCTTTAAAGATGATAAGTATTTGTAACCCATTGGATCTAAATGATTAAAACACATATATTTTTTCTGTGAAAACAAAAGCATAATTTTCCCCAAACATAATGCATCTTTAACTATTATTTTAAATCAAAACTTTTCAAAGTACACAAGTTGGTATAACTCAATATTTTTTAAGCAGTATTAAGACAGAGAAGGGTTAAAATGAGAAATTGCTGGCCAGTAGAAAAGGCCATGAGTGTTATCACAGTGAGGAAGAACTTGACTTAGGAAAGAAAAGAGGGGGAAAAGCCCTGGTGTGCACAGAGTGTCCTTGACTGCTAGGATTCCTGAAAAAAAAAAAGGTAACTTCTCCAGCCACCATCAAATATTCTCTGTTATATATCTGTGCAGTTTTTCAAACTTCAAGCAGTTAATTTCCTGCCGCCCGGTACACAAGCACATGTCTCCCTGTAATATCTCTGCCCACCTGAGCATGTGCCTGCATCCCCTGCCCTCTGCAGGAGCTGCTGGCAGGCTGTGGACGAGAGAACAAGGAAGGAAGGTGGCCAGTGTCATGCCTCTCCTTAGAGAAGGTTTTCTTTCAGGACCCAAAGTCCTAGTACTGATTCAATAAAAATGTACAGGAGGCTAGAGGCAGAGGCTGCCTGCCTCATCTCTTCCAGGATAACAAAGATAAATAAACAAAATGGACAGTAATGACAGACAAACAGATACTGGTACCACATTTGAAATTGCAAGTACTCTCCGTCTTTTAGTAGCGAACGCGCCACAATTTTCCAATCTTCAGGAGCCCAATTTCCTTAATGACGGGCAGTGCCAATTAAAATTTCTTTAGTGTAATGTGATTGTGGATCGTACAAAGGAACTGCTTTCCGAATCCTACTAATAGCATCCACATTGATACCTTCAATGGTGGTTGGGCTACTCCCCCAATAGGCAGCTGTCCTATGACAGGGAATACATGATGGTCAGGGGAGTCATCCTCATCCTGGTCAAGGCCAAACTCTTCTTGAGAGTCAAGATCAGAAGAATCCAAAGATTTTGCATATCCCCTGACTGCAGCTGCCTTAAATGAATACCTCTGCAGGGAAGGAGCTGACAGTTTTACTTTCATTTTATCTTTGGCAATGTTTAATAATTCTTCCAGCTGCTTTTCTAACTTTTTTGTCCTCTCCTTAGTAACTTCATTATCTTTCTGAGTAACCTTAACCGGCTGCTCAACTAACTAAAAATTATCTTTTTCAATCTCAGTTAGCATTTCTTCACTAACCTGTAACTTTTTCACAGGAACATGAACCTCAGATGCTAAGTCTTTCACTGGCTTCTCAATCTGCATTGCTTTAAAAACTACATAAACAAGAGACCATACATACCAAAAGTGCATTGGTATTTTTTCACCTTACTTCACAGCCTTCTCAATGTTCACCTGAACCTGATCCCAATTTCCTATATCAATTAAATTCTCATCTGAGGGAAACCAAGGATTATATTCTTTGACATTTTCAAGACACATCTCTAAGTCTGACATAGATACATGAGTGTCATGAGTTTTCCGCAAATGTTTAAGCATAAACGGAAGCAGAGAAGAGTTAGCTTGTCCCATTACCCTGTAATTACTTACATTATTATCCGGCACTCCTAAAGTTCTTTCAGGGTCCCTGTTCGGGCACCAATTGTTGGGTACCTTTCCCCAACATCCTTGGTGATGGATGACCCTGGTTAGTACTGTAGAAATCAGGACACAGGGGATGCAGAGTAGGAGATACACCTGCATACTTTACTGCAAAGCCAATGTTCTTTTTATAATACTCAAATCACAATTCAAACTAGGTTCCCATTGTTGAAGGAGCTACGGGCTTGTTCCGCCGCCAGGCTCCTGGCCACCAGCTAGCTTAAGCCCCAAAATAACAACACACAATCTGTATTCATTTAAACACTGCCTGGCCCATTTCTACTAATGTACATAGCACCGAGGTGCATTTACCGGGATGATTATAGCCTAAGTTCATCCTGGGTAGGAGCTTCATTGCGCCTGCCTCAGAGACGAGAGCTATAGCGTCTGAGCTCACTTCCTCTTTTTTCCAGCATTCTGTTCTGTTTTCTCCGCCTACCTAATTTTCTGTCCTACAAGGGCAAAGGCAGTTTCTTTATTTAACCAATGACCTTCCTCCATCATCCCATAATACATGAAAATAGTTTCTTAAACTAGTAACTTGGTTTCAAATAATTTCAAGAGCTTGGTGCCCTAGTTAATCTAAATAAAAAGCCTGGTGTTATGGGAATAACTCTTGCTGTAATATAATATGTAAAAACATCTCCTCAGAAGACAAACCACAACTTAATCAAAGCCTTTGAACTACAGTGCACATCTGTGTTCTCATAGACTGACTATTGGCAAGGCATTCTACTGATGGGAGAGGTTTGCCTCCTCCTGACTTGCTTTGCCAAGCATATACGTGAGAATGCTACCCCAAGTCACCCCTGCACAGAGGTTTCTATGCAGTTTAAAACCGCCCTTCTACATGGTCGTAAGTGGGAGGCTGCAAATGTAGTAGCAGAAGCAAGTAAGCAAGAAAAGCAATGGGAAACAGAGGTTATCTCTGCAGGAGAGAACTTTTAAGGGAGAAGAGGGGAGTCTGTGCTAAGGTGAGTTGGTAAATCCTGATTGGATATATCAGCCAATTAGCGAATTCTGATTGTGGATCCTTGGTGCTTTGTCTAAGGAATGAGTCAGTGGCCAAAGAAATGAGTAGACTTTGGGGGCTAGTTTGTACCAAGGGAAACAAAAATGAAAATGATGAATGAAAACAAGAGAATAAACATCAGATTCCACTTTCCCTCTGTTCTCTCTTCACTGTGAAAATTTTCAAATAAGCTGCCATACATTTTACGCATCTGAGGAAGGTAATTATTTTTCTTTGAATTCTTAAGGACATTTTTCTAACTACAGATTTTAGTTGAGAGGTTATTTCCTTTTCCACCCACCAACACTGTGAATGCATCATTCTACCTCTTTTTAAACTGAATGTCCAACTGAGAAAAGGGAAGAAAGAGTAGGCAACTTCAACTGCAGAAATTCATTTTGCATTTCATTGGAAGCTGGGAGACTGAAGCCAAGCTTCCTCAGAGCCAGGTGGTGAGAACTTTCTGACTGTGCAGGTGGACTTCTTCTTACAGCATCCTTGCATGATAGAGCAAGAGAAGCAAGCACTCTGCTTTCTCTTAGGTCACTCATCCCAGTGTGAAAGTTCAACTCTCAAGAACCAACAACCTTCCAATTGCCCCAACAGTATGTATGACTAAGGATTCAACACGGTGATTTGGGGAGACACAAACTCCTATCCATAATGTGTTCACATTTTAATATTAGAACAAAGAATTTGCTTTTTGATGTAGCTGTGGATTGAAAGAAAAAACGATGAATCAAAAAATTAAAGAAGGATTAACAAAATTTGTTAGAATAAAAGGCACTTCATATAATGATAACCTTTTAGTCTGTGGTACTTTGTATGAGAATGGCCCCCATTGGCTCATATTTAAATGCTTGGTCATAAGTTGATGGAACTGTTTGGAAAGGATATGGAGTTAGGACCTTGTTAGAGAATTAATGTCACTGGGAGTGGGCTTTAAAGTTTCTAAAAGTACCTGTCATTCTCAGATTCTAAAAGTGCATTCAAGTCATATATGTGGATTTGTTTTTTGATAGGGATCATGTTTTGTGAAGTAGGGAAAACACAATCAGGACCCTGGGAAATTTCCCGTATTGATGACTTTGTAAAATAGAGTCACACCTCTGTGTACTTAGGCAGTGTACAGTTCAGCCCTTAATTTTTTAATTTCTCTGGGTCTAACCTTAAATGGTAACATTACTAAATTAATTATTAGAATTTGGTTTTAGATCTGTTTATTTTTATTATCTGTGTATTTATATGTTTTATTTGCTGCATTCATGTCAGTGCACAACCTGTACGCAGTGCCCAGGGATAATAGAAGAGGGTGTCAGATTTCCTAGAATTAGAGTTACAGATGGTAATGAGCTACATTTGGGTGCTAGAACGTGAATCCAGGACGTCTGGAAGAACTGACAATGCTTTCAAACTGTGAACTATGTCTCTAGCTCTCTATGGAAATTGATGTACTTAGAAAAACTTATTTGGAGAAATGTGCTTTATATTATTATACTTTAAAACATGCTGCAAAAAACAAAACTTTAATTTACAAGTTCAAGATGGCAAAACTGTAGCTTCATGATGGGAGGTAGATAGTAAGATCTGTCACTAAGTAAGGAGCTATTAGCAGTTGATAGCTACTAGGAAAGGGAGAATAAGTCTTCTCTAAGAGTGTGGCCTGTGATTGGTTCACCATGATCTGGTAAAGGCCATTCCCAAGAACATATGGGTGGCATAGGTTAAAGTTGATGAGATTTACAAAGATGGAAGGGTACAATTTTGGATGGGTAAGGAAGTGGACATGGGTCTGGCGTAAGTAAAAGTAGGGGATATGATCAAAATTTGTGTGAGGAAAAATAAATATATTTAATTGGACTCTGATCAAATGGTTTTGAAATGTTGCTGGTATTCTGAATATAGTGACAACGACAGCTTCAATCGTTATATTTATTGTGCCACTTATGTTTGCTTGGATATATGTAGACATTGGATACACAGATCTAAATAAGCAGAATCTTAAAAGGCAGCAAAAGCGTGATCTCACAGATATAAGCCACCATGCCTCCAAGTTACTGGTATAACTCTTTCAATTGTTCTTTGATTTTATGCTTTCAATATCATAAGTGGAAAGGATATATTCATATTTAAACAGAGCTTATCTCTTGTCTATGCCAACCTTTTGCAATTACAGATTTGTTTAATTTGCTTATCTAGTCTTGATTTAATTTTGGTAAGTGATATTTATCCAGAAAGTTATCCATGTCCTTTAAGTGTTACAGTTTTGTGGAGTAAACATTTTCTAAATATGACATGATGATTCTCTGTATTTCCTCTATGTCTGTTGTTATGTCACCCCTTTCGTTTCTAATTTTGTTAATTTGGATATTCTCTCTCTCTGCCTTTTGGTTAGTTTGAATAAAAGTTTGTCTATTTTGTTGATTTTCTAGAAAAACCAACTCTTTGTCTTATTGAATCTTTGTATTGTTTTCTTTGTTTCTATTTTGTTGATTTCAGTTTTTAATTTGATTATTTCTTTCCATCTAATTCTCTTAGGTGAGTTTTATTCTTTTTGTTCTAAAGTTTTAAAATGTTCTTTTAATTCACTAGTGTGTGATTTTTCCAGCTTCTTTATGTAGATTTAGTGCTATGAACTTTCCTCTTAACACTGCTTTCATTGTGTCCCATAAATTTGGGTATGTTTTGTGGTCATTTTCAAAGTCTTTAATTTCTCCCTTTATTTCTTCCTTGACCCATTGATGATTGAGTTGAGCACTGTTTAATTTCCATGTGTTTGTGGGCTTTCTGGAATTAGTAATGTTGTTGACTTCTACTTTTAAACCATGGTGACCTGATCAGATACATTTTGTTATTCCAATTTTTTTTTTTGGTATTTGTTAAGGTTTGCTTTGTTACCAAGTATGTGGTCAGTTTTTGAGAAGCTTCCATGAGGTGCTGAAAAGAAGGTATATTCTTTTCTGTTTGGATGGAATACTCTATAGATGTCTCTCCTCTCTTGTGTGGTGGCCAGAATTTTACCAGAGCTTCCAATACTCCTGAGGCAGACAATCATGGTGACTCTCTACTTTATTGTTATTCATGACTTTTCTCCAATAAATATTTAATATCCTCCTTTTCATAAGCTCACGTACCCATTCTTACAATCCTAGAAAATGTTTGTGTGTTAAAATGGGATACAGACTTAATCATAGAACTCTCAACAGAGGAATCCAAAATGGTGACAGACACTTGAAAAAATGCTTAACATCCTTAACTATAAGAGAAATACAAATCAAAACAACTCTGAAATTTCACCTTAGGCGTGTCAGAACATCCAAGATCAAAAACACTGATGACAACTTATGCTGGAGAGGATGTGTGGTAAAGGGAACACTCCTCCATTTCTGGTGGGAGTGAAAACTAGTAAAACCCCATTGGATTTAAGTATGGTGATTTCTTGGAAAATTAGGAAACAACCTTGCTCAAGACTTTTGGGTATATACCCAAAGAATGTTCAATCATACCACAAAGAAAAGCGCTCAACTATGTTCATAGCAACATTATTTGTCATAGCCAGAACCTGGAAACAACCTAAATGCCCCTCAACCAAAGAATGGATAATGAAAATGTTGTAAATTTACACAATGGAGTACTATGCAACAGAAAAAAATGACGTATTGAAACTTGAAAGCAAATAGATGGATCTAGCAAATATCATACTGAGTGGGTTAACTCAGACCCATAAAGAGAAATATCATATGCGATCATTCATAAGTGGCTTTTAGATAATGCAAAAAAATGTCAGCCTACAATTCACAATCTCAGAGAACCTAGACAACAAAGAGCACCCTACAAATGCTCTTAGTACATGGATCAAACGTACATGGGAAGTAAAAAATTACAAGATCTCTTGAGTAAATTGGGTGAATGGAGACCATGATAGAGGAAGGAAACGAGGGGAGCAGAAATAAAGATATATAGCTCAAAAGAAACAATTTTCAAAAGTAATATATAGTTAAGAAATATAGATTAATATATTATCATCTATAATAATGGAACTTTTAGTCATGATAGTTATGTTTTCTACATATGCAGGGATATATTTCAGTTATATCAATGATTCAATAGTTCAAAGACCTACAGAATATATCAATTCAAAGTTTTTAAGAATTTACACTTTTTTCAACAGTGAGACATGTCTGCTACTGGTAGCACCAATTACTTCAGAGAGGTGATGGGAACTGAAGAGACTGATTATGTAATTTACTTTCAATGTTGACAAGGCTAGGCTATTAAGCAAGAAACTGCTCTGGTGTAGACTGATTATATGCTCTATGAAATAGACATGCAATAACCACAGAAAAGTGACTGCTGTATTTTCTAAAAAAAAAAAAAAAAAAAAAAAACAGGATAATTCAGGTTTTCAGATTTCCTGCTTCAAGAAAGAAACTATCAGAGGTTCTATGGGACACCAAAAGAAGGTAACTAATGAACTTTAACAGAAAAAGACAGAACGGATATTGAAATTTTCTTCATTACTGAAAAATCTACGAGATATTATGGGCTAAAGACTGAGTATCCAATGTTACAAAAAAAACTTTCTGTTATTTTCCAGGAAGCAAGATGTATCTGTCAATTCTAGAACTTTGGAAGTTGCTTACAATACACTTCCAGGTTGGTATTCTTTGATGGAGTTGAGTAACATATATTTAAAGTGTTCCTTAGGTATGAAAAAAAGATACATTATATATAAAACTTTAGATTCACAAAGCCAGGAGAGATGATAGAATTTTTTTTTAATTTGTCAAATGTAAGTGGAGTAATATTGTAACAATAATTCTTGCATGGTAACTGTTTTGTATATTGTATATTTTACAATGTTATAGTTAAAACCTTCCTTTCTGATTGTACAGAAGGGGAGATGATGTTGAGGTCCTTCTTTATATGTGTGACTTTTATTGAATGGTTAATAAAACCGTTTTGAAAATGGCTTAGCAGAGTAAAGTAGGGCAGGAAATGCAAATAGAGATACATATAGAGAGAGTAGATAGATTTAGACTGATTCCATGCAACTGCAGAAGGAGAAAGATGCCAGAATATTTCTGGTAAGCCACAGCCTCATGATGATACATAAATTAAAAGAAAAGGGTTAGTTTAAGATTTAAGAGCTAGCTAAGAATATGCCTGAGCCAATGGTCAAATAGTGTTGTAATTATATAATTTCTGTGTGATTACTCAGGTCTGGGCAGCCAGGAAATGGAAGCACAGTCTTAGACTACAATTATATTTGTCAATTTGTGTATGTTACAGTTTTTGTTTACAATATTACAAAGGTATCTTATAAAAGAAAGAATTTAATTTGGGGACTTATGGTTCCAGAGGGTTAGAGTTTGTAACAATCATGACAAGGAATATGGGAGGTGGTGGTCAGGCATAGTGCTAGCTAGGATGGTATGTGAAAATTTGCATTTTAATACACAAGTATGAGACAAAGAAAGAGATAGAGAACAAGAACTAGAAATTCTATACCTCCTTCTGATGTGGGAGTGTCATATATCAATCTGTTGATTTCATTGGTTAAATAAACTGCCTTGGCCCTGATAGGTAGGAACATAGGTGGGTGGAGTAGACAGAACAAAATGCTGGTGGGAAGAGAAAGTGAGGTCAGAAAGCATGCAGCTCAACTCAGAGCCTGATGCCTCAGAGAGAGACCCCATGCTCCTGTCTCGCAGGCAGACAGGATAGCTCTGCTCTCTGAGGCACACATGATGAAGCTCCGACCCAAGATGGATGTAGGCTAGAATCTTCCCAGTAAGCGCACCTGGGGGTGCTTACTCACATTATTAGAAATGGGTTAGTCCAGGTGCGAGAGTTAGCCTAGAAGAGTCATGATAGAAATGGGCCAAGCAATGCTTAAAAGAATACAGTGTCCATGTGATTATTTCGGGTAAAGCTAGCCTTCCAAGCATCCGAGGTGTTGGGGACGCAGCCCTGCCGCTTCTTATTTCAACAGATGGCGCCCAACGTGTGGACAACTGAATCCACAGAAAGTCTGAGAAAGCTTGGGAAAGAGTAAAGCATGTTTGTTTTCTTGGTAGCAGCAGTTTCTCGGTTCTGCTCTGCTTGCTAGAGGCAAGCAAGTGCCTCATATAAGAGAGGCTTCCTGACTCAGCTTTAGCTGCAAAACCCTGCAGCTCATTAAAGAGGTACTGCCATGAAACACTTAAACAGTGTTGACGAAAAGCTGAACGCATGCTTTTTGGTTTTCAGCCGTAGCAGGAAAAAAGCTGGGCTGTTTAAAAATGCCGGCTTTCTGGGCTGTCCTGCCAGGGCAAACTCTGACTCTTTTATGCAGGCGGTTCGTGCAGTTTGCAAGCACAGGCTGCCGAAGCCCACTTGCTGGCAAGGATCTTGAAACACTGTAGAGTTGTGGCACTGAAGGGGACTCTGGCCAGTACCTCAGCCATGAGACTGGAAAGCTAAGGAATGGACTGGATTTAGCTGGCAAAGCCACGGCTTTAATCCTACCCATATTGCTCTGTAATTTAAAGGCTCGTGTGGTTCAGAAAAAGAGAGAGAGATACAGTAAAGAGAGATTCAAAGACAAAGAAAATTTCTAAATGATTTACATTGTTAAAAATATATGCAAACTAAAAATTAAAATTCTTAAAAGTAAAAATAAAGAAGAAATAGAGTAGTTGGGTGTGGTAGTACACACCTTTAATCCCAACACTTGGGAGGCAGAGGGAGATTGATCTCTGTGACTTCAAGGTGTGATAACACACACCTTTAATCCCAATGCCTGTGAGGCAGAGACAGGCTGATCTCTGAGAGTTCAAGGACAGCCTGGTCTACAGAGTTATTCCAGGACAAAGATACAGAGAATATAAAATAAAAGTAAAAATAAATGAAATAGAGGTTAAAATAAAGCGTACAAAGATGGAAAATACACAGAGAATCTTGATACTGTATGCTATTATGCTCTCTTTGAATTGTTTGAATGCTGAGGAAGGAGCAAAAGCTACTGAAAGATATTTGTTTATAAATGCTGTTGAACTAATTCAACATAGATATTTTGGAAATGCCTTGACTTTGCAATTTGGATCTAAGGACATGATACTTTGGAAAGGAGTTTCTTGTTTTGTTTTCACAGAGGATGAGACCCTGTTCATTTCTTCTATCTGAATATGGTATGATGGACCATGCCCTCCTGAACGGTTGCTGTAAAACATCTTCAGAAAATTGCTTTGCTCAACTGCCAACTGAGATGAAACTAGCACACAGGTTATACCATGAAAGACCTAATTAACGATGCCCCCATTCAGCAGGAAGCAGTTCAGAGAGAAAAAACTGTGCCCATGTTCCCAAATATGGTTTATAAATGTTCCTTTACATTTAAAGGGGGATATGATATAGGTTTAAATAATTTGCATTAGTATAGATGTTGCTTTATTGATAGAGATTTAAGGTCAATTTTGTTATATGTATCTGTATTTCTGATCTTGATTAAGGTATTGTGATTATGTAGTTCACTTAAAAATGTAATGTATATAGGTTGTTAATAGATAATCATAATAGTCAAGTTTTTAGTCATGTTAGTTAAGATTTTCTAGATGTGCATGGATATATTTCAGATGGGCATTCTTCATATCTTTCAAAGGCTAGAGAATATGGCATTTTAAATGTTTTGATAACTTAGGGTTTTTCATGACAGTGAGACACTCTGCTCCTGGCAGCACTAATTTACTTCAAGTGGAAGATGGGCATCGAAGAGGATTCTTATGGAGTTTGATAGCCATTTGGGCAAGAAACTGCTCTTGCCTGGACTATTGCATAAACTGGACACAGAGAACCCGCAGAGAGAGGACTACTGAACTTGCCTAAAGGTGAGATGATCTTTCGGGGTTCCTAATTCATGAAAGAGTCTGCAAGACATTCTTCAGGACAAGCAGGATAGTGACTACCTTTGAAATTTCCTGCTTTGTGGAATGTCTGCTGAAAACTATGGGCCTGTAGCCCAAAGATGGATGCCCAAACAGTACAGAGAAACTTTGGGTGACTGTACAGGCAGCAAGAAGTCTCTGTCATTTCTGGAGTTTGAAAGTTGCTTATTTCTTGTTTGCTTAGATAATATTATATCCTTCTGGAGTCTTTGATGCAGTTGAAGAATAGATAGATAGTTAAGTTGTTTTCCTTTGTTATATGTAATTTTGCTATGTTAAAGTTAAAGCCTTTCCTTTTTGCTTAAACAGAAAAAGGGGAAGTGGTGTGGGAGTGTCATATATCAATCTGTTGATTTCATTGGTTAAATAAACTGCCTTGTCCCTGATAGGTAGGAACATAGGTGGGTGGAGTAGACAGAACAAAATGCTGGCGAGAAGAGGAAGTGAGGTCAGAAAGCATGCAGCTCTGCTCAGAGCCGGATGCCTCAGAGAGAGACCCCATGCTCCTGTCTCGCGGGCAGACAGGATAGCTCTGCTCTCTGAGGCACACTTAATGAAGCTCCGACCCAAGATGGATGTAGGCTAGAATCTTCCCGGTAAGCGCTCCTTGGGGTGCTTACTCACATTATTAGAAATGGGTTAGTCCAGGTGCGAGAGTTAGCCTAGAAGAGTCAGGATAGAAATGGGCCAAGCAGTGCTTAAAAGAATACAGTGTCCATGTGATTATTTCGGGTAAAGCTAGCCTTGCAAGCGTCCGGGGTGTTGGGGACGCAGCCCCGCTGCTTCTTATTTCAACATCCTTCAATAAGGTCAAACCCCCATGTAACACAGACAATAAGGGCAGCATTGAATAAATGGAACCTCCTAAAACTGAGAACCTCCTGTAAAGCAAAGAACACTGTCATTAAGAAAAAAGGCAACCTACTGATTGGGAGATGATCTTCACCAACCCCACATCAGACAAAGGTCTGCTCTCCATAATATATAAAGGGCTCAAGATAGTAGACTTTAAAAAGCTAACTAAACCCAATTAAAAAATGGAGCACTGAACTGAACAGAGAATTCTCAACAGAATAAGTTCAAATGGCCAAAAGACACTTAAGGTCATGCTCAACCTCCTTAGTGATCAGTGAAATTCAAATCCAAATAACTTTAAGATACCCTTAGTCTTTCACTTACAGTTCTTCTGACTGTAAACTAAACATAAACCATGGATATTCACATTTCAACCACCATGTTCCCTGATTGTTTACAAACTGAATCAGATTAGATATGTGGCTTTCAACATGGACCAAATAAAGTTAAGGAGATGATTCAGTACAGAGAATTATTTGCTATACAAACACGAGGAGTGAACTATAATCTTCAGCATCCACATTAAGAGACAGCTGTGTCTGGGTATGCCCATTATCCCATCATGGTGGGAACAGTGTGGAATCAAAAAGATTGCTTGTGCTCATAAACCAACATCCTAGATACAGCTTCAGTGAGAGACAATGCCTCAAAAAAAGGAAGGTGGTAGAAAGTAACTCACTCATTGTATTCATGTTGAATCTTTAAACACAGAAAAGACATGCTTCATGCTCACATGAGCATATTTGTGCTCATATGCATGCACATACACCCACAAGTACAATGCACATATCAAGTAAATAAAAGTAAAAACAATCACAAAAAAATATGCTCATTGTATCCAAGAAGATATATATTCCTTTAAAAAGTTTTTAAATGTTTATGGTGTTTGTGATCAATTTTCAGGGCATTAAACACATTAGTTAAGTGTTCTGCCACTGAACTATTCTGTCAGAGACTATCTTTGAAAAAGATACCACTTACCATGGTAGGGGTATGTAGATTAAAAAAATAAGTAAAGAGAACAAAGACATGAATGAAAAGAATAAAACAGAAACAGGAGAGAGTTCCAGTGAATACTGAAAATCGCTTGCATTTAATTTATATTTGCTTAAATACCCTAACCACAAAAGGCAGGAGTAAGATTAAAAAAAACTGCATTAACATGATACAAGGAAATGAACAGACCAGTTGAAGATTATGGGCTGCATTCTTATTTAAACACTGTGTTGCTAGAACAAGGTAAGTAACAGTCATACCTTAGAGCAAAACATTTTGTACATAAACCACTTCCAGGGTGGAAACCATTGATCTCTCCCTATGGTAGGAGGAACTAAGTTGGATCCTAAGACTTTTGTTTGAGGTAGAAATGGATCTGCTTCACTATACCTGTAATACAAGATCTGGATATTAGCCACACCTGTTGACAATAACCTTGAGAGAAGAGAACTCTCTGATCTAAATCTAGCTGGGACCTCTGTTTGAGGTAGAAACAGACAATAACCTTGAAGTAATAGAAGTAAGTTCCAACTATCTGATCTTTGGTCATGGTGGGATGGCAACAACTTTGAGCAAGCTAAAACTTTCTGACCTTTAGACAAGGTGTAAATAGGCTCACATTTTTGGGCCTTCACACTATACCTACAGCTTACTTATTTCAAAATTTAATATAGAGCATCAGTGAAACTTTAAAGCTTTGCATTTTTCTCTAGGAATCTATGATGAAGTCCAAAAATCCACTTGGCACAAAGAAGCATATAGACTGCTAGAAACCCAGTTCTAGCATGATTCTGAGCTGCAGGTCAGAGGTGTGAAGTTGATGAAAATTGAAGAGTCCAAGTACTGGCTGACTTTCAAACAGATGTCATCAAAAAATACCAACTCAAGTTCTAATGCATTTAAGCATGAGAAGTTATAATGCCTTTAACTCTGCTTTAATCAATTTTCAAAATCATTAATATTTACCCCTTATAGTTTCTTTTCCTCTTTCCCACTGACTTGGTGTCATTGACCCATATCATTATGTTTTATGTTACAAGCCAAATAATTATATCTAGCCAGGTATTTCTTATCTATATAATTTTCTAGCTGGTAACAACCATGCAGTTATAAGAAGATATTCAAGCCTTATGATTAGTCCTAAACAATGTGATAGTTTTTATCTATTTGTAAATGGCTGAGTGTATGATGTCATACCTAGAATATTATTTTCAAGTGTAAGTCAATTTCTAGGTAACCTGTATATCACTTTTACCTGAACAACCGTTACAATGCTATTCATTATAGATTTGCAAAATTGAAATGATTACCTAACTTTTTAATTGTTGGAACCAAATTTCTCTTCTTCCTGACAGTTTCCATGTATACTTTCTACTTACAAAGGAACTGGGAGTTTTAACTGAATAAAAACATCTAACCAGTTATCGGTTTCCTGGTACCAGAGAGATGTCTGACCTTTCTTATCCTTTACTTTTTTGTTATGTGTCCCATCAGTTTTTAATGTAATCTTTTAGGAAGCCATATCCCAATTTCATAAGTTATTTGGAATATAGTTATTTTTTTAGGATGGTTAAGTTAGCAAGAATAATTAAGCATAGTGAGTTCCTCTTGCTTAACCAGAATTATCTCAATGGTAGCCAATGGTGACTGGAATAGTTTCTGTGAATGACTGCAGAGAGGCTTAATTTCTTTGTAAAAACTTTTAGAGAAACTTTTAGCTTTTGTTCCCAGTAAATTCAGCTATAATATCAACTGTCAAAGCAAAACTAAGAATAACCATAATAAGTATAATAAAAGTTAAAGGAGCCTAATGCCCATGAACTCCCTAAAATAAGCTCTCAGGCCTGCAGCACCGCTTCCATAAATCCTTGCTAGATCGATGATATTCCCCTTTCATAAAACATTTATGAATCCTTCCCAGGGGTAACAGCATGGTTTCCATCAATGGACAACTGCAACAATCAGTTTTAATAAGTATGCTTAGATTAAACTTACCTATTCTTAGGTGGGTGCCTTTATCAAAGAGAAGAAATCTCAGAAAGGTTTTCTCTGGGTATTAAGCATAAGATTGTTTCTTTCTGGTAATAATATTGAAAAAAATACCTGACAAAATATGCCAAAGCGAACTGAAAACATCATAATAGTCAAAGTAGTTGGCATCCATAATTTAACTAGGCTTCTTTCCATTTTGGTGGTAATTTTTCTTTCAAATATAAGTTCTAATGAATAATGGAGTATAACAGAGAAACAATAGTCAAAATGGTGATTCAAAACAGGCAGACAAAAGTAGCTGAACCAATGAGGCTTTGACAAGAGTTACATATAGGAGGGAAGAGAGGGGAAAGACATAAAGAGAACGATTGAAGGCTTCTCTCTGACTCCTTCTCCTTTTTCCCAACTTTCATCTTAGTTTTTACTGCTTTCCTACATTTTGTCCTATCAACAAGCCTAGTCAGTTTCTTTATTCACTAATGGTATTCACAGCATACAGAGGGGAATCCCACACCAGAGAGCAGGGGAGAGGGGAGCAGGGAAGAAAGTATATTAAAATATGGAAATGCTATCAGGAAAACCATTTCTCTGAATTCTAATATGAAATTTTAATGTAAAATGGAATGAATCAAAGAGAATTGGTTAAATAGAAAGAAAACACTTGAAAGAGTTATAGTGGTTATGATGATTATGAGTTCAACGTTAGGCTGAACAATGAGGCCAAGGTAGGACCACTCCCAAACTACCACCAACAAAAACTGAATCTGTGTTGTTTAATAATTTAACAGGACCCAGAATCACTCAGAGGGTAAGATTCTGAGAATGTCTTGAGAGAATGTTGATATTAGGTTAACTGAGATAGGAAGATCCATCCCAAAGGTGGACAGAACCATTCAATACACTGTGTTTTAAACTGAATAGAAAGGAGAAAGCAAACTGAGTGCTCATCTCTCTGCTTCCTGACTTTGAATGCAGTAGGAAAAACAACCAAAACTCTAGAAATGACAGAGGCATCTGACTACCTGGACAGTCACTCAAAGTGATTCTCTAATGTTGGGGCATTCTTCTTCAGCCTATAGGCCTAAAGTACTTGTCAGATTTCTCACTGAATCAGGTATCCTGAAGGGCTGCCCCACCTTGTTTTTGCAAATTCAGCAGTCATTTTTCCTGTGGGTCCCAAATTTCCAGTTTATACAGCACACAGTCAAACAGTCCAGCCAAGGGCAGTTTTTGCCTAAATGTTTAGCATGGCTACATTGAAAGCAAACTCCACAAGGAACTTCTTTGATGCCTATTATCCTCTTGAAGAAGTCAGTGCTGCCATAAACAGATGTCTTTCTGTCACTGTCAAGGAAAATTTAAGTTCTTAAAATGTTATATTCTGTAGGTCTTTGAAGTGTTTGAAGATTAACTATTCATTTGACCTATATCTTGGCATATCAAAAAAAACCTATATACATAACTCTAAGTTTGAGGATTAGATATGACTATTAATTTGTATTATGTAGCTATACATTTCATTTTAAATGAAGAAAATCAATATAACAACTAATACAAAAAGAGAAATATGCATATAGTCTAACAAAATTGACCTTAAATTTGTATCACTATACAACAATTTTGAAACAAGCATAGAAATATAAAGTGTAAAAATTAACTTTAAATTTATATTTGTATACCAAAATCCATGTTAATGTAAAAATGACTGATAATATGGGTTATCTTTTTCCTATATTCCTATATTCCCCTAAATATATCAAATATACATAGCAACAAATAACAAAATAACCAAAGACCACTCATGACCACAAAATGATTGGAAATGCGGACATCATTTTCTCCAAAGTGCTTCTTGATATTGTTGGACAAAGTATCTTTAGGGTCCCTGATCAAATTTTGAAATAATGATCATGTCCTAGGAGGACTAGTGGTAACCTTTATTGAAAGACAATACTTGTCAAGGTTCATGAGGTCTGCCTTCATTAAACCTGCTCTATCTTAACCTGGAAAAAACCCATAGCCTCGATAGAAGAGAAAGTGGGAAGTACTCTACAACACATGGGCACAGGAGACCACTTCCTACATATAACCCCAGCAGCACAGACAGTAAGGGCCTCATTGAATAAATGGGACCTCCTGAGACTGAGAAGCTTCTGTAAAGCAAAGGACACTCTCGCTAAGACAGAAAGGCAACCCACTGACTGGGAGAAGACCTTCACCAATCCCGCAACTGACAAAGGTCTGATCTCCAAAATATATAAAGAACTCAAGAAACTAGACCAGAAAAGGCTAATCAACCCAATTATAAAATGGGGCACTGAGCTGAACAGAGATCTCTCAACAGAAGAAGTTCAAATGGCCAAAAGACACCTAAGGTCATGCTCAACTTCCTTAGCGATCAGGGAAATGCAAATCAAGACAACTTTAAGATACCATCTTACACCTGTCAGAATGGCTAAAATCAAAAACACCAATGATAGCCTTTGCTGGAGTGGTTGTGGAGAAAGGGGTACACTCATCCATTGCTGGTGGGAATGCAAACTTATGCAACCACTTTGGAAAGCAGTGTGGCGGTTTCTCAGGAAATTCGGGATCAACCTACCCCTGGACCCAGCAATACCACTCTTGGGAATATACCCAATAGAGGCCGTATCATACAACAAAAGTATATGCTCTACTATGTTTATAGCAACATTGTTTGTAATAGCCAGAACCTGGAAACAACCTAGATGCCCTTCAATTGAAGAATGGATGAAAAAGTATGGGATATATACATATAAGACTACTACTCAGCAGTAAAAAACAAGGACTACTTGAAGTTTTCAGGCAAATGGATGGAAATAGAAAACACTATCCTGAGTGAGGTAAACCAGACCCAAAAAGAGGAACATGGGATGTACTCACTCATATTTGGTTTCTAGCCATAAATAAAGGACATTGAGCCTATAATTCGGGTTCTTAGAGAAGCTAAATAAGGAGAACCCAAAGAAAAACATATAGACATCCTCCCGAATATTAACCTTCATCAGGTGATGAAAGGAGACAGAGATAGAGACCCACATCGGAGCACCGGACTGAAATCTCAAGGTCCAAATCAGGAGCAGAAGAAGAGAGAGCATGAGCAAGGAACTCAGGACCGCGAGGGGTGCACCCACACACTGAGACAATGGGGATGTTCTATCGGGAACTCACCATGGCCAGCTGTCCTGGGTCTGAAAAAGCCTGAGTTAAAACCGGTCTCGCTGAACATAGCAGACAATGAGGACTACTGAGACCTCAAGAACAATGGCAATGGGTTTTTGATCCTACTGCACGAACTGGCTTTGTGGGAGCCTAGGCAGTTTGGATGCTCACCTTACTAGACCAAGATAGAGGTGGGTGGTCCTTGGACTTCCCACAGGGCAGGGAACCCTAATTGCTCTTTGGGCTGATGAGGGAGGGGGATTTGATTGGTGGAGGGGGAGGTAAAGGGGAGGCGGCGGTGGGGAAGAGACAGTAATCTTTAATAAAAAAATAAATAAAAAATAATATAAAATAAATAAACCCTTCACAGTAGTCGTCAAAAAAAAAATCCATAGCCTCTTGTTCCTTGTGGAACCAAAAGCAAATACACTTTTCCAAAGCAGTGCATAATTCAAGTTCCATTTCCAAATAAAATTTTGACTTTTGTTTTAAAGCTAAGACATTTTTTAATTTATTAGATTAATGTTGGGGTCTGATACCACAACATAAACTACTTTTCCCTCTATGGATCAGCATGGATGCACAGGAAAAATTAGGACACAGTTCACACAGCAATATTGTCAGAAAGTCTCAGGCTTCCTTCATTCCTGAGGATCACCCATGTTTATTATTTAAACACCTTTTATTCCTCAAGGTAAACTAAGGTGGATGTTCATTAATATTCTCTTCCTGGTGGATAGTGGGACTACAGTCACTTCAGCAACTTGGTCACTAGGTTGGAATTCAGACTTCTTCCCTGGCAATCTACATAATAACAAAAGAGAAGGATTAGTATATCCTGTACCGTTTTTTAGGTAGTGGCAGGCTGTCTGGCAGGATAGTAACTGCTTTGGATACCAACCATGGTCTGAGAGCTTGGCTGTCACACCATGTGGAAAATATGAACCTACAGATTTATTTTTAAATATACCAATCCAAATTTCCACTCCCTCCCCTCCTCCTATTCCCTCCACACACCCTCCCACTCCATCCCTACATAATCCTAAGAGAGGGTAAGGCACTTGCTTTGTAGAAGGTCCAAGGTCCTCCCTAGTACATCTAGGCTGAGCAAGGTATATATCCAATGACAATAGGATCTCCAAAAGCCAGTGTTAAGTTGTGAGTGTAGTCCCTAGTCCTTTGCATTTATACTAACCCCCAGGCCTGACCCTGAGAGTTATATTGGTATGGACTTTAAATCCCAGCAGGCCAGGACCTGAATCCACACCAGGGAGGGGTCAGGACCAGACCCATGGAGTATTTAAATGAACTCTCAAAAGAGGAACATGTGGTCTCTTTTCCTTCCTCCTGGTAGTCATGTTTGCAGCCTCCTGGTTCCCCCTTGGGGCCACCCGAGAGTGCAGAACTCCCATTAAACATGGACATTTCTTAATTTGGCTTGTTTTGATTTGGCTAGATTGGGAATTTGTGTTGGCAGAGAGCTCATGTTAGGAAATATTCCTAACATCTTGGAGGTCCCACCAGGACAGGGCAGCCATTTTCACATGGTCCTAGACCATGTGTTGATTGCCCCCTAGTCTACAATCTGAATTCTCCACGACATGCTTATCCCGGCTTCTGGGATAAAAGTTTGAATGTATTTCTTAAGTTTGGTGATGCCTAGCTTCCTTTGTCAACTTGACTGAATTTAGGATCATTATAGAAAAACATCTCTTGGTGTGCTATGAGAATGATTTCATAAATGTTTAGCTGAGGATGAAGTCCCTTAAACCATGCACTGGGCTTGTGGCTCTCAACACTTCCTGTCAGAGCAAGTAACATGACCAGCTTCCTAACCAAACCATGTCTGCAATTACCTCACACTAAGTCACTATGCTTCCCCTGACATTATTGCCTGTTTTCTTAAATATTGAGACAATAATATCCCTGTCAGTTTAAGGGAGATCTTCTGTTTTGTTTGCTCAGAGTTTGATCACACATGAATAAAACATGATAAAGTCACTTTTGAAGATTTCTCTTCTACTAAGAATTTTTCTGTGTGTTATACTAATAGATTTTTGGACATGCAAATTTTTGTATATCTAAAATAAATGCTATTAGTGACTTTATATATTAATAGCTTTAAATTGTTAAATTTCATGCATAATTTTGCATGTATAAAGATCAATTTATTTTTATAGTTTTGCTATGGTTATGTGTTGGGTCTCTCTCTGTGCATTTGTCCAGGAATCGGGATGCTTTGCAGTTGGAGTAACAGCAAGTTTTGAGCTGCTAATGTGGGATTTGGGAATTGAACTAAGGTTTTCTGCAAAAGCAATATGTGATCTTAGCCCCTGCGCTATATGTTTAGCCACAAATTCTTTTCATTTGCTGAACTTGTTCAGTTTAAGCATAAAAACTATGTATGCTTCCTAAAATGAATTAGGTAATTTTCCTTGTCACCATTTCTGAGAATATCTTTTATACTATCATAAGCATCTTTCTTTATAAATTTGATAAAATATGCCTTAATATTTCTGGACTTCGTGTGTATGGAAAATAGGTATTTTTATATGTAGATTTCTAAATAACCATGAAAGCATTCTTTCATATTCTCAACATATTTGTAGGAATAACTGGTGTGATGGATAGTGTTGTCTGATGGAGGAAGGTCATTGGCTAATAAAGAAACTGCCTTGGCCCATTTGATAGGCCAGCCTTTGGTGGGTGGTGTAAACATAACAGAATGCTGGGAGGAAGAGGACGTGAGCTCAGATGCCATAGCTGCTGCTCTCTGAGGCAAGAGAGCAGATGTGATGAAGCTCTGACCCAGGATGGACGTAGGCTAGAATCTTCCAGGTAAGCACACCTAGGTGCTACACACATTAATAGAAATGGGCCAGTCAGTGTTTAAATAAATACAGTTTGTGTCTTGTTATTTCAGAGTATAAACTAACCAGGCAGCCAGGAGCCAGGCTGTGGGAAGAGGCCCGCAACTCTTACTACAGCTGTCAACTTAACACAGTCTAGAATCTCCTGAGAAAGTAGTTTCAGTGAAAGTATGTATAGATTTTGTTGACCTGTGAATAGAGTCATGGGACAGGATCATTCCTTAGACAGGATACCCAGAAACACGAAAGGATAAAGAAATTAATCTCATGTACTTCCACAGTGTTAAAACATAAAAATAGTATATATGTGTAGATGCCTTAGACTTCAGATATAACAATTCAGAAATATTTTTCTAAAGGGATAATAGATAAAAAAGTGTCAGTTTATGTTTCTTATATTTTTATAAAAGACCCTAACAAAAATCTAGTGAAAGAAAGAAGGTGTCAATTTAGTTCATAAATCTAGGTTTCACACAACTATTATGTGATACCAAGGCAAGTGGAACTTTAATCCTCACAGATACACTGACAGAAGTAATTGAGATCTTCCACACTGTTAACTATGGATACACAAGCCTGGGAATGGCATGACAAGCCAGCACTTCTCTCTCCCAGAATTTTTCAGTATATTTCTCACCCAGAAACAAATGAATGGATATTATTTACAGTCTTTTTTTGCTAATATTTGGAGCAATAAAGAGCCCAGTGCAGTCTCTAGCAAGCAAAGTTTCTCTGTGGGCTTTCTTAGAACTGCTGCCCTCGAGGACCAGCAAGGTAACAAACTAAATCTGGTTTAAGATGAGCCTAGAATGATCTCTGGAGATGATGCAGTGAACATACAACTATTTCGCTATACTGTTAGTGGCAGGTGCCTGCATAGCACTGAGAGTGATGAGAACCATGCAGGTATTGCTTTTGGTTGAAGCCACAGCATAAAAGAGCACAGCTGGATGCCCCTGGACTCTCTCAGAGTCTAGGTTCTCTGGTCTGCTGGATCTTGATGGTAATGGTTTCAGTTATTTCTATGTGTGGCAACATCCTCACGCTTTGTGACACATTCAGCGTGTTTGAACCACACTCCTATACTGAGCCACATTTTGTTCATGAGACAGCCAACTACTAAGTGCAGTAGAGCATCTCTAAGTTTTCAGAGATGAGACCATCCCAGTAGGTCCCTTCTCGAGATAGCCCCTGGCTAAGGCACCTGACATGCTCTATTAAACTGAAAAGGCAACACACAGATTTGGGGTTCTTAGCATTTCAAGGTGCAAGCATGAGGTGATTGGGAACTTCCCAGAGGATAGAATGTCAGGATCCATGCTTCTTGAATGTGCTGGAACTGTCATCCTGGTCCTTGAAGAAGGGAAGAGTTCTCCTCTTTGTCCATAGGTATGTGATGGTAGGAGCTGAGAGAATTGTTCCCACCTACTGTGACATTGTCCTTTGTCTCTGGATCTGGCTCTCCTCTTTATCACTGGTGTTTTCCCATGCTGGTTCAGCTCAAGATACATCTTTCCCCCTTTTGCTTCAGAGTGTCTAGTATACATCCTGTTCCCTTTTGAAAGTTTTTAGAAGGGTGAGGTTAAGAAGCCCACTCACATTTATATGTATCAACTACTTTAGGAACACTTGGAATATATTAAATATATAAATTGATGGAGGTGGGTCATCTGTCTATCTGTTGCTTTCATTGGTTAATTAATAAAGAAACTGCTTGGCCCTCTGATAGTGTAGAATTTAGATAGGTGGAGTAAACAGAACAGAATGTTGGGAGAAAGAAGCTGAGTCAGGAAGTTGCCATGATTCTCCTACTCCAGACAGATGCAGGGTAAGTTCTTTCCTGGTAAGCCACCTCGTGGGCTACAAAAATTATTAGAAATTTGTTAATCAAAGATGTGAGAATTAACCAATAAGAGGCTAGAACTAATGGGCCAAGCAGTGTTTTAAAAGAATACAGCTTCTGTGTAATTATTTGGGGTAAAGCTAGCCGTGCGGGCAGCCGGGTGCCAGAAACGTAGCCCGCCACTCCATATCTTCAACAATAAATAAGGATGGTATGCCACTCATGTGCATTCTAAAAATGAAACAAGTATCATCTTATCATTGAAAATGTTACATATGAATAGGAAATTTTTTCTACTAAAATCATATGTCACAAAATTATTATTACCTGTAGTTATTTATATCATACATTCTGCAATGCCCCTGGCTCACCACATTTCAGAGTTCCCGAGTGTAAACAGATTCGGTCTATTGAAGCACCAACGTAAATAGGTGCTGGAATGCCCGCTGCAATAAGGAGAGAAAGAAAAACAGCCCATTGAAAAGAGGAAAGCAAAGAGAAATATGCTATTTGGAAGTATTCCTGTTTCCCTATTTAAGAAAATATAAAAATAATGAAAAAAAGTCTCTATGTTTAATTTTAGGAATTATCAGTTATTGTAAAATTTTTAGATCAAGACAAATTAAAATTATGTATAAAATGCTAAAGAAGTATGTACTAAATTCATAATTATGAACCTCATTTATTTTCTGAAATGTCTTTTTCAGTTTTCTATACATACATCTAAAAATCAAAACTGTTTCCTTCTCATATTATTATTGAATCTACTAAGCAATAAAAAATGTAATTAAGGTCAGATAAGTTCTTTGAAGATGATGGAAAACATTTTTCATCTCTGTAGTTACTTCATTCTCAGGCTAATTAACAGTAGCCTTTTCTAACAACGGGGCCTTCAAGATGAAATTCAGAGTAACATGAGCAGAGTACACCTCTGTTAAAGATGCCATGAGGTCATGGGAGCTCCCTGGATGTGAACAGATGGGATAGTACAGATCTAGAGACAAATTACATTTTCTCTCTTTTTTTGTCATTCATTACTCCATCCCTGTGTCTGACCATATATCCATGCCTCTATCACTTGAAGCCTTTGTGGATGTATTGAGTTAACAGGATGCCATCATCCATGCAGCAAAACACTAAGGATGCTGTCAAACATCATCTGAGCCTGCAGCAGAGAATTCCATTCTATGCTGTCACCAACTTACTGGACATTCACTTAGATATGATTGAGAAGCTCCTTATTCATGACTGCTGAAATTCTCCAACTATAAACATCACTAACAGTCATGATGTTGAAACTTGATACTTGGATGTTCTAAATCTCTGTTGCCTTCATGGTGATACTTATTTGATTTCAAATTAAAGCCTTTTTTTCCCTTTATGGTGAGCATTGTGTTTTGACTTAAAAATATAGTTGCCATCTTTTACTTCAGAAAAATTCAATTGGTTTGCTAAGCATTTGATATTGATCTGATACGTTGGGAAAATTGTTCATACCAAATACTCACATGAAAAATGCTTGTAATCCAACTCCAAGTGACTTCTCTTCAGATTTGCTACACTGAAAAGCAATACTCACATAAATAAAAGTTTATCATGCAAACAAATATCTGTCTTAGCATCATCCCAATGACAATCTTAGTTCATGAACCTAATGGTTAAGCTTTTAAGCATGAAGAGAAGACAATGCAGCTCTATCTCTGTTAAAGATATACAAAGAAAGGAGAATAATGATTTTGATAGGTCTCCTGTGACATCCACACATCTGATTCAAGGTGAAACCCTTTAACTGTTGGACACTGACTGCTAACCTACATAACCTATGTTACCATGGTGTCTATCATGGTTTTCTTATACCCAAAGTACCCTTATACCCAAAACAATGGACCCAAACCTTTGAAACCACAAACCAAATAAATCTTTTTTTTCTCTTAAGTTGTTTGGCAGCATTTTGTCCTGATGATTAAAAAAAATCTAACACATATTATATAAAATTTCAAGTTATAGTAAGAGTGATCCACATAAACAGAGATAGACTGCATCATGTAGGCTATGACATTAAGATCAGGCTTTTGTTATATGGAGATAAAAAGTTAGATATTTGTCATTACTGTACCACCCACAAAATTAGATAAGATGGATTTGAGAATTACATACAAAGAGGAGGCTTATAAAGCAGTCAGGATAAAATATGAAAAATATTCTTATAAATTAGGAACACAGACGCCCTCTCAAATTGTGGTCTTTACCCACCAAATATACTCCTGTGTAAGAAATGTAGCTTCTGAGATTTCATTTTGGAAGTGATTCCATGGAAGAATCCTGAGTAAGTAGAATCAGAAAAGGGAACAAGAAAGTATGTTTCAAATACAACCACCATGTCTCCTTGTTGATGTTGGAGGGTCTTCTGTTTTGTGTTGATTTCATTGGTTAATAAAGAAACTGCCTTAGCCATTTGATAGGCCAGCCCTTAGGTGGGTGGAGTAGACAGAACAGAATATTGGGAGGAAGAGGGTAATGAGGCACATCATGAAGCCAGCCAACAGGTCAGACATGTAGAATGGCGGGCGTTCTGTAAGGTTTTTTCCCCTCAAATAAATAACCTTTTAAATAATAAGTCCAAACTGGTGTGGGATTGTTTCACTCATTACCTTCCTTCACCCTCCTATCTTTAGGGATTTGTGTGATTTTTATATGAATGAGTTTCATTACCAAGGGAAGAAATATGATGAGCAGAAACAAATAGTCCTCTTCTGAAATAACAGAGAGGTTTGCTGTTCCTTAAAAACTCTTCATGCTTTAACAAACACAAACTAAGACAATTTCTGTATTAATTACTTTTTGATACTATAATAAAATACCACAAAACACCTGATAGATGAAAGAGAATGTCTTTTCTTATGATTCTAGAGGAATGAAAGCCCATCAAATCAAAGAGGCATGACAGGGAGCAACAGGCATGATGAGTGGAGCAGGAAGCTTATATGTCACTTCCTCAACCAAAGCACAAATCAGAGATTTAACTGAAAGTATGCAATGCTTTTAACTCTCAACATTCAGCTCAATGATGCGATGCACTTCTTCCATTAAAGATGGACCCCTAATTATTTACAAAAGTTATCAACTGGAGTGCATATGTCTAATTGTCTGAGGCTAGGACAGACATTGCTCACTCAAACTACCACAACATGGTTTTGTTTTTAATGTGTGCTTTCAATATTATTAATTTCAGTTTCTTACAATAAGTCACTATTTAAACATTTATAATTTTTTATCTTTTTATTAATTAATTTATTTACAGATGGGGCATGTACACCACAGTACAGGAGTAGATGACATGGGACAACTTGCAAGGTAGTGATCTCTCCATCTGCCATGTGGATCTCTGGGGTCAAACCCATCTTTTCTGGTTTGGTGCCAAACTTTCCTTTCCACTGAGCAATCTAACTGATCTCTGTTTAAATGTTATACTCTAAGACTATTTTGAAAATTAATAGACATCAATGTGTCTAAGGGCAGATGAGTAAAATGAATTCTGGGTCAAAGAGGCCAACTGAATATGAGATACTAGTCTTTTGAGAACATCTGATACAGCATCTAACCTTTAATGATTTTATTTTCATTCATTTGCTCTACTTTGACATTGAACCTAGAGCCTCACATGTACTAGACAATCACTGTATCACTAACATACAACTTCTTCTCTATGAAGGCCTATGAAAGTATAGGCTTCCTCAAATTCTTGCTTTTAAGAATGAGTTTTATGACCATCTTTGAATTCCTATGGAAAAAAGGTCCAAAGACCTATGGTTCATGATTTTTAAAAACATGATTAAAATTTTCAGTGCTCTAAGTAATGAAATGTGTGACATGAGTAATAAAGCAGGGGATTGAAACAACAGATGACATTTAATAAGAAGTCTAATTTTGAAGCATCATACCTAGAATAAAAAAGAGAATTAAAACTCCTAACTATTCAAAGAAATATGGCAATATCTTGCATATAGGAAAGGATAAATTTAAACAAATGATTTCAATGTAACACAAACAAGATGAAAATGTTTCACTCTAAATAAATGTAACATCAAAGCATAATTCCATGAAATTGAATAGTGTTTTATCACGGAAAAGTCTTAAAGCTTTTTGCAGATATGTATGAAAGGTGCACTTGCTCTGATTGAGTTAAAAGAGAAAATGCTGTTTGACAATGAAGGCAGGTTCTAAAGTTCATTGTGGTTGGGTCACCATAGTCTTTCCTGGGAAAACCTTAAGTGCCACTCTAATGCCTCTGGATTATCAGCAAATATTTTTATCATGTTTAAAAATAACTTTTGGGGTCAAGGATGAGAAAAGAGCTCCCATAGAACTTCCCATAATTCAAAAGAAGCAAATGCACACTGTCTATGCACTTGTGTAGATCAACAGATATTTCATTACAGCCTCGTTTTCAGTTCTCTGTCGTTCTCAAACTCAGGACTTCTGTGCACATCCATGCACTCACTTTCCTTCTCTGTGAGCTTCATCTCTGCAAATTCAGTCTCTGAAGTGTCAGTTTCTTCAGGGAGTTGGAACTTCCTCAAAAGTATTAGAATGCAGATTGCTGGGAGGAAGCTTGATCCTCTTAATGCTGCTGGCCACCCAAGGAAAATGTTCCTGTAGAAAACAATTAATCTGCATTAAATTTTAAAATGATCAGTGAAATCTAATTTTGTATACTCTTACAGATCATTTATTCTTCAAATAAAAACATCAGGTGATTATTTTGTCCATGTACTTAATATAAGTTACTTTGCTAAGTTATTAATACTTTTTGTTAAAATGTAAAAAAAAAATCCAGCATAAAAGTTTGAATATATTTCTTAAGTTTGGTGATGCCTAGTTTTCTTTGTGAACTTGACTGGATTCAGGATCATTATAGAAAGACATCTCTTGGTGTGCTATGGAATGTTTTTATAAATGTTTAGCTAAGGATGAAGTCCCTTATACCATGCACTTTGATTGTATCTCTCAACATTTCCTGTCAGAGGAAGTAACATGACCAGCCTCCTAGCCAAACCCTGTCTGCAATTACGTCACACTAAGTCACTATGCATCCCCTGCCATTATTACCTGTTTTCTTAAATATCGAGACAATAATATCCCTGTCAGTTTAAGGGAGATCTTCTGTGTTGTTTGCTCTGTGTTTGATCACACATGAATAAAACACAATATAGTCACTTTTCAAGATTTCTCTCCTACTATAAATTTTTCTGTGTGTTCTACCAATAGATTTTTGTGACATGCAAATTTTTGTATATCTAAAATCAAGCCTAATAGTTACTTTATATATTAATAGCTTTAAATTGTTAATTTTCATGTATAATTTTGCATGTATAAAGATCAATTTCCTTTTTTTCACTATATGTATGTGTTCTGTCTCTCTGTGTACATTATTCCAGGAATCCTGGATCTTGCAATTGGAGTAACAGGTAGTTTTGAGCTGCTAATGTCGGTAATGGGAATTGAACTCATGTTCTCTGCTAGAGCAATATGTGATCTTAATCCCTGAGCTATATGTTTAGCCACAAATTTTATTAACTTGCTGAACTTGTGCAGATTAAGCATGAAGACAATAAAGGCTAAAATGAATCAGGTAATTTTTCTTTTCACCATTTCAGAGAATATCTTTTATACTATCATAAGTATCTCTCTTTATAAATTTGATAAAATATGCCTTAAGATTTATGGACTTCATGTGTATGGAAAATATGTACATTTCTAAATAACTATGAAAGCCTTCTTTCATGTTATCAACATATTTGTAGGAAAATCTAGTGTGATGGTTAACGTTGACAACTTAACACAATCTAGAATCTCCTGAGAAGGTAGTTTCAGTGAAAGCCTGTATGGATTTTGTTGAACTGTGAATAGAGCCATGGGACAGGATCATTCCTTACACAGGATACCCAAGACCATGAAAGGATAGGGAAATTAATGTTACTTACTTTTACAGTGTTAAAACATAAGAATAGTATATATGTGTAGATGTCTAAGACTTCAGATATAAAAATTCAGAAATATTTTTCTAAAGGGATAATAGATTAAAAAGTATCAGTTTATGTTTCTTTCGCTTTTATAAAAGACCCTAATAAAATCAACTAAAAGGAAGAAGGGGTCAATTTAATTCACTAATCTAGGTTACATGCCAGTATTATGGGATACCAAGGCAAATAGAACTTTAATCTACACAGATACACTAACAGAAGTAATTAAGATCTTCCACACTGTTAACTATGCATACACCAGCCTGGGAATGGCAAGTCTGCTGGTCAGAGCAGACATGCTTGAGGACAGTTCAGCACTTTTCTTCCCAGAATTTCAGTATATTGCTCATCCCAACATAAATGAATGAATATTATCTCATTATCTACAGCTTTTTTTCTAGCAAGAAGGAGCCCAGTGCAGTCTGTAGCAAGCAAAGCTTCTCTGTGGGCTTTCTTAGAAATGCTGCCCTCTAAGATCAGCAAGGTAACAAATTAATTCTGGTTCATGATCAGCCTAGAATAACCTCTGGCAATGATGCAGCAGTGAACCCACAACTATTTCACTATACTCTTAATGGCAGGTGCCTGCATAGCACTTAGAGTGATGAGAACGATGCAGGTACTGCGTGTATTTGAAAGCCATAGCATAAAAGAGCACAACTGGATGCACCTGGATCTCAGAGGACAGGTTTCCTGGTCTGCTGGATCTTGATGGTAATGGTTTCGGTTATTTCTATGTGTGGCAACATCCTCCTGCTTTGTGACACTCTCATCTGGTTTGAAGCACACTCCTCTACTGAGCCACATCTTGTTCATGAGACAGCCAACCACTAAGTGCAGTGGAGTATCTCTAAGTTGTCAGAGATGAGACCATTAGTCAAATTCAGGTAGCAGGTAGGTCCCTTCTCAAGACAGCCCCTGGCTAAGGCACCTGACATGTTCTATTAAACTGCAAGGCCAGCACACACATTTGGGGTTCTTAGTACATTAGGGTGCAAGCATGAGAGGTTTGTGAATTTTCCAGAGACTAGAATGTCAGGATCCCTGATGCTTGAATGTGCTGGGACTGTCATCCTGTACCTTGCAAAAGGGAAGAGTTCTCCTCCTTGTCCATAGGTATAGGCTGGTAGGAGCTGAGAGATTTATTCCAACCTACTGTTTCATTGTCTCTAGTCTCTAGATATTGTTCTCCTGTTTATCACTGGTATTTTGCCATGCTGGCACACCTGAAGATGCAGCTTTCCCCCTACTGCTTCAGTGTCCATGTCTACAGCCTGTTCCCTTTTGAAAGTATTTAGAAGGGTTAGGTTAAGAAGCCCACTCACATTTATATGCACCAATCCACAAACCAAATAAATCTTTTAAATTTGTTTGGTAGCATTTTTTCTGATGATAAAAAGTCTAACACATATATTAAAATACGTAAATAAGGAAGTTATACTATGCAAGTGCATTCTAAAAGTGAATCAAATATCATCTTACCACTCAAAATGTTACATATGAATAGGAAATTTTTTGTACTAAAATCATATGTCACAAAATTATTATTACCTGAAGTTATTTGTATCATACATCCTGCAAGCCCCTGCCTTCCCACATTTCCGAGATCCCCAGTGTAAACAGGTTCTGTCTATCATGGAACCAAAGTAAATAGGTACTGGAATGGCCGCTGTAATAAAATGAGAAAGAAAAACAGCCCATTGAAAAGAAGAAAGCAAAGAGAATATATCATTTGAAAGTTTTTCTGTTTCCTTATTTAAAAAGAATATAAAAATAATGAATAAGTGTCTCTATGCTTATGTTAAGGATTTATCAGTTAATGTAAAATTCCTAGATTAAAATAAATTAAAATTATGTATAAAATGCTAAAGAAGTATGCACTGAATTCATAATTATGAACCTCATTTATTTTCAGAAGTGTCTTGTTAAGTTTTCTGTACATGGAATTATACAAAACTGTTTCCTTTACATATTATTATTGAATGTAGGTAGTAAAAGATAAAAAAATTTAATTAAAGTGAGATAAGTTCTTTAAAACCAATGGTAAACATTTTTCATCTCTGCAATTACTTCGTTCTCAGACTAATTAACAGTAGCCATTTCTAACCATAGGGGTTTCAAAATGAAATTCAGAGTAACATGGGCAGAGCACACCTATGTTAAAGATGCCATGAGGTCAAATGAGCTTCCTGGATGTGGACAGCTGGGATAGTACAGATCCGGAGACAAATTACCTTTTTTCTCCCTTTTTTGTCATTCATTGCTACATCCCTGTTTCTGACCATATATCCATGTATCTATCACATAAAAGCTTTGTGAGTGGATTGAGTTAACAGTATACTATCCTACAGCCAAACACTAAGGATGCTGTCAAGCAGCATCTGAACCTGCTGTAGGGAATTGTATTCTATGCTGTCTACAACCTACAGGACATCCCCATAGATATGTTTGAGAAGCTTCTCATTCATGACTCCTGCTATTCTCCAACTATAAATATCCCTAACAGTCAACATGTTGAAACTTGATACTTGGATGGTCTAAATCTCTGTTGCATACATGATGATTCTTTTTTGATTTCAAATTAAAGTCTTTTTTCCTCTTTCTGGTGAGTGTTGTGTTTTGTCTTAAAAATATAGTTGCTGTCTTTTTCTTCAGAAAAATTTAAAGCTGTGCGGTGGTGGCGCACGTCTTTAATCCCAGCATTCAGGAGGCAGAGGCAGGCAGATCTCTGTGAATTTGAGGCCTGCCTGGTCTAGAAGAGCTAGTTCCAGGACAGGAACCAAAAAGCTATGGAGAAATCCTGTCTCGAAAAATCAAAAAAAAAGAGGAAAAATTTAATTGGTTTACCAAGCATTTGATATTGATCTGATATTTGAGAAAATTGTTCATACCAAATGCTTTTATGAAAAATGCATGTAATCCAACTCCAAGAGACTTCTCTTCAGACTTGATACACCTGAAACACAATACTCACATAAATAAAAGTGCATCATGCAAACAAATATCTGTCCTAGCATCCTCCCAATGACAGTTTTAGTTCATGAACCTAATGATTAAGTTTTTAAGCATGAAGAGAAGAAAATGCAGCTCTATCTCTGTTAAGCATACACAAAGAAAGGAGAGTATTGACTTCTGATAACTTTACTGTGACATTCACACATCTGATTTAGGATGAAATCCTTTAACAGTTGGACACTTGTTGAAATAAGGAGTGGCGGGGCTGCATCCCCAGCACCCTGGCCACCCACACTGCTAGCTTTACTGGAAATAATTACATGGACACTGTATTGAGGAAGAAAGGAGACACTTTGTAGCCACATGAGCTAAATCAGCCTGAAACATGATGGGGTGACAGATGCCATGGCCAAATCTCACTCACTGGCAACAATAAATCTACAGAACTAGTAGTATTTGGTGTGTTTATCTGTCTTGAACTAAAACAAGGCATATACTATATCTCCACTTGTGTGAAAATAAAAATATCACATCTTACCTTTGAAAATGAATATATAAAAACATATATCTAGCCTATTTCAGTGAGTGCTATGGTGGGTAAAAGTAGAGGGAAAGAAGGACCAAAGTCAAGGAATGGAAATGTTGGGGAGAGGGCAAAGGGAAAAAACCTGGGAGGAGGAGAAGAGAGAAGACAAGAGGAGAGGAATGGAAAGGAGAGGACAAGAGAGGACAGGAGAGGAGAGGCATCATGACAGAAGAGGAACAAAGTGAGGGAAAAGTAATGGGAAAGAGATTTGGAAAAGGAGAAGGAGGAGGGGAAGAAATCAAAAGAGAATGTGGGCAAGGACAGAGAAAAGCATAGGTGCCTATAAGGGAGAACTGAGAACATTGGTCCAGTCTATTCGGATAAAATATTTTGAATGACACATTGTAATTAACAACTTTGCTTCTGAATTCCATTGAGATGAGAATAGGGTTGAACAGTATCCCCATTGTTGGTGTCTGTTAAGTCTGTGAGACTAGAAAGGGCATGTGGAAGAAGAAAATAACTTGAAACTTGGCTCTGTAAATTTCTCAATTTATATTAAAGATTAGAGTATCCACTATTGTATTCTTATTCCTTCTCGTTAGGGAGCACCCACTACTGCATTCATGTGCCTCTGGTCAGATAATATTATTGAAGTTATGCTTTTGATAAAGACAGATTGAGCTCAGGATGTCAAGAGAGCCTGGTCACTTTTACACAGAGAGTTTCACATCTTGTCAGTCACTTAGCTGAGCATAGGAAATGGGTTTAGGCAAATACTATCTTCCTCCAAAATAAAATGTCCCTTAATTTAGGCATAAGACATAGAGGGAGAAAATACAAAAGAACCAGAAGAGAAATTCAAACAAACTTTATATTACTGTTAAATGTAGCAATGCTATTTTTGTATTAATAATCTTGACAAAGGCAACTCAGAACATTTAGGTTCTGGGAACCATTACTCCAAGAGTCTTTCTTGGGAAAAGGAATTTTAATAAATGACCAAAAAAAATTTAAATGGCATTGGTAGGGTATTCTTTGTGTAAAGATGTTTGCCACAAGGCTAGATGACCTGAGTTCAACAACGAGAACACAGAGAAGTATGTAAAGAAATAGAAATATCAAAGCCCAATTCAGTGGCATGCATCTGTAAACACAGTATTCCTGTAGTGAAACAGGAGAAAACAGAATTATTTAGAACTTGAAGGCCAGGTAACTGGAGTACTAAGCCAGCATGGCAATGGAAATAAAAAAGACCCTGCCTCAGAAGCAAGATAAATGGAGAGAACTGATCCCTAACATTGTCTTTTGATCTTCCCCTGCTCTCAGTGGCACACAGGAGCCAGCCAGTGTAGTTATATGGAGCGGCAGGGCTGCTGCATCCCCAACACTCCGGCCGCTTGCACGGCTAGCTTTACCCAAAATAATTACACAGAAACTGAATTCTTTTAAACACTGCCTGGCCCGTTATCTGTAGCCTCTTATTGGCTAGCTCTCGCACCTGGACTAGCCCATTTCTTATAAGGTGTGTAGCACCCCAAGGTGTGCTTACCGGGGAGATTCTAGCCTGCATCTGCCTGGCATGGGAACATCATGGTGACTCCTACTCACTCAGCTTCCTTCTCCCAGAATCCTGTTTTGTTTTTTCCACCCACCTAAGGGTGGACCTATCGAATGGGCCAGGCAGTTTCTTTATTAATAAGAAATCATTCCCACATCATTTCCCCTTTTTCTGTTTAAACAAATAAGAAAAGCTTTAACTTTAACATAGTAAAATTACATATAACAAAGCAGTTATCAAGCAAGAATTACAGTTACAATATTAATGTCTACTTTATCTTTTATCATAACTAAGGAAAACTATCTGTTCTTCAACTCCATCAAAGACTCCAGAAGGATATAAAACTACCTAAGTAAATAAGAAATCCAAAACTCTAGAAATGTTGATGAAAAGTTGATTGCATGCTTTTTGGTTTTCAGCCGTAGAAGGAAAAAAGCTGACCCATTTTAAAATGCCTGCTTTCTGGGCTGTCCTGCCAGGGAAAACTCTGACTCTTTTACACAGGCGGTTTGTGCGGTTTGCAAGCACAGGCTGCTGAAGCTCGCTTGCTGGCAGGGACCTTGAAACACTGTAGAGTTGTGGCACTGAAGGCAGCTCTGGCCAGTACCTCAGCCATGAGGCTGGAAAGCTAAAGAATGGACTGGATCTAGCTGGCAAAGCCACGGCTTTAGTCCTACTGAGATTGCTTGGTAAATTGAAGACTCATGTATTCAGAAAAAGAGAGATATACGTAAAGAGAGAATCAAAGACAAAGAAAATTTCTAAATGATTTACAGTGTATTGAAAATATATGCAGACTAAAAGTTGAAGTTCTTAAAGTAAAAAACAATTAAAAAAGGAAGAGAGTTGTTGTGTGTGGTAGTACACGCCTTTAATCCCAGTGCCTAAAAGGCAGAGATAAACAGAACTCTGTGAGTTCAAGGTGTGGTAGCATACACCTTTAATCCCAATGCCTGGGAGGCAGAGACAGAAGGATCTCTGAGAGTTCAAGGACAGCCTGGTCTACAGAGTTATTCCAGGACAAAGATACAGAGAATATAAAATAAAAGAATAAAAGAAATAGAGGTTAAAATAAAGCGTACAAAGATGGAAAATATACAGAGAATCTTGATACTGTATGCTATTATGCTCTCTTTGAATTGTTTGAATGCTGAGGAAGGAGCAAAAGCTACTAAAAGATATTTGTTTATAAATGCTGCTGAACTAATTCAACATAGATATTTTGGAAATGCCTTGACTTTGAAATTTGGATCTAAGGACATGATACTTTGGAAAGGAGTTTCTTGTTTTGTTTTCACAGAGGATGAGACCCTGTTCATTTCTTCTATCTGAATATGGTATGATGGACCACACCCTCCTGAACGGTTGCTGTAAAACAACTTCAGAAAATTGCTTCGCTCAACTGCCAACTGAGATGAAACTAGAACACAGGTTATACCATGAAAGACCTAATTAACGATGCCCCCATTCAGCAGGAAGCAGTTTGGAGAGAAAAAACTGTGCCCATGTTTCCAAATATGGTTTATAAATGTTCTTTTACATTTAAAGGGGGATATGATATAGGTATGAATAATTTGCAATAGTATTATTGGTAGAGATTTAAGGTCAATTTTCTTATATGTATCTGTATTTCTGATCTTGATTAAGGTATTGTGATTGTGTAGTTCACTTAAAAATGTAATACATATAGGCTGTTAATAATCATCTATAATAGTCAAGTTACGGATATATTTCTGATATGCATTCTTCATATCTTTCAAAGGCTAGAGAATATGGCATTTTAAATGTTTTGATAACTTACGGTTTTTCATGACAATGAGACACTCTGCTCCTGGCAGCACCAATCTACTTCAGGAAGATGGGCATCGAGGAGGCTCCTTATGGAGTTTGATAGCCATTTGGGCAAGAAACTGGTCTTGCCTGGATTATTGCATAAACTGGACACAGAGAACCCACAGAGAGAGGACTACTGAACTTGCCTAAAGGTGAGATGATCTTTCGGGGTTCCTGATTCATGAAAGAATCTGCAAGACATTCTTCAGGACAAGCAGATAGTGACTGCCTTTGAAATTTCCTGCTTTGTGGAAATGTCTGCTGGAAACTATAGGCCTGTAGGCTGAAGATGGATGCCCCAACGGTACAGAGGAACTTTGGGTGACTGTACAGGCAGCGAGATGTCTCTGTCATTTCTAGTGTTTGAAAGTTGCTTTTTACTTTTTTGCTTAGATAATGTTGTATTTGCTATGTTAAAGTTAAAGCCTTTCCTTTTTGTTTAAACAGAAAAAGGGAAGTGTTGTGGGAGTGTCATATATCAATCTGTTGATTTCATTGGTTAAATAAACTGCCTTGGCCCTGATAGGTAGGAACATAGGTGGGTGGAGTAGACAGAACAAAATGCTGGCGGGAAGAGGAAGTGAGGTCAGAAAGCATGCAGCTCCGCTCAGAGCCAGACGCCTCAGAGAGAGACACCATACTCCTGTCTAGCGGGCAGACGGGATAGCTCTGCTCTCTGAGACACATGCGATGAAGCTCCTCATCGAACCAAGATGGATGTAGGCTAGAATCTCCCCGGTAAGCGCACCTTGGGGTGCTTATACTCATTATTAGAAATGGGCTAGTCCAGGTGCGAGAGTTAGCCTAGAAGAGGCTAGATAGAGATGGGCCAAGCAGTGCTTAAAAGAATACAGTGTCCGTGTAATTATTTCGGGTAAAGCTAGCCCAGTGGGCGGTTGGGGTGCTGGGGACGCAGCCCCGCTACTGCTATTTCAACAAGCCAGCTAGCCAGCCACACACAGACATACCCACAAACGCAATCATACACTCATGTATGCACACACTGCTATGAGGAAGAGAGAGAAGATAAATGAACAAGTTACTTATTACCTCAGAAGAACCATATACCCAGGAATTGCTGCTAGAGCATAGATGAAATTGCCAATTACTGTCCTGATGAAAAAGTACTGCAGCTTTATAGAACAATCAGGGCCTTTTTTACACAGCCCAAGAACTGCAGATGAGTTTCTTAAAGACTGAATGCAGCTGCAATTTTGATACACCTGTAAAAACAATCAAAATGAAACAAACAAATAAACAAAAAACAATGTCCTATTTGCAGAAAAAACTATTAGTTATCAATGTTTAGAATTTGCAACAAAGCCAATTAGAAAAAAATGGAAAGTGTTGAGGACAAGGTATGACTCAGAGGAGGAACACTGATCTATCATGAATGTGTTGGAACACAGACACCATTAAGTTATCACTAAATAATTAAAATGGAGAATTTTTCCCTTTATTTCCATCTCTGTTTTTTGCATCTGAGAATTTATTTTAAAATATAAAGGAACAAATTTTTAAATAGTATTGAATTTTCTTCTAAATGCATGAAGTACATTTGAAAAATTTCAATTATTCCGAATGCATATATGCACACTTAATATTTTTTGTATCTATTTGCTAGTTGCTTTGATATGTGTGTGTGTGTGTGTGTGTGTGAGCATGCATATGTATGTGTGTGTGTTTATGGTGGATATGAATATGCCATGGCATTGAAATAGAAGTCAGGGATAAGTTATAGGAGTTATTTCTCTTCTTCTTTCATATGGGGCCCGAGGATGTAGCTCTGGTGGTACTATTTAGGAACAAATATCTTTACCCACTGAGCCAACTTTCTAACCTTCAAATACTTTTTTTAAAAAGTAAACAAATATTGGTTTTTTTTGGCACACTACTAAGTACAAAAACAAAATGTGTTTCAGAATGGTGATAGAAAACTAGCAAGTTCCATGCTTACTAATGAAGTCCCCAAGAAAACAAGTTTATTTTAAGAAAAAAATGATTTTTTATTGAATTATGTTTCTGTGTATGAAAAAGAATCAAAATTTATCTTTTATTTTGACTACCAACTAACTCTGTAAGAATTATAACATGTAAAAGACAAGGAAAAATGCTTATCTCTTCATCTGCTGAGCTATAATGATGTGGGATGGGGAGATGGCACAGCCTGTAAAGTCCTGTACAGGCAGGAGGACCTGAGTTCAGATCCCCCCCAGCACACATGTGAAACATGCATGAGTAGAGACAGTGCTCACAACACTGGTGTTCTAAAGGACAAAAGAGGTGACTCCCTGGGGCTCACTTGCCAGGCAGCCTAACAGAATCAGCAAATTCCAGTCCAAGTGAATGGGACCTGAGGTTGTCTTCTGACCTCCATATGCACATGCACCTGCACACACACACACACACACACACACACACACACACACACACACAGTGAGGGAGGTCCTTCTGTCTATCTGTTGTTTTTATTGGTTAACAAATAATGAAACTGCCTTTTTGATAGGGAAACGCTTACATAGGTAGGTGGGGAAAACTGGTCTGGATGCTGGGAAAATTAAGGCAGATAGAGAGAGAAGCCATGGAGCTGCTGCAGGAGATAGATCTGCTAAAACTTTGCTGGTAGGCCACAGCCTCATGACAATGTACAGACTAATAGAAATGGGTTAATATAAGAGTTAGGCAATAAGAAAAGAATAAGCCACATAAAGATGAAAAATTCACAGAGAGTCTGGATTATGTATATTAATGTATATTATTGTGTTTTCTTTGAATTTTTGACTGTGAAATAGCTAAGTACAGTAATAAGAAACTAGAGCTAATGGGCCAAGCAGTGTTTTAATTAATATAGTTTCTGAGTGGTTATTTTGGTTCAGGGTGGCCAGGAAAAACAAGTGGCCTCACTCCTGCAACAGATTGGTACCAACATGGGTAACTTCATCCATGCAAACTTAAGAAAGCATAAAAAGGAATCCTAGACACAAAAGAATGGAGCTAAGCATAGTTTGCTAGCAGCATTTTCTTGGGTGGGCTCTGTTTGATAGAAGCAACAGGGGCATGACCCTTTTGGAGAGGATTTCCTGATTTAGCAGTAGCAAAAGGAGAAAGGCCATGCCATTTTGTAATGCAAAATTTCTGAGACCTGCTGACAGCGTGACCTCTGGCTCTTAGAGAAGACAAAGTATTTGGTTGTGGTTTGTGAGAAACGTACTATGGTGTGCTTAATGGCAATGTGGACTGGCTATGTGCCTGGAAGTGGGGCTGTGTGTGGCTGTTGGAAGCAGTGAGCAGTGCCCATGTTGGAATGGGAACAGCAAGCAGGAAGTACCCTATGTAGCCTAGTAATGTCACATCTTATATTCTTAAGCGCTTAGCATTTTTAGAAGCACTTTTGGTCAGAAAATAATTACAAATATGTATTAAAGAAAAATGCAGGTAAGTCATAGTGTATAAATGTATGTAGGCTTGGAAGATAGAAGAAAGAGAGTAGTAAGAGTCATAAAATAAAGTTAATGCTTAAAAGTGTAAAGTCTTTAAAGAGGCAGAGTACAGATAGTCATAGATTAAAATAAGTAAAAAAATAAGCCATGTAAAGATGAAAAATTCTCAGAGAGTCTGGATTATGTATATTATTGTGTTTTCTTTTAATTTTTGACTGTGAAATAGCTAAGTACAGAGAGATATTTCATTGTACAGATTGCTAAATTAAACCAACATAAAGGTATCTTGATTTCAAAATTTGAGTCAAAGATATGTTGCTTTAGAAAAGAGGTTCTTTTCTTGTTGTCACAGAATATGAGAATCTGTGGATAAATTCCAGATCAATATGGCTTGAAAGACCATGAGCCTCTCAAAGGCCACTGTGAACACCCTCAAAAATTACTTCCCCCAACTGCTGACTGAGATGACCCTAGCACACAGGATAGACTATGAAAGACCTGAATAACAGGACCCAGAAACAGCTGTAAGCAGTATAGACAGAGCTAAATCTTTATTTCAAAATATTGTTTCTAATTGTTTGTTTACATTTAAAGCAGGATATGCTATAGCAATGAATAATTTGCATTAGTATGGATCTTGGTTTATTGATACAAATTTAATGTCAATTTTGTTATATGTATACATATTTCTGATCTTGATTAAGGTATTGTGTTTGTGTATCTCCTTAAAAATATAGTGTATAATTAAAAATTATAAGTTAATGGCTACTCATGTATAACAGTCAAACTTGTAGTTATTTAAGTTAGATTTTCTAGATGGATAAAGATATATTTCAGTTACCTAGGCATTCTTCGAATCTTTCAGAGACCTTCAGAATATGGCATTTAAAATGTTTAAGAACTTAAGACCCACAGAGAAATGACTACTGAACTTGCCTAAAGGTGAGATGGTCCTTCAGGGTTCCTGCTGTATGACAAATATCTGAGAGACATTCTGCAGGACACAGACAAAAGTTACTGAAAAACTGCAATTATAGGTTTAACTGTCTTTGAAATTTCCTGCTTTAGGGAAACGTCTGCTGGATACTATGGCCCAGTAGGCTAAAGATGAATTCCCCAACGATACAAAAGAACTTTGGATGACTGTCCAGGTTGCAAGATGTCTCTGTCAATTCTTGAAATTTGAAAGTTGCTTGCAATGCACTTCATGTTTACTTAGGTAATTGTATATCTTTCTGGAGTCTTTGATGGGGTTAAAGAATAGATAGTGTCCCTTAGTTATGATAAAAGATAAAATAGGTATAAATATTTTAACTATAATTCTTGTTTCATAACTTTTTGTTGTATGCAATTTTACTATGTTAAAGTCTTCCTTTTTGTTTAAACAGAAAAGGGGAAATGGTGTAAGAGGTCCATATGTTTATGTGTTCCTTTTATTGGTAAGTGAATAAAGAAACTGTCCTGGCCTGTTGACAGGGCAGAACTTAGGTTGGTGAGGGAAAGCTGGACTCAGTGCTGGGAGAAGGAAGGAGGAGAGAGAGACATCATTGAGCCACCACCAGATATAGATGTTGGTAGGCCACAACCTCATGACAATATTCAGATTAATAGAAATGGGTTAAATTAATATAAGAGTTAGCCAAGAAGAAGCTAGAGCTAATGGGCCAAGCAGTGTTTTAATTAATACAGTTTCTATGTGGTTATATTAGTTCTGGATGGCCAGGACAAACAAGATCACTCCTCCAGCACATACACACACACACAAAAAAAAAAAAACCTGCAATAAATAAATAAATAAATAAGTAAATGAAACAAGTTTGTAATTGAGAAGATAAGATTTCTGACTTTCTCAACTGCACAATTTGTTTGAGTCTGACTCGACTTCATGACTCTCTATCACAAAATAGGTCGGTTTACATTTTACAGTTTTAGTTTCAATGTTTATGGGTGTGCTTCTCTGTGTTTATTAAAGCAGGCGCATGTGATGCCTGAGGAAGATCAGATTGAGTGTCAGATTTCCTGGATCTGGAGTTGTGAGCTTCCCCTGTTGGTGCTGGGAACCAAACAAGTTTACTGAATGAGCAGCAAGTGCTCTTACTGATAAGCTAGCTCTACCAGCCATTCTTAGTATTTTAAGTCTAATGATTTGAAAAATGGTCTCAATTACTCTTAAATTACAAAATAAGTTTCAGACTCCGTCAGGGCTTTACATAACATCTGGAAATGTGAGGTCAAATATGCATATACAAAGGAAAGTTAGTTGTTCACAAAAATATTCATATCTATATTAATCATGTACTGATTTTCGCTATTTAGAAGATGTAGGCTTATATCATAGCACATATTAATGCAGTGAACAAAACATCAGCCTCTAATACTTAAAAGATGTTTACCATGTTAATTCCTGTTCCAACAGATTTCTCACAGCCTGCAAGGCAGGCTGACATGTATGCTATGCCATTGTCTCCACACACTGGATCCCAAGTGTTGGTTAAACAGTTACACCTCATGTTGCAGTTAGCAAGAATCTTATTCTCCACATATAATGGCTGCTGAATTCTGAAATGATTTAAGATAATGTTACTGAGAGTGAAGAACCACGAAGATATTTATTTTCTCCTCTTCATCTCAGCCTGTGTGTATGCAAACAGAAAATGAAACAGGTTGAATCAGTAAATATTCAAAACATGTTCTCAATAATACCAAAGTAGAATTATACATTTTACTCCATCTCCAGTCATGATGACTTCACACTGGGTTTGAGAGACAGGATTTAAATTCAGCCTCAAGAATCCCATATTACCCTCTTTCAAACCCATTATAAAATTTGGCACATGTGTTTTCTATTGTAGAAGACCATGTCTGATTTCTCAAACTACTGTTTTGGGGGGGTTTACTGAAGCATCGATTTTATAAATGGAAATTGCTGATTTTGCTCAAGCTACTCCTTTTTTAATTTTTTCCATTGTGAAAATCAATAACAGACTAGACTCCTCATTTTCATCTCTAATAATACAGCATTTTCTTACATGGTACATAATCAATGTTTATTTTTAAAGTAATTAAAAACAGCCATGTAGATGATTTGTGTGCCAATGTCATGGTCCAGAGATTACAAATTGATATTTGGGTGTTTTCTGTTTTTGTTCTGGAGAAGGAGATGAATTTTATTTCTTTTCCCCCACCCCATTTCTTTCTTTTCCCTTCCTGATTCTCTCCCCTTCTCTCTCTTGGGTGTGTGTGTGTGTGTGTGTGTGTGTGTGTGTGTGTGTGTGCATGTATGTAAGCACATGTACAACAGCATGCATGTGAAGAGCAGAAGATAAACTTCCACCTTGTTAGATAAAGAGTCCCCTGTTGTTCACTGATGCTTATGCCAAACGAGCAGGCCTATGGACTTTCAGGTTTTCCTGACCATGCCTCTCAGCTTCCAGTAGGAATGCTGGGATTAAAGATACTATGTCAAGCTATACATGCATTCTGGGGATCTGAACTCAGGTTCTCCTGCCTGTTTGGTAAATGCTTATCAATGAGTTGTCTCCCCAGAACCTTGAAAGGAATCCTCATGTATATGATTCATTTCATTTTAACCAATTGGATGATTATTTAACTCTGCCCTAAACTAAGCTTTACAATTCCTATGCTAATACAGAATATGACAGATAATCCTTAAAATACAAAGTCAAGACAACCATGCCTCCCCCAAGCCTGCCCTATTGTTTGCAAGGTCCTTGGCCCAGGAACAGTTTCTGCTCCTGCACTAAGGCTATTAACACAGAGGGGTTGAGTGTCTGCCAGCCAGGCAGGTCAGAAGGTCCCTGCAATGGAGTGCGGGTACCTTCAACTTGTGCTGCATGGACTCCTGTGTTCTACTCAACCCTTCCCTACCCTCACATTTGCCCTTTTGTCTGCATTGTCTTTGGACTACCAGGAGACCCTGTGTCTGTGCTGAGGAGTACCATCCAGACAGGAACAGTTCCTACTCCTGCACTGAAGAGATCCACCCAGAGAGTCAGTCACAGCAAAGACTGGACCAAGACACCATGACTCTCCTGGCTCCATTTGAAGGAAGACATGGGCAGGCACCAATGCAAGAATTCCTCCAACAACTTGAAAAGCAACATGACATCACCAGAATCCAGGGATCATGAAACAAGAAGAATTGAACACCCTACTGCAGAAGAAATAGAAGAAATCAACTTTAAATGGAACATTATGAAAATATAATAGAGAAACTTAAACAGGAAGTGAAAAACTGCCATTAAGAAATGGAGATGACAAAAAAAAAGGTAGAGGAAATGAATAAATCTCTCAAAGATTTCCCAGAAAAAGCAATAAAAAAGGTAAGGGAAACAGTTCAAGACTTGAGAAATGAAATGGAGGTAATGAAGAAAACATAAACCGAGGGAAGGCTGAGTGTGGAAAATCTGGGTAAATGAACAGGAACTTCAGAAACAAGTATTACCAACAGAATACAAGAGATAGAAGAAAGAATCTCAGACAATGACATACTATAGAGGAAATAAACTCACTGATTAAAGAACAAAACAATTCCAATGAATTCTTAACACAAAACATCCAGGAAATCTGGGACACAGTGAAAAGACCAAACCTAAGAATAATAGGGGTAGAAGAAGGAGAATTACAGCTGAAAGGCACAGAAAATATATTCAAAAAATTATAGAAAAAAACTTTCCCAACCTAAAAAAGGATATTCCTATGAAGATACAAGAAGCTTATAGAACACCAAATAGACTGGATAAAAAAAAGCATCCCCTCACCATATAATAATCAAAACACAAAACATACAGAATAAAGAACAAATATTAAGAGCTGCAAAGGAAAAAGGTCAAGTAACATATAAAGGGAAACCTATCAGAATTATACCTGACTTCTCAATGGAAACCATGAAAGCTAGAAAGTCTCGGATAGATGTGCTGCAGACACTAAGAGACCGTGGATGCAAGTCCAGACTACTATATTTTGTAAAGCTTGCATTCACCATCAATGGAGAAAACAAAATATTCCAGGACAAAAAGAGATTTAAACAATATGTTGCCACAAACCCAGCCTGACTGAAAATACTAGAAGGAAATTCACAAACCAAGAAAGCTAACAATTCCCATAATGACACAAGCATCTGACAACTCTCCACCAGCACAACTCATAGAAGGGAAACATACAAATCTACCACCTAAAAAATGACCAGAGTTAACAACCACTGGTCATTAATATCACTTAAGATCAATGGATTCAATTCACCTATAAAAAAGCACAGGTTAATAGAATGGATATGAAATCAGGATCCAACATTCTGCTGTTTACAAGAAACACACTTCAAACTCAAAGACAGACATCTACTCAGAATAAAGGGTTGGGGAAAAGGTTTTCTAATCAAATGGTCCAAAGAAACAAGTGTGTTTGGCTATACTCATACCTAACAAAATTTATTTCAAACTAAAATCAATCAGAAGAGATGGACACTTTATGTTCATAACAGGAACAGTTCATCAGGAGGAAGTCTCAGTACTGAATATCTATGCCTTTAATATAAAAGCACCCACATATATAAAAGGAACTTCACTAGAACTGAAAGCATACATCAAACCCCATACTCTAATAATATGAGATTTCAATACTCCGCTCTCACCAATGGACAGATCAAGCAGACAGAAATTTAACAGAGAAATAAGAGAAATATCAGATGTAATGAACGAACCAAATGGAGTTAACAAATATATATAGAACATTCCACACAAACAACCTTCTCAGCCTCTCATGGAACTTTCTCAAAAATTGATCACATAATTGGCAACAAAGCAAGCATTCATATATACAAAAAAATTGTAGTAACCACCTGTGTACTATCGGATCACCATGGACTAAAGTTAGAAGTCAACAACAATTCTAACCCCAGAAAGCATACAAACTTATGGAAACTGAACAGTCAACTATTTAACCATCCCTGGGTCAAGGAAGAAATAAAAAAAGAAATTAAAGTCTTCCTTGAATTCAATGAAAATAAAGACACAACATTCCCAAACCTATGGGACACTATGAAAGCAGTGCTAATAGGAAAGTTCATAGGACTAAGTGCCCACAAAAAGAAAACAGGGAAAACACACATTAGAGACTTAACAGCACATCTGAAAGCTCTAGAAAGAAAAGAAGATTTACCCAGGAAAAGTAGAAGACTGGAAATAATCAAACTGAGGGCTGAAAACAATAAAAATAGAAACACAGAAAACCAGAAGATTTACCCAGGAGGAGTAGAAGACTGGAAATAATCAAACTGAGGGCTGAAATCAACAAAATAGAAACACAGAAAACAATCCAAAGAATCAATGAAACAAAAAGCTGGTTCCTGGAGAATATCAACAATATTGACAAATCCCTATCCAACTAATCAAACGGCAGAGAGAGAACATGCAAATTAACAAGATCAGAAATAAAAAGGGGGACATAACCACAGACACAGAGGAAATTCAGAGAATCATTAGATCTTACTACAAAAGCCTATACACCAGAAAATTGGAAAATTTGAAAGAAATGAACACTTTTTTAGATTAGTACCAGATACCAAAATTAAATCAAGACCAGGTGACCAGTTTAAATAGACCTGTAAGTCATGAGATATTAGAAGCTGTCATAAGAAACCTCCCTACCAAAAAAAGCCAAGGACCAGATGGTTTCAATGCAGAATTCTACCAGAACTTCCAAGAGGAGCTAATACCTATACTCCTTAATGTGTTTCACATAATAGAAACAGAAGAGTCATTGCCAAACTCCTTTGATGAAGCCACAGTCACCCTGACTCCAAAACCACAAAATGATTTAACCAAGAAAGAGAATTACAGACCAATCTCATTCATGAATATCGATCCAAAAATTCTCAATAAAATGCTGGCAAACCAAATCCAATAACACATCAAAATTATACATTATGATCAAGTAGGCTTCAACCCAAACAGGCAGGGCTGGTTCAACATATGAAAATCTATCAATGTAAAGCATCATATAAATAAACTGAAGGAAAAAAATATGATCATTTCATTAGATGCTGAAAAAGCATTTGACAACATTCAACATCCCTTTATGATATAGGTCTTGGAGAGATTAGGGATACAAGGTTCATTCCTAAATATACTAAAAGCAATTTACAGCAAGCCAACAGCTAACATTAAATTAAATAGAGAGAAACTCAAAGCCATTCCACTAAATCAGGAATAAGATAAGGCTGTCCACTGTCTTCATACCTCTTCAATATAGTGCTTGATGTTTTAGCAATAGCAATAAGACAACATAAGGAGGTCAAGGGGATTCGAATTGGAAAGGATGAAGTCAAATTTTCATTTTTTGCAGATGATATGATAGTGCACATAAGTGACCCCAAAACTCCACCAAAGAACCATTACAGCTCATAAACACCTTTAGTAATGTGGCAGGATACAAGATCAACTACAAAAAATCAGTTGCCCTCCTATACACAAAGGATAAAGAAGCAGAGAGAGAAATCAGAGAAGCATCGCCTTTCACAATAGCCACAAATAGCATAAAATATCTTGTGGTAACTCTAACCAAGGAAGTGAAAGATCTATTTGATAAGAACTTTAAGTCTTTGAAGAAAGAAACTGAGGATACCAGAAAATGGAGGATCTCCCTTGCTCTTGGATTGGGAAGATCAACATAGTAAAAATGGCAATTCTACCAAAGTCTATCTATAGATTCAATGTAATCCCCATCAAGATCACATCAAAATTCTTCACAGATCTTGAGAGGACAATAATCAACTTTATATGGAAAAACATAAAACCCAGGATATCCAAAACCATCTGATACAATAAAGAAACTTCTGGAGGAATTACCATCCCTAATTTCAAACTCTATTACAGAGTTACAGTATTGAAAACAGCTTGGTATTGGCTTAAAAACAGAGAAGTCGACCTATGGAATCAAATTGAAAATGCAGATATTAATCCAGAAACCTATGAACACCTAATTTTTGACAAAGGAGCTAAAATTATATGATGGAAAAAATAAAGCATCTTTAACAAATGATGCTGGCATAACTGGATGTCAACCTGGAGAAGAATGAACATATCTATCACCATGCACAAAACTAAAGTCCAAATGGATTAAGAACCTCAATATTAATTTGACCACACTAAATCTGATAGAAGAAAAAGTGGGAAGTAGTCTACAACACATGGGCACAGGAGACCACTTCCTATGTAGAACCCCAATAGCACCGACAATAAGAACAACAATGAATAAATGGAACCTCCTGAAACTGAGAAGCTTCCTTAAAGAAAAGGACACAGTCATTAAGACAAAAAGGCACCCTAATGATTGGGAGAAGATCTTCACCAACCCCACATCAGACAAAGGTCTGAACTCCAAAATATACAAAGAGCTCAAGAAAAAACGACATTAAAACTCTAATTAACCAAATTAAAAAATGGGGTACTGAACTGAACAGAGAATTCTCAACAGAAGTTCAAATGGCCAAAAGACACTTAAGGTCATGCTCAACCTCCTTAGCGATCAGGGAAATGCAAATCAAAACAACTCTGAGATACCATCTTACACCATCAGAAGAGCTAAAATAATAAACACCAATGAGAGCCTATGCTGAAGAGGATGTGGAGTAAGGGGAACACTCATCCATTCGTGATGGGAATGCAAACTTGTGCAACCACTTTGGATATCAGTGTGGCGGTTTCTCAGAAAACTAGGAGTCATTCTACCTTAGGACCCAGCAATTCCACTCTTGGGAATATACCCAAGAGATGCCCAATCATACTACAAAAGCATTTGTTCAACTATGTTTATAGCAGCATTATTTGTAATAGCCAGAAGCTGGAAACAACCTAGGTGCCCCTTAATAGAAGAGTGGATAAAGAAGGTGTGGCACATATACACTTTAGAGGTCTACTCAGCAGTAAAAAAATGACATCTTGAATTTTGCATGCAAATGGATGGAAATAGAAAACTATCCTAAGTGAGGTAACTCAAACCCAAAAAGATGAATATGGTATGTCCTCACTTATAAGTGGATTCTAGCCGTAAACAAAGGATATAGCCCAAAATTTGTGATCCTAAAGAAGCTAAATAAGAAGGTGGACCCAAAGAAAAACATAAAGTTATCCTCCTGGATATTGGAAGTATACAAGATTGCCGGACAAGGGTTGGAAGCATGGAGGTGGGGGTGGAGTGGAGATGAGTGGAAATGGGGAGAGAGAAGGGAGCAGGGGAGGATGGGGAGAGCTTGAGGGAAAGGAGGAAGATTGTCTGTGGGAGCAGGGAAATAGATATCTTAATTAAGGGAGACATTTTAGGGTTGCCCAGAGACTTGACTCTGGAGGGCTTGCCAGGTGTCCAAGCAGATGTTCCCAGCTTGTTCCTTGGGCAGCAGAGGAGAGGGTACCTGAACTTGCCTTATTCTATAGCCACACTGATGAATATCTTACATACCACCATAAAACCATCATCTAGCAATGGATGGAGATAGAGGCAGAGACCCACATTGGAGCACTGAACTGAGCTCCCAAGGTTCAAACAAGGAGGAGAAGGAAGGACAACATGAGCAAGGAAGTAACGACCACGAGGGGTGCGTCCACCCCCTGAGACAGTGGGACAGATCTAATAGGACATCACCAAGGCCAGTTGGATGGGAACTGATGGAGCATGTGATAAACCCAGACTCTCTGAATGTATGTGATGGTGGAGGTTGACTGAGAAGCCAAGGACAATGTCGCTGGGTCTTGATTCTACTGCATGAATGGGCTTTGTGGGAGCCTAGTCTGTTTGGATGCTCACATTCCTGGACCTAGGGGGAGAGCATAGGACCTTGGACATTCCATAGTGTAGGAAACCCTGACTCTCCTTGGACTAGAGAGGGAGGGGGTGGTGGATTGGTGGGAGGTGAGGGAAGTGGGAGGAGGAGAGTGGGTGGAAATTTTCAATAAAAAAATAAAGTAATAAAAAATGCAAAGTCAAAGACTACAAAGTATATGAGAACTAATTATACTGGTGTCAAAAATAAATATGTACATGTATTGACTTACCATGTATTAGAATCAGTACATTAGGCTGAATTTATGCCCATTGTAGATATCTATAAATCTTTCTTGGCCTGTATAGTTGAGTTTTAAAGCTATCTGTTGTTATATAGTCAACTTTTAAAACAATCTGGAGCATAAAATATATGGATAATTTAGGTTACAAAGATCTAGGTTATTTTCTTCACTATACTTTAAAGCAGACTAGGATATCATTATGGCAACCACTCATATGTACACAGAATTATAAATTTACTCATTGGTACTTCCTAGGTCTCTTTAGTAAGCTCGCAGTTGTATATTATTGAAGAATGGAAGAAAAATAGAGGATAACTATGGATGATTGCCTTTATGTTGTAATAAAATGGCCTGGTTATATACAGTGCTTAAAGAAAAATGGATTAACATTAGTGAAAATATTATGATCTTACTTACGAAATAACATACCGTTCATGCTCATAAGATGTAGTTAAGCCAGCAACTGAGAAATTATCACAGGTCCACATAAAGTTTAAGAAAAATAAAAGCCACTCAGTCAGCGATAAGCAGAAAGCTACATATGCAGCTTTTTTGACAGTAAACTTGAACTTTTTCATAACAAAACCGCCAATTAAATATCCAAAAATTACTGGAGGTAAGTTATAAATACCTATAAATGAAAATAAGATAGTATTTATAAAACACAGCAGAAAAAATAAATGGTATCAATTTTTAAAAATATCTTACTTAGGAAAATACTTAACTCTAATATAAAGTCATCCTAACTCCTACTCATTCACATATTTCAAATGTCCCATAATGTCACTTTAAAAAACAAAAAACCCAGGATAACCAAAACAATCTTATACAATAAAGGAACTTCTGGAGGCATTACCATCCCTGACTTCAAACTCTATTACAGAGCTACAGTAATGAACACAGTGTGGTATTGGCATAAAAACAGAGAAGTCGACCAATGGAATCGTATAGAAGACCCGGATTTTAACCCACAAACCTATGAACACCTCATTTTCGACAAAGGAGGTAAAAATATACAATGGAAGAAAGAAAGCGTCTTCAACAAATGGTGCTGGCACAACTGTATGTCAACCTGTAGAAGAATGAAAATAGACCCATATCTATCACCATGCACAAAACTCAAGTCCAAATGGATCAAAGACCTCAATATCAATCTGAACACACTGAACCTGATAGAAGAGAAAGTGGGAAGTACCCTACAAGAGATGGGCACAAGCGATCACTTCCTAGGTATAACCCCAGCAGCACAGACATTAAGGGCAACATTGAATAAATGGGACCTACTGAAACTGAGAAGCTTCTGTAAAGCAAAGGACACTGTCACTAAGACAAAAAGGCAACCCACTGACTGGGAGAAGATCTTCACCAACCCAGCAACAGACAAAGGTCTGATCTCCAAAATATATAAAGAACTCAAGAAACTGGACTTTAAAATGCTAAATAACCCAATTAAAAAATGGGGTACTGATCTGAACAGAGAATTCTCAACAGTGGAATTTCAAATGGCCAAAAGACACTTAAGGTCATGCTCAACCTCCTTAGCGATCAGGGAAATGCAAATCAAAACAACATTGAGATACCATCTTACACCTGTCAGAATGGCTAAAATCAAAAACACCAATGATAGCCTTTGCTGGCGAGGCTGTGGAGGAAGGGGTACCCTCATCCATTGCTGGTGGGAATGCAAACTTGTGCAACCACTTTGGAAAGCAGTGTGGCGGTTTCTCAGGAAATTCGGGATCAACCTAAGCCTGGACCCAGCAATACCACTCTTGGGAATATACCCAAGAGATGCCCTATCATATGACAAAAGCATTTGTTCAACTATGTTCATAGCAGCATTATTTGTAATAGCCAGTACCTGGAAACAAGCTAGATGTCCTTCAATGGAAGAATGGATGAAGAAAGTGTGGAATATTTACATATTAGAGTACTACTCAGCGGTAATAAACAATGACTTCGCGAATTTTGCATGCAAATGGATGGAAATAGAAAACACTATCCTGAGTGAGGTATCCCAGACCCAAAAAGAGGAACATGGGATTTACTCACTCATAATTGGTTTCTAGTCACAAATAATGGTCATTGAGTCTATATTCTGTGATCCTAAAGAAGCTAAATAAGAAGGTGAACCCAAAGAAAAACATATAGCTATCCTCCTGATTATAGGAAGTAGACAAGATTGCCGGGCAAAAAATTGGGATCTTGGGAGTGTGGTGGGAGTGGGGTAAGGGGAAAAGGGGAGAGAAAAGTGAGAAGGGGAGGTTGGAGGGAACTTGGGGAAACGGGATGATTGGGATAAAGGAAGGTTGATTAGGGGAGCAGGGAAGCACATATCTTAATTAAGGGAGCCATCTTAGGGTTGGCAAGAGATTTGGACCTAGAGGGGCTGCCAGGTGCCCAAGGCGATGTCCCCAGTTAGTTCCTGGGGCAGCTGAGGATAGGGAACCTGAAATGACCCTATCCTATAGCCACACTGATGAATATCTTGCATATCACCATAGAACCTTCATCTGGCAATGGATGGAGATAGAGACAGAGACCCACACTGGAGCACCGGACTGAGCTCCCAAGGTTCCAATGAGGAGCAGAAGGAGGGAGAATATGAGCAAAGAAGTCAGGACCACAAGGGGTGCACCCACCCAAGGAGACAGTGGGGCTGATCTATTGGGAGCTCACCAAGGCCAGCTGGACTGTGACTGAAAAAGCATGGGATAAAATCGGACTCTCTGAATTTGGCAGACAATGAGGGCTGCTGAGAAGCAAGGACAATGGCACTGGGTTTTGATCCTACTTCTTGTTCTGGCTTTGTGGGAGCCTAGCCAGTTTGGATGTTCACCTTTCTAGACCAGGATTGAGGAGGGAGGACTTTGGACTTTCCACAGGGTAGGGAACCCTGACTGCTCTTCAAACTGGAGAGGGAGGAGGAGGAGTGGGGGGAGGGGGAGAGGAGTGGGAGGAGTGGGAGGGTTGCACTGCTTAAAAAAACAAAGAAATATAAGAAAAGGACAATAAAATTCTGTCTAGGTTGCATTCATGTAACATCAGCTGCTATCTCAGATGAATTTATGCTTCCTTTTCAACTCCATACCATTACATTTAATTTTATTCATCTGAGGGTAGTCATTTGGATTTGGACTTTTAGAGATTTCTACATAATGTAGATCTTGACAGCTTATGATTGAAAATTTTTGTTTTTTGGTTTTTTTTTGTTTGTTTTTGTTTTTCGAGACAGGGTTTCTCTGTGGTTTTGGAGCCTGTCCTGGAACTAGCTCTTGTAGACCAGGCTGGTCTCGAACTCACAGAGATCCGCCTGCCTCTGCCTCCCGAGTGCTGGGATTAAAGGCGTGCTCCACCGCCTCCCGGAATGATTGAAAATTTTAAAGACTAAACGTAATTTGAATAATGCACAGTAAATATGTATTACTCTCATTGGTCTAATAAGAACGCTGACTGGCCAGTAGTTGAACAGAATAGAAACAGACAGGAGAGCCAAACTGAGGATGAAGGGAAGAAGAAGGGTGGAGTGGGAAGAATAGCCTGCATATTCTGAGGGAGCAAGAGATGAATGTCCATGCTAATAAAGGTACCCTCCTTTGTCAAAACATAAATAAAGAATATGGGTTAATTTATAAGGCAATAATAAGCCTGAGCTATTGACTGAGCATTTACATTTAATGTAAGTTTCACTGAGTTTAGTTAAGACCACAAAAATGTAGTCAGGAACAACTTATTGACAACTGCCTTTTCGCTGGTATGTTCTGCTTGCTAGCAGTAAGCAGAGGTACAACTACTTTAGGAGAAAGCTTCCTGGCATGGCAAAAAGTGGCCATGTCTCTTGAAAGGGGGTGCTACTAAACACTTAATTGGTGTATATGAATGGTGGATAAGAGTTACTTGGTGGCTATGTAAACTGAGAAACTTCCCATAGTTATGGTGTTAGCATAGCTTCCAGAACTGGTGATAAAAAGACCTCAGCCATGAGACAAGGGTCTCAGGGAACCAAGCAGGTATATTCAGCCATGAGTCCTGCCAGTGAAAAGCCACTTAGCAGTTTAAAGTTTGACTTGTGTGGTCAGAAAAGGATAGAGATACACAATAAAAAGAGAACCCGATTGAAAAATAATGTCTAAATGTGCTATGGTGTTTATATATATATAAACTTAAGAAAAATAAACTGAGAAAGAATAGTTTAAAATAATATAGTCTTTAAAGAGGGAAGCACAATAATAAAAAGTAATAAACCGTGCAGATACGGGGAATAGATAAGGAGTCTAAATAAGGAATGTTATTTTATTGATTTTGAAAATTATGAATTCCAATGAGCAAAAGACAGTTGCTAGGGGACATGGAATTGTTAACAGGTCTGCAAATTTTAACTTTAGGGTCATCTTAAATTTAAGAATGAAATAAAAATGTACTTGTCAAATAAAAACCAAAATTGTTTTGGAGAAGAGTATTTGCTTTTGTTCCCACAGGAAACAAGAATCTGTGCATTCTTTCAGGAATAATATTAATCAGGTTTGATCATGGGAGACCTCATGAATCTTGCAGATGATATCTATAAGTTTATTGCTTATCTTCCTAACACTTGGTCATTATCTCAAATTTTCTCAGGCACCCTAAAGATGCCTTTACCAACAGACATCAAAAAGCAGTTTGGGGAACATATTGCCTATATTCCCAAGAGATGTGGGGGAGGCTTTTAGTTATTTGTTGGCCTATGGATGTTTGCAATGAATTAGGGGAATATTGTATATTGATGTAAATTTAAAGTTAATTTTGTGTCATTGAATATATGTTTCTACTGTTGTAAAGTTGTTATACCTTTGCAAGTCATTAAAAAAATAAAAGCTAAACTTCTTGTTTTTGAAAGTTATTATAAAAAATTTAGGGTAATCAACAAATACAAGTTACTCACTAGTCACAACAATCATATTTGTAGATATATTAGGTATGTTTTCAAGATCATGTAGAAATATATTTTAGATAGTTAAATGATTTTCAAGCGATCAAAGATCTATAGGATATGACATATGAAATGTTTTCTTAACATAATGTTTTTCATGACAATGAGACTCATCTTCTCCCAATAGCACCAATTTACTTCAGAGAAGATAATATACATCAATTCAACTCTGTAGGAATTTGCTTTCTTTGTGGCAAGATTAGTCATTTTGGCAAGAAACTACTTTTGTCTTGAACCTTGACTGCATGCTCTATAAACTGGACATGCCAGACCCATAGGAAATGATTGTTGAACTTGGACAAAACAAGGGAGGACAGACTTTCAAGATTCCTGCTTTGTAGAAATGTCTGCCAGACATTCTGCAGAACAGATAGGTAAATGATTGTTGAACTTTTCCAATACAAGGCATGATCGTCCTTTGAGATTCCTCCTTCATGAAAGAATCTGTCAGACATTCTGCAGGACACAAAGGAAAATAATCGATGAACTTTGCTTATAAAAGAAAGGAAGGTCCTTCAAATTTCTTGCATCACGGCAAAGTCTGCCAGATACTCTAAGATGATAGAATGAAGCTGGATGCCCCAATGTTAAAGAGAAACTTTGACTGACTGTCCAGGCAGAAAGATGTCCTATCATTAGTAATATTTCATCCTTCTTAGGTCTTTAATGGAGTTGTAGATTAGATAGACATAATTAAATTTTCCTCAGTTACAATGAATAAATTAATGATAAAATTTTAGAATTGCCAAGATAAGATAGGTGATAGAATATTTTATCTATCAAATTGACAAGATATTGTACCAGTAATTCTTAATAACTGTTTTTGTTGTTTATAATCTTAATATGTTAAAGGTAAAACCTTCCATTTTAATTAGACAAAATTGGGAAATGCTGTGAAATAATCCTTTTGTATGCTTTATTACATGTATTACTCTCATTGATTTAATAGAGAAGTTGATTGAATAATAGCTTAACAATACAGAGATAAGTGGAAAAGTGAAACTAAGAATGAGGAAAAGAAGAAGAGTGGAGTCAGAGGAATCACCAGCACTAAAGATGCCACTATTCTGCCAGATAGTGGCATCTTTATTAGCATGGCACATTAGTCTTCTGCTCCCTCAGCTTCTGCTGGCAATTACTCTTGACTCCACTCTTCTTCTTTTCCTCATTCTTAGTTTCACTTTCCCACCTGCCTATTTATTTTCCTGCAGACTAAAAGAAGAAATTTACAAAATTCTGAACAGACATCAATTTCCTTGTTTCTGAGTCATGTTGTTTGGCATGTCTTTGGAGACACTTTATCATGTCCTTGAGGAAAGGGATAGTTCTAATAAAGAAATAAGAAAATTACATACCCATGAGAAATACTATCTCTGAAGTTGATTTTCCAAATTGTTGTTCCAGGTATTTAGGCATGAAGACAAGTGTTATGGTATATGAACTGATCTGAATCACACTTACAAGGACAAAAAGCACATAAATCAGGTTACAGAAGAGGCTCTTCATGAATGGTAAGAAATCTGAAACAAGAGAGTATCAATACCATCAAGATAACCCAGTCTTGCATTTTGAGTCTGGTAAACTGAAATCTTCTCACAGATTTTATAGTGTTATAGAAATGTATTTGATAAATCTTGACCCCTCTGGGCTAAAGTTATATATCAACAGTTAAGGAGTTTTTAAAAGTTAGTAGCCTTGACCTCGGTGACTCCCTAAGACGCAGACATGGACTGCACAAAGCAGATCATGACCAGCTTCTTGACACAGAAAACAATTGCAAAAACCAGTCCAAGACAGGACCCCAGAGACACAGATACCACCTGTACAAAGATACAAAGGTACAAAGATACTGCCTTAATCAATTCCAGGAAGACTTGGATAGGCGTCAATGAAGGAATACATCCAAAAACCTAAAGAGCAATATGGCAAAAACAAACCTTAGCATCCTAACACAGAAAAATATAACTTATGAAGATGATAGGTACTCTTAAAGAGGAAATGAAAAAATCCCTTAAATATATTGATTTCGTCCAACAAAAATTGGAAGAAATCAATAAATTTCATAAAGAAAATCAAGAAAAAAACAGTTAAACAGGTATAGTGAACAGTCAAGACTCGAATAATGAAATTGAGGTAATAAGGAAAACAGAAAAAGAAAGAATATTAAGAGCTGCAAGGGAAAAGGCCAAGTAACATAAAAAAGCAGACCTATCAAAATTAAACCCAATTCTTAATGGAAACTATGAAAGCCAGTATAACCTGGACAGATATGCTGAAGACACTATGAAACCATGTTTTCAAGCCCAGGCTATCATTCTTGGCAAAGCTTTCAATCATCTTTGATAGAAGAAAAAAGATATTCTATGACAAAACCAGATTTAAACAACACCAATCCACAAATCCAGGCTTACGGAAAATACTATAAGAAAAACTTCAACAAAAGGAAATTATCTTTACCCACAAAAACACAGGCAACAAAGACCTCCTCACACCAGAAAACCCCTAAAAAGGGAAACACACAAATACTACCACTGAAAAGTAACAAAAATTAATAATCACTGATTAGTATCTCTTAATACCAATGGACTCTATTCACACATAAAAAGACATAGGCTACCAGAAAGAATAGAAAACAGGACCCATCCTTCTTCTGCATACAAGAATCACACCTCAACTTCAAAAGCCGATATTACCATAGAGTAAGGGTTCAGAAAGAATTTCAAATGAAATGGACCTAAGAAACAAGCTTGTGTAGCTATCCTAATATCTAGAAAAAATAGACTCGTAACTAAAAGCAATCAAAAGAGATGCCAAAAGATATTTCATATTCATCACAGGAAATCCATCAAAATGAAATCTCAACTATGTACTAATTACAAGAGCACCCACATATGTAAAAAAAAAATTACTAAAGCTTAAATTGCACAACAAACCCCACACACTAATAGTAGAGGACTTCACCACTCCACTCTCACCAATGAACGTGTCTGCCAGATGGAAACTTAACAGATCATAAGAGAACTAATAGATGCCATTATACAAATGGATCTAACAGACACCTACAGAACATTTAAACCAGACACAAAAGAATATATTTCTTTTCAATACCTTATGTAGCCTTCTCTAAAACTGACCACATGGTGAGTAACAAAGAAAACCTCAACAGATATAAAATAATTGGAATAACCTCCTATATCTTTTCAGATCACTATGGCTTAAAGTCAGAATTAAAAACAACACTAATTGCAGAAACTCTACAGATTCATTGAAATTGAACAATGCTCAACTAAATCAACCCTAGGTAAAAAAAGAAAGAAAGAAAGAAAGAAAGAAAGAAAGAAAGAAAGAAAGAAAGAAAGAAAGAAAGAAATTAAAGACTTCTTAGAATTCAACGAAAATGAATGCACAACATACCTAAACCCATGGGACACTATGAAAGCAGTGCTAAGGATAAAGTTCGTCGCACTAAGTGCCTATATAAAGAAAGAGAAGCAATCTTATACTAGTGACTTAACACCACACCATATTGCTATGTAAAAAAAAAAAAAAAGCAGTCTCACCCAGGAGAACTAGATGACAACAAATAATAAAATTGAGAACTGAACCTGGGCAGTGGTGGTGCACACCTTTAATCCCAGCACTCGGGAGGCAGAGGCAGGCGGATCTCTGTGAGTTTGAGGCCAGCCTGGTCTACAAGAGCTAGTTCCAGGACAGGAACCAAAAATCTATGGAGAAACCCTGTCTCGAAAAATCAAAAAAAAAAAAATTGAGAGCTGAAATCAATAAAATAGAAACAAATGAAACAATACAAAAAATCAGTGAAACAAAGAACTGGTTCAAAAAATCAGCAAAATAGACAAATCTTTATCTAAATGAACCAAAGGCAGAGAAAGAATATTAAAATTTAAAAAATCAGAAATAAAAGGGTGATATAACAACAGACACTGAGGAAATCCAGAAAAACATTAGCATATAATTTGAAAACCTATATTCCACAAAATTTGAAAAAAATATAGAAGAAATGGACAAATTTCTGTATAGGTGCTACAAACCAAAAATACATAAACAGTTTAAATAGACCTATATGCCCTAAGAAATAGAATCTGTCATCAAAAGTGTCTCCTCTGCCCTCCCCCCCAAAAAAATACAGGGCTGGTGGGTTTTAATGTAGAATTCTGTCAGAACTTCCAAAAAGATCTAATACCTATACTCCTCAAATTGTTCCACACAATAGAAAAAAAAAGAACTTTACCAAACACTTATACAAGCTATGGGTACCCTGATACCCAAGCCACACTCAATAAGAAAGAGAATTACTTACCAATCTCCCTCATGAACATTGATGCAAAAATGCTCAAAAAATGCTGGCAAACTGAACCCTAAAATAGATCAAGAAATCATGCCCAGGATCAAGTTGGCTTCATCCTAGAGTTGAGGTATGGTTCATCATACAAAGATATGTCAATGTAATCTATCACATAAATAAATTGAAAAAAGGAATATGAACATCTCATTAAATACTGAAAAATCATTTGACAAAATCCAACACCCCTTCATGATAAAGGCCTTGGAGAAATCAGGGATAAAAGGCACTTACCTCATATAATAAAAGCAATATACAGCAAGTCGACAGTCAACATAAAATCAAATGGAAAGAAACTCAAAGTGATTACACTACAATAAGGAACATGAAAAGGTAATCCATTCCTTCCATACCTATTCAATATACTACTAGAAGGTCTAGCTAGAGCAACTAGACAACAAAAAGAGATCAAGGAAATACAAATTAGAAAGGAAAAAGTCAAACTTCCATTATATGCAGATGATAGGATAGTAAACATAAATCATCCCAAAAATTCAACCTATACCTCCTACAACTGATAAATTCTATCAGTAATGTCGCAGAATACAAGCAAACTCGAAATAATCACTATTGTTCCTATATACAAATGACAAATTAAATGAACTGAGAAAGAAACCAGAGAAACATCATCCCTTACAATAGCCACAAGTAATAAAAAATATCTTGGGGTAATGCTAACAAAGAGCAGAAAGATCTGCATGAAAAAAACTTTAAATATCTAAAGAAAGAAGCTGAAAAAGATATCAGAAAATGGAAAGATCTCCTATGTTATTGGATAGGTAGGATCAACCTAATAAAAATGATGATCTTAATAAAATAAATCTACAGATTCAATACAATCACCATCAAAATCCCAACACACTTCATAGAACTCGAAAAACAACAAACCAGGGATAGCCAAAGCAATACTTAACAAAAAAAAACTTCTGGAGGTATCATCATTCCTGACTTCAAGATCTGCTATAACGCTATAGTAATAGCTTGGTATTGGCATAAAAGTAGGCATGTGTACTGATGGAATTGAATTGAAGACCTGGATATTTAATAAGTGTATTTAATCCATACACTTATTAACATCTGACATTTGAACAAAAAAAGCTAAATTTATATATTGGAAAAAAGAAATCATCTTCAACATATGATGCTGGCATAACTGGATGTTGACATTTAGGGTGCAAATAAATCCATATCTACAAAATCAACAAAACTCAAGTCTAAATGGATCAAAGGCCTCAATATAAATCCAGCCCCACTAAACCTCACATAAAAGAAACAGAGAAGTAGCTTTGAATTTATGGGCACAGGAGACCACTTCCTAATACAGCATTAGTAGTGCAGACACTGAGAACAACAATTAATGAGACCTCCTGAAACAGAAGTTTCTCAAAGGCAAAAGACACAGTCAAAAAGATAAAACAGCAGCCTACAGAATGGGAAAAGATCTTCACCAATGAATTATTCAACTTCTTTAGCCATCAGGAAAATACAAACCAAAACTTCTCTTGTAATACCACCTTATACCAGTCAAAGGGGGGCTAAGATCATAAACACTGATGATAGCTAATGCTGGAGAGAAAATGGAGTAAGGGAAACACTTTTCCATTGCTCCTGTGAATGTAAACTTATACAACTACTTTGGAAATCATTATGACAGTTTCTCAGAAAATTGGGAATGAATCTAAGTCAAGACCCACTCATACTACTCTTGCATGTATACACAAAGGATTCACAGTCATACCACAAGGACATTTGTTCAATTGTGTTCACAGCAGCATTATACCTAATAAGGCAGAACCTGGAAACAACCTAGATGTACCTCCAACAAAGAATGGATAAAGAAAATTTGTTACATTTACAAATGGAGTACTACTCAGCAATAAAAAAGCAATATAAAACAATGTCATCTTGAAATTTTCAGGCAAATGGATTAAACTAGGAAAAAAGTCAAAACTGGTTACCTCACTCAGGTAACTCAGACCCTAAAAGACAAATATGGTATGTTCTCACCCATTAGTGGATATTAGATGTAGAGAAAAGGAAACTGAACCTATAGTCCATTACCCCAGAGAAATTAGGTAACAAGTAGAACCCTAAGAGAGACATACATGAATCCTCCTAGGAAGGGAAAATAGACAGGATCTCCTGTGTACATAGATGAGATCTCCTGGATAAACTGGGAGGGGGCAGTAGAGGAGATCAGATGAGGGATGAGAACATACAGGAAGGGGATGGTTGAGTTGGGGGAAGGATGGAAAGGAAGAGAAATGAAAGTGGATGGGGAGGTAGAAGGATGAAGGGGAAGAGGAAAACATGAGGGAACAGAATAGTCAAGAAAGAGAGGTAAAGCAAGAAGAGATTTCTTGATTGATGGAGCCACTAGCAAGAAACCTGAAAGTAGGAAAATTCCCAGGAATTCATATGGTTGACCTCAGCTTAGACCCTAAGCAATAGTGGAGAGGGTGCCTGAACTGGCTTTCCCTGTAATTAGCTTGATGACTACCTTAGTTGTCATCATAAAACCCTCATCCAGCAACTGATGGAAGCAGATGCAAAGATCCACAGTGAAGCACCAGACTGAGCTCTGAGAGTCCAGTTGAAGAGAGGAATGAGCTATAACATGAGCAAAGAGATCAGGACCTGAAACAGCTCAACTGAGCTAGTGGAAATTCACTGACTCTGGACTGGCAGTGGAGGAACCTGTATGGCAGCAAAGTAAGCCCTCTGAATGTGGGTAACAATTGTGTGGGTTGGGGAGTCTGTGAGGCCACTGGTAGTGGGACCAGGATTTATTCCTAGTGCTTGCATTGAATTTTTGGAACCTATTCTTTATGAAGGGATACCATGGGTGGCCTAGATATAGGATAAAGGGCCTTTTCCTGCCTCAAAGTGATCACCTTTGTTGATTTTACATAGGGAGCCTCACCCTCCCTGATGTGTGAATGGGGGTAGAGTAGAAAGGAGGTCAGGGGTGGAAAAGGAAAGGAGGCATTGGGAACTGGGATTAGTATATAAATTTAAAAAAAAGATTGATTCATACGTACATACAAACAAACAAACATACATACATACATAAAGGGATGGGCAGTTTTGACCACTCAGCTTCTCACAGATGCACCACTGCTCTGCACCAGAGGTTAATAACATTCCTGCTTGTTTTACAGCAGTTTCCTCCATAGAAAACAGTTCTCATGTAAACTATCACACACCTTCAAATACAGAAGATTATTATACCTCACAGGAATTCTCCTTTAACATTAATTTATAGCATGCTCACAGCTAAGCTGTCATTTCTCTTATCAATCTATGCAGTTACCTTAGTACAGGTAATTCTCTCCCATTGTATTTAACTTGAATTTGTTGGTTATTTTATTTAACTTGGAACAATATTTTCTATAAAATAGACTTTTCAAAACAGGTGGGAAAATATATTTGTTCATTGAGTGTATAGATTGAAGAATATTCAATTAAGCCTAATCTAAGATGTGCTGTTTACAAATTATGTGAGTTGTTTCCAAGCAATAACTTGGGAATAAGTTTAACACATCCAAGTAGGGACCCTTAGTGACAAATCATCTTAACTCAGCACAGCAGACACATGCTCCACTCCCTGCAGACCCATCTAAACCAAATACAGGGGTTAAGGTTTGTCTGTTTGCCTTTAGCGATTCCACGTTTTTCCTTTTTGGCTTTTCCTTGGTGTTTCTCTTCTTTGTTGCTGTTAGTCACATCTGCATTATCCTCTAGTTCTTCCTTTGGGAGAGTGTTGGGAAGAAAGAAAAAGGGGACGCTGATCAGAACATTCACTCCTGCACAGATCAAAAAGCCGAGCCACCAAGCACCGACCCAGCGTGTATCAGTGGGAGTTATGGTCAAGTCATCTGTGGAGAAATACAGATATTTTGTTAGTTTGATTCATTCTTTCCAGTGTAAATTGTAGAAAATTGTTAAGGATCATACTCCCATCTAAACACAACATTTGTGTATTGTTCGTAAATTATTCATATTTGTTCTTGTTGGATTATTTCCTGTGAAACCTGCCTCTATTCCTAAATGCTATGATTACAAATATCAGCCACCCCTTTGGGCAAATTCTGACCTGTAGAAAAACTGTCTGAGTTTGATCAATTGGGTGGAGATAAAATTATTTAAGAAAAAAAGGTTCTGAATTTCTATAAAGTGTAGTAGTTAAAACGTTATTTCAAAATGACATAAAATTATTTTAGATATAAAAAACAGTTTTAACCAGATGTGTTCATATATCAAAGCATCACATTGAGTGAGAAAGGGTGGTAGAGAGACAGTTCAGTGACTAAAAGAGGCCCTGGGTTCTATTCCCAGTACACTCATAGAAACTTGTTATAGTCTGTAACTCTGATTTTACAACATCTGAAACCCTGTTTCAAACTCAGTAGGCACACATACACATAGTGCACAGATATACACATGTATGAAATTTAAGGTAATAAAACATCATATAACACACAATTATTTTTGTTTTGTGTATTCATTAAGAAAATTGACCAGATTGATCTAGACATACATGGTGATATATTGCCAGAGGCCATGTCATAGGAGGAGCAGACAGAAATGAATCTAATGTAATACAGCCCAGAGTATCACAAAGCTACCTGGGTACATACTGGAGAGGCAGAGCTCCTGGAGTATTATTTCTTGAATGCCACTTATATTGCTGCTGCCATATTTCTGCTGTACTTGGCACAGTATAGGTTGTATAAAGAGACTTCACTGTAACTGGTATACTGTGATTGTTTCTTGAAAAAAAAAATCCCACTCCTCACTGGTCAATTTATTTGAAGATAATAATAAAGGCAATTTTCCTAAGAGTAATGGTGCTTAGTTGAATCAGTGATTTGATTGACTTTCTGAGTTAGCATAAAAGATGCAGGTAGTTATGACTATTAGTAAAGATGATTAGGGACATGATTTAAGTTATTCTGTGCCAATAAGACATAAAAAAGAGCAAATATAGTCTAGGAGTTACCTTTCTTTTTGTTAGATAAGAGATTTTCAGAAGATGGAAAATAAGAGCAGGAAATCTTCATGAATTATAGACCCACGAATTGATGGAGGTGGGTCTTCTATTTATCTGTTACTTTCATTGGTTAATAAAGAAACTGCCTTGGCCCTTTGATAGGACAGAAAATTAGGTTGACGGAGTAAACAGAACAGACTTCTGGGAAGAAGGGAAGTGAGGCACACTCTATAGCTCTCCTATTCAAGATGGATGCAGGTTAAGATTCTTCCCCGTAAGCCACCAACTAGTGGTGCTGCACAGATTATTAGAAATGGGTTAATCAAGATGTGAGAGTTAGCCAGTAGGAGGCTAGAGCTAATGGGCCAAGCAATGTTTAAAAGAATACAATTTGTGTGTTGTTATTTCAGGGCATAAGCTAGCCAGGTGTGTGGGAGCTGGGCAGGAAAAGAGCCCGCCATTCCAATCTCTACAACAAATTCATCCTGTGTAAAACCAGATGATTAAAGAAAATAATTATGTCCCTGAACCCAAAGTTTGGCCTTGGTTTCTTGGTAATTAAGTTACAGAATTAATCATAGGCCCCATTGCACCTTGAAAACACAAAGTTATGAAAAGAAATAAATAGACCCAATTGTGTAAAGAAAAATAGATGGTTAGCTGATATCTCATTTAAAGTTTCTTCAGAATATAGTTAAAAATAGAAATTCATTACACTGAAACCACTAATAGGAGCCTGACAGTATAAAAGGAACTAGCTGAAATATGCTTAACTTGATTAAATGTTTGTTATTCCATAATAAAAAATGTCATTGCTTTGGGGTGAAGATGTTCTTTCTGATACGAAAAATAATTCAAAGAAAATTGTTTAGTTGTGGGCTTCTGACGAAAACATGTAACTTGTGATCCTAATGTAATTTCTTCTTTTGTAAGTATTTTAATTAGTTTTGATAACATGTGACATGTGGTTAGTGAGATAATCTCTCATTGCATGGATATCCTTTCTATTATGAGATATAAATGGATAACAAAAACATAAGACATAGGAGAAAGGGACACGTGGAAGGAAAAGCATCAGGAAAGAGAACAAAAACATCAGGGAATAAATAAACATGTAATACAGCCAAAGAACAACTGAAAGATTAAGTAAAAAAAATATAATAGGGTAAAAGAACTTAACAAAAATATAACTGTGTCAGAGCAACCATCAGATATAAAAACAAAAAACTTAGTTTTGGCCCTCATATAAGGTGGAGTCTGCGAATATGTCCCATAGTTCACCTCCTCTATAGCTTTCCGGCAGTTTCTCTGGTCTTCTGGGGGATAGGCCCCTTGCAGAAATATATTTGCTAGCAGTTAATGAATCTGCTACATAAAACCTTTTCAATTGGTGCTTATGACATAACAGAAAGATCTCTTTCATTATCCACAGTGACTGCATCATTGAGAAAAATCTATGTGAGTAAATCCTCTGATACCAAAGGTTCGGCTGCAATGATGTGGGAGAATGGTGGATTCTTGATTAGAAGGTGACATTTTATCCTTACCTCTGCTCCTCTTAGGTCTGCAGACTGTAAGCAGTGATAATATGCCTAACTAAGGATCAAAGGAGGCAGAAGTATAGCAACCTGGAGCAGTCTCTTACACTCCAGAGACTATACTATATCAATAAAAAGTATTTTACCTGTATTCACAGACCCAATGTCTACATAGATGTTTGCACAGAAAGATGCCAACAAAAGTCCAATAAAAGGGCCAACAATGTTTCCTGTTTCTAAAATCCCTGGAAGTAAACAAAAATAGGAAGTTACACAACCACACAAAGATTTTGCTTACATAATAAAAAGAAGCCTTGAGAATGAATTATTTTTAACATTAGATTACTTTTCCTTCCTTTGTAGAGCTTGGTATCAAATCTGGCAAAATTGATAAGTGCTGTGGCACAATGGACTTGTACCCTATAAAGATTTGTCATTTGTATTGCTTTAATAAAACATGGATTGTCCAGTAACTAATCAAGAATTATAGGTGGGGTGACCAGGCATGATATATAGGCAGGTTGACCAGAATTCTGAGAAGGGGAAAGTTTCAGTCTGCACTCATTACCCAAACAAAGAGGAAGCAAGATGAGAATGCCTCACTGATAAAATTTAGCCAGGCTCATAGCTAACACAGATAAGAATTATGTGGTAATTTAGTATGTATGAGTTAATTAATGAAAAGCCTGAATTAATAGGCCAACCAGTTTATAATTAATGTAAGCCTCTGTGTGTCTGCAAAACTAGGCAGGACAGAGGCCGCCTCTGTCAACAGATAAGTGCTCTACAATTGAGTTACACTCTACTACTTCAGATATTCTTATATATTCAACATATGACAAATTAAACTTTGTATGTATATGTAAATATATTTGCATGTACATATGTGAGTTGCATGTACATGCACTGGTTTCTGTAATATTAAGATGCAAGTTCCAATTGTTTCAATATAGAATGTTTCCCAGAAGCTCATGTGTGACAGACTTGTTTCTAAGGGGGCACCACTGGAGTCTGATGGGACCCTACTGAGACACGGAATGGATTTGGGTCTTCAGGTCATCTGGAGCATAACCATCACCTTTTCCTCATTCTATTTTGCTTCCTAGTCTCAAGATGAATCGTTTCACTCCACCTGTCCTTCCATCATAATGAACTGCCTCATGACAGACCTCTAAATCACAGAATCCAGCAACAAAGACCAAACTTCCAGAGCTGTGCGCCAAAGTAATCCTTTCTAATTATCAAGCATTATATCAGGTGTTCATTAAAGTTATAAAAAACAGACTGACACAAAAGTTTTATTACTTAAAGCCACATTTCAAATTATCTTTTATTCTGAGTTAAGGTCAAAGGCTGCACTATCACACTCAGTCCCATCAAAGCCATGGTGTTAGCAAGTGCCTTTTGATGCTTCCATAGCCATGTTTTCAAAGGGACTCTGTTGATTATCTTTGATTGTCAACTTGATACAACCTAGAACTCCCAGAAGAAAGTATTAATAAAATATTCTCTATACTGGGTTTTGTGGACATATCCATAGAAGACTGTCTTAATTACGTTAATTGATGTGAGAAGACCCAGCCCACTGCGGGCATCACCGTTCCCTAGGCAGGAAGTCATCAGCTAGCTGTGTAAGAGTAGAAAAAGAGCTGAGTACAACCATACAAGCAAGTAAATAAGCATGCATAGATTTACTATCTTTGCTCTTCTGGGTGTGACCAGTGGATTCAAAATCCTGCTACTGTGACTTTTCTGTTGAGATGGAATTATAAGACAAATAAATTATAAGTCCACTCTCCAAGATTGCATTCCCTCACAGAAACAGAAATGAAACTACCACCATCTCAAAAACTGTGTGCTGTGATGGATTTCTTGTAAAGTGTCTTCATCACAGGCCTTCACTCAAAACTTCCTTCCAAAGAAAGAATGTGTCCTCACAATGGAACTTCTCTTTGGTGCTTTACTGATCATCTTTCTTTTCTTATTATTATTTTCATTTTCTTAGTCTATTTAAATCTCACCTGGTTTCTTTGATTCCACTAACAGCATCTTTCAACTTTTCTGAGCCATCCCTACTCACAGAAAAACCAGATATGAACTTCAGCTTCCTTACAGTTCTATACTTTACACTTTGTTTTTCCTCTTTCTCTGTGGTTCTAAGGGTTAGTCCTCCTATGTTTTACTGACCTCTCAATGCCAAACTCTTCTGCCTTTTATGTTCTGTCAAACACTTCCTGATACTTGATGCCCTGTTGCTAATGATTCCTACAAGATCTCCAATCTCCATTCTTCCTTCCTACCTTTCACCTTACTCCACGACTCCTCAATTCTCATTGTGCTCAGGTGTTTCCTGATTCTAAGATACTTTCTTGGCAACAGCTTTTTTACAGTTTTGATCTTTATTCTCATAACTTATTTGACATTGTTGGCCAACTCGTCATCTGTCTGCTTCCTCCTAACACCTTCTTCAAACTTTGTTTATTGTTCATTTAACTCCCATGGAGAAACTGTTTGACTTTTCTTCCTCTCACTCTTCCCACTAGAGAGAAGAATCTGCCAGTGTGGATTCTCAGTACATACATGTCTTCCTAAGGCAATGCCATTTATTCTTGATTTAACTTATTGTCTATCATAGATAACTCTCAAATTTAACATTTGGCTTCTTTATCTCTTTGCTACAGATTCACAATGCATCTATATTTATATATTTTGTTTTACAGATATTTGATTATGCTTAAGCATTCATATATAATATTTATATACTTAAAGAGATATTGATTTATAAAACTAGGCTATGTGTGTTCCGAGATACATGAGTCATGACTCTTAGTCACAACAATATAGTTATTATATGAATATATTTTAGATATTTACATGTAATTTGTCTCTAGAATTTTGAGAAAGGGATCCATATTCGAAAAATTTATTGCACAAATGTTCCTGAATTATTTTTCTTAGATAGCTGTGTAGGTATCTGAAAAGAATAACTAGTTTTACAGGAAATGAGTATTGCCAAATTAATAAGTCTCCAAAGAGTAATGTTATTTTTAATTGAATTAATCTTGATTAATTTTAACCCCATTCCTGTCTTTTCTTATGCATTTTTATTTTTGTTCATTTGTTAATTTTAAGTAATATATGTACACTAATTGAATAATATCTTTAAATACAAAGTTATAGACTAATAATCAACTACAGATGAATTACTTAAGATCATAAGCAAATTATTCCCAATAAACTAAGATAAATTTATAAGAAAATATAAGAAGGTATACACTAGACTGACTTATTGATATCATTTATTTCATAGAGAGGCAGGGTACAGAACATCAAGGAGTAAAAGAGAGCAGACAGTAAACAAAAAAAAAAAACATTTGGTGAACATGGTAGACATGATTGAAACAGGGTTTGGTAAGGCTTGTCCTGCAAGAATGTTTACAAGAAGGCAACAAAAGAAAACACGAAACTTAGGCAGGAAACTCATCAGATAAAGCATTTGTTCACTAAACCTTGCCCAAGGACCAGAATTCAATCTCAAATCCAACTCTCAATAACTGTATTATGACCACCACACTGTCAGGAAAATGCACACACACACACGTACACACATACAAAGAGAGAGAGAGAGAGAGAGAGAGAGAGAGAGAGAGAGAGAGAGAGAAGAGAAAGTAAAGCTATTCAAAGTACTACAGAATAAAATAGAAACTAATGAATTTGTAATAACTTATAGGTGAAAGAATAATGAACTATGCAGAAAAATGGAAAAAATGTATCCTAGAACATTTTCCAGAAAATATTGGTAAATCTCTAAGGGTTTAGAGATAGTGTGGCAGCATCAGAGGACTGTAGGAACAGCAGATAAGAAGGATCTCCAATGTGAGAAACTGCTTGCTGAACCTGCTTGTCTGGAACTGCTGCTTAATTCCCCTACTGAACTATTTTGCAGCCAATGGTGCCATAGCACTCTGTGCATGGTTGTGGAATCAACAGGAGTTCAAATAACTGTTTTCAACCATCCTAGAACGTGGTTTGTTAAAAACGATCCCAAGTTTTATTTTCAAACTTACCAATATATAAAGGGGAGTTTTCAGGTTTGGCAAAATCTTCTATGTAGGAAATGCCCAAGGGCATGATGGGAGTTTCACCAATTCCACGAATAAGATTTCCTACCATTACATATATCCACATTAAGGATTTAATCTCTTTTTCACAATCTACATTAAAACAACAGAAAATTACATGAGCATTTTGACAGTCAAGTGTTACTGACAGTTAATTCAAATATGACTTTGTTTCTTCAGGCCAAAAGCCTATGATGACCATCAAGTAACTTACATAACTATGTTAGCTATGAATCATTGAGTCATCTCTATTTCATATTTTGAAATACTTATCTATGCTAATTACTACTTTACATCTCTTCCCAATTCTGTGTTTAGTGAAAACACAATGGTTATAAGAAGTTATAACCCCCCAAAAAAGTAAGCAGTAAAAACCAGAATTTTGTTCACCTCTAGGGACTCTGTTTTCCACCAACTAGTAGACCCAGTTAGTTAATATGTACATTGTATAATTAACATACAGCTTTGAGGAAGAAAAAAGAAGCACACATGTGCTTATGTCTGTAACAATTCATGATGTAGTGATATGATACAGAGAGTATATTGACAGAAGTTTGAATTCCCTACAGCTTCAATTACTTTGTAGAAAATAAATATTTACCTTAATAGTAAACACATTTTTCCTATAGATCTTATCTTTTACTATCAACATAATGCTCCAACAATTGATGAGCACTAGAATAACATAAACAAGGCCAAATGGACTGGAAAGGTCAAAGGTGAAATCATGAGTAATTGCATGCACCTTCTACATTTATTTTAAGCTAAATGAATTGACACTCTGTAGGGAAGCTTGACTTGGTGTTTTCAGGGAATTAGACAAAGTCCTCTCTCCCTTGGATTGAGCAATGGATGCCCATAAATGTCCTAAGCACAATTGGGTCCTGAGGTCTAACACTTATTTATTCCTGATTAAAGTAAAATCCATTTCCATCTCTATGCATTCAAATTTTTATCTTTGATAAACATGACGATTTCTGTCTACAGATCACAGAATGACTCTCAATCCTCTTATAGGGCAGAACTAAAGTAGCAGACATTGAAGGCTCAAGTGATCTCCTGGGGCACACCACATGGAAGATTTTTACTTATCCACCAAAATGCAAGGAACACAATGGGTGGATTTTCAAAGGTCAGTTCAGAAGATGAAAATAAGCTAGCATTGGGGTCACTATTTCACCTTGCTTTGCTTAGAAGATTTCTGTAGCTCAGAGCTTCAGAGATGGCTGCTCTTTGACTCTCAAGTTATTTTGATCTCAACATAATCCCTTGGAGCAGTGCCATGACCTCTATATGATTTTCTTTGGGAGTAAATAGCTATGGGACCTAGTGGGAAGACAGAAACCAGGCAAGACAGAAACCCCAACTAACAGGCCCTCATGTTACCACATTCCAAGCTTTGGAGACTGCTGCTAATTCTGTGGCATGGATCTAGCATAAGAGGGAGAAGATTTGTCCTGAGGCGATAATGATGAGACAGTATCAGACTATGTGTCCACTAGACATGTAGGGACTTTTAGCATATGTGACTTTAAAAATATTCTTTAAAATGTGTTACCTTAAAAAGCATATTTGCACCAAGTATATGCAGATGCCCAAGAAGGACAAAAGGCACCCAATTCTACAGAATTGGAATGACAGGGGTTTGAGAAAAACCTGATGACAGTGCTAGGAACAAATCAGGCCCTCTGTAAGCATGGTGTGGTCCTCTAATAGGAAATGCCCCCCTCCCCAGGGGCTTGGGTATTAAATACTTAGTCTCTAATAAGTGGTATTTAGGGAGGTGGAGGAAAAATGTCACTGGAGATGGCCTTAAAGAGTTTGGAGCCTCACTCTACTCTAATTTGTTACCTCTCCCTTATATTTATAGTTGAGATGTGAAATCCTGATTTCATGCTCCCACTACCACTTTCCCTGCCATGATTGATTCTCATTTCTCTGGTGATGTGGGAGTCTGCTCTGTGTGCTGTCATTACCATTAATAAATAAAGAACTGCCTTGGCCTGTTGATAGGGCAGAACTTAGGTAGGTGGGGAGGACTGGACTGAATGCAGGGAGAAAGAAGGTTGGAGTCAGAAATATACCATGGAACTTCCAGAGTCAGACACGCTGAATCTTTGCTGGTAAGCCACTGCCATGTGGCAATATGCAGCTTAATAGAAATGGGTTAAATTAGTATAAGTGTTAGCCAATAAGACACTAGAGTTAATGGTCCAAGCAGTGTTTTAATGAATATGGTTTCTGTGTGATTATTTCTGTTTGGGACAACCAGTACAAACAAGCAGCTTTCCTCCTACACACCAGATTCTACACATATGGGTTGTAACTCTTTTGGGGGTGACCCTTTCACAGGGGTGAAGACTACTTGACAATATGTATATATATGGTTCATAAATGTAGCAACATTACAGCTGTGAAGGAGTAAAAATTATAAAGGGTTGAAGCATCAGGAATATTAAAAACCACTGCCCATGGAAGTCTATCAAACTAAAAGAAAAGTAATTAGTGCAATTCACCATGGCTCTGACATAATCATTGAATTGATCTGTTAAAAGAGTCATAAGATCTGTTGATGGAGTCATAAGACTGGCAGTATGGAAAAGTAATGACAGGTAAGAGGTGCTGTCAATTGAAGTAAGTTGGTCATCATGTTGGTATGTCTTCAGACATTATATCTCACCAATCCCTGCATCTTGTTTACCATTCTTCCTTCCCACCAAGAAGTGAAGAACAGCATGAACCAAAGCTCATGTCACCATGAAATTCTGCTCATAAACATGGGGAAAGTGACCATAAAATGAACCCCTCAAACAGTAAGTAAAAACAAACTTGTCCTCCCTTGAGTTGTTTGGAATTTAGATCACAGTGATGTGAAAGTTACTAAAACAGCTTACAAATGGAAGAATCCAGGACCACAGTGCATGAACCCATAGGAAGTAAGGGAACCACTACTGTTTGGTTCAACTGTAAAGCCATGCTTCTCTTAAAGAGGGAAAAGGAGACTAAAAGACAAGCTACTGTATAATCAATGAGTTGTGAACAGTAATAATGCACTTGCTTTTCCATGGTGCTTCAGGCACACAGTACAGATCTGGGAAAGATTCTGTCTGTATATCTTATTGTATAATCATTGTGATGGCTAGTTTTAATCAACTTGACACAAATCTAGATATATTTGAAAGAAGTATCTCAGTGGAGGAACTGCCTCCATTGGCCTGTGGGCCTGTGTATGAGATATTTTCTTCCTGGCTAATTGATGTGAGATTTCACAAAACACTGTGGGTGGTACTATCCTTGGACAGCTGAGTCTAGGCTGTATGAGAGAGATAGCTGAGTAACCCAGAGGACTTAGCCAGTATGAGGCACTCCGTAGTACTCTCTGCTTTGTACTCTCCCTCCAGGTTCCTGTCTTGGCATCCCTCATGATTGGTTACAATTTGTAAGCTAAACAACCTCTTTCCTACCTGGGTTAATTTTAGTCCATGTTTTATTACAGCAACATAAATCCATATTAGACGAATCATGTAGATCACATCATAAGTCTAGATCTTATAAGTCATTTTCCCTTGTGGGAATAATTCTACAATGGTGATTGAGTAGGTATATTTGCTTATTTTTAAAATACCCACATTAAGAAACAAAGGAGTCTTATTGAATAGATTCAAACTCAGGGAGCAGAGTATTTCATGTTATGGCACAGCTCCCTTCCATGAAGAGAAAAATATTGTTCATTTGTCTTAGGTGCCTACTAAACCCAGTGTCACATTCAAAGTCCTTCTTAAAAGAGTGTACAGTGTCTGAGTCTCTGAGAAGAAAGCAATAAGAAGTACTAGTCACCTTCTGGGTCTGGTGTTGGTGTCAAGGTCTGACTTCTGTTTCCCAAACACAAGAAACTGTTTGAAGACAAGTTACTTGAAGGTGAGATCATTTTCTCATATTCGTATCTGTGTGGACACAAGAAACATTCACCATGAGGACCTGCGGCAATGAGAGCATCTACAAATCACTGACTCCTGCTTCCTTAAAAACACAGTACCCAGAGGCCACACAGATGTGTTCACAGAAGTCATTCTGACCATCATGAATCCCATTGCTGGGCCAGTGAGATGACTGAGCAGGTAAAGAACTCTCTGCACAGCGTGATGACCTGAGCTCATTCCTGAAAATAACATAAAGGTGAAGGAAGAGGAGTGACTCCATGAAGTGGTCCACTGATCTCTCCATGTGAATACTTACAAACACCAGGCATCCTCAGACACACACACACACACACACACACACACACACACACACACACACACAAATAAATAGAAACAGAAATCTGTATCATGAAGCTCAACATGTAATTGTTGTGCTAAACTCCATAATGCATTATCAGGGTGTGGTGGTCCTTGCCTGCCATCCTAGCACTAGAGAGGAGGAAGCTAAAGTTCCCCTCAGCCCTGCAACTAGTTTGAGGTGAGACTGTGTTTCATAAGTGCCTATCTGAATTAAAAACAAAACACAGTAAAAACAAACAAGCAAAGAAAAAGCACAACCTAATTTTAAAAAGTTGAATTAATTAAAATAATAAATATATACTAATTATTATTTTTAAATAAGTTTATATATTGTATATTTAAATAATAAATATTAATAAATATTTAAAAAATAAATATGATCAAAAGAAATTGCTTATCACCAAAAAAGCGCACCTTTTTTCTTTTTTTTAAATTTTTTTTTATTTATTTTTTTTTCCATTAACAGCTTTAATTGGGTGTGGGGCAATAGAACTATTTTTAGCACAATTATGGGTGTGGGGTTCTCTGCAGACTCCCCAGTGTGATGGTTTCTGTAATGATTTTTAGGGGGAAACGGCTCCCAACAGATCCCCCTTTCTCTTATATAAAGGCAGGTAGTTATTATGTGGAGAGCACCAGTCAGAGTCAACCATGGTGTCAGATCTAAAGGAGAAGGGACTGAGATAAGGAGAGACCCTCCTCTCGAGTGGTGAAGCAGTTTACCTCTCCTGGGAACAGAGGGGTGCCTGATGATTCTTAGGTCGAGTGGGGACCAGGCCTTTTTAATTTCCCCCTTACCCGTCCTAGGGTTCCCAGGGCCCTGTCTTAGGTAGGGGGATTATCCTTCCATAAGTCGCCCGTCCTTGGAGCTCTTCAAATAAAAGGCATCTAGCAGGATTAAAGTAAACAGATCACAGGGCACCCTGTCTTAGGCCATGTGGAGAGTGCACTCATACCTGTACCATGCCATGTTGAGCCGGTTTCTACAACCTCTGTATGGTGTGCTATTCAGGCGAGGATCCACACTAACTCCCGTCATTGGGCCCCTGCGTCTATCATTAATGAAAAGACTGTGAGGAGCTCCTCAAACAAAAGATATAATGATATAATTTTGGCACCAATAACTCCATCTCCAGACAAGAAGAAAGGGCTTTTTCCCAACCCAGTATTCACCTTTTAGTCTGGCTTATGGTATGTCCTCCTTCCTAAGTGCCTACTCCACATAAAGTTATGTGTGCTGCCTGCCAAAAATTAGGGCAGTGTAAAAGGGATCAAAATCTAAAATTTTTTTTAAATCTTTTTTTAAAATATTTATTTATTTATTATGTATACAATATTCTGTCTGTGTGCATATCTGCATGCCAGAAGAGGGCGCCAGACCTCTTTACAGATGGTTGTGTGCCACCAATTGGTTGCTGGGAATTGAACTCAGGACCTTTGGAAGAGCAGGCAATGCTCTTAACCACTGAGCCATCTCTCCAGCCCCCAAAATCTAAAATTTTTAACATATGCATTAAACCCAAACACTTTACAGCATGTGTCAAACTTTTCCCAACATCTATAAGCAGTTACAGATATCATTAGATCAATTTCTTTCTTTCTTTCTTTCTTTCTTTCTTTCTTTCTTTCTTCCTTCCTTCCTTCCTTCCTTCCTTCCTTCCTTCCTTCTTTCTTTCTTTCTTTCTTTCTTTCTTTCTTTCTGATGTATACAATATTCTTTCTGCGTGTATGCCTGAAAGCCAGAAGAGGGCACCAGACCTCATTACAGATGGTTGTGACCAACCATGTCATTGCTGGGAATTTAACTTAGGACCTTTGGAAGAGCAGACAATGCTCTTTATCACTGAGCCATCTCACCAACCCCCAATAATTGACCTGCATTTTATCAAGAGGCACAGTAATTTCTTTTTTTAATTATTCATTTATTTAGCCTGCATGCCTGTACACACACACCAGAAGAGGGCACCAGATCTCATTATAGATGGTTATGAGCTACCATTTGATTGCTGGGAATTGAACTCAGGTCCTCTGTAAGAGCAACCAGTGCTCCTAACCTCTGAGCCATCTCTCCAGCCCTAAATGCCCCTTCTTTATTGCTAGCTCTCAAGCCTCTATATGTAGGTGAAATAGTTTCCAGATTCTCTAATACCAACCCTCTGTGATTTCTAAATGACTATTTCCTAGAAACCAGTGGGGAGAGATAAAGAACAAAAGCAAGAAAGAGAAAGAGACTCACTAAAGTATCATTGAGAAGATAAAAGCTTTAGAGAAACATAAAACAACACAACAAATCAAAACAGTTGCTCTGCATTTACTGAGCTATGGTCATATCCTCCCTTTCTGAGAATTCAAACAACAGTTATCACAATTTACTCATTAATATCAACAGGAAAAAGAGTTCATGTGTCATGACAAGAGGTGACAGAATCCATCTCGAAGAAAGAAAAAAATTATAAAAAAAAAAGAAAAAAAAAAAGGAAAAAAAAAAAAAAAAAGAAAAAAAATTTTTTTTTTTTTTTTTTTTTTTTTTTTTTTTTTTTTTTTTTTTTTTTTTTTTTTTTTTTTTTTTTTATTTTAATAATTTTTTTTTTTTTATTTTTTAAAATTAAAGAAAATAAAAAAAAAAAAATTACCTCTGTTTTTCTCCCCTGCTTTTTTTTTATTTTTTTTTAGAGAAGGGTGTGTTTTTTTTTTTTTTTTTATTTTTAATGAATTATTTTTAAAAAAAAAAAATATTTTTATTATTGGGAAGAAAAAAAAAAATAAATTTAAATATTTTTTTATTTTAAAAAAAAAAAAAAAAAAAAAAAAAAAATTTTTTAATTTTATTTATAAATAAAAAAAAAAAAAAAAAAAAAAAAGAGAAAAAAAAATTTTTTTTTTTATTTTTATTACACAAAATAGGGTTTTGTTTTTATTATATATTTTTTTAAAAAAAAAAAAAAAAGGGGGAAAAAGGTAAAAATAAAAAAGGAAATGGCCATTTACTCACAGATACAGAAATCTAGAGATGAGGATGTAGTTCAATTGGTACATTAGTGCCTGGCAAACACCAATCCTGGGTTTGACCCTAAGCACTCAATAAAAGCAAGCATGATGGATCAGGCCTATAATTCTAGCACTCAGGAGATGGAGACAAAAAGATAAGAAGTTCATGATTGTCCTTAAATACAGAATACTGTTGTATTAGTGGAGCCATCTGCCTTTCGTCCCACCCAGCCGCCCGGCTAGCTTTACCCAAAATAATTACAGAAACTTTATTCATTTAAACACTGCCTGGCCCATTATTTCTAGCCTCATATTGTCTAACTCTCACATCATAATTAACACATTTCTATTAATGTATATTGCCACTTGACTGGGGCTTACTGGCATGAATCTAAGCAACATCCATCTTGGAAAGGAGAGCGATGGTGTCTGCCTGACTCTGCTTCTTTCTCCCAGCATATTGTTCAGTCCACTCCACCTATCTAAATTCTGCTCTATCAAAAAGCCAAGGCAGTTTCTTCTTTTTTTTTGCAGTTTCGTTATTAAGCAATAAAAGTAACACATAGACAGATGACCCTCCTACACCAAAATTCAAGGCCAGCATGAGCTAATGCCTCCATGGGTACAGATGCCTGTGTGAAAGCCAGACAATCTAGACTGCATGTCAGGTCCAACAGAGTAGGCAGAGAGACACTATTCCTGGGAGTTGTTTCCTGCCCTCTTATGAAAGCACACACACTCCCCTACCAGAACAAAATAGGTGAAAACAAACAAACAAAAAAACAAAAAAGTCTGAATGAGGAATTTAAAATGTGGTAACTTAAGCCCAATAAAATCTTGAGATTTGAATATGGATGTAAGAATAGCCCCTGAATCAGAAGACAAGGGAAATATAACTATCATGCTTCAGGGAACAATAGGGAATGTTTCAGGTCTCTACTAAACCCAGGATGATTCATCCACCACTACATGCATATTCATGGGCAGTCTCATTCCTAGTTCTGAGCAAAAAGCAGAATTCTGCAGAATCTTCCACTTTCAGGGCTTGGGGTTACAAAAGAAATGTATTCAACAGGCAGAAGTCCATGGGCTACAGAAAAAGAAACTGGATATCAAATGTTAACCATCCTTATTCCTTCTAATTTGACAGCTTAAGGCAATGAGACTTAATTGGTTTCTTGTGCCTACTCATAAAGACAGCTCCATCTTCTATCTTTTAATTCTCAGGAATTGTTTCATGGTGCAAAGGATGAGATCACTTCGTCCAACCTCAGCCATTTGCTCTTCCAAAGACTTTATTTCATTATCATAAGGAATTCTATTATGTTTAGCAAGTTGAATGTATATTTGCCTTTCATCACTAGATAGATTTTTCAATCCTGATTCATTAGTCTTCAGTTTTCTCTGAGCAGACTGATCTTTAGCCACTGGAAGCTTTCAGATATGTAAATATTTTATACTGATTGAGGTCTTTTTGGTCTTCCAAGCAAAGTTAATTCTCCTTCTATTCGAAGTTTTTTTTTAAACATTTTTGCCTGACATCTTTCTCAAAAGATATCAAATGAGTTGGCATTAGCTGGTCTTTAAACTTGCTCATAGCTTCTTTGCATGCTTTCCATTCAGCCTTAAAATTAGCTTCATACACTTTATTTCCTGCATCTGGTAGTTCCCTCCATGATGCCACATTTTTTATAACGAGTTCTGAAAGTTTTGCATCTGAGTGTTTAGCTTTAAATCTGGGTACCTGTCCTTTAGAAAGTCAAAGAGATGAAGTCATGGGTTTCTTTGGATAATTATTCATGTTGGATGAAAAACATTTCCAATACCAACAAAGTTGAGCAGCAAGGGCATGTGACCCTCCCAGCCCATGCACATCTCAGCCCCTTAGTGTCCGAGGGCCTTTAGCATGCCCCACATTCCCTGGAACAGTGCATTGCTCAGGCCAATGATGTGCTGGCCCGGCACTGCTTGCAGACAGCCATCTTGGTACAGACCATGGTGCCCACACAACTGAGCAAGCCATCTGGGAACCCCGACATTTGTTATTATGCTAGCTGAGCAAGGGGCACTGTGGGAAGCCTGGACTTCAGGTCTAAGGCAGGAGGTTGGGAAGACCTAAGTATTTTAAAACTACCTTGACTTCAAATTTGTACTCAAATGGTATGTTACTTTGGAGAAGGGGATTTGCTTTTGTTTTCATAGAAAATGAGAAGCTGTGGATTCATTCTGAGTTAAAAAAAATCAGGTTTGATCAAGAAATAGCACCTGAGAAATCTCCAGTAGGAACAAGTAGCCCAGATGTCAGAGTTCTATATCCAGAACAGCCTCAAGACTGCTGCCTAAGATAATCAAGACTCACAAGATACTCCATTCAGGACTTGATAATTCTAAATGTTCATTAGGTTCCCATAAGATTATCAATGCCTCCAACCAGCAAATATAGCCTGGAAAAATACTCCCTCATTTTCAAAAAATGGACAAAAATGTTCTTATTTTTTTAAAAAGAGAGGAAAGTGGTGTTTGAGAATAGTCTATATTTTGTCAATTGTATTTTAAATAAATGCTGATTTGCCAGTAGCCAGGAAGGACGTATAGATGGGATAACCAGACAGGAAGTAGAGGTGGGTCAATGAGAACAGGAGAATTCTGGGAAGAAGGAAGCTTATTGTCTGCAGTCCTGATCAGACCAGAGAAGCAAGATGTGTCTGCCTTGCTGAAAAATGTACTGAGCCATGTGGCTAATGAAGATAATAATAATGGGCAAATATAAATTATAAGAGTTAAGAAGAAGCATGAGCTAATGGGCCAATCAGTTTTTAACTAATGTAGCCCTTTGTGTGATTTCTTTGAGACTTAATGATTGCAGGAACCAAACAGGACAGAAATGCTGACAACAAAAAAGAGTAGAGAGGAGGCAGGAGGAAAAAGAAGATGAGGTAAGGAAGCCAAACAAATTCATTCTGACACCAAGGCAAACAAAAGAAAAAACTTAAAACTATCCCTAGAAAGCAGAAATAGTTTAACATAATTTAAATTTTAATATTTTCTGTGTAAGACACTTTGCTAAACATGAAAATAAAAATTAATATTTATATTACTCTATCTCTTGCTCATCTGTGCTTATATCAAACAGTATACCCCCTTTTAACTGGAGTGTCTAAAGAGTCCTGATGAATGATGTAGCACAAGTTTAGGAAAATTCAGAGGATCCATTCAGGTGTCTCAACTTCCTGAAAGCAGTGTTTCAAATCTCCACTTCATATTGAACTGGATTGGACCTTAAGAAGACCAAAGGTCAAAAGATTCGCACATAATATTGGTAGAGTGCAGACCATATCTTCTAATTTCCATTTTGGCATTCCATACTTTGGGGGAGCATTGCTCTTTCCAGGGAAGAAATTCTGAGCCTAAAATGTAGGGAAGAGTTGAACCTAAAATTTAATCAAAGCCTGGAATACTCACCGTCCCATCAGGAAATGAGTTAGTGATATTAAGAAACACCCTAGGCCCATAACCACACAACCAGCACCAATCATGATAGGCCTGTGCAGTTTTGTTCCAAAATAACTCACGAATACAATCAACAAAAGGTTTCCTAGAGAGGGGAATGAGAATGTTGTTTCAGTAAAGTATTAGCAGATCATAATCAATAGCCTCTCCATTGTTCAAATAACCACCTTAAGAATTCACTATATAATTATATATATATATATATATATAATGATATATATATATATATATATATATATATCAGTTGTGACCCTGATGAAAGCTCTCTTCCGTTCTGAAGAATATTAAATGCTCTATTCAGGAGTATCCAGCTCTTGGTAAAGCATTAAAAAGCAGGTGTCAGCGTACACATCACCTCTGACCACTTTTCTCATGCATACTCTAACTCTATGCAGAATCAAATGGATTCATATTTTTTAACTTAGTATTCAGCTCCTTAATTGTTCAACATGGCCAATCAGGATGTCTGCTTCTACTGTCACATCCTTCCTTAGCGCAGACAATACTGTTAACAGAAATGTCAGAATCCTAACTTCCAACTGCATCGTAGATCTAGACTGCAGGAGTCAAAACTTTAAACCAAAAATTCATTTCTGTGGTTTAGTAGAAAGCTTAGATTTTAAACTCAGTTGGAAATCACATTCTGACTTAGGGGTCTTTGATAAACGTGCTTAAGAAATGAAAGAAAAAGTATGGCTGGTGGCACAGACCTGCCATCCCCAGTCATGAGGGTTGGAAGACCGTAAGTCTGAAAGATCAAAAATGGCCTGGGCTACAGAGGGAGTTCAAGACCAGTCTGGGAATCTTACTATGAACTTCCTAAAAATAAAAAGTAAATAAAAGGACTAGACATCAATTAGTTGAAATCTGTCTAATATATGTGATACTTAGGTTCATTTAATCAGTATTATTCACAGAAGAAAGGGGAATTTAAAAGAAACAAATATATAAATAAGCACTCTACAAATCTCATACTTTTAGTTTGGTGACTATTTACTGTGCTCATACTATATATAAAGTAAGGATCAGAAAACTCAAACACACTTTTTAATGGCGTAGAAAATATTTTAGTGATGTTAAATATCTCAAAGATATTTGAAGACTGTTTTTCTTTCAATTCTATTTCTCTCTAGTCTGCTATCTACAAAGAAGGGATGGGCATTATTTTGAATGGTCCATGACCTACGTATGTCTATTTATTACGCTGTCTTTCTCTGAGAACTGTTATTGAGATCATCATGCAGAAGGTAATGCTCCAGAAGACCAACTGTTTGAACTCTGAGAATCTTTCTAGTCTATTGATGAACAACCATGAAAGCACAGAATCTTGTCTGAAATCTCTATTGTCTGAAAGGAAAATCCTCCCTTCTTCATATTAGGCTTAGATGGCCTTTACATTGCCTTGCTATCCCCCTCAAATAACTTGTGGGAAGGTGTGTGGAAAAGGTACGGCGTTTTCTAGTCCCGGGGAAGGTTGCTGGCAAAACTTCCAAAATACAATTTGGTAGGGAAAAGCCTACAAACTGCTGCATTCACTAGTTAATGATTGCATTTAAGACTTCCCTTAAGTCATCTGCCAGTCTGTGTTGGTATCACCATTACCTCCTTTAATTAGGACATTTTTACCTTTCATTTAAAAACCACTAATTTCACAGAAATAAGAGTTTTATTAACTTGGGTAAGAATTATTTTCAATAATCATTAACTGGATGTTAGCATTTATGTTTGTGGTAGTGTAGAAAGCAATAGTGACTTGGGAAGTCATCATTCTGTCTACAAAAGGCTTATAAATTCGTAGTTGTTGTAAATACTGCAAAATGCCATGCAGCCAATAATTAGTAGAAAATCAGATGTAGATAATCTTTGCCTTGTTAAAATGCATGAATATTCCTTCTTGGCAAGATGTTTAAATATTCTGATAATTATACTTCAGATTAACTGCATTCCTTTTGACCTATATAGTTTTATTTTCTGCAATTAAAATATCCTAAAATCAGGTGGCATTGGGTTGTCAATAGGAGTCCTTAGTGTAGAAAGAGCATGACCCTCTTCCAACCCCATACTGGCTCTCTGGCACCAGAAGGATAAAAGACACATTCCAGAGCAGGCCATAGTCTCTACCCATTTTTCATCTCTGCACACTTCTCCAGATTCATGTTCTAACAACATACATCTTCCCATAACACAGGGCTGACTTGATCCAAACACAAACTATTTGATGGTTCACCCTCTGACACATATCCCCATCACATTTATCTGTCCATTTCTCCTCCTGGATCACCTTTTCCCCTTCAGGATACTGTCTTCCCTAGCTCACTGTCTTCCATAGGACCTTGGATAACGAATGGACAGCACTTTCTGCATCTAACACACTAGAACATGACTGAATCTATAAAAAGTCTATGTAAGACATTCATCCTGACAGCACTGGGGAAACCTAGGACACATGTAAGACGTTTTATCCTGGGAGATAAGATGGAACAACCTCAATGTGGGTTAGTTATTTCACAGTCCTGATTTTCATGGCTGTTTTTGTTGAATACATTAAAAACAATTTCACCTTGAAGGAAATAAAAACTAAGAAGAAAAGGTTTCCAGGTCACTTTGTTTATAGAAGGCATCTTCCCTCCTTCATCCTTTGTACTGTCATATTCCAGTACATTACCCTCACTACCCAAATCTCTGGAATTGTGTCTGACCCAGTTCAGACACAGGAAACCATCTTCATCTTCCTCAGTGTCTATGAGTGGAAAGCTGCCAACTTTCCAGGCACAGTGGGGACAGAGAAGCATTTGTTCTTTCCTTCAGAACACCAGTTCCTCCGTGCTCCCACAAAAACTTTCTAAAATGCTTTGAAAAAGGCCTTAATGTCTGAGTTATCTAGTGATGGAATTAGATATTAATACTCTAAATCTTATTTCAATTGTCAGAAAAAGAGGCCATATCAGGGTATATAGTAAAGAATACATATTATCTTGGGGACATTTAAATCAATGATTACTTCACACCCAGACCAGGCCATTCAATCACAACAGAAAGCTTGTAAATCAATCAGATTAGAAAATTTTATGCAGGAAATTAGGAGAGAATATCAATACACAATAATAAGTAAATGTAACTCACCAATCTCAAAACTCCCATTGATAAATCCAACTACAGATGTGGGGATATTGAATTGTCTCTCTATTTGTGTGAGCATGGAAACCATATAAATTCCGGATATTGATTTGGCTAGATATGCCACTGTTAATGCCAACAAAAACATCTAGGAAAGAAAAGTTTAAGAAAAAGTGAGAGCTTTGTTTTCCAATTATATATCTGCCACCCACTGACAAAACAGCCTCTACCATAAGGTTTGCTTCCAAATTAAACAGTCCTTGAACATGGAAGAAAATTTAAAATGTAATCTCTCCTTTACCATATTGTCCTCACTCTGGAAATGCAGTTAGAATAATAGGTTAGCAGCGGTGAGTTTTTAGAAAGGCATATCTCCCTTTTTTTAAATCAGAGTACCTTATTCATACAGAAAGACATAAAGTTACTCAATGTAAGACACAGTCACTGATGGGTCTTCAGCATTATAAGGTTATCTCCAAGACAAGTGCTGTCCACTTTAAGGAAAGTAAGACGCAGAACACAGAATTAAACCAAAGCATATTTCTGTTCATGTTTTCAGGAATGACTAGTCTCTGGATGTCCTTGACTACAGTGATATTTTGTATGTAATATAATAAATAAACTTTCCTGAAGATCAGAGTGCATAATTAAGCCACTAGTCAGTCACAGAGACCAAGCAGTCATGGCACACACCTTTATCCCAGCACTTGGGAGACAGAGGCAGACAGATCTCTATGAGTTCTAGGCTACCTGGGCTATACGAGACTGTATCTTTCTAAAAGAAATTTAGATCTTACACAAAGGTGATCCCATCAGTTGGAATCACAGGCCTTTAATCCCAGAACTGAGAAGGTAGAGACAGAAGTGATATGGTTGGGTGGAAAAAGAAATATAAGGCAGGAGGAGACAGGAGTTCAGGATCAGTCTGAGGCTTCAGAGAGACAGATGCAGTTTGAGTATTCAGTCAGAGGATGGAGTCTGGGGTTTCATAGAGAGAGAATTCAATCTGAGGATTCATGGAAACAGGATCACACTTTAGTGTGAGGATTTTATAGAGGTAAAAAGTCTCTCCAGTGGCTGGCTACACTGCTTCTCTGATTACTCAGCTTTCACCCCTAATATCTGACTCAGGAATTTTATTATTAAGAATAATGAGAGTTTGTGCTACATCTGGTGAACAACTTTTGGGGTGAGAAATACGAAAAAGCTGCATGACCATAGTTTTGCTGTCACCAGCATAGGCTGAAGCTACACACAGCCAGAGTCACCACCTCACCGACTGGGTTTTCCCTTCTTCTCTCCTGGTAGACTTCTCTGGACCCCCCTTCTCTGACAACTGCTTGAACCTGTGCAGGCTCCTACTGTTCTATGCAGCCTCAGTCAGCCTCACCCTTCACCAGCATAAGAATCGTCACTGGTGGCAGATTTGTTGAGACAGTTGGGATTCCTTAAAGGAAGAATTTAAAGAGAGCTTTTTCCCATTAAAAGGTGGGAAACACTATTATAATGGGAACTTAGGTGTCTGTATGAGTATGCACTGCACGATTTAAAACTGGAACAATTAGATGAAAAGAGGAGACAGGAGCTCAGTATCAGTCTGAGATTTCAGAGAGACAAACGCAGTTTAAGGATTCAGTCAGAGGATGAAGTTTGAGGCTTGTAGACAGGGCATTCAGGATCACACTTCAGTCTGATGATTTGGTAAATGTTCTCTCTAGTAGCTGCCCTACTTATCTGATCTCTCAGCTTTCACCCCTTAATAGATATCTGACTCTGGACTTTTATTATTAAGAACTATTAGAATTTGTGCTGTCCTTGGCTAGTTCAACAATTTGTCCTCCTTATGTTCTTGAGAAAAACAAACTACAATCTCTCTCCTGGAGGCAATAGTTGCAGCAAAGTGACCTGTTTTATTTTTCTTGCTAGGGCAATATGCCCTATAACCCTCTAACACAGTAGTCTAAGTGGTGTTCATGGCATATAAACCAAGGGTAGAATATTTTGGGGGTCTCTAGGGTGCAGGATAACATGTGTCTGTTCCTGATAAGACTCCTCACTACTTTCCTGTTATTAATTAACTTATTTTATATTATGTAGTGAATGAGCATTCTGTTTTCCTTAACTTATATCCCATCAGTAGTTTGTTGGTAATGTTATCATCCCAGCTTCTGGAATTTCTAGAATCTCATCTGAAATAACAGGCAAACCATCCTGTATTAGGTTAATATTTACTGCTTGGAAAATTTTTTATTACCAGTACCAATTAATCTGGATTAACCTAAGCAGAATTTACATAAAAATAAATAAAATGGTAAGAATGAACACCGAGTCTAGTATACTTTAACAATGTTCTAGAAGTTTGTCTAACACTAAATGGAATTTGCAGAAATATTCCCTCTTCCCACTATAAATCTTTCAGGGAATTCAATTGATAATTGATCATTTCACATGAGTTTCATATTTCCGGTCCTATGTGTGATTAAAGGTCATTAAGGCCATCATTTCCCCTCTCCTGGGACACTTTTCTTAATGATTGTTTCCTAAACGTAAGAAGCAGAAGCTTCATTCTGGCACTGTAGACTGTTTGACCACCCTAACATTTTGGACAGTTCTAAATCAGAGAAGTCTAAGTCTTTTTAAACAATCACCTCTAAATTTTGACTTGTAAAGTTACAGTTTTAACATTTTCCCATAAACTGCACATGAGTATCTACTGTTGTTAAACTCTGAAGTAACTGTGATGGCATGATTAGGAATGGCCCATAAACTCATAGATTTGAATGCCTGGCCACCAAGCAGTGGCATTAGGAGCTCTGGCCTTATTGGAAGAAGTGTCAATGAGGGTGGCTCTAAAGTTTCAGAAGCTGCAGGTGGGCCCAATACCACTCTGTTCCTGTTGCCTGTTGACCTGGGTGTAGAACCTTTGGATCCTTCTCAAGAACTGTATCTTCCTTGGTCTCCCATGTTTCCCACCATCATGGTTATGGACCAAACCTCAGAAATATTAAGACAGCCTCAGATAAATGTTTTCTTATAAAGGAGTTGCATGGTTATAGTGTTTCTTCATAGCAATAGAAACCCTGAGACATTAATCAAAGATGAGAATTGGGAAATGTTTATGATACCTCATGATATTTCACTATAAATGCTAATAATATTGGTAATTGATAATCAGAATACCCATCATTATCCATAGCTTTGAATTTGGAGATGTAGCTCAGCAGTCAAACCACTGGCTGCTCTTTCTGAGGACCTGAGCTCAGCTCTTCGCACCCACATTGTGTTTCAAAACTACCTGTATCTTTAGTTTGAGGGAATTCAATGCCTTCACTGGCCTCAAAGGATACCAGACACACAAGTGGTACACCAACATACATGGGGGCAAAAAGGTCATATACATAAAAAACATAAATTGAAGGCAATTAAGATATTTGACAGCGGAGAAGGAGATATATCAGTGATAGAGGTATTGGCCATGTGTTGAGCATATGGGTTTAATCCCCCATAGGACTTGAAAACAATGTCACTGAATGGTGAGCACTCACACACATACAGAGATAGACACAGAGAGGGATACATAAACACAGATGCCTCAGAATGATGGTTTTGTCTTAAAATGTAGGACTACCACTATCCTTTTCAGATGAAGTACAAACACATTGCACAAATTGTCCAAAGAGACACACCTAGTAGACATCTTTCAAAGGTTCAGATCCTGAGGCCCTAGGCTCCTCAGAATGTGAGAACTGAAGGATAACTTGAGGGGTTGGATTTTAATAATTCATACATCACTGCAGGTAAAAACACTTCCCAGAACTGAGTCTGAGGCCTCCTCTCATTTACATTAATGTATGGAGTCCACTACAGGTGAAGAAGGTAAATGAGCTTTTGATTGGATGACTTAGGAGGCAGAAGCTTAGAGAGGAACCTAGGAGGAACTCTACATAGACCTAGTCTAGCCATGTTCAGATCCTGGGTTAAGCTAAGCTTGCATTTAGTGATACCTTTGGAACTGTGAGAAGGACAACTATCTCAAAACTATTGAAAACCACCCAAACAGTAAACAGAATAGATATTTTCTCTTACATAATGATTGGAATATTGTCAAAGCTCATAGAATATATTCATCTGATTAGATCTTTACATATTAATCAACGCAGCACTTTTATTCAGGAACTGTTTCCTAGGTGTGACCTGATCTTTTGTCAAAAATCCTTCAGAACTGAACACTGGCTGGACCTCTGACCACAGGCCAAATTTTATCACAGTATAATACACATATAAAATATTTTAAGCCTCATGCTCCTTTAAGACTCCCTAAAACAGTGATAATCAACCTTTATAATGATGCATCCTTCAGTACAATTCTTCATGTTCAGTTGGACCCAAAAATGAAATTATTTTTATTGGCTCCTTCATAGCTTCAATTTTCCTACTGTTTTGAATTGTGAAGTAAATAGCTGTGCTTTCCAATGACCCTAGGTGACCCCTGTGAAAGGTACTTCCACCCCTAATGGGTCTCAAATCATGGGTTGAGAATCTGTACTCTAAGTTAGTCTGAAAAATCTGTCTAGTTAAATAATCCTACCCAGATAACCATAATAATAAAATCAACTTCTTTAAGGCAATACATTAAGAACACATTAGTCAAAATAGTTTTTATGTTGGGAAACTTCATATAAGCCGATCAATGTTACAAGAATTTTCAGTGCTTGCTTTAAAAGATTGTAATGCATATATATCTAAATAATTCATACCTTCATTTTGGAAAAACATGTCACCCCATGGGTTGCAAACCTTTTCCCAGGTTCTCCCATGTTCTTATGATGGTTTCCAGATGTTTATGTTTTAAATGTCTTACTGCTTCCTTCTCAAAAAAGCAAACAATTGTTAATTAAATTATTTACTGAGCTGTAATGAAACATTCCAAAAATGAAAAATAAAAGCTTTCCCAGGTCTCTTAGTCAAGATTACTATTGTGATAAAATTCAAGACAAAATCAACTTAATTGGAAAGGTTTTATTTTAACTTACAATGTTTCAATGACAGTTCATCACTGTTAGATGTCAGGGTAGAAACTCTTGGCAGCATCCTGAATACAGGTGCAGTTGCAGAGGCCATGGAGAAACACTGTTTCCTGTTTTGTTCCTTGTGGCTTAGACTGCCTGATTTCTTAGACAACCCAGGATGGCAATCCCAGCTATCCACCCACAGTGAGCTGGGCCCTCCACCATTAATTTTCAATCAAGAAAATGCACCACAGAAAAGACCATGTCTCCTTGGGACTGTTTTTCAATTAATAGTCCCCCTACCCAAATGTCTCTAGCCTGTGTCAAGTTGATTTAACCTGTTCAGCACAGCTGTAGAAGTGATTTATTGGTACTGTGTTTGTCCTATGACTGAAGACCTCAATTTAAATTCTTAGCAATCAAGTGATATTCTGGGAAATTGCCTGTAACCCCAACACTGGGAGGACCCAGACAGTAGGATCACAGTAGTGTGTCAATCTGGTACTCTAACCAAAGAACAACCAAAAAATTTGTGAAAAAACTCCATTATGAAACCTGAGGTAGAAGAAAACAGTAAGTATTGACTCAACTATGTATGGGCATCTGCACCTACATACACATTTACATATACATACATATCCATATATACATATTCATTGCATTCACATACATGTACACATAACCATTTGAATAGGAACAATTTAACTAATACCTTGAATGCTATAAAATTACCTAGGAAGTTTTTATTCTGACAGATCTTGAAAATAATGCTATAAGAGAAGTTTTGGTTTGCTGTGGGAACTCCTTCAATCAATAGCCTTTATGATACCAGTCCACTTGGGCATGGTCACTTATGCTATAAATGCAGCCATAATTCATTCTATCATTCTCTCTCTCTCTCTCTCTCTCTCTCTCTCTCTCTCTCTCTCTCTCTCTCTCTCTCTCTCTCTCTCTCTCTCTCTCTCTCTCTCTCTCTCTGCTGGATTCTGTTCCCTGCTTGTGTTATAATCAACTCTGAGCTAGTGTGGGACTATTTTATACTGTCAATATACATAGGTTTGTTGATTTCGACTGAAAAAGCCAATGCAAACTACTTTAATTAGATTTCCGTGTTTAATGCTTGACTCACAGCTTGTTAGGCTCTGGTGTTAACCTAATGATAATGTAGTTAAATAAAACTTTTCAATTCTTTAGCAAAGCAAAAGAAACCCAGATAGTGCCTTTTCAACTTACTTGAATGCTGCTGCCTTTAAGAACTCAAAGCTATCACTTGGTTTTTTCTCAACCTCTGCCCAACTAAATTCACAAAGGCTGCTTTCCAATCTTCCTTCTTGAGGTTTTTACATTTCAAACTTCCCTGGAGTCTCAATACGAGAAAAACTTTTTGAGGCACTTTGATTCACAGAAACCTAGGGAGACATAAAATTTTAATCAAAAATTGATAGAAACGTAAACAACAGATACATCTAGAACTTCAAAGTTTTAAAATGTAGGGATATGAAAATACCAGAAACCCAAAGAGACATCTTGCATGGTTGTTTATCACTACATCTTATGTATGTACAAACATGCACCTCTCTGTATAGGTTTTATGCAGGTGCAAGTATTAATATACAATGCAGAAAGGTGACTTGAAATCTATTTAACAGTACTAGCCTCATCAAACTATTTTGTGTTTGAAGTAGGACATTTTCATCATCATTTTAATTTTATACTTATTCTAGAAAGTCCAGAATACAGATCATGGGCCCTCACCTGGTCTCTGTGTACAATACAAACCAAGAATATTTCCCCTAGACTCAGTAAGCTCACAGATATATACAATGCTCTTGAAATTTGTCCATATCATGACACAAAAATGACTTCAGAAGGCAGAGTTGGCCACCCACATCAACATGGCCCTCATGATTGCAGCATGGTCTATGGATATCAACATGGATTCCAGCTGCAGCACAATCATGGACATCCCCACAGCCTATTGTGACAACAGAGATTATGGAAATAAATCAGACTCCAGAACCAGTAGGACCCAGACACAGCTCTCTGCAGCAGAACAGCCCCAGACATGACCATAGCCTTAGGTGGAAGTTCAGGACACTCAGATCTGTATGGGGTCTGGAGGCAGAAAAGCCCACAGAATACGGAATATGGTGCAGTACCGACAAAGCATGTCTTCCTGACCCTTGTTGGAATCATGTACAAAAGACATCATCCAAGCCTCTATCAGCACGCAACTGGGTGTCATGTAGGAGTCATGAACTCTGGCTCTCTTAACACATATACACACAAGGATATGTTTTATATTATAATTATATAATATGTATATTATTATATATATATTTATTATATATAAATTTGTTGAATTTTGTCCTCTTCTCTTCATCACTAATAAGGTTTGTTTTAGCACGCACTAAAACAGCTGGCAAAATGTTTCTTCTGGATGGCATCCCTCCACCCTCCTTGTCTGTGAGTTCCCCACTGATCTCCACTTTATCCTGTACTGTACCCAGTCTAGACTGAAGCATTCCCCAAAGTTGCTGCAGTTTCTGAAGAAAGCTTGCCTTACTCTGATCATTATCCAATACTGGTTGTTCTCAGAGAACAATGCAATGGAAATTATAATTTTTATATGGTCTCAAATATTCTCCTTTTTTATCAGCATAGGCAAAGTTTGAGGAACAAAAGTATCTTAATCTTGTGGAAGAAAATATTTGAACTTCTTTTTTTCATATAATAAAGAGTTTACATGTTTCCATGTACCTCTCATATCTGAAAATTCAGCAAAACCCCAGGGTTTCCCCTAATCCATTTATGTGTACATTTTCTCATTCACATCTTAAAGAGGAGACATCTGCAGAGTGTCAGGTATAAGACAGCATTGTGACCTTAATCCCAGATGTGTTGACTTTTGCCTATATGAATTTTTTGCCTTGTTATATTGAAGCAAGGAATATTTATGTCTATCATGTGAGACTGTTATGAAAATGAACTGCAAACCTCCCATCAACACTGTGACTTGTGGCTGGAATTAAACAGTCACCCTGTCAATGGCAGTGAATATATTCATTCACTCCACAAATGTTTATTAAGGCTTTACTAAAATCTGAGCACAGTTGTAGGTATCCCGGGTCTGAAGATAAAGAAGATGAAGCTTGTGCTCACTCTCAAGAGGTCACAGAAGATATGGGAGAGACAGATCATAAACTGGTGAAGGGTAGTTTAGTGCCATGATGCAGTCAGTGTCAGAGGGAAAAGAAGATTAATGATAACCATTCTTATGCCTGTGTCATTTGAGTGCAGCATAGTAACTTAGCTTCTTCTTCTTTGAAATAAGTACAAGTTTAAGATCTTTTTGCAAACTATTTGCAAGTTTTGGAATAGACCACTCAGTTTCTCTAACCACAAATAAAATCAGCATCTATTGTCTTCAAAGTGCAGAGAAGAAAACAGAGGTTATAACTAAAACCAAAAGAATTTAATGTGAAAAGACAGTCACAAAGACAAAAGAAGAGTTAGAAAGTCAAACTGGGAAGCAGGTTAAATCAGGAGGTGAAAGAGCTGAGATGCACAGGCTGGAGATCTCAATGTCAGAAAGCCACCACTGGAAACTAGGAAAGCCCTGGCATTTCACCCTTCTCCATAATCACAATGTCACACAAATATTTACCAGTAACACATCCTAACAGAGTCTGATAGACAGGGAACCTTTGTTTTCAGTCTAGTATATAGAATAAATAGAGTATGGGAGTAAACGGATGTGAAAACAGATGAACACTAGCCAAAACAACCATAATCCTCACTGCCAAATTAAATATCTTAACATATATTATAAAATGACCATACAAGCAAGATTCAGATAATGCTAGTTGTTTGCTGCTGCAGAATAGATTTAAAGTCTACAGTGTTGTTCCAACTGGGTCAGGAGACAGTTTCTTGAATATTTCACCATGATGTGTATGTGAGTACTGTTGATTAATTTTGCAATTCTGGCATTTTTCCCTGTATTTAATTACAAAACATTCAGGCAGCTGAGTCAATAGTTTCATCTCAGTGCATCATCAGCACATATTTGAAGTCCAAAATCCAAATTGGGAGTTCCTTTGAATGCTACTACAAAACAATGACCCACAAAGCCCCTAACTGAATAACCTTTAAAACACAAAGTTGAAATTAAAAATTAATTAGTGGGCATACCGCCTCTCTCTTCATACCTAACCCAGCGTGTACCCAGAACCCTCCCTCACTTCTCTCTCCCTGCCATCTCTGGGCAAATAACATCACCCAGCTCAGCCTGTCTGGGTGCTGGGGCAGTATCCGGAGGGCAGCCGGGCGGGGCGCAAATTCCTTTGTCCTCAGTAGCCTGCCTGCACTGCGCAGCTAGGCGCCTTGTTTACAAGCTTCCCAACCAGCAAGGAGAGCTGACCTTGGCTCCAGGAGATCCATCACTGGGGCACCTAGAGAGCCATCACGGGAGAGTCCCATCACTGGGAAGTAACATCAGTGGGCAAGGAGACCTGATCCTGTAAAAGAAGATCCTTAGGGGAGCATTCGGAGGAAGAGATGGGCAGGCGCCAATGCAGCATTCACCCAACAATCTGAAAAACAACATGAAACCACCTGAACCCAACCCAGGGACCCCACATCAGGAGGACATGAACACCTTAATCAAGAAGAAGGAGAAAAAATGGAATCTTTGAAAGTGATTGACATCCTTAAACAGCATGTAAAAAACGCCCTCATGGAAATGGATGAGAAGTATAACAGAAAGTTTGAAGAATTGAATAAATCAATGAATGATACCCTAGGAAACCAAGGAAAAACAATCAAACAGATAATGGAAACAGTTCAAGACCTGAAAACTGAAATGGAGACAAGGAAGAAAACACAAAAAGAGGGCCGTCTGGACATAGAGAATCTAGGTAAACGAATAGAAACTACAGAAACGAGTATAACCAACAGAATACAAGAGATTGAAGAAAGAATCTCAGACGCTGAAGATACCATAGAGAAAATAAACGCACTAATCAAAGAAAACAGCAAATCCAACAAGCTCTCATCACAAAACATTCAGGAAATCTGGGACACAATAAAAAGACCAAACCTAAGAATAATTGGAGTTGAAGAAGGAGAAGTGCAGCTCAACGGTCCAGAAAATATATTTAATAAAATTATAGAAGAAAACTTTCCCAACCTAAAGAAAGATATACCTATAAAGATCCAAGAAGCATACAGAACACCAAATAGGCTGGATCAAAAAAGAACATCCCCTCGCCATATAATAATCAAAACACAAAGCATACAGAATAAAGGAAGAATATTAAGAGCTGCAAAGGAAAAAGGCCAAGTTACTTATAAAGGCAAACCCATCAGACTTACACCTGACTTCTCTTTGGAAACCATGAAAGCCAGAAGGTCCTGGATAGATGTACTGCAGAAACTAAGAGACCATGGATGCAAGCCCAGACTACTATACCCAGCCAAACTTTCGTTCACTATAAACGGAGAAAACAAAATTTTTCAAGATAAAAACAAATTTAAACAGTATGTAGCCACAAATCCAGCCTTACAGAAAGTAATAGAAGGAAAATCACAAACCAAGGAGTCCACCAAGGCCCACAATAACTCAGATATCTAGAGTCCCTTCACCAACACATCTCAAAGAAGGGAAACACACAAACTCTACTACTAGAAAAATGACCGGAATGAACAACCACTGGACATTAATATCACTTAATGTCAATGGACTCAACTCATCTATAAAAAGGCACAGGCTAAGAGATTGGATACGAAAACAGGATCCAACACTCTGCTGTCTACAAGAAACACACCTCAAACACAAAGACAGGCAACTACTCAGAGTAAAGGGCTGGGAAAAGGCTTATCAAGCGAATGGACCTAAGAAACAAGCAGGGGTGGCCATACTAATTTCTAACAAAGTTGATTTCAAACTTAAATCAATCAGAAGAGATGGAGTGGGACATTTTATATTCATAACAGGAACAATTCATCAGGAGGAAGTCTCAATCCTGAATATCTATGCCCCTAATGTAAAAGCACCCACATACGTAAAAGAAACATTACTAAAACTCAAGGCTGCCATCAAACCGCACACACTAATAGTAGGAGACTTCAACATTCCTCTCTCACCAATGGACAGGTCAATCAGACTGAAACCTAACAGAGAAATAAGAGAATTAATGGAGGTAATGAATCAAATGGACTTAACAGATATCTATAGAACATTCCACCCAAAAAGAAAAGAATATACCTTCTTCTCTGCAGCTCATGGAACCTTCTCAAAAATTGACCACATACTTGGTAACAAAGCAAACTTCCACAGGTACAAAAAAATATGCATAACCTCCTGCGTCTTATCAGATCACCATGGATTAAAGTTAGAATTCAACAACAAAGCTACACCCAGAAAGCCTGAAAACTCATGGAAACTGAACAGTCAACTACTGAACCACACATGGATCAAGGAAGAAATAAAGAAAGAAATTAAAGTCTTCCTTGAATTCAATGAAAATAAAGAAACAACCTACTCAAACTTATGGGACACTATGAAAGCAGTCCTGAGAGGAAAGTTCGTAGCACTAAGTGCCCACTTAAAGAAAACAGAGAAAGCACACATTGGAGAATTAACAACCCACCTGAAAGCTCTAGAAAAAAAAGAAGCAGACTCTCCTAAGAGGAGTAGAAGACTGGAAATAATCAAACTGAGGGCAGAAATCAATAAAATAGAAACACAGAAAACTATCCAAAGAATCAATGAAACAAAAAGCTGGTTCCTGGAGAAAATCAACAAGATTGATAAACCCCTATCCAAACTAATCAAACGGCAGAGAGAGAATATGCAAATTAATAAGATCAGAAATGAAAAGGGTGACATAACAACAGACACAGAGGAAATTCAGAGAATATTGAGATCTTACTACAAAAGCCTGTATGCCACAAAACTGGAAAATGTGGAAGAAATGGACACTTTTTAGATAAATACCATATACCAAAGCTAAACCAAGACCAGGTGAATGATCTAAATAGACCTGTTAGTCGCGAAGAATTAGAAACTGTTATCAAAAACCTCCCTACCGAAAAAAGCCCAGGTCCAGATGGTTTCAATGCAGAATTCTACCAGAACTTCCAAGAAGACCTAATACCTATACTCCTTAAGGTATTTCACAATATAGAAACAGAAGAGTCGTTGCCAAATTCCTTTTATGAAGCTACAGTTACTCTGATACCAAAACCACACAAAGACTCAACCAAGAAAGAGAATTACAGGCCAATCTCGCTCATGAACATCGACGCAAAAATCCTCAACAAAATACTGGCAAACCGAATCCAAGAACACATTAGAAAAATTATCCATTATGACCAAGTAGGCTTCATCCCAGAGATGCAGGGCTGGTTCAACATACGAAAATCTAACAATGTAATCCATCATATAAATAAACTGAAAGAAAAAAACCATATGATCATTTCATTAGATGCGGAAAAAGCATTTGACAAAATTCAACATCCCTTTATGATAAAAGTCTTGGAGAGATTAGGGATACAAGGGACGTACCTAAATATAATAAAAGCTATTTACAGCAAGCTGACAGCTAACATCAAATTAAATGGAGAGAAATTCAAAGCCATCCCACTGAAATCTGGAAAAAGACAAGGCTGCCCACTCTCTCCATACCTCTTCAATATAGTGCTTGAAGTCTTAGCGATAGCAATAAGACAACACAAGGGGATCAAGGGGATTCGAATTGGCAAGGAAGAAGTTAAACTTTCGTTATTTGCAGATGATATGATAGTGTACATAAGTGACCCCAAAAACTCCACCAAAGAACTCCTACAGCTGATAAACACGTTTAGTAATGTGGCCTGATACAAGATCAACTCCAAAAAATCAGTTGCCCTCCTTTACACAAAGGATATGGAAACAGAGAGGGAAATCAGAGACGCATCACCTTTCACGATAGCCACAAACAGCATAAAATATCTTTGGGTAATGCTAACCAAGGAAGTGAAAGATTTATTTGACAAGAACTTTAAGGCATTGAAGAAAGAAATTGAAGAGGATACCAGAAAATGGAAGGACCTCCCTTGCTCTTGGATTGGGAGGATCAACATAGTAAAAATGGCAATTCTACCAAAAGCAATTTATAGATTCAATGCAATTCCCATCAAAATCCCATCAAAATTCTTCACAGACCTTGAGAGGACAATAATCAACTTTATATGGAAAAACAAAAAACCCAGGATAGCCAAAACAATCTTATACAATATAGGATGTTCTGGAGGCATTACCATCCCTGACTTCAAACTCTATTACAGAGCTACAGTAATGAAAACAGTGTGGTACTGGCATAAAAACAGAGAACTCGATCAATGGAATCATACAGAAGACCCGGATTTTAACCCACAAACCTATAAACACCTCATTTTTGATAAAGGAGCTAAAAACATACATTGGAAGAAAGAAAGCATCTTCAACAAATGGTGCTGGCACAATTGGATTTCAACCTGTAGAAAAATGAAAATAGACCCATATCTATCACCATGCACAAAACTCAAGTCCAAATGGATCAAAGACCTCAAAATCAATCTTAACACACTGAACCTGATAGAAGAGAAAGTGGGAAGTACCCTACAACAGTTGGGCACAGGAGATCGCTTCCTATGTTTAACCCCAGAAGCACAGACATTAAGGGATACATTGAATAAATGGGACCTCCTGAAACTGAGAAGCTTCTGTAAAGCAAAGGACACTGTCACTAAGACAAAAAGGCAACCTACTGAATGGGAAAAGATCTTCACCAACCCAGCAACAGACAAAGGCCTGATCTCCAAAATATATAAAGAACTCAAGAAACTAAACTTTAAAACGCTAAATAACCCAATTAAAAATTGGGGCACTGAGCTGAACAGAGAATTCTCAACAGAAGAATTCCAAATGGCCAAAAGACACTTAAGGTCATGCTCAACCTCCTTAGCGATCAGGGAAATGCAAATCAAAACAACATTGAGATATCATCTTACGCCTGTCAGAATGGCTAAAATCAAAAACATGAATGATAGTCTTTGCTGGAGAGGTTGTGGAGGAAGGGGTACCCTCATCCATTGTTGGTGGGAATACAATCTTGTGCAACCACTTTGGAAATCAGTGTGGCGGTTTCTCAGGAAAGTCGGGATCAACCAACCTCTGTACCCAGCAATACCACTTTTGGGAATATACCCAAGAGATACCCTATCACATGACAAAAGCATTTGTTCAACTATGTTCATAGCAGCATTGTTTGTTATAGCCAGAACCTGGAAACAACCTAGATGTCCCTCAGTGGAAGAATGGATGAAGAAAGTGTGGAATATTTACATATTAGAGTACTACTCAGCAGTAAAAAACAATGACTTCTCAAATTTTGCATGCAAATGGATGGAAATAGAAAACACTATCCTGAGTGAGGTATCCCAGACCCAAAAAGAGGAACATGGGATGTACTCACTCATAATTGGTTTCTAGTCACAAATTGTGGTCATTGAGTCTATATTCTGTGATACTAAAGAAGCTAAATAAGAAGGTGAACCCAATGAGGGCTGCTGAGAAGCCAAGGACAATGGCACAGGGTTTTGATCCTACTTCATGTTCTGGCTTGGTGGGAGCCTAGTCAGTTCAGATGTTCACCTTCCTAGACCAGGTTTGAGGGGGGAGGACATTGTACTTCCCACAGGGCAGGGAACCCTGACTGCACTTCTGTCTGGATAAGGAGGGGGAGGAGGGGGGAGGCGGGGAGGAGGTGGAGGGAAATGGGAGGCGGGGAGGAGGCAGAAATTTCTTTTTTTCCAATATAAAAAAAAACTAAAAAAAAAGGATAGCTTACAAACTTTTGGTTGGATGTCCAATGGTTAAAGCTCTAGTTATAATATTCTTATGGGAGACCTTGAGCTGCTAGGTAAAATTCTTACAAAAAACAGTTTCCAATAGAGAACTTAAAACAGCTGCCTAACAGGTACTCAAGCAGGTAAAGTATAAATCAACAGATAAAGTATACAATAATCAACAAATACAGTATATTAATTATAATTCAGCTATGGCAAGTGTGTATATTAAATGTAAAACTTATTCTACAACAGTTTTATAAAAATTGCTGCTTATGGCTAAATCTTCTCAGTTTTGCTAGTTAAGATATTAAACTCTTAATTTAAACCAGTAGCCTGTCTGATATAAAAGGACAGGATAGAATCTGGAAAATGGTTTAACAAAATTTTGACTATGATCGAGGTTTCTTATACTAAACAGTAGACTCATTGATAATTTTAAGATTGATTCCTGGATATTTGCCTTTGCTAAATTCAAAGGCCAAAACCAATGGTCTTTTCCCAGATTATTGCTACAATTTATGCACCTGTATTTTGCTAAAGTTATAGCAAAAAATCCCTTAAAGGATTTTATGCTAAATTTTACAATTGGCTCTTCCAATGGAGGAACTGCATATATGGCTAATTATAATAAAAATTATGGAGCATAACAAGGTTCCTTCAAAGCAACTCATAAAAGTTGCCAGCAGATCCTGATGCAATCGGATCTGGCTTGTTGACACCAAGCTGACCTTTGCTAAGACAAGGTGAAAAAGCCCTCGCAACGCATCATGAAAAAACCCGACCTATATATATTTGGGGTCGAGGATATGTTTGTGCTTTTTTCACAGAAATAAAATGAAATCTGAACGTGATGTCGAGGCTGCGGACACAGAGGAGTTCCAGACTTCCAGAGGTGATTGAGGAGAGATCCTTGGTCCAGTCTTCCCTACCCCCAAGGAAAGGAGTGCCTGCTGACAAAACCAGCTACACCACTCTGCATGGTGTCATCCAGCCCCCAGAGTCCAGGGAGACCCGGCTGACATAAGGGCCAGGATGTGCTTCATGTACCTGAATCCAGCTCGCCTCACCCTGGCTACCCCACCTGTCCTGGAGCACAAATTCTAAACTGCTTCTGCAGCTTGAACTCTGGTCTGCTTTGGAGCTGAGTTGCAGACTAAACATCAGACTGCTTTAAACTTTGGGACACAGAACTCATTTTAATTAAAATATTAACCTCTCTTCACTTAAAAAGGGGGAAAATTGGGGGTTCCTGTTACTGTTGCCCAGAGGCTGGAACTGGTGGTATTTGATAACAACAATGTATGTCATTGTACTCCCACTGAATTTGAGCTAATGATATTTGTAACTGCTTATAGATAATGGGTAAAGTTTGACACATGTTGTAAAGTGTTTGGTTTTAATGCATATGTTAAAAATTTTGGATTTTGATCCCTTTTACACTGCCCTAATTTTTTGGCAGGCAGCACACATAACTTTATGTGGAGTAGGCACTTAGGAATGTGGTCATACCATAGGCCAGACTAAAAGGTGAATACTGGGTTGGGAAAAAGCCCTTTCTTCTTGTCTGGAGATGGAGTTATTGGTGCCAAAATTATATCATTATATCTTTTGTTTGAGGAGCTCCTCACAGTCTTTTCATTAATGACAGACGCAGGGGCCCAATGACGGGAGTTAGTGTGGATCCTCGCCTGAAGAGCACACCATACAGAGGTTGTAGAAACCGGATCAACATGGCATGGTTCAGGTATGAGGGCGCTCTCCACATGGCCTAAGACAGGGTGCCCTGTGATCTGCTTACTTTAATCCTGCTAGATGCCTTTTATTTGAGGAGCTCCAAGGACGGGCCACTTATGGCAGAATAATCCCCCAACCTAAGGCAGGGCCCTGGGAACCCTAGGAAGGGTAAGGGGAAAAAAAAGGCCTGGTCCCCACTCGACCTAGGAGTCATCGGGCACCCCTCTGTTCCCAGGAGAGAGGGATAGCTTCACCACTCGAGAGGAGGGTCTCTCCTTGTCTCAGTCCCTTCTCCTTTGCTCCGACACCATGTTTGACTCTTACTGGTGCTCTCCACTTGATAGCTGCCTGCCTTTGTATGGGAGGGGGGGAGGGGATCTGTTGGGAGCTGTTTCCCCCTAGAGATCATTGCAGGAACCATCGCCCTGGGGAGACTGTGGGGAACCCCACACCCATGGTTGTTCTGGGATTGGTTCTGTTGCCCCACACCCAGTTGAAGCTGTTAATGGAGAAAAATAAAATAAATAAATAAAAAGAAAAAAAGAAATTTAAATCATTGTTATAGCTTTTGAAGTCAAATTTAGCACTGGAGTTTCTTTAACATTCTCAGTGAAGCATTAGGAAAATTAGGCAATTTCCTAGCCATAGAAATAGTTTCATATTCAACAATTATTTTTGTGTTTCATATTGTGGCATATCAAATAAAATTCTCTGATTTCTGTATTAAAAAAAATTAATTAGTGGACTCAGTGCAGCTAGCTCTTTTGAAGTGGTTTTCTTTCAGAAGGATTTATTGAACAAAAGGAATTGACAGCATTGGTCCAATTATAATCTCCATTTGTACCATTGAAGCACCAATACTGTTGTATTCCTTGCATACAGAGGCCTACTAAAACTCTCCAACACACATATTGAAAACTAAAATTCCTGTTTTTTTCAAAAGTTGCATGTATTCACTATCTAGCTGAATGCTTGCCTTTATACCTGTTTACATAAGACAATTTGGCACAGATAACTTTGTGAACACAGAATTTATATAAAGAGCTCTATGTAAACTGTTTTAGACACCAGTATTGTTTTATAAGTTTTTATTTTGATGATTAAAATCTTAGATTTAACATTAATTTAATAGCAAATACATGATAAACTTTTTATATGCCATTTATTCCCAATGAACTAAAAATACTTTTTGAAAAAATTATCATAGTTATTTATTTTGTGTGTGCACATGTGTGTGTGTTGAATTTGTGCTATTTAATACATGTATAGGTCAGAAGAAATATTGCAAGACTCAGTACTCTCCTTCCACCACATGAGTTTTTGGCATGTGATTCAGGTATATGTCTAAGGCAACAAACTTTCTTTTACCAACTGAACCATTGAGAAGCCTCCTTAATAGGTTTTCTAGTACTGTTCCAAGACCCAATCTATTGTTGGAGGCCACTTGTTCATTTCCAGACTGCCCTGACTTGAAATAATCACACAGAAACTATAGTATTTGTAATACTGTTTGGCCAATAGCTTAAGCATATTTCTGGCTTACTCATATATCTTAAATTAAACGATTTTCATTATTTCATATTTTACCATGAGGCTTGTGACCTACCAGCAAGGTTCCAGTTAGTAGCTCATGTCTTTCTTCTCTGATGGCTCCATGGCTTCTCACAACTCTGCCTTCTTTCTCTCAATATTCTGTTTAGGTTTCCAGAGCTAGTTGTACTCTGCCCTATCATAGGCCAAGCCAGATTCTTTATTCATTAACCAATAAAAGCAACACATATACAGAAGGACTTCCTGCACCACAAATCCAATCTCAGACATTGTGTTTAAGTAATTATCTGTAGTTTATAGATAAGAACCAGTGTTTTGGCCTTTTCTTGGCAAGAGAGGGATTCTTGACCATCATGACAGAGAACATCATGGGGCTGAGAGATGATTTGTTGGTTAAGAACACTTGCTGTTTTTCCCAGAGCACACATCAGGTGGTTCAGAAGTACCTAAAACTCCAGCTCAAGGTATTCAACACCCTTGTCTAGCCTCCTTTGGCACCAAAACCATGTAACAGACACACATACGCACACACATCGATTTTTTTATTAAAATTTCTAAGAATGCCAGCTGTTCAAAGTAGGTGCCAGTACTAATCTATCTAAAGTCCCTTTATGATAAGGCTGTCATTACACTGCTAGTGTGGGAATATTGTGGGAATGATATGATGCCTTCCCAATGTGCCCAGGCATGTAATGCTCATTTGTCCCAGTATTCGTAAAGGGAGCTTTGGCTATGTTGTCCATGTGTATCTTCCAGTTCTCTTAGTATCAAGGTATTTTCCCCATTTTAATCATAGGATATTTGTGTGGAGTTCTATAGACCACATAATCTCTTGTATATCATTAATTCACTAGTTTAGCACTCAGTGGCAATTTAAAATACATTATTTGTGTAAAATGCACCAGCTGATATTCTGTGCCAGGAGACTGTTTCCCTTATTTCTCAATATTTACTAACTCAAATCAGTATGGACTTAAAGCTTTTTATTATACTAAATGGATTAAGGTCTACATCCTCGATCATTGCATTAGCTGCCTTTTCCATTTCTGAGACAAAATATCTGACAGAACATTGTGGAATATTTCTTTAACTATGTAAAGATAAGTTACGTTTGTATAGTTTGTATATGCTGTCACTTCAACGATGTAAAGATGTGTTGAATTTTTTAGCTGCATTTAACTATGAAAAGAGTTACATTTGTTTATGCTACAAGTTCAATGATGTAAAATTGTATTCCTTCACCTGTGTAAAGAACCTGATTGGACTAACAAAAATTTGTTTAGCTAATAGCTAAGCAGTAGAGCAATAGGTGAGGATGGCAGACAAAGTGACTAAGAGAATGAATCTAATCATAAGAGGAGATAATGAGGGAGAAGCCCTGGGCCATACAGACAGACAGTCAGTTGATGGAGGAAGGTCATTGGTTAAAAAATAAAGAAACTGCTTGGCCCTCATAGGTTAGAACATAGGTGGGTGGAGTAAACAGAACATAATGCTGGGAGGAAGAGGAAGTGAGTTCAGACGCTGTGCTTGCCCTCGCCTGGGCAGACGCGATGAGGCTCCCACACAGGATGGACATAGGCTAGAATCTTCCCGGTAAGTACACCTTGGGGTGCTACACACATTATTAGAAATGGGCTAGTCCAGTTGTGAGAGTTAGCCGAGAAGAGGCTAGATATAATGAGCCAGGCAGTGTTTAAAAGAATACAGTTTGTGTGTTGTTATTTCCGATAAAGCTAGCCAGTGGCAGGACCTGGGTGGTGGAATGCAACCCGCAGCTCCCTACAATAGGCAGTTACCAGACAGTCAGACCCAGAGGAAATAGAGAAGTAGGACATATAGAATGAGGGAAAGGTAAAATGTCCCCAGGCAAAATGTAGATAAATTGAAACATGCTACTCTCAGCTAAAAGAGTAATGAAACAAGCATAAGTTAAGTCTGTGCATTCATAACTCATAATAAATCTTAATGCCATGATTTGGGGCTGGCTGTGCTAGAAAGCCTAATTCAGCAACCTTTGTCTCCATTCTATCCTACTCTGTAGAATGCATTTCATCATCACGTATTCAACTGCTACTGATGAATGCTTCTAAAACAAAAAGACCTGAGGGTCCATCAAGCAGGAACTTAGACCACTTCACCCTAAGTCATCTCTCCAGCCCTTATGCACCTCAGCATATGGAACAAAAGAGATGTTTGGCCTTGGGCTAACACTCAGGGAAGGACTGCTGCCTAGTGTGCAAGTGTCTGATATTCAATCCGAGAATGGGAGGACTTAAGTTTAAATATATATTTGGCTTATCAAGAAATGGCTTCTCTGTGTAGATTTGGCTGTCATGGAAATTGCTCCATTGCTGTGAGAAAACACTATTGTACGCTCTAAAGGTTTGTCACCCATATTGGTTTAATAAAACACTGATTGGCCAGTAGCCAGAAGTGTGGGTGAGACAACCAGATTGAGAAGATGCAAGACAAAAATGCCTCATGGAGAAAAGATACCAAGCCATGTGGTTATACATAGACAAGAATTATGGGTTAATTTAGATTGTAATAGATAGTTAATTAGTGTGGGAGGTCCTTCTGTCTATGTGTTCCTTGGTTGTTTAATGAATAAAGAAACTGCTTTGGGCCTATAACAGAGCTATAGAGGAACAAATATAGGTGGGGAAAACTAAATGGAATGCAGGGAGGAAGGAGAAAGAGGCAGGAGATGCCATGGATCTATCACCAGAGATAGATGTGGTGAAATTTTGCAGGTAGGCCATGACCCTATAGAGATATACAGATTTCTAGAAATGGATTAAATTAATATATAAGTTAGCCAATAAGAAGCTAATTGGCCAAGCAGCAATTTCATTAATACAAATTCTATGTGGTTATTTCGGTTTGGGGAAAACAGGATGAACAAGCTGTTCCTTATAAGAGTTAATAATAAGTCTGAGAAAATAGGTCAAACAATTTTTGATTAATATAAACTTCTATATGTCTATTTGGTACTGAATGGCTCTGGGACCAGGTGGGACAGAAACTTCCAACAACAAATGATGATCACATAAAACTTGACAGAGCTTGGGAAGTGATTCCAGACACAAAAGACTCAAACAAGATTTCTTGCTAACATAATTTTCTGAGGTGGGCTCTGTTTGCTAGAGGCAAGTAGAGGCATACCTCTTTTATGAGAGGCTTCCTGACTAAGGATTAGCAGAAAAACCTAACATCTCCTTTAAGAAGTTCTGACACCAAACATTTAAATAGTACTTATAGGAAGTTAGCATCAGATTTTTTTTGGTGGTGGCATGGACCTAAAAACTCCATAGAGTTCTGGCAATAAAACGACTCCTGCCAGTACCTCTGCCATGAAGCTAGACTCTCAATAAGCTAAGTAATGTGGTAGAACAGGCTGCCAAACTACAGCTTTTATCCTAGTTATATCACTTATCAGAGGAAATACTCACGTGCAAAAAAAGGATAGATATATACACTAAAGACATATTTAGAAAGAAAACAAAGCAAAAGACTTTAAATGGTTTACAGTGTGTTTAAAAATAAATGAAGCCTTGGAAGAGAAAAGAAAAAAGATAGAGAAGTCCTTAAAAAGAAATGGAGGAGAATGGAATTGTGGCACTTTATATTGAACATGTAAGTGAGGAGCATTGGTGTGCAAATGTTGATGTTCATCCTCAGCCAAAGCAAAGTTTACAAGAGCATCAGCTAGATTATTTTCCCTTTATTAGATATCCAGGTAATTTGATATGTGATCATATATGTACAATAAACACTACATAATTTCATTTTTGCTGTAACTTTTGTAATGTTAAAAATAACCCTTGTAGTATAGGATTATTAACTTGAATAGAAGTAGTGCAGATGCTCATTACAAACCAACTACATATTTGGAATCATCCACTATATTAAAGGTTTTTGTAGGAAAATCCGGCAATGCCTGAATGACTGTCTATAACTTATTCTGTTGCATTATGAATAAGGAGATAATAATGACCAAAACTGATTCAGTCCAATAAGTGGCATGAGTTCTAGAACGATCATTAAAGACAGTTCAAGCTTGTGGAATGGTTTTGTTCAGCTATATGTTTATTAATGACAAAATGTTGCTCTTTAAAACATTCCTTGCCCCTGCTTTGTACATCAACTCAAATCCTTGAGACAAATTTATTCCAGAGACTGATACTGAGATTTTAGTAACATTAGTTTAATGGCACCCAATGCCATTAATAATTATTAATTATTGAAGACATTAATGGCCAAAATCCCTGTGATGACTGACAGAGAAATTTCCTTTTTATCTAGTATTCTGGGGCGGGGGGCAGGGATGATGTATTCATTTCTGTAATTACTTCCTGCTGACCTCAGGACGTTTTTCTCGGGGCCTTGGAAAACTAGAATGTTAGTCAAAAACAATGAGGGAACTTAGAAGAATCTGGTTCATTGACAAGCTGAAAAGACAGCAGTCACATTGGCTGGATTGGTCCACATCAGTTTTCAGCAAAGTCAGGACTCATAGTCATTTGGAGCAGGTTGTTATCAGCAACTGATGCTTGGATGCATTTGTCAGCCAAGTGGAAACCTGGTGAAACAGATACAGACTGGAAACAAAAGTTGCATTTATGGACTCATTTGAAGCTTATTTACTCATATTCTTAATAATTAAGGAAGGGGAAAGAAATCTTTTAAATTTTTATATACATCTAAATCCATTATTTCTTATAAATGTTATATTTTTAGAATATACTCTAAGACCCATATAATCTCCAAGCTTTTGTGCCTTTAAATCCTTGCAACCTGTATTGATGTTCTCAGTCTTTATTTTTTTCAACCCTTTGAATTAATATAGACTCACAATAAAAGCATTTTGAACTGCGACTAACCATTATAGGAGCAGTCAGACTGCAATTTTAATTTATCGAACACATATATGATGTTGAAGATTTTAAGAAACATGTTTGGACTTCTCTATGGAAGTCTGAATAGCTAAGACATTTATCATTGTTATTTTATAGGAGGACAATTATATAGAATCTTGTAACTCGGAGGATTGCTTGTATTATGATGATTAATTATTAACTTGTATTTAGGAACTCAGTCTTCCTTTTACCTTTAAAGAACATGATTGTATAACTAACATAATTATTCTTCAGCAAAGAATCATTAGCCTTATTAATGGAGAAGTCAATCAGAATCAGAACAACACAATTAAATATTTAGAATTTTTATAGTTTTTCTTAAAACTCATTTTTGTCGGTGTATGAGTTTTTTCTATATCATTTTAGTCTCGTTTGTCTCCTTGTCCTTTAGAAAACATATAAATCTCCATGAATGTCTCCTCTCATGAGTTTATCCAGCAGTCCAGAACATTGCATAGATACATTTCAAACAAAAGCCAAAATATATAATATATGTATGTATGTGTGTATGTATCACAATAAAGACTTTAATTTGGAATGACATATAAAGACCTGTACTAATGTGAAACTTTTGAAACCAGCAGTAGCTTTTTTTTCTTAACAAATAATAATTTGTACCCAATTTCCTTTAAAGATGATAAGAATTTGTAAGCCATTGGATCTAAATGATTAAAACACATATATTTTTTTTTCTGTGTAAACAAAAGCATAATTTTCCCCAAACATAATGCATCTTTAACTATTATTTTAAATCAAAACTTTTCAAAGTACACAAGTTGGTATAACTCAATATTTTTTAAGCAGTATCAAGACAGAGAAGGGTTAAAATGAGAAATTGCTGGCCAGTAGAAAAGGCCATGAGTGTTATCACAGTGAGGAAGAACTTGACTTAGGAAAGAAAAGAGGGGGAACAGCCCCGGTGTGCACAGAGTGTCCTTGACTGCCAGCATTCCTGAAAAAAAAAAGAGGTAACTTCTTCAGCCACCATCAAAGAGTCTCTGTTATATATCTGTGCAGTTTTTCAAACTTCAAGCAGTTAATTTCCTGCCGCCCGGTACACAAGCACATGTCTCCCTGTAGTATCTCTGCCCACCTGAGCATGTGCCTACATCCCCTGCCCTCTGCAGGAGCTGCTGGCAGGCTGTGGACAAGAGAACAAGGAAGGAAGGTGCCCAGTGTCATGCCTCTCCTTAGAGAAGGTTTTCTTTCAGGACCCAAAGTCCTAGTACTGATTCAATAAAAATGTACAGGAGGCTAGAGGCAGAGGCTGCCTGCCTCATCTCTTCCAGGATAACAAAGATAAATAAACAAAATGGACAGTAATGACAGACAAACAGATACTGGTACCACATTTGAAATTGCAAGTACTCTCCGTCTTTTAGTAGCGAATGCGCCACAATTTTCCAATCCTCAGGAGCCCAATTTCCTTAATGACGGGCAGTGCCAATTAAAATTTCTTTAGTGTAATGTGATTGTGGATCGTACAAAGGAACTGCTTTCAGAATCCTACTAATATCATCCACATTGATACCTTCAATGGTGGTTGGGCTACTCCATCAATAGGCAGCTGTCCTATGACAGGGAATACATGATGGTCAGGGGAGTCATCCTCATCCTGGTCAAGGCCAAACTCTTCTTGAAAGTCAAGATCAGAAGAATCCAAAGATTTTGCATATCCCCTGACTGCAGCTGCCTTAAATGAATACCTCTGCAGGGAAGGAGCTGACAGTTTTACTTTCATTTTATCTTTGGCAATGTTTAATAATTCTTCCAGCTGCTTTTTTAACTTTTTTGTCCTCTCCTTAGTAACTTCATTATCTTTCTGAGTAACCTTAACCGGCTGCTCAACTAACTAAGAATTATCTTTTTCAATCTCAGTTTGCATTTCTTCACTAACCTGTAACTTTTTCACAGGAACATGAACCTCAGATGCTAAGTCTTTCACTGGCTTCTCAATCTGCATTGCTTTAAAAACTACATAAACAAGAGACCATACATACCAAAAGTGCATTGGTATTTTTTCACCTTACTTCACAGCCTTCTCAATGTTCACCTGAACCTGATCCCAATTTCCTATATCCATTAAATTCTCATCTGAGGGAAACCAAGGATTATATTCTTTGATAATTTCAAGACACATCTCTAAGTCTGACATAGATATATGAGTTTTCAGCAAATGTTTAAGCATAAACGGAAGCAGAGAAGAGTTAGCTTGTCCCATTACCCTGTAATTACTTACATTATTATCCGGCACTCCTAACATTCTTTCAGGGTCCCTGTTCGGGCACCAATTGTTGGGGACCTTTCCCCAACATCCTGGGTGATGGATGACCCTGGTTAGTGCTGCAGAAATCAGGACACAGGGGATGCAGAATAGGAGATACACCTGCATACTTTACTGCAAAGCCAGTGCTCTTTTTATAATACTGAAATCACAATTCAAACTAGGTTCTCATTGTTGAAGGAGCTATGAGCTGTGTTCCTCCGCCAGGCTCCTGGCCACCAGCTAGCTTAAGCACCGAAATAACAACACACAAACTGTATTCATTTAAACACTTCCTGGCCCATTTCTACTAATGTACATAGCACTGAGGTGCATTTACCGGGATGATTCTAGCCTACGTCCATCCTGGGTAGGAGCTTCATCACATCTGCCTCAGAGAGGAGAGCTATAGCGTCTGAGCTCACTTCCTCTTTTTTCCAGCATTCTGTTCTGTTTTCTCCGCCTACCTAATTTTCTGTCCTATCAGGGCCAAGGCAGTTTCTTTATTTAACCAATGACCTTCCTCCATCAGCCCATAATACATGAAAATAGTTTCTTAAACTAGTAACTTGGTTTCAAATAATTTCAAGAGCTTGGTGCCCTAGTTAATCTAAACAAAAAGCCTGGTGTTATGGGAATAACTCTTGCTGTAATATAATATGTAAAAACATCTCCTCAGAAGACAAACCACAACTTAATCAAAGCCTTTGATGTAGCGAGCCGGACAGGGTCGCCATTACAAGATGGCGATGACACCCTGTCTTGATGGAAATAACTCCATTTTGGCTTTGCCGTGGGAGTCCGTTCCCTGCTTCCTGCCACTTGAGTGGTGGGTCAAGACCCTTTAGCCTATCCCGAAGTGCTCTGGTGTCAGCTGATAGTGACGGCCAATCACAGGGCAACTCACCCGCCATTTCTCTTTTTAAGCAGCTGCCTGAGTCCCGCCAGGGGCCTTTCACCCCCTGCTATCCCTTCCCCCACCTGCGCCCCGCGCTCCCTGCCCTTTTGTCTCCCTGCACCTCATTTCCTACCCCCTTCAAGTAAAGGTGCTCCAGTAAAGCATGATCTGAGTGAATCCTCAAGTCGTGGTGTTCTTTCTCGCCGGTCAAGAAGTCCGCCGCACTTTGAACTACAGTGCACATCTGTGTTCTCATAGACTGACTATTGGAAAGGCATTCTCCTGATGAGAGAGGTTTGCCTCCTCCTGACTTGGTTTGCCAAGCATATAAGTGAGAATGCTACCCCAAGTCACCCCTGCACAGAGGTTTCTATGCAGTTTAAAACCTCCCTTCTACAGGGTGTAAGTAGGAGGCTGCACATGTAGTAGCAGAAGCAAATAAGCAAGAAAAGCAATGGGAAAGAGAGGTTATCTCTGCAGGAGAGAACTTTTAAGGGAAAGGAGGGGAATCTGTGCTAGGGTGAGTTGGTAAATCCTGATTGGATATATTAGCCAATTAGCGAATTCTGATTGTGGATCCTTGGTGCTTTGTCTCAGGAATGAGTCAGTGGCCAAATAAATGAGTAGATTTCAGGGGCTAGTTTGTAGGAAGGGAAACAAAAATGAAAATGATGAATTAAAACAAGAGAATCAACTTCAGATTCCACTTTCCCTCTGTTCTCTCTCACTGTGAAAATTTTTTAATAAGCTGCCATACATTTTACTCATCTGAGGAAGATAATTATTTTTCTTTGAATTATTTTTTTGTTATTTATTTTTTTCCATTAACGGCTTTACTTGGGTGTGGGGCAATAGAACTATTCTTAGCACGATTATGGGTGTAGGGTTTCCTGCAGACTCCCCAGGGTGATGGGTCCTGTAATGATTTTTAGGGGGAAACGGCTCCCAATAGATCCCCCTTTCTCTTATATAAAGGCAGGTAGTTATTATGTGGAGAGCACCAGTCAGAGTCAACCATGGTGTCAGATCTAAAGGAGAAGGGACTGAGATAAGGAGAAACCCTCCTCTCGAGTGGTGAAGCAATTTACCTCTCCTGGGAACAGAGGGGTGCCTGATGATTCTTAGGTCGAGTGGGGGACCAGGGCTTTTTAATTTCCCCCTTACCCGTCCTAGGGTTCCCAGGGCCCTGTCTTAGATAGGGGGACAATCCTGCCATAAGTCGCCCGTCCTTGGAGCTCCTCAAATAAAAGGCATCTAGCAGGATTAAAGTAAACAGATCACAGGGCACCCTGTCTTAGGGCATGTGGAGAGCGCCCTCATACCTGTACCATGCCATGTTGAGCCGGTTTCTACAACCTCTGTATGGTGTGCTATTCAGGCGAGTATCCACACTAACTCCCGTCATTGGGCCCCTGTGTCTATCATTAATGAAAAGATTGTGAGGAGCTCCTCAAACAAAAGATATAATGATATAATTTTGGCACCAATAACTCCATCTCCAGACAAGAAGAAAGGACTTTTTCCCAACCCAGTATTCACCTTTTAGTCTGGCCTATGGTATGTCCTCCTTCCTAAGTGCCTACTCCACATAAAGTTACGTGTGCTGCCTGCCAAAAGTTAGGGCAGTGTAAAAGGGATTAAAATCTAAAATTGTTAACATATGCATTAAACCCAAACACTTTACAGCACTTATGTCAGCCGGGTCTCCCCGGACTCTTGAGGCAGGATGACTCCCTGCAGAGTGGTGTAGCTGGTTTTGTCAGCAGGCACTCCTTTCCTTGGGGCCAGGGAAGACCGGACCAAGGACCTCTCCTCAATCACCTCTGGAAATCTGGAACTCCTCTGTGTCCGCAGCCTCAACATCACATCCAGATTTTATTTTCTTTCTGTTAAAAAAAGCACAAACACATCCTCGACCCTGAATATATATACAGGTTGGGTTTTTTCATGATGCATTGCAAGGGCTTTTTCACCTTGTCTTACCAAAGGTCAGCTTGGTGTCATCAAGCAAGATCCATTTGCATCAGGATCTGCTGGCAACTTTTATGAGTTGCTTTGAAGGAGCCTTGTTATGCTCCATAATTTTTATTATTATTAGCCATATATGCAGTTCCTCCATTGGAAGAGCCATTTGTAAAATTTAGCATAAAATCCTTTAAAAGATTTTTTGCTATAACATTACCAAAATACAGGTGTATAAATTGTAGCAATGATCAGGGAAAAGACCATTGTTTTTGGCCTTTGAATTTAGCAAAGGCAATTGTCCAGGAATCAATTTTAAAATTATCAATGAATCTACTGTTTAGTATAAGAAACATTGATCATAGTCAATATTTTGTTAAACCAATTTCCAGAATCTATCCTGTCCTATTATATCAGATGGGCTACTGGTTTAAATTAAGAGTTTAATATCTTAACTAGCAAAACTGAGAAGATTTAGCCATAAGCAGCAATTTTTATAAAACTGTTGTAGAATAAGTTTTACATATAATATACATGCTTGCCATAGCTGAATTATAATTAATATACTGTATTTATGATTATTGTATACTTTATCTGTTGATTTATACTTTACCTGCTTGAGTACCTATTAGGCAACTGTTTTAAGCTCTTTATTGGAAATTGTTTTTGTAAGAATTTTACCTAGCAGCTCAAGGTCTCCCATAAGAATATTATAACTAGAGCTTTAACCATTGGACATCCAACCAAACGTTTGTAAGCTATCCTCCTTTTTTTATTGGAAAAAAAGAAATTTCTGCCTCCTCCCCGCCTCCCATTTACGTCCCCCTCCTCCACTCCTCCTCCTTTCCCCCTCTTCCCCCTCCATATCCAGACTGAAGAGCAGTCAGGGTTCCCTGCCCTGTGGAAAGTTCAAAGTCCTCCCCCCTCAAACCTGGTCTATGAAGGTGAACATTCAGGCTGGGTAGGCTCCCACAAAGCCAGAACATGAAGTAGGATCAAAACCCGGTGCCATTGACCTTGGCTTCTCAGCAGCCCTCATTGTCCGCCAAATTCAAGAAGTCCAGATTTGTCCCATGCTTTTTCAGTCACAGTCCAGCTGGCCTTGGTGGGCTCCCAATGGTTCAGCCCCACTGTCTCCGTGGGTGGGTGCACCCCTTGTGGTCCTGACTTCTTTGCTCATATTCTCCCTCCTTCTGCTCCTCATTGGAACCTTGGGAGCTCAGTCCGGTGCTCCAGTGTGGGTCTCTGTCTCTATCTCCATCCATCGTCAGATGAAGGTTCTTTATTTATCTCTAGAAACCAATTATGAGTGAGTACATCCCATGTTCATCTTTTTGGGTCTGTGTTAGCTCACTCAGGATAGTGTTTTCTATTTCCATCCATTTGCATGCAAAATTCGCGAAGTCATTGTTTTTTACCGCTGAGTAGTATTCTAATGTGTATATATTCCACACTTTCTTCATCCATTCCTCCATTGAAGGGCATCTAGGTTGTTTCCAGGTTCTGGCTATTACAAATAATGCTGCTATGAACATAGTTGAACAAATGTGCTTGTCATACGATCGGCATCTCGTGAGTATATTCCCAAGAGTGGCATTGCTGGGTCCATGGGTAGGTTGATCCCCAATTTCCTGAGAAACTGCCACACTGCTTTCCAAAGTGGTTGTACAAGTTTGCATTCCCACCAGCAATGAATGAGGGTACCCCTTTCTCCACAGCCTCTCCAGCAAAGGCTATCATTGGTGTTTTTGATTTTAGCCATTCTGACAGGTGTAAGATGGTATCTCAAAGTTGTTTTGATTTGCATTTCCCTGATCGCTAAGGATGCTGAGCATGACCTTAAGTGTTTTTTGGCCATTTGAACTTCTTCTGTTGAGAATTCTCTTTTCAGATCAGTGCCCCATTTTTTAATTGGGTTAATTAGCATTTTAAAGTCTAGTTTCTTGAGTTCTTTATATATTTTGGAGATCAGGCCTTTTTCTGTTGCGGGGTTGGTGAAGATCTTCTCCCAGTCAGTGGGTTGCCTTTTTGTCTTAGTGACAGTGTCCTTTGCTTTACAGAAGCTTCTCAGTTTCAGTAGGTCCCATTTATTCAATGTTGCCCTTAATGACTGTGCTGCTGGGGTTATACCTAGGAAGTGATCGCCTGTGCCCATCTGTTGTAGGGTACTTCCCACTTTCTCTTCTATCAGGTTCAGTGTGTTTAGATTGATATTGAGGTCTTTGATCCAATTGGACTTGAGTTTTGTGCATGGTGATAGATATGGGTCTATTTTCAATCTTCTACAGGTTGACATCCAGTTGTGCCGGCACCATTTGTTGAAGATGCTTTCTTTCTTCCATTGTATACTTTTAGCACCTTTATCAAAAATGAGGTGTTCATATGTTTGTGGGTTAAAATCCGGGTCTTCTATACGATTCCATTGGTCGACTTCTCTGTTTTTATGCCAATACCACACTGTTTTCATTACTGAAGCTCTGTAATAGAGTTTGAAGTCAGGGATGGTAATGCCTCCAGAGGTACCTTTATTGTATAAGATTGTTTTGGCTATCCTGGGTTTTTTGTTTTTCCATATAAAGTTGGATATTGTCCTTTGAAGATCCATGAAGAATTTTGATTGAATCTTGATGGGGATTGCATTAAATCTATAGATTGCCTTTAGTAGGATTGCCATTTTTACTATGTTGATCCTCCCAATCCAAGAGCAAGGGAGATCCTTCCATTTTCTGTTATCCCCTTCAATTTCTTTCTTCAATGCCTTAAAGTTCTTGTCAAATAGAACTTTCACTTCTTTGGTTAGAGTTACCCCGAGATATTTTATGCTCTTTGTGGCTATCGTGAAAGGAGATGCTTCTCTTAATTCCCTCTCTGCTTCCAAATCCTTTGTGTATAGGAGTGCGACTGATTTTTTGGAGTTGATCTTGAATCCGGCCACATTACTAAAGGTGTTTATCAGCTGTAGGAGTTCTTTGTTGGAGTTGTTGGGGTTGCTTATGTACACTGTCATATCATCTGCAAATAACGAAAGTTTAACTTCTTCCTTTCCAATTCGAATCCCCTTGATCCCCTTGTGTTGTCTTATTGCTATTGCTAAAACTTCAAGCACTATATTGAAGAGGTATGGAGAGAGTGGACAGCCTTGTCGTGTTCCTGATTTTAGCGGGATGGCTTTGAGTTTCTCTCCGTTTAGTTTGATGTTAGCTGTCGGCTTGCTGTAAATAGCTTTTATTATATTTAGGTACGTCCCTTGTATCCCTAATCTCTCCAAGACTTTTATCATAAAGGGATGTTGAATTTTGTCAAAAGCTTTTTCAGCATCTAAAGAAATGATCATATGGATTTTTTTCTTTCAGTTTATTTATATGGTGGATTACATTGATAGATTTTCGTATGTTGAACCAGCCTTGCATCTCTGGGATGAAGCCTACTTGATCATAATGGATAATTTTTCTAATGTGTTCTTGGATACGGTTTGCCAGTATTTTGTTGAGGATTTTTGCGTCGATGTTCATGAGTTAGATTGGCCTGTAATTCTCTTTCTTGGTTGAGTCTTTGTGTGGTTTTGGTATCAGAGTGACTGTAGCTTCATAAAAGGAATTTGGCAATGACTCTTCTGTTTCTATATTGTGAAACACATTAAGGAGTATAGGTATTAGGTCTTCTTGGACGTTCTCGTAGAATTCCGCATTGAAACCATCTGGTCCTGGACTTTTTTTGGTAGGGAGGTTTTTGATAACAGCTTCTAATTCTTCGCGACTCACAGGTCTATTTAGATTGTTCACCTGGTCCTGATTTAGCTTTGGTATATGGTATTTATCTAAAAAAGTGTCCATTTCTTTTACATTTTCCAGTTTTGTGGCATACAGGCTTTTGTAGTAAGATCTAATGATTCTCTGAATTTCCTCTATGTCTGTGGTTATGTCCCCCTTTTCATTTCTGATCTTATTAATTTTCATATTCTCTCTCTGCCGTTTGATTAGTTTGGATAGGGGTTTATCAATTTTGTTGATTTTCTCCAGGAACCAGCTTTTTGTTTCTTTGATTCTTTGGATTGTTTTCTGTGTTTCTATTTTGTTGATTTCTGCCCTCAGTTGCACTATTTCCAGTCTTCTACTCCTCCTAGGTGAGTATGCTTCTTTCTTTTCTAGAGCTTTCAGGTGGGCTGTTAAGTCTCCAATGTGTGCTTTCTCTGTTTTCTTTAAGTGGGCACTTAGGGCTATGAACTTTCCCCTTAGGACTGCTTTCATAGTGTCCCATAAGTTTGAGTAGGTCGTTTCTTTATTTTCATTGAATTCAAGGAAGACTTTAATTTCTTTCTTTATTTCTTCTTTGATCCAGGTGTGGGTCAATAGTTGACTGTTCAGTTTCCATGAGTTTGCAGGCTTTCTGGGGGTAGCATTGTTGTTGAATTCTAACTTTAGTCCATGGTGACCTGATAAGACACAGGAGGTTACGAATATTTGTTTGTAACTGTGTATGTTTGCTTTGTTACCGAGGATGTGGTCAATTTTCGAGAAGGTTCCATGAGCTGCAGAGAAGAAGGTATATTCTTTCCTATTTGGGTGGAATGATCTATAGATGTCTGTTAAGTCCATTTGATTCATTACCTCCATTAATTCTCTTATTTCTCTGTTAGGTTTCTGTCTGATTGACCTGTCCATTGGTGAAAGAGGAGTGTTGAAATCTCCTACTATTAGTGTGTGCAGTTTGATGGCATCCTTGAGTTTTAGTGATGTTTCTTTTATGTACATGAGTGCTTTTATATTAGGGGCATAGATATTCAGGATTGAGACTTCATCCTGATGAATTGTTCCTGTTATGAGTATAAAATGTCCCTCTCCATCTCTTCTGATTGATTTAAATTTGAAGTCAACTTTGTTAGAAATTAGTATGGCCACACCTGCTTGTTTATTAGGACCATTTGCTTGATAAACCTTTTCCCATCGCTTTACTCTAAGTAGGTGCCTGTCTTTGTGGTTGATGTGTGTTTCTTGTAAACAGCAGTATGTTGGATCCTGTTTGCGTATCCAATCTCTTAGCCTGTGCCATTTTGTAGGTGAGTTGAGTCCATTGACATTAAGGGATATTAATGACCAGTGGTTGTTAACTCTGGTCAGAATTTTAGTCGTATTTTTTGTTTGCCTTCTTTGAGTTGCACTGGTGAAGGGACTCTAGATGTTTGAGTTATTGTGGTCATTATTGGGCTCCTTGGTTTGTGGTTTTCCTTCTAATACTTTCTGTAAGGCTGGATTTGTGGCTACATATTGTTTAAATTTGTTTTTATCCTGGAAAATTTTGTTTTCTCCATTTATAGTTAACGAAAGGTTGGCTGGGTATAGTAGTCTGGGCTTGCATCCATTATCTCTTAGCTTCTGCAGTACATCTATCCAGGACCTTCTGGCTTTCATGGTTTCTATAGAGTAGTAAGGTGTAGGTCTGATAGGTTTACCTTTATAAGTAACTTGGCCTTTTTCCTTTGCAGCCCTTAATATTCTTTCTTTATTGTTTATGCTTTGTGTTTTGATTATTATATGGCGAGGGGATGTTCTTTTTTGATCCAGCCTATTTGGTGTTCTGTATGCTTCTTGAATCTTTATAGTATATCTTTCTTTAGGTTGGGAAAGTTTTCATCTATAATTTTATTAAATATATTTTCTGGACCGTTGAGCTGCACTTCTTCTCCTTCTTCGACTCCAATTATGCTTAGGTTTGGTCTTTTTATTGTGTCCCAGATTTCCTGAATGTTTTGTGATGAGAGCTTGTTGGATTTGCTGTTTTCTTTGATCAGTGCGTTTTTTTCTCTATGGTATCTTCAGCGTCTGAGATTCTTTCTTCAATCTCTTGTATTCTGTTGGTAGTACTTGTCTCTGTAATTCCTGTTCTTTTACCCAGATTTTCCATCTCCATCCTTCCCTCGGTTTGTGTTTTCTTCATTACTTCCATTTCATTCTTCAAGTCTTGAACCGCTTCTCTTACCTGTTTGATTGCCTTTTCTTGTTTCTCTTGGTTTTCTTGGGTATCTTTGAGCGATTTATTCATTTCCTCTACCTTTTTGTTTGTCATCTCTAATTGTTTGTGGCAGTTTTTCACCTCCTGTTTAAGGTCTTCTATTGTTTTCATATAATTCACTTTTGAGTTGATTTCTTCTAATTCTTCTGGAGTAGGGTGTACAATTCTTCTTATTTCGGGATCCCTGGATTCTGGTGATGACATGTTGCCTTTCAGGTTGTTGGGGGAATTCTTGCATTGCCGCCTTCCCATCTCTTCCTTCAAATGGAGCCAGGAGAGGCCTGGTGTCTTGGTCCAGTCTTTGCTGTGACTGACTCTCTGAGTGTATCTCTTCAGTGTAGAAGCAGGAACCGACCCGTCCAGATGGAACTCCTCAGCACACAACTCGGACGCCACTCTGGGTGGTAGTCTGTCCAGATGGAACTCCTCAGCACCAGTCCAGATGGAACTCCTCAGCACCTAAGCAGGGCTGCTTGGTAGCCCAGAGATCCGGAGACCAGCGGAAGGACGTGGGAGGCGGCGCTGGGTCCAGGAGACCATTAGAGGCCCTGGAGCACCAGCTATAGGTGTACAAGCTCCCTAACAGGGAACCTTGAGACCTGCCTGGAAGGCAGGGACTCCCGGCTAGCTCTGGATGGGTAGCCTTAGTGTAGGAGCTTAAAACCGGTTTCAGCACTGGTCCGAGCAAACGGCAGGGCAGGGTTGTGGGGTTGTGTGCTGGGGGGTTGGGTCATGCCTAAGGAAGACAGCCCTGCAGAAGGAGCTGAGGGAGGGGAGTTTGTGCTTGCTTCTGGGACACACCGCCCCTGAATAGGAGACACTCACCCGTCCAGATGGAACTCCAAAGCACCTAGGCAGGGCTGCCTGGTAGCCCAAAGATCCGGGAATGAGACGAAGGACGTGGGAGGCGGGGCTGGGTCCAGGAGACCACTGGAGGCCCTGGAGCACCAGCTATAGGTGCCCGAGCTCCCTTACAGGGAACCTCGAGACCTGACCTAGAAGGCAGGCACTCCCTGCTTGCTCTCTTTTCCTTGAATTCCTAAGGACATTTTTCTAACTACAGATTTTAGTTGAGAGATTTTATTTCTTTTCCACCCACCAACACTGTGAATGCGTCATTCTACCTCTTTTTAAACTGAATGTCCAACTGAGAAAAGGGAAGAAAGTGTAGGCAACTTCAACTGCAGAAATTCATATTGCATTTCATTGGAAGCTGGGAGACTGAAGCCAAGCTTGCTTCAGAGCCAGGTGGTGAGAACTTTCTGACTGTGCAGGTGCACTTCTTCTTACAGCATCCTTGCATGATAGAGCAAGAGAAGCAAGCACTCTGCTTTCTCTTAGGTCACTCATCCAAGTGTGAAAGTTCAACTCTCAAAAACCAACAACCTCCTAATTGCCCCAACAGTATGTATGACTAAGGATTCAACATGGTGATTTGGGGAGACACAAACTTTTATTCCATAATGTGGTCACATTTTAATATTAGAACAAAGAATTTGCTTTTTGATGTAGCTGTGGATTGAAAGAAAAAAGATGAATCAAAAAAGGAAAGAGGAATTAACAAAATTTGTTAGAATAAAAGGCACTTCATATAATGATAACCTTTTAGTCTGTGGTACTTTGTATGAGAATGGCCCCCATTGGCTCATATTTAAATGCTTGGTCATAAGTTGATAGAACTGTTTGGAAAGGATAAGGAGTTAGGACCTTGTTAGAGGAGTTATGTTACTGGGAGTGGGCTTTGAAGTTTCTAAACGTTCCTGCCATTCTCAGATTCTAAAAGTCCATTCAAGTCATATATGTGGATTTGTTTTTTGATAGGGATCATGTTTTGTGAAGTAGGGAAAACACAATCAGGACACTGGGAAATTTCCTGTATTGATGACTTTGTAAAATAGAGTCACTCCTCTGTGTACTTAGGCAATGTACAGTTCAGCCCTTAATTTTTTAATTTCTAAAATTAAACCTAAATTTAGGTCTAACCTTAAATGGTAACATTACTAAATTAATTATTAGAATTTTGTTTTAGATTTGTTTATTTTTATTATCTGTGTATTTATATGTTTTATTTGCTGCATTCATGTCAGTGCACAACCTGTACGCAGTGCCCAGGGATACTAGAAGTGGGAGTCAGATTTCCTAGAATTAGAGTTACAGATGGTAATGAGCTACATTTGGGTGCTAGAACGTGAATCCAGGACGTCTGGAAAGAACTGACAATGCTTTCAAACTGTGAACTATGTCTCTAGCTCTCTACGGAAATTGATGTACTTAGAAAAACTTATTTGGAGAAATGTGCTTTATATATTATTATACTTTAAAACATGCTGCAAAAAACAAAACATTAATTTACAAGTTCAAAATGGTAAAACTGTAGCTTCATGATGGGAGGTAAGATAATAAGTTCTGTCACTAAGTAAGGAGCTATTAGCAGTTGATACCTACTAGTACAGGGAGAATAAGTCTTCTCTAAGAGTGTGGCCTGTGATTGGTTCACCATGATCTGGTAAAGGTTATTCCCAAGAACGTACGGGTGGCACAGGTTAAAGTTGATGAGCTTTACAAAGATGAAAGGGCACAAATTGGATGGGTAAGAAAGTGGACATGGGTCTGGCGTAAGTAAAAGTAGGGGATATAATCAAAAATTGTGTGAGGAAAAATAAATATATTTAATTGGACTCTGATCAAATGGTTTTGAAATGTTGCTGGTATTCTGAATATAGTGACAACGACAGCTTCAATCGTTATATTTATTGTGCCACTTATGTTTGCTTGGATATATGTAGACATTGGATACACAGATCTAAATAAGCAGAATCTTAAAAGGCAGCAAGAGCGTGATCTCACAGATATAAGCCACCATGCCTCCAAGTTACTGGTATAACTCTTTCAATTGTTCTTTGATTTTATGCTTTCAAATATCATAAGTGGAAAGGATGTATTGATTTTTAAACAGAGCTTATCTCTTGTCTATGCCAACCTTTTGCAATTACAGGTCTGTTTAATTTGCTTATCTAGTCTTGATTTAATTTTGGTAAGTGATATTTATCCAGAAAGTTATCCATTTCCTTTAAGTGTTGCAATTTTGCGGAGTAAACGTTTTCTAAATATGACATGATGATTCTCTGTATTTCCTCTATGTCTGTTATTATGTCCCCTTTTTCATTACTGATTTTGTTAATTTGGATATTCTCTCTCTCTCTCTGCCTTTTGGTTAGTTAGAATAAAAGTTTGTTTATTTTCTCGAAGAACCAACTCTTTGTCTTATTGAATCTTTGTTTTGTTTTCTTTGTTTCTATTGTGTTGATTTCAGTTTTTAATTTGATTATTTCTTTCCATCTAATTCTCTTAGGTGAGTTTTATTCTTTTTGTTCTAAAGTTTTAAAATGTTCTTTTAATTCACTAGTGTGGGATTTTTCCAGCTTCTTTATGTAGATTTAGTGCTATGAACTTTCCTCTTAACACTGCTTTCATTGTGTCCCATAAATTTGGGTATGTTTTGTGGTCATTTTCAAAGTCTTTAATTTCTCCCTTTATTTCTTCCTTGACCCATTGATGATTGAGTTGAGCACTGTTTAATTTCCATGTGTTTGTGGGCTTTCTGGAATTAGTAATGTTGTTGACTTCTACTTTTAAACCATGGTGATCTGATCAGATACATTGGGTTATTCCAAATTTTTTGGTATTTGTTAAGGTTTGTTTTGTTATCAAGTATGTGGTCAGTTTTTGAGGAGCTTCGATGAGGTGCTGAAAAGAAGGTATATTCTTTTCTGTTTGGATGGAATATTCTATAGATGTCTCTCCGCTCTTGTGTGGTGGCCAAAATTTTACCACAGCTTCCAATACTCCCAAGGCAGACAATTATGGTGACTCTCTACTTTATTGTTATTTATGACTTTTCTCCAATAAATATTTAATATCCTCCTTTTCATAAGCTCACTTACCCATGCTTACAATCCTAGAAAATGTTTGTGTGTTAAAATGGGATATAGACCTAAGCATAGAACTCTCAACAGAGGAATCCAAAATGGTGACAGACACTTGAAGAAATGCTTAACATCCTTAACTATAAGAGAAATGCAAATCAAAACAACTCTGAAATTTCACCTTAGGCGTGTGAGAACATCCAAGATCAAAAACACTGATGACAACTTATGCTGGAGAGGATGTGTGGTAAAGGGAACACTCCTCCATTTCTGGTGGGAGTGAAAACTAGTAAAACCCCATTGGATTTAAGTATGGTGATTTCTTGGAAAATTAGGAAACAACCTTGCTCAAGACCCAATAATATCACTTTTGGGTATATACCCAAAGTATGTTCAATCATACCACAAGGAAAAGTGCTCAACTATGTTCAGAGCAACATTATTTGTCATAGCCAGAACCTGGAAACAACCTAAATGCCCCTCAACCAAAGAATGGATAATGAAAATGTTGTAAATTTACACAATGGAGTACTATGCAACAGAAAAAAAATGACGTATTAAAACTTGCAAGCAAATGGATGGATCTAGCAAAAATCATACTGAGTGGGTTAACTCAGACCCATAAAGAGAAATATCATATGTGATCATTCATAAGTGGCTTTTAGATAACGCAAAAATATCAGCCTACAATTCACAATCTCAGAGAACCTAGACAACAAAGAGCACCCTAAGAGTGCTCTTAGTACATGGATCAAACATACAGGAGAAGTAAAAAATTACAAGATCTCTTGAGTAAATTGGGTGAATGGAGATCATGATAGAGGAAGGAAAGGAGGGGAGCAGAAATAAAAATATGTAGCTCAAAAGAAACAATTTTTAAAAGTAATATATAGTTAAGAAATATAGATTAATATATTGTCATCTATAATAATGAAACTTTTAGTCATGATAGTTATGTTTTCTACATATGCAGGGATATATTTCAGTTATATCAATAATCTTCAATAGTCCAAAGACCTACAGAATATATCAATTCAAAGTTTTTAAGAATTACACTTTTTTCAATAGTGAAACATGTCGGCTACTGGTAGCACCAATTACTTCAGAGAGGTGATGGGAACTGAAGAGACTGATTATGTAATTTACTTTCAATGTGACAAGGCTAGGCAATTTAGCAAGAAACTGCTCTTGTGTAGACTGATTATATGCTCTTTGAAACAGACATGCAATAACCACAGAAAAGTGACTGCTGAATTTTCTAAAAAAAAAACAGGATAATATGGATAATATTTCATGGTTCCTGCTTCAAGAAAGAAGCTATCAGAGGTTCTGTGGGACACCAAAAGAAGGTAACTAATGAACTTAACAGAAAAAGACAGAACGGATATTCAAATTTTTTTCATTACTGAAAAATCTACCAGATATTACGGGCTAAAGACTGAGTCCCCAATGTTACAAAAAAACTTTCTGTAATTTCCAGGAAGCAAGATGTATCTGTCCATTCTAGAACTTTGGAAGTTGCTTACAATGCACTTCCAGCTTACTTAGGTAATAATATATCCTTCTGTATTCTTTGATGGAGTTGAGTAACATATATTTAAAGTGTTCCTTAGGTATGAAAAAAGATTCATTATATATAGAACTTTAGATTCACAAAGCCAGGAGAGATGATAGAATATTTTTCTTAATTTATCAAATATAAGTGGAGTAAATACTGTAACTATAATTCTTGCATGATGATTGTTTTGTATATTGTATTCATTACAATGTTAAAGTTAAAACCTTCCTTTCTGATTGTACAGAAGGGGAGATGATGTGGGAGGTCCTTCTTTATATGTGTGACTTTTATTGAATGGTTAATAAAACCATTTTGACCAATGGCTTAGCAGAGTAAAGTCAGGCAGGAAATGCAAATAGAGATACATATAGAGAGAATAGATAGATTTAAACTGATTCCATGTAACTGCAGAAGGAGAAAGATGCCAGAATATTTTTGGTAAGCCACAGCCTCATGATGATAAAGAAATTAAAAGAAAAGAGTTAGTTTAAGATTCAAGAGCTAGCTAGGAATATGTCTGAGCCAATGGTCAAATAGTGTTGTAATTATATAATTTCTGTGTGATTACTCAGGTCTGGACAGGCAGGAAATGGAAGCACAGTCTTAGACTAGAATTATATTTGTCAATTTGTGTATGTTACAGTTTCTGTTTACAATATTACAAAGGTATCTTATAAAAGAAAGAATTTAATTTGGGGACTTTTGGTTCCAGAGGGTTAGAGTTTGTGACAATCATGACATGGAATATGGGAGGTGGTGGTCAGTCATAGTGCTAGCTAGTATGGTACGTGAAAATTTGCATTTTAATCCACAAGCATGAGACAAAGAAAGAGATAGAGAACAAGAACTAGAAATTCTATACCTCTTTCAATAAGGTCAAACCCCCAAGTAGCACAGACAATAAGGGTAGCATTGAATAAATGGGACCTCCTAAAACTGAGAAGCTTCTGTAAAGCAAAGGACACTGTCATTAAGAAAAAAGGCAACCTACTGATTGGGAGATGATCTTCACCAACCCCACATCAGACAAAGGTCTCCTCTCCAAAATATATAAAGAACTCAAGAAAGTAGACTTTAAAAAGCTAATTAACCCAATTAAAAAATGGAGCACTGAACTGAACAGAGAATTCTCAACAGAAGAAGTTCAAATGGCCAAAAGACACTTAAGGTCATGCTCAACCTCCTTAGTGATCAGTGAAAATCAAATCCAAATAACTTTGAGATACCCTCAGTCTTTCACTTACAGTTCTTCTAACTGTAAACTAAACATAAACCATGGATATTCACATTTCAACCACCATGTTCCCTGATTGTTTACAAACTGAATCAGATTAGATATGTGGCTTTCAACATGGACCAAATAAAGTTAAGGAGATGATTCAGTACAGAGAATTATTTGCTATACAAACATGAGGACGTGAACTATAATCTTCAGCATCCACATTAAGAGACAGCTGTGTCTGGGTATGCACATTATCCCATCATGGTGGGGACAGTGTGGAATCAAAAAGATTGCTTGTGCTCATAAACCAACATCCTAGATACACCTTCAGTGAGAGACATTGCCTCAAAAAAAGGAAGGTGGAAGAGAGTAACTCACTCATTGTATTCATGTTGAATCATTGAGCACAGAAAAGACATGCTTCATGCTCACATGAGCATATTTGTGCTCATATGCATGCACATACACCCACAAGTACAATGCACATATCAAGTAAATAAAAGTAAAAACAATCACATAAAATTATGCTCATTGAATCCAAGAAGATATATATTCCTTTAAAAAGTTTTTAAATGTTTATGGTGTTTGTGATCAATTTTCAGGGCATTACACACATTAGTTAAGTGTTCTGCCACTGAACTATTCTGTCAGAGACCATCTTTGAAAAAGATACCACTTACCATGGTAGGGGTATGTAGATTAAAAAAATAAGTAAAGAGAACAAAGACATGAATGAAAAGAATAAAACAGAAACAGGAGAGAGTTCCAGTGAATACTGAAAATTGCTTGCATTTAATTTATATTTGCTTAAATACCCTAACCACAAAAGGCAGGAGTAAGATTAAAAAAAATTGCATTAACATGATACAAGGAAATGAACAGACCAGTTGAAGATTGTGGGCTGCATTCTTATTTAAACACTGTGTTGCTAGAACAAGGTAAGTAACAGTCATACCTTAGACCAAAACATTTTGTACATAAACCACTCCCAGGGTGGAAACCATTGTTCTCTCCCTATGGTAGTAGGAACTAAGTTGGATCCTTAGACTTTTCTTTGAAGTAGAAATGGATCTGCTTCACTATACCTGTAATACAAGATCTGGATATTAGCCACACCTGTTGACAATAACCTTGAGAGAAGAGAACTCTCTGATCTAAATCTAGCTGGGACCTCTATTTGAGGTAGAAACAGACAATAACCTTGAAGGAATAGAAGTAAGTTCCAACTATCTGACCTTTGTTCAGGGTGGGATGGCAACAACTTTGAGCAAGCTAAAACTTTCTGACCTTTAGACAAGGTGTAAATAGGCTCACATTTTTGGGCCTTCACACTATACCTACAGCTTACTTATTTCAAAATTTAATATAGAGCATCAGTGAGACTTTAAAGCTTTGCATTTTTCTCTAGGAATCTATGATGAAGTCCAAAAATCCACTTGGCACAAAGAAGCATATAGACTGCTAGAAACCCAGTTCTAGCATGATTCTGAGCTGCAGGTCAGAGGTGTGAAGTTGATGAAAATTGAAGAGTCCAAGTACTGGCTGACTTTCAAACAGATGTCATCAAAAAATACCAACTCAAGTTCTAATGCATTTAAGCATGATAAGTTATAATGCCTTTAACTCTGCTTTAATCAATTTTCAAAATCATTAACATTTACCCCTTATAGTTTCTTTCCTCTTTCCCAATGACTTGGTGTCATTGACCCATATCATTATGTTTTATATTACAAGCCAAATAATTATATTTAGCCAGGTATATCTTATCTATATAATTTCCTAGCTGGTAACAACCATGCAGTTATAAGAAGATATTCAAGCTTATGATTAGTCCTAAACAATGTGATAGTTTTTATTTATCTGTAAATGGCTGAGTGTATGATGTCATACCTAGAATATTATTTTTACAGCTATAAATATAAAATTAGGGTCTGGAAAGATGCCTCAGCAGTTCAGGCATCAATTCAAATCCCAGCAGCTAAATAAGTATCTCAGAACCAGGTACAACTACAGTTCCAAGGGATCCAACGTCCTTTTCTGGTCTCTTATGAAAATGCATGCCTCTGGTATACATATACACGCAGGTCAAAAACCCATGAATACAAAATATAATTGAATTTTACACATACACACACACACACGCACGTTTCAGGATTTTTTAATATCTGAGGTGGTGGTAAGGGAAAAGTAACTTACATACTCTCTGGATGACTTCTCTCAGCCCTTTTCGTTATACATCTTCCACATTCTCTATTCCTTCTTTCATTCATGATGGTTTCTTTCTAACTCTATCTTTATTCTTCTTATTCTCTTATAGTTGAGGTTATCCATATAACTCTAACTTTATTCTTGATATTTATCTTCTAGTTCTATCTAAGTCTCTCATTCTTGATGTTTTCTTTCTAACTGATGTTAACTCTCTCATTCTTGATGTTTTCCTTCCAACTCATTTTAACTCTCTCTATATTGTTTCTTTTTTACCTTATATATATCCAAGCAAAATCTTTCAGGAACTAAAAGAGTTACAATGTGGTTACATACTGTTTTTCAAGTGAATGATTAAAAATAATTCAAGTAAAAACCAGTATGGTTTTCATATCCCTTATATGATTAAAAGTTTTATGTATTACAGTGATAGCAAGCTGTTTCAAGAACCCACACATATTCATACTGAAGCTACTTGATATAGATTAACAGTGTGTAAGCAAGCAAAATATTCTTATACTGGCAGGTTGTGTTTTGCTATTATAAAGAAAGGACCAATCACGTTATTACTTATCATGAAAGGCAATCTTATAGGAAATCTTACAAAGATCACAAATCTAAACTTTCAGACATGTAAAAGAATCAGTTAACTGTACTTTAAATCTTTAGGCCAAATACTAACACATCAAAAGTTGATATATATATATCAGGATATTCATGGCAAAATGAGCAAGGAATTAATCATCATCTTTGATCACCAACCACTCCTAGAAATGAAAGGATATAAACTGGCAATGGCTTTGAAATATTTGCAGATATTCTGAATATGGTGACAAAGATTGTTTCAACCATTGACTTTATATTGTCACGTGTGTTTTCTCAGATGTGCACATTGGATACATAGTCGTGAGTAAGTAGAATCAGAAAAGGGAACAAGAGAGTATCTTTCAAATACAACCACCAAGCCTCCATGTTGATGTGGGAGGGTCTTCTGTTTTGTGTTGATTTCATTGATTAATAAAAAAAAACTGCCTTGGCCATTTGATAGGCCAGCACTAAGGTGGGTAGAGTAGACAGAACAGAATGCTGGGAGGAAGAGGGTAGTGAGGCAATCGCCATGCCTCTCCTCTCTGGGCCAGACATCATGAAGCCAGCCACCAGGTCAGACATGTAGAATGGCGTTCTGTAAGTTTTTTTCCCCTCAAATAAATAACCTTTTAATAATAAGTCCAAACTGGTGTGGGATTGTTTCATACATTACCTTCCTTCATCCTCCTATCTTTAAGGATTTATGTGATTTTTATATGAATGAGTTTCATTACCAAGGAAGAAATATGATGAGCAGAAACAAATAGTCCTCTTCTGAAATAACAGAGATCTTAAAAACTCTTCATTCTTTACCCACACAAAATAAGACGATTTCTGTATTAATTACTTTGCTGCTACAATAAAATACCACAAAACAACTGATAGATGAAAGAGAATGTTTTTTCTTATGATTCTAGAGGAATGAAAGCCCATCAAATCAAAGAGGCATGACAGGGAGCAACAGGCATGATGAGTGGAGCAGGAAGCTGATAGGTCACTTCCTCAACCAAAGCACAAAGCAGAGATTTAACTGAAAGTAGGAAATGCTTTTAACTCTCAACATTCAGCTCAATGATGCACTTCCTCCATTAAAGATGGAACCCTAATTATTCACAACAGTTATCAACTGGAGTGCAGATGTCTAATTGTCTGAGGCTAGGACAGACATTGCTCACTCAAACTACCACAACATGGTTTTGTTTTTAATGTGTGCTTTCAATATTATTATTTCCAGTTTCATACAATAAGTCATTCTTTAAACATTTATAGTTTTTTCATCTTTTTATTAATTTATTTATTTACAGATGGGGCATGTACACCACAGTACAGGAGTAGATGACATGGGACAACTTGCAAGGCAGTGATTTCTCCTTCTGCCATGTGAATCTCTGGGGTCAAACCCATCTTGTCAGGTTTGGTGGCAAACATTCCTTTCCACTGAGCCATCAAACTGATCTCTATTTAAATGTTATACTCTAAGACTATTTTGAAAATTAATAGACATCAATGTGTCTAAGGGCAGATGAGTAAAATGAATTCTGGGTCAAAGAGGCCAACTGAATATGAGATACTAGTCTTTTGAGAACATCTGATACAGCATCTAACCTTTAATGATTTTATTTTCATTCATTTGCTCTACTTTCACATTGAACCTAGAGCCTCACATGTACTAGACAATCACTGTACCACTGACATACAACTTCTTCTCTATGAAGGCCTATGACAGTATAGGCTTCCTCAAATTCTTGCTTATAAGAGTGAGTTTTATGACCATCTTTGAATTCCTAAGGAAAAAAAAGTCCAAAGACCTATGCTTCATGATTTTTAAAAACATGATTAAAATTTTCAGTGCTCTAAGTAATGAAATGTGTGACATGAGTAATAAAATAAGGGATTGAAAGCAACAGATGACATTTAATAAGAAGTCTAATTTTGAAGCATCATACCTAGAATAAAAAAGAGAATTAAGAACTCTTTACTAGTCAAAGATGTATGGCAATATCTTGCATATAGAAAGGATAAATTTAAACAAATGATTTCCATGTAACACAACCAAGATGAAAATGTTTCACTCTAAATAAATGTAACATCAAAACATAATTCTATGAAATTGAATAGTGTTTCATCATGTAAAAGTCTTAAAGCTTTTTGCAGATATGTATGAAAGGTGCACTTGCTCTGATTGAGTTAAAAGAGAAAATGCTGTTTGACAATGAAGGCAGGTCTAAAGTTCATTGTGGTGGGGTCACCATAGTCTTCCCTGGGAAAACCTTAAGTGCCACTCTAATGCTTCTGAAATATCAGTAAATATTTTTATCATGTTTAAAAATAACTTTTGGGGTCAAGGATAATAAAAGAGCTCCCATAGAACTTCCCATAATTCAAAAGAACCAAATGCACACTGTCTCTGCACTTGTGTAGCTCAACAGAAATTTCATTACAGCCTCGTTTTCAGTTCTCTGTCGTTCTCAAACTCAGGACTTCTGTGCACATCCATGCACTCGCTTTCCTTCTCTGTGAGCTTCATCTCTGCAAATTCAGTCTCTGAAGTGTCAGTTTCTTCAGGGAGTTGGAACTTCCTCAAAAGTATTAGAATGCAGATTGCTGGGAGGAAGCTTGATCCTTTTAATGCTGCTGGCCACCCAAGGAAAATGTTCCTGTAGAAAACAATTAATCTGCATTAAATTTTAACATGATCAGTGAAATCTAATTTTGTATACTCTTATCGATAATTTATTCTTCAAATAAAAACATCAGGTGATTATTTTGTCCATGTACTTAATATAAGTTACTTTGCTAAGTTATTAATACTTTTTGTAAAATGTCAAAAAAAATTCCAGCATAAAAGTTTGAATATATTTCCTAAGTTTGGTGATGCCTAGTTTCCTTTGTCAACTTGACTGGATTTAGGATCCTTATAGAAAGACATCTCTTGGTGTGCTATGAGAATGTTTTTATAAATGGTTAGCTAAGGATGAAGTCCCTTATTCCATGCACTGGGCTTGTAGCTCTCAACACTTCCTGTCAGAGCAAGTAACATGACCAGCCTCCTAGCCAAACTGTGTCTGCAGCTACCTCACACTAAGTCACTATGCTTCCCCTGCCATTATTGCCTGTTTTCTTAAATATCGAGACAATAACATCCCTGTCAGTTTAAGGGAGATCTTCTGTGTTGTTTGCTCTGTGTTTGATCACACATGAATAAAACACACTAAAGTCACTTTTCAAGATTTCTCTCCTACTAAGAATTTGTGTGTTATACCAGTAGACTTTTGTGACATTCAAATTTTTGTATATCCAAAATAAAGCCTAATAGTTACTTTATATAGTAATAGCTTTAAATTCTTAATTTTCTTGCATAATTTTTCACGTATAAAGATCAAATTACTTTTTTTACTATATGTATGTGTTGGGTCTCTCTGTGTACATTATTCCAGGAATCCTGGATGTCTTGCAATTGGAGTAACAGGTAGTTTTGAGCTGCTAATGTCGGTAATGGGAACTGAACTCATGTTCTCTGCTGGAGCAATATGTGATCTTAATCCCTGAGCTATATGTTTAGCCACAAATTCTATTAATTTGCTGAACTTGTGCAGTTTAAGTATGAAGACAATAAAGGCTAAAATGAATTATGTAATTTTTATTTTCAACATTTCAGAGAATATCTTTTATACTATCATAAGTATCTCTCTTTGTAAATTTGATAAAATATGCCTTAAGATTTATGGACTTCATGTGTATGGAAAATGGGTATTTTTATATGTACATTTATAAATAACTATGAATGCATTCTTTCATGTTATCAACATATTTGTAGGAAAATCCGGTGTGATGGTTAGTGTTGTCAACTTAACACAATCTAGAATCTCCTGAGAAGCAAGTTTCAGTGAAAGCCTGTATGGATTTTGTTGACCTGTGAATAGAGCCATGGGACAGGATCATTCCTTACACAGGATACCCAAGACCATGAAAGGATAGAGAAATTAATCTTACTTACTTTTACAGTGTTAAAACATAAGAATAGTATATATGTGTAGATGCCTAAGACTTCAGATATAACAATTCAGAAATATTTTTCTAAAGGGATAATAGATTAAAAAGTATCAGTTTATGTTTTTTTCACTTTTATTAAAGACCCTAATAAAAATCAACTAAAAGGAAGAAGGTGTCAATTTAGTTCACAAATCTAGGTTACATGCCAGTATTATGGGTTACCAAGGCAAATAGAACTTTAATCTACACAGATACACTAACAGAAGTAATTAAGATCTTCCACACTGTTAACTATGGATACACCAGCCTGGGAATGGCATGTCTGCTGGTCAGAGCAGACATGCTTGAGGACAGTTCCGCACTTTTCTTCCCAGAATTTCAGTATATTGCTCATCCCGACATAAATGAATGAATATTATCTAATTATCTACAGCTTTTTTTTTTCTAGCAAGAAGGAGCCCAGTGCAGTCTGTAGCAAGCAAAGCCTCTCTGTGGGCTTTCTTAGAAATGCTGCTCTCTAAGATCAACAAGGTAACAAATTAAGTCTGGTTCAAGATCAGCCTAGAATAACCTCTGGAAATGAGGCAGCAGTGAACCCACAACTATTTCACTATACTCTTAATGGCAGGTGCCTGCATAGCACTTAGAGTGATGAGAACCATACAGGTATTGCATGTACTTGAAAGCCACAGCATAAAAGAGCACAACTGGATGCACCTGGATCTCAGAGGACAGGTTTCCTGGTCTCCTGGATCTTGATGGAAATGGATTCACTTATTTCTTTTTTTTATTGTTTTATACTTTTTTAATTATTTATTTATTTATTAAAGTTTTCTGCCTCTTCCCCGCCACCGCTTCCCATTTCCTTCCCCCTCCCCCAACCAAGTCCCCCTCCCTCATCAGCCCAAAGAGCAATCAGGGTTCCCTGCCCTGTGGGAAGTCCAAGGACCACCCACCTCCATCCATGTCTAGTAAGGTGAGCATCCAAACTGCCTAGGCTCCCACAAAGCCAGTACATGCAGTAGGATCAAAAACTCATTGCCATTGTTCTTGAGTTCTCAGTGGTCCTCATTGTCCCCTATGTTCAGCGAGTCCCGTTTTATCCCATGCTTTTTCAGACCCAGGCCAGCTGGCCTTGGTTACTTCCCAATAGAACATCCCCATTGTATCAGTGTGTGGGTGCACCCCTCGCGGTCCTGAGTTCCTTGCTCGTTCTCTCTCTCCTTCTGCTCCTGATTTGGACCTTGAAATTTCTTTCTGGTGCTCCAATGTGGGTCTCTGTCTCTGTCTCCTTTCATCGCCTGATGAAGGTTATTATTCAGGAGGATGCCTATAAGTTTTTTTTTGGGTTCACCTTCTTATTTAGCTTCTCTAGGATCACGAATTATGGGCTCAATGTCCTTTATTTATGGCTGTAAACCAAATATGAGTGAGTACATCCCATGTTCCTCTTTTTGGGTCTGGCTTATCTCACTCAGGATCGTGTTTCTAATTTTTCAGAGATGAAACCATCAGTCAAATTCAGGTAGCAGGTAGGTCCCTTCTCAAGACAGCTCCTGGTTAAGGCACCTGACATGTTCTATTAAACTGCAAGGCCAGCAAACAGATATGGGGTTCTTAGTACATCAGGGTGCAAGCATGAGAGGTTTGTGAATTTTCCAGAGACTAGAATGTCAGGATCCCTGATGCTTGAATATGCTGGGACTGCCATCCTGTCCCTTGCAAAAGGGAAGAGTTCTCCTCCTTGTCTATTGGTATAGGCTGGTAGGAGCTGAGAGATTTGTTCCAACTTAGTGTTTCATTGTCCCTGGTCTCTAGATATTGCTCTGCTGTTCATCACTGGTATTTTGCCATGCAGGCACACCTGAAGATGCAGCTTTCCCCCTACTGCTTCAGAGTGTCCATGTCTACAGCCTGTTCCCTTTTGAAAGTATTTAGAAGGGTGAGGTTAAGAAGCCCACTCACATTTATATGCACCAATCCACAAACCAAATAAATCTTTTAAATTTGTTTGGTAGCATTTGTTCTGATGATAAAAAGTCTAACAAATATATTAAAATACATAAATAAGGAAGTTATACTATGCAAGTGCATTTTAAAAATGAATCAAATATCATCTTACCACTCAAAATGTTACATATGAATAGGAAATATTTGTACTAAAATCATATGTCACACAATTATTATTACCTGAAGTTATTTGTATCATACATCCTGCAAGCCCCTGCCTTCCCACATTTCCGAGATCCCCAGTGTAAACAGATTCTGTCTACCAAGGCACCAAAGTAAATAGGTACTGGAATGGCCGCTGCAATAAAATGAGAAAGAAGAACAGCCCGTTGAAAAGAAGAAAGCAAAGAGAATATGTTATTTGGAAGTTTTTCTGTTTCCCTATTTAAAAAGAATATAAAAATAATGAATAAATGTCTCTATGCTTATGTTAAGGAATTATCAGTTAGTGTAAAATTCCTAGGTCTAAACAAATTAAAATTATGTATAAAATGCTAAAGAAGTATGCACTGAATTCATAATTATGAACCTCATTTATTTTCGGAAATGTCTTGTTAAGTTTTCTGTACATACATCTAAAAAACAAAACTTTTTCCTTCTCATATTATTATTGAATCTACTAAAAGATGTAAAATTTAATTAAAGTGAGATAAGTTCTTTAAAGACAAAGGAAAACATTTTTCATCTCTGCAGTTACTTCATTCTCAGACTAATTAACAGTATCCATTTCTAACCATAGGGGTTTCAAAATGAAATTCAGAGTAACATGAGCAGGACACACCTATGTTAAAGATACCATGAGGTCAAATGAGCTTCCTGGATGTGGACAGCTGGGATAGTACAGATCCAGAGACAAATTGCCTTTTTCTCTCCCTTTTTTGTCATTTATTGCTACATCCCTGTTTCTGACCATATATTCATGCATCTATCACATGAAGGCTTTGTGTGTGGGTTGACTTAACAGTATGCTATCCTACATTAAACACTAAGGATGCTGTCAAAAAGCATCTGAGCCTGCAGCAGAGAATTCCATTCTATGCTGTCACCAACCTACTGGACAGCCCTATAGATATGTTTGAGAAGCTCCTTATTCATGACTCCTGCTATGCTCCAATTATAAACATTCCTAACAGTCAACATGTTGAAACTTCATACTTGGATGGTCTAAACCTCTGTTGCATACTTGATGATTCCTCTTTGATTTCAAATTAAAGTCTTTTATTCCCTTTCTGGTGAGTGTTGTGTTTTGTCTTAAAAATATAGTTGTTGTCTTTTTATTCAGGAAAATTTTATTGGTTTACTAAGCATTTGATATTGATCTGATATGTTGGGAAAATTGTTCATACCAAATACTCTTATGAAAAATGCATGTAATCCAACTCCAAGAGACTTCTCTTCAGACTTGATACACCTAAAAAACAATATTCACATAAGTAAAAGTACATAATGCAAACAAATATCTGTCCTAGCATCCTCGCAATGACAATCTTAGTTCATGAACCTAATGGTTAAGCTTTTAAGCAGGAAGAGAAGACAATGCAGCTCTATCTCTGATAAAGATACACAAAGAAAGGAGAGTAATGAGTTCTGATAGCTCTACTGTGACATCCACGCATCTGATTCAGGATGAAACCCTTTAACAGTTGGACACTGACTGCTAACCTAGATAACCTAGGTTACCATGGTGACCACCATACAGTACTCTTATACCCAAAACAATGGACCAAAACCTTTGAAACCACAAACCAAATAAATCTTTTAAATTTGTTTGGCAGCATTTGTTCTGATGATAAAAATATAACACATACTATATAAAAATTCAAGTTATATTAAATGTGATCCCACATAAGCAGAGAAAGAATGCATCATGTAGGCTATGACATTAAGATTAGGCTTTTGTTATATGGAGGTAAAAACGTTAGATATTTGTTTCTCCTCTAGTACCTACAAAATTAGATAAGATGGATTTGAGAATTGCATACAAAGAGGAGGCTTATAAAGCAGTCAGGATAATATCTGAAAAATATTCTTCTAAATTATGAACATGAAAATTCTTTCAAAATGTGGTCTTTCCCCACCAAATACATTCCTGTGTAAGAAATGCAGCTGCTGGGATTTCATTTTGGAAGTGATTCCATGGAAGAATTTGAGAAATAATAACAGAAGAGTAACAAGAGTGTGCAAACATTGGTACTATGTCATCTATTATTTATATTGCAAAATGGAGCAAAGAAATATGAAAATTTTTATTTGAATAGACCTTAACTTCATTACATCAAGAAGCCACACATTAGGGTGTACAAGATTGCTCAGTGGGTACAGTTCCTTGCCATCAAGACTGTAAAACTGAGTTCAATAACAGGAATCTACATAGCAGCAAGAGAACCAACTCCTGCAAGGTGTATTCAACATGCATGCCATAGCATGCAAACACACACATAGAAAATACATACATATACACACATGCAGAGAGAGAGAGAGAGAGAGAGAGAGAGAGAGAGAGAGAGAGAGAGAGAGACTAAATTTTTTAAAAATCACACATTAAAACATCTTTTGGACACAGACGTTACATCCAGTTGAAGAGTCAACTTTAGAAATGAGGGTAATTGAAAAACTGATTGGGACATGGAAGTGGGAACAGGGAATGTGTTTAAAGGATCAGCTGCTCATATTCCCTTTACCTAGGACCATCCTCCTCTATGAGAAGTACTTATCCTTATCAACTGAGCATGCTGTTTTGGAACAGAGGCACCTGGAGTATTGAGGAAGAAAGGAGACACTGTAGCCACGTCAGCTGAATCAGCCTGAAACATAATGGCGTGACAGATGCCACAGCCAAATCTCACTCACTGGCAATAATAAGTCTACTGAACTAGTAGTATTTGGTGTGTTTATCTGTCTATAAACTAAAACAAGGCAAATCCTACATCTCCACTTGTGTGAAAATAAAAATATCACATCTTACCTTTGAAAATGAATATATAAAAACATATATCTAGCTTATTTCAGTGAGTGCTATGGTGGGTAGAAGTAGAGAGAAAGAACTACGAAAGTCAAGGAATGAAAATGTAGGGGAGAGGGCAAAGGGAGAAAACCAGGGAAGAGGAGAAAAGAGAAGACAAGAGGAGAGAAATGAAAAAGAGAGGAGAGGACAGGAAAGGACAGGAAAGGAGAGGCATCGTGACAGAAGAGGAACAAAGTGAGGGAAAAGTAATGGGAAAGAGATTTGGAAAAGGAGAAGGGCGAGGGGAAGATGTGAAAAGGGAATGTGGGCAAAACAGAGAAAAGCACAGTTGCCCATACGGGAGAACTGAGAACATTGGTCCAGTCTATTCGGATAAAATATTTTGAATGACACATTGTAATTAACAATTTTGCTTCTGAATTCCATTGAGATGAGAATAGGGTTGAACAGTATCCCCATTGTTGGTGTCTGTTAAGTTTGTGAGACTAGAAAGAATATGTGGAAGAAGAAAATAACTTGAAACTTGGCTCTGTAAATTTCTCAATTTATATTAGAGATTAGAGTATCTACTATTGTATTCTTATTCCTTCTAGTTAGGGAGCATCCACTACTGCATTCATCTGCTTCTGGTCAGATAATATTATTGAAGTTATGCTTTTGATAAAGACAGATTGAGCTCAGGATGTCAAGTGAGCCTGGTCACTTTTACACAGAGAGTTTCACATGTTGTCAGACACTTAGCTGAGCATAGGAAATGGGTGTAGGCAAATACTATCTCCCTCCAAAACAAGCTATCCCTTAATTTAGGTGTAAGACATAAAGGGAGAAAATACAAAAGAACCAGAAAAAATTCCAGCAAACTTTATATTACTCTTAAATATAACAATGTTACTTTTGCATTAAGAGTCTTGATAAAGGCAACTCAGAACATTCAGGTTCTGGGAACCATTACTCCAAGAGTCTTTCTTGGGAAAAGGAATTTTAATAAATGACCAAAAAAAATCTAAATGGCATTGGTAGGGTATTCTTTGTGTAAAGATGCTTGCCACAAGGCTAGATGACCTGAGTTCAGCAACGCGAACACAGAGACATATGAAAGAAATAGAAATATCAAAGCCCAATCCAGTGGCATACATCTGTAAACACAGTATTCCTATAGTGAAACAGGAGAAAACAGAATTATTTAAAACTTGAAGGCCAGGTAAGCTGGAGTACTAAGCCAGCATGGCAGTGGAAATAAAAAAGACCCTGCCTCGGATGCAAGATAAATGGAGAGAACTGATCCCCAACATTGTCTTTTGATCTTCCCCTGCTCTCAGTGGCACACAGGAGCCAGCCAGCTAGCCAGCCACACACAGACATACACACAAACACAATCATACACTCATGTATGCACACACTGTTATGAGGAAGAGAGAGAAGATAAATGAACAAGTTACTTATTACCTCAGAAGAACCATATACCCAGGAATTGCTGCTAGTGCATAGAAGAAACTGCCAATTACTGCCCTGATGAAAAAGTACTGCAGCTTTATAGTACAATCAGGGCCTTTTTGACAAAGCCCAAGAACTGCAGATGAGTTTCCTGAAGACTGAATGCAGCTGCAATTTTGATACACCTGTAAAAACAATCAAAATGAAACAAACAAATAAATAAAAAAAATGTCCTATTTGCAGAAAAAAAACTATTGGGTATAAATGTTTAGTATTTGCAACATAGCCAATTAGAGAAAAATGGAAAGTGTTGAGGACAAGGTACGACTCAGAGGAGGAACACTGATCTATCATGAATCTGTTGGAAAACAGGCACCATTAAGTAATTACTAAATAATTAAAATGGAGGTTTTTACCCTTTGTTTCCATCTCTGTTTTTTGCATCTGAGAATTTATTTCAGATGAGAAAATATAAAGGGGCAAATTTTTAAAACAGTATTGAATTTTATTCTAAATGCATGAAGTACATTTGCAAAATTTCAATTATCCCGAATGCATATATGCACACTTAATATTTTTTGTATCTATTTGCTTGTATCATATATATATATATATATATATATATGTGTGTGCATGCCTATGTATGTGTGTGTGTGTGTGTGTGTTTATGGTGGACATGAATATGCCATGGCATTGAAATAGAAATCAGGGATATGTTATGGGAGTTATTTCTCTTCTTCTTTCATATGGGGCCCGAGGATGTAGCTTTGGTGGTACTATTTAGGAACAAATGTCTTTACCCACTGAGCCAACTTTCTAACCTTCACATACTTTTTTTTAAAAAAAGAAAACAAATATTGTTTTGTTTTGACCCAGTATTAAGTACAAAAACAAAATGTGTTTCAGAATGGTAATAGAAAACTAACAAGTTACAATGATTACTAATGAAGTCCCCAAGAAAACAAGTTTATTTTAAGAAAAAAGTTGATTCTTTATTGAATTATGTTTCTGGATATGATTAAGAATCAAAATTTATATTTTATTTTGAATACCAATCAATTCTGTAAGTATTAGAACATGTAAAAGACAGGGGAAAATGCTTAACTCTTCATCAGCTGAGCTATCACTATGTGGGCTGGGGAGAAGGCACAGTCTGTAAAGTCCTGCACAGGCTGGAGGACCTGAGTTCAGATCCCCAGCACATATGTGAAACATGCATGTGTAGAGAAAGTGTTCACAACACTGGTGCTCTAAAGGACAAAACAGGTGACTCCCTGGGACTCACTTGCCGGGCAGCATAACAGAATCAGCAAATTCCATTCCAAGTGAATGGGACCTGAGAGTCCATGCTGAGGTTGTCTTCTGACCTCCATATGCACATGCACCTGCACACACACACACACACACACACACACACACACACACACACGTGAGGGAGGTCCTTCTGTCTATCTGTTGTTTTTATTGGTTAACAAATAATGAAACTGCCTTGTTGATAGGGAAAACCTTACATAGGTAGGTGGGGAAAACTGGTCTGGATGCTGGGAAAGTAAGGCAGATAGAGAGAGAAGCCATGGAGCTGCTGCGGGAGATAGATCTGCTAAAACTTTGCTGGTAGGCCACAGCCTCATGACAATGTACAGACTAATAGAAATGGTTTAATATAAGAGTTAGGCAATAAGAAAAGGAAGTAAAAAAATAAGCCACGTAAAGATGAAAAATTCACAAGGAGTCTGGATTATGTATATTATTGTGTTTTCTTTGAATTTTTGACTGTGAAATAGCTAAGTACAGTAATAAGAAACTAGAGCTAATGGGCCAAGCAGTGTTTTAATTAATATAGTTTCTGAGTGGTTATTTTGGTTCTGGGTGGCCAGGAAAAACAAGTGGCCTCACTCCTCCAACAGATTGGTGCCAACATGGGTAACTTCATCCATGCAAACTTAAGAAAGCATAAAAAGGAATCCTAGACACAAAAGAATGGAGCGAAGTATAGTTTAGTAGCAGCATTTTCTTGGGTGGGCTCTGTTTGACAGAAGCAAGCAGAGGCATGTCTCCTTTGGAGAGGATTTCCTGATTTAGCAGTAGCAAAAGAAGAAAGGCCATGCCATTTTGAAATGCAGGCTTTCTGAGACCTGCTGCCAGCATGACCTCTGGCTTTTCAGAAGACAGAGTATTTGGTGTGTGGTTTGTGAGAAATATACTATGGTGTGCTTAATGGCAATGTGGACTGGCTATGTGCCTGAAGTGGGGCTGTGTGTGGCTGTTGGAAGCAGTGAGCAGTTCCTTGTTGGAATGGGCACAGCAAGTAGGAAGTACCCTATGTAGCCTAGTAATGTCATAGCTTATATTCTTAGGTGCTTAGCATTTTTAGAAACACTTCTGGTCAGAAAATAATTACAAATATGCATTAAAAACAAATGCAGATAAGTCATAGTGTATAATTGTATGTAAGCTTGGAAGAGAGAAGAAAAGGAGTATTAAGAGTCATAAAATAAAGTTAATGCTTTAAAAGGTGTAAAGTCTTTAAAGAGGCAGAGTATAGATAGTCATAGATTAAAAGAAGTAAAAAAATAAGCCACGTAAAGATAAAAAATTCACAGAGAGTATGGATTATGTATATTACTGTGTTTCTTTGAATTTTTGACTGTGAAATAGCTAAGTACAGAGAGATATTTCATTGTATGGATTGCTAAATTAAACCAACATAAAGGTATCTTGATTTCAAAAGTTGAGTCAAAGAAATGTTGTTTTAGAAAAGAGGTTCTTTTCGTGTTGTCACAGAATATGAGAATCTGTGGATCACTTCCAGATCAATATGGCTTGAAAGACCATGAGCCTCTGAAAGGCCACAGTGAACACCCTCAAAAAATTACTTCCCCCAACTGCTGACTGAGATGAACCTAGCACACAGGATAGACTATGAAAGACCTGAATAACAGGACCCAGAAACAGCTGTAAGCATTATAGACAGAGCTAAATCTTTATTCAAAAATATTGTTTCTAATTGTTTGTTTACCTTTAAAGCAGGATATGCTATAGCAATGAATAATTTTCATTGGTATGGATCTTGGTTTATTGATACAAATTTAATGTCAATTTTGTTATATGTATACATATTTTTGATCTTGATTAAGGTATTGTATTTATGTAGCTTTTTTAAAAATGTAGTGTATAATTAAGAAATATAAGTTAATCGATACTCATCTATAATAGTCAAATGTGTAGTTATTTAAGTTAGACTTTCTTTTTTTTTAAGTTAGACTTTCTAGATAGATAAAGATATATTTCAGTTACCTAGGTATTCTTCAAATCTTTCAGAGACCTTCAGAATATGGCATTTAAAATGTTTAAGAACTTAAGATTTTCATGACAGTGAGACACATCTGTTCCTGGCAACACCAGCTACTTCAAGAGGATGATGGGCATTGAAGAGGCTCCTTATAGAGTTGGATTGCCCTTTGAGCAAGAAACTACTCTTGCCCAGAATAATGAACTGGATATACAGGACCCACAGAAAAATGACTACTGAACTTGCCTAAAGGTGAGATGGTCCTACGGGGTTCCAGCTACATGATAAATATCTGAGAGACATTCTGCAGGACACAGAAAAAAGTTACTGACAAACTGCATTATTGGTGGAACTGTCTTTGAAATTTCCTGCATTAGGGAAAAGTCTGCTGGATACTATGGCCCAGTAGGCTGAAGATGAATTCCCCAATGATACAAAAGAACTTTTGGTGACTGTCCAGGTTGCAAGATGTCTCTGTCAATTCTTGAGATTTGAAAGTTGCTTGCAATGCACTTCATGTTTACTTAGGTAATTGTATACCTTTCTGGAGTCTTTGATGGGGTTAAAGAATAGATAGTTTCCCTTAGTTATGATAAAAGATAAAATAGATATAAATATTTTAACTATAATTCTTGTTTCATAACTTTTTGTTATATGCAATTTTACTATGTTAAAGCCTTCCTTTTTGTTTAAACAGAAAAGGAGAAATGATGTAAAAGGTCCTTCTGTTTATGTGTTGCTTTTATTGGTAAATGAATAAAGAAACTGTCTTGGCCTGTTGATAGGTCAGAACTTAGGTTGGTGACGAAAGGCTGGACTCAGTGCTGAGAGAAGGAAGGAGGAGAGAGAGACATCATCAAGCCACCACCAGATATAGATGTTCTGACACTTTGTTGGTAGGCCACAACCTCATGACAATATGCAGATTAATAGAAATGGGTTAAATTAATATAAGAGTTAGCCAATAAGAAGCTAGAGCTAATGGGCCAAGCAGTGTTTTAATTAATATATTTTCTGTGTGGTTATTTTAGTTCTGGATGGCCAGGACAAACAAGATCACTCCTCCAGCACATACATACACACACACACACACACACACACACACACACACACACAACAAAACCCCACAACTGCAATAAATAAATAAATAAATGAAACAAGTTTGTAATTGAAAAGATAAGATTTCTGCCTTTCTCAATTGCACAACTTGTTTGAGTCTGGCTCAACTTCATGAGTCTCTATCACAAAAAAGGTCAGTTTACATTTTACAGTTTTAGATTCAATGTTTATGTGTGTGCTTCTCTGTGTGTATTAAAGCAGGTGCATGTGATGCCTGAGGAAGGTCAGATTGAGTGTCATATTACCTGGAGCTGGAGTTGTGACCTTTCCTTGTTGGTGCTGGGAACCAAACAAGTTTATTGAATGAGCAGCAAGTGCTCTTACTGATAAGCTAGCTCTAACACCCATTCTTAAAATCTTAATTCTAATGATTTGAAAAATGGTCTCAATTGCTCTTAAATTACAAAATATTTTTCAGACACTGTCAGGTCTTTACATAATGTCTGGAACTGTGAGGTCAAATATGCATATACTAAGGAAAGTTAGTTGTTCACAAAAATATTCATATCTATATTAATCATGTACTAATTTTCACCTTTTAGAAGATGTAGGCTTAGATCATAACACATATTAATGCGGTGAACAAAACATCAGCCTCCAACATTGAAAAGATGTTTACCATGTTAATTCCTGTTCCAACAGATTTCTCACAGCCTGCAAGGCAGGCTGACATGTATGCTATGCCATTGTCTCCACACACTGGATCCCATGTGTTGGTTAAACAGTTACACCTCATGTTGCAGTTAGCAAGAATCTTATTCTCCACATATAATGGCTGCTGAATTCTGAAATGATTTAAGATAATGTTACTGAGAGTGAAGAACCACGAAGATATTTATTTTCTCCTCTTCATCTCAGCCTGTGTGTGTGCAAACAGAAAATGAAACAGGTTGAATCAGTAAATATTCAAAACATGTTCTCAATAATACCAAAGTAGAATTATACATTTTACTCCATCTCCAGTCATGATGACTTCACACTGGGTTTTAGTGACAGGATTTAAATTCAGCCTCAAGAATCCCATATTACTCTCTTTCAAACCCATTATAAAATTTGGCACATGTGTTTTCTATTGTAGAAAAGCATGTCTGATTTCTCAAACCACTGTTTTGGGGAGGTTACAGAAGCATCGATTTTATAAATGGAAATTGCTGATTTTGCTCAAGCTAGTCCCTTTTTATTTTTTTCCATTGTGAAAATCAATAACAGATTAGACTCCTCAGTTTTATCTCTAATAGTACAGCATTTTCTTACGTGGTAAATAATCAATGTTTATTTTTAAAGTAATTAAAAAAACAGCCATGTAGATGATTTGTGTGCCAATGTCATGGTCCAGAGATTACAAATTGATATTTGGGTGTTTTCTGTTTTTGTTCTGGAGAAGGAGATGAATTGTATTTATTTTCCCTCACCCCATTTCTTTCTCCTCCCTTCCTGACTCTCTCCTCCTCTCTTCATTGGGTTCGTGTGTATGTTTGTGTGTGTGTGTGCATGTATGTAAGCACATGTACAACAGCATGCATGTGAAAAGCAGAAGATAAACTTCCACCTTGTCAGATAAAGAGTCCCCTGTTGTTCATAGATGCATATGCCAAACTAATAGGCCTATGGACTTTCAGGTTTTCCTGACCATGCCTCTCAGCTTCCAGTAGGAATGCTGGGATTAAAGATACTATGTCAAGCTGTACACGCATTCTGAGTATCTGAACTCAGGTCCTTCTACCTGTTTGGTAAATGCTTACCAATGAGTTGTCTCCCCAGAACCTTGAAAGGAATCATCATGTATATGATTCATTTCATTTTAACAGATTGGATGATTATATAACTCTGCCCTAAACTAAGCTTTAGAATTCCTATGCTAATACAGAATATGACCAGATAATCCTGGTCAAGACAACCCTGCCTCCCCCAAGCCTGACATATTGTCTGCAAGGTCCTTGGCCCAGGAAGAGTATCTGCTCCTGCACTAAGGCTATTCACACAGAGGGGTGAGTGTCTGCCGGCCAGGCAGGCCAGAAGGTCCCTGAAGGGTGTGCGGGTACCTTCAGCTTGTGCTGCAGGGTCTCCTGTGTTCTCCTCAACCCTTCCCTACCCTCACATTTGCCCTTTTGTCTGCATTGTCTTTGGACTACCAGGAGACCCTGTGTCTGTGCTGAGGAGTTCCATCCAGACAGGAACAGTTCCTGCTCCTGCACTGAGGAGATCTACCCAGAGAGTCAGTCACAGCAAAGACTGGACCAACACACTGTGACTCTCCTGTCTCCATTTGAGGAAAGAGATGGGCAGGCACCAATGCAAGAATTCCTCCAACAACTTGAAAAGCAACATGACATCACCAGAATCCAGGGATCATGAAACAAGAAAAATTGAACACCATACTGTAGAAGAAATCGACTTGAAATGGAACATTATGAAAATAATAGAGAAACTTAAACAGGAGGTATAAAACTGCCATTAAGAAATGGAGATGATAAACAAAAAGGTAGAGGAAATGAATGAATCTCTCAAAGATTTCCCAGAAAAAGCAATCAAAAAGGTAAGGGAAACAGTTCAAGACTTGAGAAATGAAATGAAGGTAATGAAGAAAACACAAACCGAGGGAAAGCTGGGTGTGGAAAATCTGGGTAAATGAACAGGAACTACAGAGACAAGTATTACCAACAGAATACAAGAGATAGAAGAAAGAATCTCAGACAATGACAATACTATAGAGGAAATAAACTCACTGATTAAAGAATAAAACAAATCCAATGAATTCTTAAACACAAAACATCCAGGAAATCTGGGACACAGTGAAAAGACCAAACCTAAGAATAATAGGGGTAGAATAATGAGAAGAATTACAGCTCAAAGGCACAGAAAATATATTCAAAAAATTATAGAAAAAAAACTTTCCCAACCTAAAAAAGGATATTCCTATAAAGGTACAAGAAGCTTATAGAACACCAAATAGCTGGATAAAAAAAAGCATCCCCTCACCATATAATAATCAAAACACAAAACATGCAGGATAAGGAACAAATATTAAGAGCTGCAAAGGAAAAAGTCAAGTAACATATAAAGGGAAACCTATCAGAATTATACCTGACTTCTCATTGGAAACCATGAAAGCTAGAAAGTCTCAGATAGATGTGCTGCAGACACTAAGAGACCATGGATGCAAGTCCAGACTACTATACCCTGCAGAGCTTACATTCACCATCAATGGAGAAAACAAGATGTTCCAGGACACAAAGAGATTTAAACAATACATTGCCACAAACCCAGCCTTACAGAAAATACTAGAAGTAAAATCACAAACCAAGGAAGCCAACAACTACCGTAATAACACAAGCATCTGGCAACCTCCACCAGCACAACTCAAAGAAGGGAAACATACAAACTCTACCACCAGAAAAAATAACCAGAGTTAACAACCACTGGTCATTAATATCACTTAATATCAATGGATTCAATTCACCTATAAAAAAACACAGGTTAAGAGAATGGATATGAAATCAGGATCCAAAATTCTGCTGTTTACAAGAAACACACTTCAAACTCAAAGACAGACATCTACTCAGAGTAAAGGGTTGGGAAAAAGTTTTCCAATCAAATGGTCCAAAGAAACAAGTGGGTGTGGCTGTACTCATACCTAACAATATTTTTTTATTTTTATTTATTTATTTTTTCCCATTAACAGCTTTAATTGGGTGTGGGGCAATAGAACTATTCTTAGCACAATTATGGGTGTGGGGTTCCCTGCAGACTCCCCAGGGTGATGGGTCCTGTAATGATTTTTAGGGGGAAACGGCTCCCAACAGATCCCCCTTTCTCTTATATAAAGGCAGGTAGTTATTACGTGGAGAGCACCAGTCAGAGTCAACCATGGTGTCAGATCTAAAGGAGAAGGGACTGAGATAAGGAGAGACCCTCCTCTCAAGTTGTGAAGCAATTTATCTCTCCTGGGAACAGAGGGGTGCCTGATGATTCTTAGGTCAAGTGGGGACCAGGCCTTTTTACTTTCCCCCTTACCCGTCCTAGGGTTCCCAGGGCCCTGTCTTAGGTAGGGGGATTATCCTGCCATAAGTTGCCCGTCCTTGGAGCTCCTCAAATAAAAGGCATCTAGCAGGATTAAAGTAAACAGATCACAGGGCACCCTGTCTTAGGCCATGTGGAGAGCGCCCTCACACCTGTACCTTGCCATGTTGAGCCGGTTTCTACAACCTCTGTATGGTGTGCTATTCAGGCGAGGATCCACACTAACTCCCGTCATTGGGCCCCTGCATCTATCATTAATGAAAAGACAGTAAGGAGATCCTCAAACAAAAGATATAATGATATAATTTTGGCACCAATAACTCCATCTCCAGACAAGAAGAAAGGGCTTTTTCCCAACCCAGTATTCACCTTTTAGTCTGGCCTATGGTATGTCCTCCTTCCTAAGTGCCTACTCCACATAAAGTTACGTGTGCTGCCTGCCAAAAATTAGGGCAGTGTAAAAGGGATCAAAATCTAAAATTTTTAACATATGCATTAAACACAAACACTTTACAGCATGTGTCAAACTTTTCCCAACATCTATAAGCAGTTACAAATATCATTAGATCAATTTCAGTAGGAGTACAATGACATACATTGTTGTTATCAAATACCACCAGTTCCAGTCTCTGAGCAACAGTGACAGGAACCCTCAATTTTCCCCCTTCTTAAGTGAAGAGAGGTTAATATTTTAATTAAAATGAGTTTTGTGTCCCAAAATTTAAAGCAGTCTGATGTTTAGTCTGCATCTCAGCTCCAAAGCAGACCAGAGTTCAAGCTGCAGAAGCAGTTTAGCATTTGTGCTCCAGGACAGGTGGGGGAACCTGGGAGAGGCAAGCTGGATTCAGCTACATGAAGCACATCCTGGCACTTATGTGAGCCCAACAATGCCGACAATAACTCAAACATCCAGAGTCCCTTCACCAGTGCAACTCGAAGAAGGCAAAAAAACTCTATGACTAAAAAAAGTGACCAGAGTTAACAACCACTGGTCATTAATATCCCTTAATGTCAATGGACTCAACTCACCTATAAAAAGGCACAGGCTAAGAGATTGGATACACAAACAGGATCCAACATTCTGCTGTTTACAAAAAACACACCTCAACCACAAAGACAGGCACCTACTTAGAGTAAAGGGATGGGAAAATGTTTATCAAGCAAATGGTCCTAAGAAACAAGCAGGTGTGGCCATACTAATTTCTAACAAAGTTGACTTCAAATTTAAATCAATCAGAAGAGATGGAGAGGGACATTTTATACTCATAACAGGAACAATTCATCAGGATGAAGTCTCAATCCCGAATATCTATGTCCCTAATATAAAAGCACCCACGTACGTAAAAGAAACATTACTAAAACTCAAGGCTGCCATCAAACTGCACACACTAATAGTAGGAGATTTCAACACTCCTCTTTCACCAATGGACAGGTCAATCAGACAGAAACCTAACAGAGAAATAAGAGAATTAATGGAGGTAATGAATCAAATGGACTTAACAGACATCTATAAATCATTCCACCCAAATAGGAAAGAATATACCTTCTTCTCTGCAGCTCATGGAACCTTCTCGAAAATTGACCACATCCTCTGTAACAAAGCAAACTTACACAGTTACAAACAAATATTCGTAACCTCCTGTGTCTTATCAGATCACCATGGACTAAAGTTAGAATTCAACAACAATGCTACCCCCAGAAAGCCTACAAACTCATGGAAACTGAACAGTCAACTATTGACCCACACCTGGATCAAAGAAGAAATAAAGAAAGAAATTAAAGTCTTCCTTGAATTCAATGAAAATAAAGAAACAACCTACTCAAACTTATGGGACACTATGAAAGCAGTCCTAAGGGGAAAGTTCATAGCCCTAAGTGCCCACTTAAAGAAAACAGAAAAAGCACACATTGGAGACTTAACAACCCACCTGAAAACTCTAGAAAAAAAAGAAGCAGACTCACCTAGGAGGAGAAAAAGACTGGAAATAGTCCAAATGAGGGTGGAAATCAACAAAATAGAAACACAGAAAGCAATCCAAAGAATCAATGAAACTAAAAGCTGGTTCCTGGAGAAGATAAATAAGATTGAAAAACCCTTATCCAAACTAATCAAATGGCAGAGAGAATATGCAAATTAATAAGATCAGAAATGAAAAGGGGGACATAACCACAGACATAGAGGAAATTCAGAGAATCATTAGATCTTATTACAAAAGCCTGTATGCCACAAAACTGGAAAATGTAAAAGAAATGGACACTTTTTTAGATAAATACCATATACCAAAGCTAAATCAGGACCAGGTGAACAATCTAAATAGACCTGTGAGTCGCGAAGAATTAGAAGCTGTTATCAAAAACCTCCCTACCAAAAAAAGTCCAGGACCAGATGGTTTCAATGCAGAATTCTACCAGAACTTCCAAGAAGACCTAATACCTATACTCCTTAATGTATTTCACAATATAGAAACAGAAGAGTCATTGCTAAATTCCTTTTATGAAGCTACAGTCACTCTGATACCAAAACCACACAAAGACTCAAACAAGAAAGAGAATTACAGGCCAATCTCACTCATGAACATCAACGCAAAAATCCTCAACAAAATACTGGCAAACCATATCCAAGAACACATTAGAAAAATTATCCATTATGATTAAGTAGGCTTCATCCCAAAGATGCAAGGCTGGTTCAACATACGAAAATCTATCAATGTAATCCACCATATAAATAAACTGAAAGAAAAAACAATATGATCATTTCATTAGATGCTGAAAAAGCTTTTGACAAAATTCAACATCCCTTTATGATAAAAGTCTTGGAGAGATTAGGGTTACAAGGGTCATACCTAAATATAATAAAAGCTATTTACAGCAAACCGACAGCTAACATCAAACTAAATGGAGAGAAACTCATACCTAACAATATTGATTTCAAACTAAAATCAATCAGAAGAGATGGACACTTTATATTCATAACAGGAACAATTCATCAGGAGGAAGCCTCAATACTAAATAAATATCTATGCCTTTAATATAAAAGCACCTACATATCTAAAAGAAACTTACCTAAAACTGAAAGCATACATCAAACCCCAAACTCTGATAATAGGAGATTTCAGTACTCCACTCTCACCAATGGACAGATCAACTAGACAGAAACTTAACAGAGAAATAAGAGAACTATTAGATGTAATGAACCAAATGGAGTTAACAAATATATACAGGCCGGGCGGTGGTGGCGCACGCCTTTAATCCCAGCACTAGTGAGGCAGAGCCAGGAGGATCTCTGTGAGTTTGAGGCCAGCTTGGTCTATAAGAGCTAAGTTCTGGGACAGGCACCAAAGCTACAGAGAAAACCTGTCTCGAAAAAAACAAACAAACAAATATATATTGAACATTCCACCAAAACAGAAAAGAATATACCTTCTTCTCAGCATCTCATGGAACTTTCTCAAAAATTGATCACATAATTGGCAACAAAGCAAGCATTCATATATACAAAAAATTGTAGTAACCACCTATGTACTATCGGATCACCATGGACTAAAGATAGAAGTCAACAACAATTCTAACCCCAGAAAGCCAACAAACTCATGGAAACTGATCAGTCAACTACTGAACCACCCCCGGGGCCAAGGAAGAAATAAAAAAAAGAAATTAAAGTCTTCCTTGAATTCAATGAAAATAAAGACACAACATTCCCAAATCTACGGGACACTATGAAAGCAGTGCTAAGAGGAAAGTTCATAGGACTAAGTGCCCGCATGCAGAAAACAGAGAAAGCACACATTAGAGACTTAACAGCACATCTGAAAGCTCTAGAGAAAAAGCAGATTTACCCAGGAGGAAAGGAAGACTGGAAATAATCAAACTGAGGGCTGAAATCAACAAAATAGAAACACAGAAAATAATCCAGCAGATTTACCTAGGAGGAGTAGAAGACTGGAAATAATCAGAGGGCTGAAATCAACAAAATAGAAACACAGAAAACTTTTTCAAAAAAAAAAATCCAAAGAATCAATGAAACAAAAAGCTGGTTCCTGGAGAAAATCAACAAGATTTACAAATCCCTATCCAACTAATCAAACAGCAAAGAGAGAATATGCAAATTAACAAGATCCAAAATGAAAAGGGGGACATAACCACAGACACAGAGGAAATTCAGAGAATCATTAGATCTTACTACAAAAGCCTATATGCCAGAAAATTGGAAAATTTGAAAGAAATGAACACTTTCTTAGACAAGTACCATATACCAAAATTAAATCAAGACCAGGTGAACAGTTTAAATAGACCTGTAAGTCATGAGGAATAAGAAGCTGTCATAGGAAACCTCCCTACCAAAAAAGCCATGGACCAGATGGTTTCAATGCAGAATTCTACCAGAACTTCCAAGAGGAGCTAATACCTATACTCCTTAATGTGTTTCACATAATAGAAACAGAAGAGTCATTGCCAAACTCCTTTTATTAAGCCACAGTCACACTGATTCCAAAACCACACAAAGATTTAACCAAGAAAGAGAATTACAGACCAATCTCATTCATGAATATCTATTCAAAAATTCTCAATAAAATGTTGGCAAAGCAAATCCAAGAACACATCCAAAAATTATATATTATGATCAAGTAGGCTTCATCACAGAGAGGCAAGGCTGGTTCAACATATGAAAATATATCAATGTAAACCATCATGTAAATAAACTGAAGGAAAAAAATATGATCATTTCATTAGATGCTGAAAAAGCATTTGACAAAATTCAACATCCTTTTATAATAAAGGTCTTGGAGAGATTAGGGATACAAGGTTCATTCCTAAATATAATAAAAACAATATACAGCAAGCCAACAGCTAACATTAAATTAAATGGAGAGAAACTCAAATCCATTCCACTAAAATCAGGAATAAGACAAGGCTGTCCACTTTCTCCACACCTCTTCAATATAGTGCTTGAAGTTTTAGCAATAGCAATAAGACAACATAAGGAGGTCAACGGGATTCTAATTGGAAAGGAAGAAGTCAAACTTTTGTTATTTGTAGATGGTATGATAGTGTACATAAGCAAGCCCAAAAACTACACCAAAGAACTTCTAAAGCTGATAAACACCTTTAGTAACGTGGCAGGATACAAGATCAACTACAAAAAAATCAGTTGCCCTCCTATACACAAAGGATAAAGAAGCAGAGAGGGAAATCAGAGAAGCATTACCTTTCATGATAGCCACAAATAGCATAAAATATCTTGTGGTAACTCTAACCAAGGAAGTGAAAGATCTATTTGATAAGAAGATTAAGACTTTGAAGAAAGAAATTGAAGAGGATATCAGAAAATGGAAGGATCTCCCTTGCTCTTGGATTGGCTCAAGGCCAGTTGGACTGGATCTGATGGAGCATGTGATAAACCCGGACTATCTGAATGTATGTGATGGTGGAGGCTGACTGAGAAGCCAAGGACAATGTCGCTGGGTCTTGATTCTACTGCATGAATGGGCTTTGGGGGAGCCTAGTCTGTTTGGATGCTCACCTTCCTGGACATGGGAGGAGCGCGTAGGACCCTGAACTTCCCAAAGTATAGGGAACCCTGACTGCTCCTTGGACTGGAGAGGGAGGAGGAGGGGGATTGGGGAGAGGTGAGGGATGTGGGAGGAGGAGAGTGGGTGGAAATTTTTAATAAAAAATAAAGTAATAAAAAATACAAAGTCAAAGACTACAAAGTATATGAGATGTAATTATACTAGTGTCATAAATAAACATATACATGTATTGACTTACCATGTATTAGACTCAATACATTAGACTGAATTTATGCCCATTTTAGATATCTATGAAGGTTTCTTGGCTTGTATAGTTGAGTTTTAAAGCTATCTGTTGTTATATAGTCAACTTTTAAAACAATCTGGAGCATAAAATACATGGATAATTTAGGTTACAAAGATCTAGGTTATTTTCTTCATTATACTTTAAAGCAGACTAAGATATCATTATGGCAACCACTCATATGTACACAAAATTATAAATATACTAATTGGAACTCTCTAGGCCTCTTTAATAGGCTCACAGTTGTGTATGATTGAAGAATGGAAGAAAATTAGAGGATAACTATGGATGATTGTCTTTATGTTGTAATAAAATGTCCTGGTCATATACAGTGCTTGAAGAAAAATGGATTAACATTAGTGAGAATATTATAATCTTACTTAGGAAATAACATACCGTTCATGCTCATAAGATGTAGTTAAACCAGCAACTGGGAAATTATCACAGGTCCACTTAAAGTTTAAGAAAAATAAAAGCCACTCAGTCAGGGATAAGCTGAAAGCTACATATGCAGCTTTCTTGACAGTAAACTTGAACTTTTTCATAACAAAACCGCCAATTAAATATCCAAAAACTATTGAAGGTAAGTTATAAATTCCTATAAATGAAAATAGGATAGTATTTATAAAACACAGCAGAAAAATAAATGGTATCAATTTTTAAAAATATCTTACTTAGGAAATTACTTAACTCTAATATGAAGTCATCCTAACTCCTACTCATTCACATATTTCAAATGTCCCATAATGTCACTTTAAAAAACAATTGGCATTTCCCTAATATTTAAAACAAGTTATAAACACATTGTAACCCTCTCACACAGAGACACATACACACGTTTATGTGTTTTAGGTACTTCTTTCAACTCTGTAATTTTGAAGGTCACCACTGAACCCATGATTATCACATATAGAACATTCTGTGTACTACTTATGTTGCCCAGAAATCTTTCTTCCTGACTCTAATTGCACTGCTAAAAAAAAAAATATAAGAAAAGGACAATAAACTCCTGTCTAGGTTGCATTCATGTAACATCAGCTCTTATCTCAGAAAATTTATGTTTCCTTTTCAACTCCATACCATTACATTTAATTTTATTCATCTGAGAGTAGGCATTGGGATTTGGACTTTTAGAGATTTCTATATAATGTAGATCCTGACAGCTTATGATTGAAAATTTTAAAGACTAAACGTAATTTGAATAATGCACAGTGAATATGTATCACTCTCATTGGTCTAATAAAAACACCGATTGGCCAGTAGCTGAACAGTATAGAAATAGACAGGAAAGCCAAACTCAGGATCAAGGGAAGAAGAAGGGTGGAGTGAGAAGAATGGCCTGCATATTCTGAGGGAGCAAGAGATGAATGTGCCATGCTAATAAAGGTACCCTCCTTTGTCAAAACATAAATAAAGAATATGGGTTAATTTATAAGGCAATAAAAAACCTGAGCTATTGACTGAGCATTAACATTTAATATTAGTTTCACTGAGTTTATTTAAGACCAGAAAAATGTAGTCAGGAACAACTTATTGATAATTACCTTTTCTCTGGTATGTTCTGCTTGCTAGCAGTAAGCAGAGGTACAACTACTTTAGGAGAAATCTTCCTGGAGTGGCAAAAAATGGCCATGTCTCTTGAGAGGTGCTGCTACTAAACACTTAAGTGTTGTATATGAATGGTGGATGAGAGTTACTTGGTGGCTAAGTAAACCGAGAAACTTCCCATAGTTATGGTGTGAGCATAGCTTCCAGAGCTGGTGATAAACAGACCTCAGCCAGGAGACAAGGGTCTCAGGGAACCAAGCAGTTATATTCAGCCATGAGTCCTGCCAGTAAAAAGCCACTTAGCAGTTTAAAGTTTGACTTGTGTGGTCAGAAAAGGATAGAGATACACAATAAAAAGAGAACCAGATTGAAAATATTGTCTAAATGTGCTATGGTGTTTATATATATATAAACTTAAGAAAAAATAAACTGAGAAAGAATAGTTTAAAATAATAAAGTCTTTAAAGAGAGAAGTACAATAATAAAAAATAAATCCTGCTGATATGGGGAATACATAAGGAGTCTAAATAAGGAATGTTATTTTATTGATTTTGAAAATTTTGAATTTCAATGAGCAAAAGACAGTTGCTAGGGGACATGGAATTGTTAACAGGTCTGCAAATTTTAACTTTAGGGTCATCTTAAATTTAAGAATGAAATAAAAATGTACATGTCAAATAAAAATCAAAAATATTTTGGAGAAGAGTATTTGCTTTTGTTCCCACAGAAAACAAGAATCTGTGCATTCTTTCAGGAATAATATTTATCATGTTTGATCATGAAAGACCTCATGAATCTTGCAGATAATATCTATAAGTTTATTGCTTATCTTCCTAACACTTGGTCATTATCTCAAATTTTCTCAGGCACCCTAAAGATGCCTTCTCCAACAGACATCAAAAAGCAGTTTGGGGAACATATTGCCTATATTCCCAAGAGATGTGGGGGAGGCTTTTAGTTATTTGTTGGCCTATGGATGTTTGCAATGAATTAGGGGAATATTGTATATTGATGTAAATTTAAAGTTAATTTTGTGTCATTGAATATATGTTTCTACTGTTGTAAAGTTGTTATACCTTTGCAATTCATTAAAAAATAAAAGCTAAACTTCTTGTTTTTGAAAGTTATTATAAAATATTTAGGGTAATCAACAAATACAAGTTACTCGTTAGTCACAACAATCATACTTGTAGATATATTAGGTATGTTTTCAAGATCATGTAGAAATATATTTTAGATAGTTAAATGATTTTCAAGCGATCAAAGATCTATAGAATATGACATATGAAATGTTTTCTTAACATAAGGTTTTTCATGACAATGAGACACATCTTCTCCCAATAGCACCAATTTACTTCAGAGAAGATAATAGGCATCAATTCAACTCTGTAGGCATTTGCTTTCTTTGTGGCAAGATTAGTCATTTTGGCAAGAAACTACTTTTGTCTTGAGCCTTGACTGCATGCTCTATATACTGGACATGCCAGACACATAGGAAATGATTGCTGAACTTGGACAAAACAAGGAAGGACAGACTTTCAAGATTCCTGCTACATAGAAATGTCTGCCAGACATTCTGCAGAACAGATAGGAAAATGATTGTTGAACTTTTCCAATACAAAGCATGATAGTCCTTTGAGATTCCTCCTTCATGAAAGAATCTGTCAGACATTCTGCAGGAGACACACACACACCAAAAAAAAAAAAAAACAATTGATGAACTTTGTTAATACAAGACTGAGTGTCCAGACAGCAAGATGTCCTATCATTAGTAATATTTCATCCTTCTTAGGTCTTTGATGGAGTTGTAGATTAGATAGTCATAATTATAACTTTCCTCAGTTACAATGAATAAATTAAGGATAAAATTTTAGAATTGCCAAGATAAGATAGACGATAGAATATTTTATCTATCAAATTGACAAGATATTGTACCAGTAATTCTTAATAACTGTTTTTGTTGTTTATAATCTTAATATGTTAAAGGTAAAACCTTCCATTTTAATTAGACAAAATTGGGAAATGCTGTGGAATAATCCTTTTGTACACTGTAAACATGTATTACTCTCATTGATTTAATAAAGAAGTTGATTGAATAATAGCTTAACAATACAGAGATAAGTGGAAAAGTGAAACTATGAATGAGGAAAAGAAGAAGAGCGGGGTCAGAGGAATCACCAGCAGAAGCTGAGGGAGCAGGAGACTAATGTGCCATGCTAATAAAGATGCCACTATCTGGCAGAATGTAATAAGGATTATGTGTTAATTTAAAATGTTTGAGCTGGTTAGCAATAAACCTGAGCTATTGACTGAGGATTTGTAATTAATATAAGCCTTGTTGTGTTTACTTGGGAGTTTCTGGAAGGACTGAAACTTCCATCTATATATTAGAACTCAGGAAAAATTCAAAGTGAGATATGATACCTAGGTTTAGTTTACTAACATGAAAAGCAGATGTGACTACACAGACTCCACAAAAAAAAAAGAGAACAAAGCAACTGAATTAGGAGTAATGCGAAAGGCAAATCTTGAAGCTCAGAAGTAAACTCAAGGGAATAAAATATAGAATCCCATCTTTATTAGCATGGCACATTAGTCTCCTGCTCCCTCAGATTCTACTGGCAATTATTCTGACTCCACTCTTCTTCTTTTCCTCATTCTTAGTTTCACTTTCCCACCTACCTATTTATTTTCCTGGAGACTAGAAAGAAGAAATTTACAAAATTGTGAACAGACATCAATTTCCTTGTTTCTGAGTCATGTTGTTTGGCATGTCTTTGGCGACACTTTTTATCATGTCCATGAGGAAACGGAGAGTTCTAATAAAGAAATAATAAAATTACATACCCATGAGAAATACTATCTCTGAAGTTGATTTTCCAAATTGTTGTTCCAGGTATTTAGGCATGAAGACAAATGTTATGGCATATGAACTGATCTGAAGCACACTTACAAGGACAAAAAGCACATAAATCGGGTTGCAGAAGAGGCTCTTCATGAATGGCAAAAAATCTGAAACAAGAGTGTATCAATATCATCAAGATAACCCAGTCTTGCATTTTGAGTCTGGTAAACTGAAATCTTCTAACAGATTTTGTAGTGTTACAGAAATGTATTTGATAAATTTTGACCCCTCTGGGCTAATGTTCTATATCATTATTTTAGGAACTGGCTTTATAAGAATCAGAACCCTATTGTGTCATAAAGCCAAACAACAAGGAGATGAAATCCTTTCATTTCTTCTCCTCTTTTCCTTCTATTAATATCCTGAATTCACTACACAGTGACTAGTCTGTTCTCTGGAGTCTTCAAGGGACGCTCTAGATGAAGTTTGAGCTTGGATACTGATGTAAATACACCATTGTGGAAGAACAGAGAAGCAAAAAACTTAGGAAAACCCCAGACATCTTGCTGTGGCTCAGCCAACCACAGCATTTTTACAGCACTTTTAAACATAACATTTGAGAAGAATTAGTGATATTTTTAAATTTCTCAACATAAGGGTGACTCCCGGAGACACAGACATGGACTGCACAAAGCAGATCATGACCAGCTTCTTGACACAGAAAACAATTGCAACAACCAGTCCAAGACAGGACCCCAGAGACACAGATACCACCTACAAGGATTGGATAAAGTTACAAAGATACTGCCTTAATCAATTCCAGGAAGACTTGGATAGGCACCAATGAAAGAATACATTCAAAAACCTAAAGAGCAATATGGCAAAAACAAAACTTAGCATCCTAACACAGAAAAATATAACTTATGAAGATGATAGAGACTCTTAAAGAGGAAATGAAAAAATCCCTTAAATATATTGATTTCGTCCAACAAAATTTGGAAAAAAAATCAATAAATCTCATAAAGTAAATCAAGAAAAAAACAGTTAAACATGTATAGTGAACAGTTCAAGACTCGAATAATGAAATTGAAGCAATAAGGAAAACAGAAAAAGAAAGAATATTAAGAGCTGCAAGGGAAAAGGCCAAGTAACATATAAAAGCAGACCTATCAAAATTAAACCCATTTCTTAATGGAAACTATGAAAGCCAGTATAACCTGGACAGATATGCTGAAGATGCTATGAAACCATGTATTCAAGCCCAGGCTCTCATTCTTGGCAAAGATTTCAATCACCATTGATGGACGAAAAAAGATATTCTATGACAAAACCAGATTTAAACAACACCAATCCACAAATCCAGGCTTACGGAAAATACTATAAGAAAAACTTCAACAAAAGGAAATTATCTTTACCCACAAAACACAGGCAACAAATGACCTCCTCACACCAGAAAATCCCTAAGAAGGGAACCACACAAATACTACCACTGAAAAGTAACAAAAATTAACAATCACTGTTCATTAATATCTCTTAATATCATTGGACTCTATTTACAAATAAAAAGACATAGGCTAACAGAATGAATAGAAAACAGGACCCATCTTGCTTCTGCATACAAGAAATACACCTCAACTTCAAAAACAGATATTACCTTAGAGTAAGGGTTGGGAAAGAAATTCTAATGAAATGGACCTAAGAAACAAGCTGGTGTAGCTATCCTAATATCTAAAAAATAGACTTGTAACTAAAAGCAATCAAAAGAGATGCCAAAAGATACTTGATATTCATCACAGGAAATCAATCAAGATGAAATCTCAACTATACACCAATTACAACAGCACCCACATATGTAAAAAAAGTTACTAAAGCTTAAATTCCACATCAAACCCCACACACTAATAGTAGAGGACTTCACCACTCCACTCTCACCAATGGACTTGTCTGCCAGATGGAAACTTAACGGATCATAAGAGAACTAATAGATGGCATTATTCAAATGGATCTAACAGACATCTACAGAACATTTAACCCAAACACAAAAGAATATACTTTTTTTCAATACCTTATGGAGCCTTCGCTAAATTGACCACATGGGCAATAACAAAGAAAACCTCAACAGATATAAAATAATTGGAATAACCTCCTATATCTTATCAGATCACTATGGCATAAAGTCAGAATTAAAAACAACACTAATTGCAGAAACCCTACAGATTCAATGAAATTGAACAATGATCAACTAAATCAACCCTAGGTAACAAAGAAAGAAAGAAAGAAAGAAAGAAAGAAAGAATTCTTAGAAAATAAAGACTTCATGGAATTCAACAAAAATGAATGCACAACATACCCAAACCCATAGGACACTATGAAAGCAGTGCTAAGTGGAAAGTTCATCGCACTAAGTGCCTATATAAAAAAAGAGAAGCAATCTCATACTAGTGACTTAACACCACACCATATTGCTATGTAAAAAAAAAAAGAATCAGTCTCATCCAGGAGAAATAGATGACAACAAATAATAAAATTGAGAACTGAACCTGAGCGGTGGTGGCACAAGCCTTTAATCCCAGCACTCGGGAGGCAGAGGCAGGCAGATCTTTGTGAATTTGAGGCCAGCCTGGTCTACAAGAGCTAGTTCCAGGACAGGAACCAAAAAGCTAAGGAGAAACCCTGTCTTGAAAAATCAAAAAAAAAAATGAGAGCTGAAATCAATAAAATAGAAACAAATGAAACAATACAAAAAAATCAATGAAACAAAGAACTGGTTCAAAAAAATCAACAAAATAGACAAACCTTTATCTAAATGAAACAAAGGCAGAGAAAGAATATTAAAATTTAAAAATCAGAAATAAAAGGGTGATATAACAACAGACACTGAGGAAATCCAGAAAACCATGTAACCTAACACATAAATAAATTGAAAAAAAAGAATATGAACATCTCATTAGATACTGAAAAATCATTTGACAAAATACAACACCCCTTCATGATAAAGGCCTTGGAGAAATTAGGGATACAAGAAACTTACCCCACATAATAAAAGCAATATACAGCAAGTCAACAGCCAACATAAAATCAAATGGAAAGAAACTCAAAGTAATTACACTAAAATGAGGAACATGACAAGGCAATCCATTCCCTCCATAACTATTCAATATACTACTAGAAGGCCTAGCTAGAGCAATTAGACAACAAAAAGAGATCAAGGAAATACAAATTAGAAAGGAAAAGGTCAAACTTTCATTATATGCAGATGATAGGATAGTAAACATAAATCATCCCAAAAATTCAACCTATACCTCCTACAACTGATAAATTCCATCAGTAATGTGGCAGAATACAGGTAAACTTGAAATAATCAGTATTGCTCCAATATACAAATGACAAATTAAATGAACTGAGAAAGAAACCAGAGAAACAACATCCTTTACAATAGCCACAAGTAACCAAAAATATCTTGGGGTAATGCTAACAAAGAACAGAAAGATCTGTATGAAAAGAACTTTAAATATCTAAAGAAAGAAGCTGAAAAAGATATCAGAAAATGGAAAGATCTCCTATGCTACTGGATAGGTAGGATCAACCTAATAAAAATGACGATCTTAATAAAATAAATCTACAGATTAATTGCAAACACCATCAAAATCCATGTAATTAGCTTGATGACTACCTTAATTGTCATCATAGAACCCTCATCCATCAACTGATGGAAGCAGATGCAATGATCACAGTGAAGTACTGGGCTGAGCTCTGAGAGTCCAGTGGAATAGAGGAATGAGCTATAACATGAGCAAAGAGATCAGGACCCGAAACAGCTCAGTTGAGCTAGTGGAAACTCATTGACTCTGGACTGGCAGTGGAGGAACCTGTATAGCAACAAAATAAGCCCTCTGAATGTGGGTAACAATTGTGTGGCTTGGGCAGTCTGTGAGGCCACTGGTAGTGGGACCAGGATTTATTCCTAGTGCTTGCAATGAATTTTTGGAACCTATTCTTTATGGAGGGATACTATGGGTGGCCTAGATGTAGGATAAAGGGCCTTTTCCTGCCTCAAAGTGATCACCTTTGTTGATTCTGCATAGGGAGCCTCACCCTCTCTGAGGTGTGAATGGGGGTAGAGTAGAAAGGAGGTCAGGGGTGGAGGAGGAGAGGAGGCATTGGGAACTGGGATTGGTATACAAATCAAAAAAAGATTGATTCATACATACAAACAAACATACATAAAGGGATGGGCAGTCTTGACCACTCAGCTTCTCACAGATACACCACTGCTCTGCACCAGAGGTTAATAACATTTCTGCTTGTTTTACAGCAGTCTGCTCCTTAGGGAACAGTTCTCATGTAAAATATCACACACCTTCAAATACAGAAGATTATTACACCTCTCAGTAATTCTTCTCCAACATTAACTTCAAGCATGCTCACAGCTAAACTGTCATTTTTCTTATCAATCTATGCAGTTACCTCAGTACAGGTAATTCTCTCCCATTGTATTTAACTTGAATTTATTGGTAATTTTATTTTAACTTGAAACAATATTTTCTATAAAATAGACTTTTCAAAACAGGTGGGAAAATATATTTGTTCATTGAGTGTACAGATTGATGAATTTTCAATTAAGTCTAATCTAAGATGCACTGTTTTCAAATTATGTGAGTTGTTTCCAAGCAATAACTTGGGAATAAGTTTAACGCATCCAAGTAGGGACCCTTAGTGACAAATCATCTTAACTCAGCACAGCAGACACATGCTCCACTCCCTGCAGACCCATCTAAACCAAATACAGGGGTTAAGGTTTGTCTGTTTGCCTTTAGCGATTCCACGTTTTTCCTTTTTGGCTTTTCCTTGGTGTTTCTCTTCTTTGTTGCTGTTAGTCACATCTGCATTATCCTCTAGTTCTTCCTTTGGGAGAGTGTTGGGAAGAAAGAAAAAGGGGATGCTGATCAGAACATTCACTCCTGCACAGATCAAAAAGCCGAGCCACCAAGCACCGACCCAGCGTGTATCAGTGGGAGTTATGGTCAAGTCATCTGTGGAGAAATACAGATATTTTGTTAGTTTGATTCATTCTTTCCATACAATTTTTTTCCAATACACTTTTCTATAAGTGTAAATTATAGAAAATTGTTAAGGATCATACTCCCATCTAAACACAACATTTGTGTATTGTTCATAAATTAATCACATTTATTCTTATTGGGTTATTTCCTGAGAAACCTGCCTCTTCTCCTAAATGCTATGATTGCAAATATCAGCCCCCCCTTTGGGCAAATTCAGACCTGTAGAAAAACTATCTGAGTTTGATCAATTGGGTGGAGATAAAATTATTTAAGAAAAAAGGGTTCTGAATTTCTATAAAGTGTAGTAGTTAAAACTTTATTTCAAAATGACATAAAATTATTTTAGATATAAAATCAGTTTTAACCAGATGTGTTCATATATCAAAGCAACACATTGTCTGAGAAAGGGGAATAGAGAGACAGTTCAGTGACTAGAAGAGGCCCTGGGTTCTATTCCCAGTACACTCATAGAAACTTGTTATAGTCTGTAACTCTGATTTTACAATGTCTAAAACCCTGTTTCAAACTCAGTAGGCACACATACACATGGTGCACAGATATACACATGTACGAAAATTAAGGTAATAAAACATCATATGATATGCAATTATTTTTGTTTTGTGTATTCATTAAGAAAATTAACCAGATTGATCTAGACATACCTGGTGATATATTGCCAGAGGCCATGTCATAGGAGGAGCAGACAGAAATGAATCTTATGGAATACAGCCCAGAGGATGACAAAGCTACCTGGGTACCTACTGGAGAGGCAGAGCTCCTGGAGTATTGTTTCCTGAATACCACTTATATTACTGCTGCCATATTTCTGCTGTACTTGGCACAGTATAGTTTGTATAAAGAGACTTCACTTGAACTAGTATCCTGTGATTGTTTCTTGAAAAAAACTCCCACTTCTCACTGGTCAATTTATTTGTAGTTAATAATAAAGATAATTTTCCTAAGAGTAGGTGCTTAGTTGAATCAATGATTTGATTGACTTTCTGATTTAACATAAAAGATGCACGTAGTTATGACTATTAGTAAAGATGATTAGGGACATGATTTAAGTTTTTCTGCTCCACTGAGACATAAAAAAAGAGCAAATGTAGTCTAGGAGTTACTTTGTTTTTTGTTAGATAAGAGATTTTCAGAAGACGGAAAATAGGAGCAAGAAATCTTCATGAATTATAGACCCATGAATTGATGGAGGTGGGTCTTCTATCTATCTGTTACTTTCATGGGTTAATAAAGAAACTGCCTTGGCCCTTTGATAGGACAGAAAATTAGGTTGACGGAGTAAACAGAACAGACTTCTGGGAAGAAGGGAATTGAGGCACACTCTATAGCTCTCCTCTCCAAGATGGATGCAGGTTAAAATCCTTCCTCTAAGCCACCACCTCATGGTGCTGCACAGATTATTAGAAATGGTTTAATCAAGACGTGAGAATTAGCCAGTAAGAGGCTAGAACTAATGGGCCAAGCAATGTTTAAAAGAATACAATTTGTGTGTTGTTATTTCAGGGCATAAGCTAGCCAGGCTTGCAGGAGCCGGGCGGGAATGCAGCTCGCCACTCCAATCTCTACAACAAATTCTTCCTGTGTAAAACCAGATGATTAAAGAAAATAATTATGTCCCTGAACCCAAAGTTTGGCCTTGGTTTCTTGGTAATTAAGTTACAGAATTAATCCTAGGCCCCATTGCACCTTGAAAACACAAAGATATGAAAAGAAATAAATAGACCCAACTGTGTAAGGAAAAATAGATGGTTAGCTGATATCTCATTTAAAGTTTCTTCAGAGTATAGTTAAAAATAGAAATTCATTACACTGAAACCACTAATAGGAGCCTGACAGTATAAAAGGAACTAGCTGAAATATGCTTAACTTGATTAAATGTTTGTTATTCCATAATAAAAAATGTCATTGCTTTGGGGTGAAGATGTTCTTTCTGATACGAAAATTAATTCAAAGAAAATTGTTTAGTTGTGGGCTTCTGACGAAAACATGTAACTTGTGATCCTAATGTAATTTATTCTTTTGTAAATATTTTAACTAGTTTTTGAAAAATATGTCGCATGTGGTTAGTGAGGTAATCTTTCCTTGCATGGATATCATTTTTATTATGAGATATAAATGGATAACAAAAACATAAGACATAGGCGAAAGGGATACATAGCAGGAAAAGCATCAGAAAAGAGAACAAAAACATCAGGGAATAAATAAACGTGTAATACAGCCAGAGAAAAACTGAAAGAGTAAGTAAAAAAATATAATAGGGTAAAAGAACTTAACAAACATACAACTGAGTCAGAGCAACCATCAGATAGAAAAACAAAAAACTAAGCTTTGGCCCTCATATAAAGTGCTGTCTGTGTGTATGTCCCATAGTTCACCTCCTCTATAGCTTTCCGGCAGTTTCTCTGAACTTCTGGGGGCTAAGCCCCTTGCAGAAATATATTTGCTAGCAGTTAATGAATCTGCTATGTAAAACCTTTTTAATTAATGCTTATAACATAACAGAAACATATCTTTAATTATCCACAGTGACTGCCTTATTGAGAAAAATCTATGTGAGTAAATCCTCTGATACCAAAGGTGCAGTTGCAATGTGGTGGGAGAATGGTGGATTCTTGATTAGAAGGTGACATTGTATCCTTACCTCTGGTCCTCTTAGGTCTGCAGACTGTAAGCAGTGATAATATGTCTAACTAAGAATCAAAGGAGGCAGCAGTATAACAACCTGGAGCAGTCTCTTACACTCCAGAGACCATACTATATCAATAAAATGTATTTTACCTGTATTCACAGACCCAATGTCTACATAGATGTTTGCACAGAAAGATGCGAACAGAAGTCCAATAAAAGGGCCAACAACGTTTCCTGCTTCTAAAACCCCTGGAAGTAAACAAAAATAGGAAGTTACACAACCACATAAAGATTTTGCTCACATAATAAAAAAAGCCTTGAGAATGAATTATTTTTAACATTAGATTACTTTTCCTTCCTTTGTAGAGCTTGGTATCAAATCTGGAAAAATTGATAAGTGCTGTGGCACAATGGACTTGTACCCTATAAAGATTTGCCAGTTGTATTGCTTAAATAAATCATGGATTGTCCAGTAACTAATCAAGAATTATAGGTGGGGTGACCAGGCATGATATATAGGCAGGTTGACAAAAAAAGGAGAATTATGAGAAGAGGAAAGTTTCAGTTTGCACTCATCACCCAAACAAAGAGGAAGCAAGATGAGAATGACTCACTGATAAAATTTACCAGGCCTCCTAGCTAACACAGACAAGAATCATGGGGTAATTTAGGGTGTATGAGTTAGTTAATGAAAAACCTGAGTTAATAGGCCAACCAGTTTATAATTAAAGTAAGTCTTTGTGTGGCTGCAAAACTAGGCAGGACAGAAGCCTCTGTCAACAAATAAGTGCTCTACAATTGAGTTATACCATACTACTTTAGATATTCTTATATATTAAACATATGAAAAATTAAACTTTGTATGTATATGTACATATGTGAGTGCATGTACATGCACTGGTTTCTGTAATATTAAGGATGGAAGTTCCAATTGTTTCATTATAGAATGTTTCCCAGAAGCTCATGTGTGACAGAGTTGTTTCTCAGGGGGCAACACTGGAGTCTGATGGGACCCTACTGAGGCAGGGAACGGATTTGGGTCTTCAGGTCATCTGGAGTATAACCATCACCTTTTCCTCATTCTACTTTGCTTCCTAATCTCAAGATTAATGGTTTAACTCCACCTGTCCTTCCATCATAATGAACTGCCTCATGACAGGCTTCTAAAACACACGATCCAGCAACATAGACCAAAACTTCCAGAGCTGTGAGACAAAGTAATCCTTTCTAATTATCAATCATTATATCAGGTGTTTATTAAAGTTATAAAAAACAGACTGACACAGATTTTATTACTTAAAGCCACATTCCAATTTCTCTTTTATTCTGAGTTGAGGTCAAAGGCTGCACTATCACACTCAGTCACATCAAAGCCATGGTGTTAGCAAGTGCCTTTTGATGCTTCCATAGCCATGTTTTCAAAGGGAATCTGTGTTGATTATCTTTGATTGTCAACTTGATACAACCTAGAATTCCCAGAAGAAAGTATTAATGAGATACTGTCTATACTGGTTTTTGTGGACATATCCATAGAAGACTGTCTTAATTAAGTTAATTGATGTGAGAAGACCCAGCCCACTGTGTGCACCACCATTCCCTAGGCAGGAAGTCATCAGCTGTGTAAGAGTAGAAAAAGAGCTGAGTACAACCATACAAGCAAGTAAATAAGCATGCATAGATTTACTATCTTTGCTCTTCTGGGTGTGACCAGTGGATTCAAAATCCTGCTACTGTGACTTTTCTGTTGAGATGGAATTATAAGACAAATAAATTATAAGTCCTCTCTCCAAGGTTGTATTTCCTCACAGAAACAGAAATGAAACTACCACCATCTCAAAAACTGTGTGCTGTGATGGATTTCTTGTAAAGTGTCTTCATCACAGGCCTTCACTCGGAACTTCCTTCCAAAGAAAGAATGTGTCCTTATAATGGAACTTCTCTTTGGAGTTTTCCTGATCATCTTTCTTTTCTTATTATTATTTTCATTTTCTTAGTCTATTTCAATCTCACCTGGTTTCTTTGATTCCACTAACAGCATCTTCCAACTTTTCTGAGCCATCCCTACTCACAGAAAAACCAGATATGAACTTCAGCTTCCTTACAGTTCTATACTTTACACTTTGTTTTTCCTCTTTCTCTGTGGTTCTAAGGGTTAGTCCTCCTATGTTTTACTGAGCTCTCAATGCCAAACTCTTCTGCCTTTTATGTTCTGTCAAACACGCCCTGCTACTTGATGCCCTGTAGCTAGTGGTTCCTACAAGATCTCCAACCTCCATTCTTCCTTCCTACCTTTCACCATGCTCCACGACTCCTAAACTCTCATTGTGCTCAGGTGTTTCCTGATTCCAAGGTACTTTCTTGGCACCAGTGACCTCCATCATGGATCACTTTTTCCAGTTTTGATTTTATTCTCATAACTTATTTGACATTGTTGGCCAACTTGTCATCTGTCTGCATCCTCCTAACACCTTCTCCAAACTTTGTTTATTGTTCACTTAACTCCCATGGAGAAACTGTTTGACTTTTCTTCCTCTCACTCTACCCACTAGGGAGAAGAATCTGCCAGTGTGCTGCTAAATGGATTCTCAGTACATACATGCCTTCCTAAGGCAATGCCATTTATTCTTGATTTAACTTATTGTCTATCATAGATAACTCTCAAATTTAACATTTGGCTTCTTTATCTCTTTGCTACAGATTCACAATGCTTCTATATTTATATTTTTTGTTTTATAGATAATTGATTATGCTTAAGCATTCATATATAATATTTATAAACTTAAATAGATATTGATTTATAAAACTAGGCTATGTGTGTTCCAAGATACATGAGTCATGACTCTTAGTCACAACAATATAGTTATTATATGAATATATTATATATATTTATATGTAATTTGTCTCTATAATTTTGAGAAAGAGATCCATATTCTAAAAATTTATTGCACAAAAGTTCCTATATTATTTTCCTTAGATAGCTGTGAGGGTATCTGAAAAAAATAACTAGTTTTACAAGAAATGAGTATTGCCAAATTAATAAGTCTCCAAAGAATAATGTTATTTTTAATTGAATTAATCTTGATTAATTTTAACCCCATTCCTGTCTTTTCTTATGAATTTTTATTTTTGTTCATTTGTAATTTTAAGTAATATGTGTACACTAATTGAATAATATTTTTATATACAAAGTTATAGACTAATAGTCAACTACAGATGGATTGACTTAAGATCATAAGCAAATTATTCCCAATAAAGTAAGATAATTTATGAGAAAATGTAAGAAGGTATACACTAAACTGACTCTTAATGATATCATTTATTTCATAGAGAGGCAGGGTACAGAACATCGAGGAGTAAAAAAGAGCAGACAGTAAATAAAAAAAAATTTGTTGAACACAGTAGACATGATTGAAACAGGGTTTGGTAAGGCTTGTCCTGCAAGAATGTTTACAAGAAGAAAACAAAAAAAATACTAAATTAGGCAGGAGACTCAACAGGTAAAATTATTTGTTCACTAAACCTTGCCCAAGGACCAGAGTTCAACTCTCAATAATTGTATTATGACCACCACACTGTCAAGAAAATGCACACACACACACACACACAGAGACAGAGAGAGAGACAGAGAAGAGAAAGTAAAGCTATTTAAAGTACTACAGACATAAAATAGGAAATAATGAATTTGTAATAACTTATAGGTGAAAGAATAATGAACTGTGCAGAAAAATGGGAAAAAAATTGTATCCTAGAACATTTTTTAGGAAATACTGGTGAATCTCTAAGGGTTTAGAGATAGTGTGGCAGTATCAGAGGACTGTACGAACAGCAGATAAGAAGGATCTCCAATGTGAGAAGCTGCTTGCTGAATCTGCTTGTCTGGAACTGCCACTTAATTCTCCTACTGAACAATTTTACAGCCAATGGTGCCATAGCACTCTGTTCATGGTTGTGGAATCAACAGGAGTTCAAATAACTGTTTTCAACCATCCTAGAATGTGGTTTGTTAAAAAACAATCCCAAATTTTATTTTCAAACTTACCAATATATAAAGGGGAGTTTTCAGGTTTGACAAAATCTTCTATGTAGGAAACGCCCAAGGGCATGATGGGTGTTTCACCAATTCCACGAATAAGATTTCCTACCATTACATATATCCACATTAAGGATTTAATTTCTTTTTCACAATCTACATTAAAACAACAGAAAATTACATGAGCATTTTGACAGTCAAGTGTTACTGACAGTTAATTCAAATTTGACTTTGTTTCTTGAGGACAAAAGCCTATGATGACCATCAAGTAACTTACATAACTATGTTAGCTATGAATCATTGAGTCACCTCTATTTCATATTTAGAAATACTTAGCTATGCTAGTTACCACTTTACAGGAGAGATGACTTTACATCTCTTCCCATTTCTGTGTTTAGTGACAACACAATGGTTATAAGAATTTACACCCCCCCAAAAAAAAGTAAGCAGTAAAAACCAGAATTTTGTTCACCTCTAGGGACTCTGTTTTCTACCAACTAGTAGACCCAGTTAGTTAATATGTACATTGCATAATTAACATACAGCTTTGAGGATGGAAAAAGAAGCACACATGTGCTTATGTCTGTAACAATTAATGATGTAGTGATATGATACAGAGAATATTGACAGAAGTTTGAATTCCCTACAGCTTCAATTACTTTGTAGAAAATAAATATTTACCTTAATAGTAAACACATTTTTCCTATAGATCTATCTTTTACTTTCAACATAATGCTCCAACAATTCATGAGCACTGGAATAACATAAACAAAGCCAAATGGACTGGAAAGATCAGAGGTGAAAACATTGAGTAAGTGCACGCACCTTCCACACTTAAGCTAAAAGAACTGCCACTCTGTAGGGAAGCTTGACTTGGTGTTTTCAGGGAATTAGACAAAGTACTCTCTCCTTTGGATTGATCAGTGGATGCCCATAAATGTCCTAAGCACAATTGGGTCCTGACCTCTAACTCTTATTTATTCCTGATTAAAGTAAAATCCATTTCCATCTGTATGCATTCAAATTTTTATCTTTGATAAACATGATGATTTCTGTCTACAGATCACGGGAGGACTCTCAACCCTCTTATAGGGCAGAACTAAAGTAGCTAACATTGAAGGCTCAAGTGATCTCCTGAGGCACTGCACATGGAAGATTTTAACTTATCCACCAAAATGCAAGGAACACAATGGGTGGATTTTCAAAGGTCAGTTCAGAAGATGAAAATAAGCTAGCATTGGGGTCACTATTTCACCTTGCTTTGCTTAACATATTTCTGTAGCTCAGAGCTTCAGAGATGGTTGCTCTTTGACTCTCAAGTTATTTTGATCTCAATATAATCCCTGGGAGCAGTGCCATGACCTCTGTGTGATTTTCTTTGGGGCTAAATGGCTATGGGACCTGGTGGGAGGAGAGAAACCAGGCAAGACAGAAACCACACAAGCAGGCTCTCATGTTACAACATTCCAAGCTTTGGAGACTGCTGCAAATTCTGTGGCATGGATCTAGCATAAGATGGAGAAGTTTTGGCCTGAGGCAATCCTGCTGAGACAGTATCAGACTATGTGTCCACTAGACATGTTGGGACTTTTAGCATATGTGACTTTAAAAATACTCTTTAAAATGTGTTACCTTAAAGAGCATATGTGCACCAAGTATGTGCAGATGCCCAAGAAGGATAGAAGGCACCCAATTCCACAGAATTTGAATGAAAGACGTTTGAGAAAAATCTGATGACAGTGCTAGGAACAAATCGGGCCCTCTGTAAGCATGGTGTGGTCCTCTGATAGGAAATGCTCCCCCTAGGGGCTTGTGTATTAAATACTTAGTCTCTAGTAAGTGGTATTTAGGGAGGTGGAGGAAGAATGTCACTAGAGATAGCCTTAAAGAGTTTGGAGGCTCACTCTACTCTAGTTTGTATATTTATAGTTGAGATGTGAAATCCTGATTTCATGCTCCCACCACCACTTTCCCTGTCATGATTGATTCTCATTCCTCAGTGATGTGGGAGTCCCCTCTGTGTGCTGTCATTAACATTAATGAATAAAGAAACTGCCTTGGTCTGTTGATAGGGTAGAACTTAGGTAGGTGGAGAGGACTGGACTGAATGCTGGGAGAAATAAGGGTGGAGTCAGAGAGACACCATGGAACTGCTGGAGTCAGACACGCTGAATCTTTGCTGGTAAGCCACTGCCATGGGACAATATACAGCTTAATAGAAATGGGTTAAATTAATATAAGTGTTAGCCAATAAGACGCTAGAGTTAATGGTTCAAGCAGTGTTTTAATGCATATGATTTCTGTGTGATTATTTCCATTCTGGGCAACCAGAACAAACAAGCAGCCTTCCTCCTACACACTAGATTCTACACATGTGGGTTTTGACTCTTTTGGGAGTGACCCTTTCACAGGGGTGAAGACTACTTGACAATAAGTATATATATGGTTCATAAATGTAGCAAAATTACAGCTGTGAAGGAGTAAATATTTTAAAGGGTTGAATCATCAAGTATATTGAAAACCACTGCCTATGGAAGTCTATCAAAATAAAAGAAAAGTAACTAGTACCATTGACCATGGATCTGACATACTCATTAAACTGATCTGTTAAAAGAGTCATAAGATCTGTTGATGGAGTCATAAGACTGGCAGTATAGAGAAGTAATGACAGGTAAGAGGTGCTGTCAATTGAAGGAAGTTGGTCATCATATTGGTATGTCTACAGACACTATATCTCATCAATTCCTGTATCTTGTTTACCATTCTTCCTGCCCACCAAGAAGTGAAGAACAGCATGAACCAAAGCTCATCTCACCATGAAATTCTGCTCATAAACATGGGGAAAGTGACCATAAAATGAACCCCCTTAAAACAGTAAGTAAAAACAAACTTGTCTTCCCTTGAGTTGTTTGGAATTTTGATCACAGTGACGTAAAAGTTACTAAAACAGCTTACAAATGGAAGAATCCAGGACCACAGTGCATGAGCCCATAGGAAGTAAGGGAACCACTACTGTTTGGTTGAACTGTAAAGCCATGCTTCTCTTAAAGATGGAAAAGGAGACTAAAAAACAAGTAACTGTGTAATCAATGAGTTGTGAACAGTAACAATGCACCTGCTTTTCCATGGTGCTTCTGGCACACAGTACAGATCTGGGAAAGTTTCTGTCTGTATATCTTATTGTATAATCACTGTGATGGCTACTTTTAATCAACTTGACACAAATCTAGATATATTTGAAGAAGTATCTCAGTGGAGGAACTGCCTCCATTGGCCTGTGGGCCTGTGTATGAGATATTTTCTTCCTGGCTAATTGATGTGAGATTTCACAGAACACTGTGTGTGGTACTATCCTTGGGTAGCTGGGTCTAGGCTGTATGAGAGAGGTAGCTGAGCAACCCAGAGGACTTAGCCAGTATGAGGCACTCCTTAGTACTCTCTGCTTTGTACTCTCCCTCCAGGTTCCTGTCTTGGCTTCCCTCATGATTGGGTACAATTTGTAAGCTAGACAACCTCTTTCCTACCTGGGTTAATTTTGGTCCATGTTTTATTACAGCAACATAAATCCATATTAGACGAATCACCTAGATCACATCATAAGCCAAGATCTTATAAGCCATTTTCCTTTTGGGACTAATTATACAATGGTGCTTATTTTTAAAATGCCCACATTAAGAAACAAAGGAGTCTTATTGAATATATTCAAACTAAGGGAGCAGAGTATTTTATGTTATTGCACAGCTTCCTTCCATGAAGAGGGAAATGAAGATTGTTCATTTGTATTAGGTGCCTACTAAACACAGTGTCACATTCAAAGTCCTTCTTAACAGAGTTTACAGTGTCTGAGTCTCTGAGAAGAAAGCAATAAGAAGTACTAGTCACCTTCTGGGTCTGGTGTTGGTGTCAAGGTCTGACTTCTGTTTCCCAAACACAAGAAGCTGTTTGAAGACAAGTTACTTGAAGGTGAGATCATTTTCTCATGTTCATATCTGTGTGGACACAGGAAACATTCACCATGAGGACCTGAGGGCAATGAGAGAATCTACATATCACTGACTCCTGCTTCCTTAAAAACACAGAACCCAGAGGCCACACAGATGTGTTCACAGCAGTCATTCTGACCATCATGAATCCCATTGCTGGGCCAGAGAGATGACTGAGCAGGTAAAGAACTCTCTGCACAACGCGATGACCTGAGATTGATGGAGGTTGGTCTTGTATCTATCTGTTGCTTTCATTGGCTAATTAATAAAGAAACTGCTTGGCCTTTGATAGGACAGAAAATTAGGCAGGTGGAGTAGACAGAACAAAGTGCTGGGAGAAAGAAGCCGAGTCAGTCAGTCGCCATGATTCTCCCACTCCAAAAAGACGCAGGTTAAGATCTTTCCTGGTAAGCCAGCTCGTGGTGCTACACAGAATATTAGAAATGGGTTAGATCAATAAGTAAAAGCTAGCAAATAAGAGTTTACAACTAATGGGCCAAGCATGTCAGGTCCAACAGAGTAGGCAGAGAGACACTACTCCTGGGAGTTGTTTCCTGACCTCTTATGAAAGCACACACACTCCCCTACCAGAACAAAATTGGTGAAAACAAACAAACAAAAAACAAAAATGTCTGAATGAGGAATGTAAAATGTGGTCACTTAAGCCCAATAAAATCTTGAGATTTGGATATGGATGTAAGAATAGCCCCTGAATCAGAAGACAAGGGAAATATAACTATCATGATTCAGGGAACAATAGGGAATGTTTCAGGTCTCTACCAAACCCAGAATGATTCATCCACCACTACATGCAGATTCATGGGCAGTCTCATTCCTAGTTCTGAGCAAAAAGCAGAATTCTGCTTTGTGGGAGCCTAGCCAGTTTGGATGTTCACCTTCCAAGACCTGGATGTAGGGGGGAGGACCTTGGACTTTCCACAGGGCAGGGAAAGGGAACCCTGACTGCCCTTCAGACTGGAGAGGGAGGGGAGAGGAGTGGGGAGAGGCGGAGAAGGGTGGGAGGAGGGGGAGGGAAATGGGAGGCTAGGAGGAGGCAGAAATTTTTTTTTCAATAAAAAATTAAAAATAAATTTAAAAAAAAGCAGAATTCTGCAGAATCTTCCACTGTCGGTGCTTGGGGTTATAACAGAAATGTATTCAACAGGCAGAAGTCCATGGACTACAGAAAAAGAAACTGGATATAAAATGTTAACCATCCTTATTCCTTCTAATTTGACAGCTTAAGGCAATGAGACTTAATTGGTTTCTTGTGCCTACTCATAAAGACAGCTCCATCTTCTATCTTTTAATTCTCAGGGATTGTTTCACGGTGCAAAGGATGAGATCACTTCATCCAACCTCAGCCATTAGCTCTTCTGAAGAATTTATTTCATTATCATAAGGATTCCTATTATCTTTAGCAAGCTGAATGTACATTTGCCTTTCATCACTAGATAGATTTTTCAAACCTGATTCATAGTCTTTAGTTTTCCCTGAGCAGACTGATCTTTAGCCACTGGAAGCTTTCAGATATGTAAATATTTTATACTGATTGAGGTCTTTTTGGTTTTCCAAGCAAAATTAATTCTCCTTCTAATCGAGGCTTTCTTTTTAAACATTTTTGCCTGACTTCTTTCTCAAAAGATATCAAATGAGTTGGCGTTAGCTGGTCTTTAAACTTGCTCATAGCTTCTTTGCATGCTTTCCATTCAGCCTTAAAATTAGCTTCATACACTTTTTTTCCTGCATCTGGTAGTTCCCTCCATGATGCCACATTTTTTCTAACGAGTTCTGAAAGTTTTGCATCTGAGTGTTTAGCTTTAAATCTGGGTAGCTGTTCTGTAGAAAGTCAAAGAGATGAAGTCATGAGTTTCTTTGGATAATTATCCATGTTGGATGAAAAACATTTCCAAATACTGACAAGGTTGAGCAGCAAGGAAATGTGACCCTCCCAGCCCATGCACATCTCAGCCCCTGAGTGTCCGAGGGCCTTTAGTGTGCCCCACGTTCCCAGGAACAGCGCATCGCTTGGGCCAAAGATGTGCTGGCCCAGCACTGCCTGCAGACAGCCGTCTTGGTACAGACCATGGTGCCCACACAGCTTAGCAAGCCATCTCGGAACCCAGGCATTTGTTTTCATGCTGGCTGAGCAAGGGGCACTTTGGGAAGCCTGGACATCCAGCCTAAGGAAGGAGGTTGAGAAGACCTAGGTATTTTAAAACTACCTTGACTTCAAAATTGTACTCAAAGGGTATGTTACTTTGGAGAAAGGGATTTGTTTTTGTTTTCACAGAAAATGAGAAGCTGTGGATTCATTCTGAGTTAAAAAAAAATCAGGTTTGATCAAGAAATAGCACCTGAGAAATCTCCAGTAGGAACAAATAGCCCAGATGTCAGAGTTCTACATTCAGAACAGACTCAAGACTGCTGCCTAAGATAATCAAGACTCACGAGATACTCCATTCAGGACTTGATAATTCTAAATGTTCATTAGGTTCCCATAAGATTATCAATGCCTCCAACCAGCAAATATAGCCTGGAAAAATACTCCCTCATTTTCAAAAAATGGACAAAAATGTTCTTATTTTTTTAAAAAGAGAGGAAAGTGGTGTTTGAGAATAGTCTATATTTTGTCAATTGTATTTTAAATAAATGCTGATTTGCCAGTAGCCAGGAAGGACATATACATGGGATAACCAGACAGGAAGTAGAGGTGGGTCAATGAGAACAGGAGAATTCTGGGAAGAATTCTGCAGTCCCGATCAAACCACAGAAGCAAGATGTGACTGCCTTGCTGAAAAATGTACTGAGCCATGTGGCTAATGAAGATAATAATAATGGGCAAATATAAATTATAAGAGTTAAGAAAAAGCATAAGCTAATGGGCCAATCAGTTTTTAACTAATGTAGCCCTTTGTGTGATTTCCCTGGGACTTAATGATTGCAGGAACCAAACAGGACAGAAATGCTGACAACAAAAAAGAGTAGAGAGGAGGCAGGAGGAAAAAGAAGATGAGTTAAGGAAGCCAAACTAATTCATTCTGACATCCAGGCAAACAAAAGAAAAAACTTAAAACTATCCCTAGAAAGCAGAAATAGTTTAACATAATTTAAATTTTAAAATTTTCTGGGTAAGACACTTTGCTAAACATGAAAATAAAAATTAATATTTATATTACTCTATCTCTCGCTCATCTGTGCTTATATCAAACAGTATACCCCTTAAAACTGGAGTTTCTAAAGAGTCCTGATGAATGATGCAGCACAAGTTTAGGCAAATTCAGAGAATCCATTCAGGTGTCTCAACTTCCTGAAAGCAGTGTTTCCAATCCCCACTTCATAGTAAACTGGATTGGACCTTAAGGAGACCAAAGGTCAAAAGATTCACACATAATATTGGTAGAGTGCAGACCATATCTTCTAATTTCCATTTTAACATTCCATCCTTTGGGGGAGCAATGCTCTTTCCAGGGAGGAAATTCTGAGCCTCAATTCATGTAGGGAAGAGTGGAACCTAAAATTTAATCAAAGCCTGGAATACTCACCGTCCCATCAGGAAATGAGGTAGTGATATTAAGAAACACCCTAGGCCCATAACCATACAACCAGCACCAATCATGATAGGCCTGTGCAGTTTTGTTCCAAAATAACTCACGAATACAATCAACAAAAGGTTTCCTAGGAGAGGGGAATGAGAATGTTGTTTCAGTAAAGTATTAGCAGATCATAATCAATAGCCTCTCCATTGTTCAAATAACCACCTTAAAAATTCACTATATAATTATATATATATATATATATATCAGTTGTGACCCTTATGAAAAGTTCTCTTCCATTCTGAAGAATATTAAATGCTCTATTCAGGAGTATCCAGCTCTTGGTATAGCATTAAAAAGCAGGTGTCAGCATACACAACACCTCTGACCTCTTTTCTCATGCCTACTCTAACTCTATGCAGAATCAAAAGGATTCATACTTTTTACTTAGTATTCAGCTCCTTAATTGTTCAACATGGCCAATCATGATGTCTGCTTATACTGTCACATCCTCCCTTAGACCAGACAATACTGTTATTAGAAATGTCAGAATCCTAACCTCCAACTGCATCGTAGATCTAGACTGCAGGAGTCAAAATTTCAAACCAAAAATTCATTTCTGTGGTTTAGTAGAAAGCTTAGGTTTAAAACTCAGTTGGAAATCCCATTCTGACTTAGGGGCCTTTGATAAACGTGCTTAAGAAATGAAAGAAAAAGTATGGCCTTGTGGCACAGACCTGCCATCCCCAGTCATGAGGGTTGGAAGACCGTAAGTCTGAAAGATCAAAGATGGCCTGGGCTACAGAGGGAGGTCAAGACCAGTCTGGGAATCTTACTATGAACTTCCTAATAAAAAAAGTAAATAAAAGGACTAGACATCAATTAGACGAAATCTGTCTAATATATGTGATACTTAGGTTCATTTAATCAGTATTATTCACAGAAGAAAGGGGAATTTAAAAGAAACAAATATATAAATAAGCACTCTACAAATCTCATACTTTTAGTTTGGTGACTATTTACTGTGCTCATACTATATATAAAGTAAGGATCAGAAAACTCAAACACACTTTTTAATGGCGTAGAAAATATTTTAGTGATGTTAAATATCTCAAAGACATTTGAAGACTGTTTTTCTTTCAATTCTATTTCTCTCTAGTCTGCTATCTATATAGAAGAGATGGACATTATTTTGAATGGTATATGACCTATGTATGTCTATTTATTATGCTGTCTTTCTCTGAGTCAGGTTATTGAGATCATCATGCAGAAGGTAATGCTCCAGGACACCAACTGTTTGAACTCTGAGAATCTTTCTAGTCTAATAATATTGATGAACAACCATGAAAGCACAGATTCTTGTCTGAAATCTCTATTGTTTGAAAGGAAAAGCCTCCCTTCTTCATATTAGGCTCAGATGGCCTTTACATTGCCTTGCTATCCCCCTCAAATAATTTGTGGGAAGGTGTGTGGGAAAAGGTAAGGCGCTGTCTAGGCCCGGGGAAGGTTGATGGCAAAACTACCAAAAGTACATTTGGTAGGGAAAAGCCTACAAACTGCTGCATTCACTAGTCAATGATTGCTTTTAAGACTTCCCTTAAGTCACCTGCCAGTCTGTGTTGGTATCATCATTATCTCCTTTAATTAGGACATTTTTACCTTTCATTTAAAAACCACTAATTTCACAGAAATAAGAGTTTTATTAACTTGGGTAAGAATTATTTTCAATAATCATTAACTGGATATTAGCATTTATGTTTGTGGTAGTGTAGAAAGCAATAGTGACTTGAGAAGTCATCATTCTGTCTCAAAAAGGCTTATAACCTTGTGGTTGTTGTAAATACTGCAAAATGCCATGCAGCCAATAATTAGTAGAAAATAAGATGTAGATGATCTTTGCCTTGTTAAAATTCATGAATATTCCTTTTTGGCAAGATGTTTAAATGTTCTGTTATTCTCCTTCAGTTTAACTGCATTCCTTTGGACCTATATAGTTTCATTTTCTGCAATTAAAATATCCTGAAATCAGGTGGCATTGGGTTTTCAATAGAAGTCCATAGCATAGAAAGATCATGACCCTATTCCTACCCCATACTGGCTCTCTGGCACCAGAAGGATAAAAGACACATTCCAGAGCAGGCCATAGTCTCTACACATTTTTCATTTCTGCACACTTCTCCAGGTTCATGTTCTAACAACTTATACCTTCCCATAACACAGGGCTGACTTGATCCAAACACAAACTATTTGATGATTCACCCTCTGACACATATCCCCATCCATTTATCTGTCCATTTCTCCTCCCAGATCACCTTTTCCCCTTCAGGATATTGTCTTCCCTAGCTCAATGTCTTCCATAGGACATTGGATAACGAGTGGACAGCACTTGCTGCATCTAACTCACTAGAACACGACTGAATCTATAAAAAGTCTATGTAAGACATTCATCCTGACTGCACTGGGAAAACCTAGGACACATGTAAGACTTTTATCCTGGGAGACAAGATGGAACAACCTCAGTGTGGGTTAGTTACTTCACAGTCCTGATTTTCATGACTGTTTTGGTTGAATACATTAAAAACAATTTCACTTTGAAGGAAATAAAAACTAAGAACAAAAGGTTTCCAGGTCACTTTGTTTATAGAAGGCATCTTTCCCTCCTTTACCCTTTGTACTGTCATATTCCAGTACATTACCCTCATTACCCAAATCTTTGGAATTGTGTCTGACACAACTCAGACACAGGAAAGCATCCTCATCTTCCTCAGTGTCTATGAGTGGAGAGCTGCCAACTTCACAGGCACAGTGGAGGCAGAGAAGCATTTGTTCTTTCCTTCAGAACACTAGTTCCTCCAGGCTCCCACAGCAACCTTCTAAAATGCCTTGAAAAAGGCCTTAATATCTGTCTGAGTTATCTAGTGATCGAATTAGATATTAATATTCTAAATCCATTTCAATAATCAGAAAAAGAGCCCATATGATGGTGTATGTTAAAAAATATATATTATCACAGGGACATTTAAATAAATTGTTATTCCACACCCAGACCAGGCCATTCAATCACATCAGAAAGCATGTAATTCAGTCAGTTTAGGTAAATTTATGCAGGAAATTAGGAGAGAATATAAATACACAATAATAAGTAAATGTAACTCACCAATCTCAAAACTCCCATTGATAAGTCCAACTACAGATGTGGGGATATTGAATTGCCTCTCTATTTGTGTGAGCATGGAAACCATATAATTTGCTGATACTGATTTGACTACATATGCCACAGTTAATGCCAATAGAAAAATCTAGGAAGAAAAACGTTTAAGAAAAAGTGAGAACTTGGTTTTCCAATTATATATCTGCCACCTATTGACAAAACAGCCTCTACCATGAGGTTTCTTTCCCAATTAAACAGCCAATGAACATTCAAGAAACTTTAAAATGTAATCTCTCCTCTACCATAGTGTCCACACTCTGGAAATGCAGTTAGAATAGTAGGTTTGCAGCTGTGAGTTTTGTAAAAAGGTATGTCTGCCTTTTTTTTTAAATCAGTGTACCTTATTCATACAGAAAGACATGGAGCTATTCAATGTAAGACACAGATGGGTCTTCTGTATTATATGGTTATCTCCAAGACAAATGCTGTCCACTTTAAGGAAGGTAAGATGCAGAACACAGAATTAAACTGAAGCATATTTCTGTTCATGTTTTCAGGAATGACTAGTCTCTGGAAGTCCTTGACTATAGTGATATTTTGTATGTAATATAAAAAATAAAGTTTACCAGAAGATCAGAGTGCAGAATTAAGTCCGTCATGGAGACCAGGCAGTCATGGCACACACCTTTAATCCCAGCACTTGGGAGACAGAGGCAGACAGATCTCTGTGAGTTCAAGGCTAACTGAGTTATATCAGATTGTATCTATCCAAAAGAAAATTAGACCTTACACAAAGGTGATCCCATCAGTTGGGATCACATGTCTCTATCCCAGCACTAGGGGGGCAGAGACAGGAGTGATATGGTTGGGTGAAAAAAAAGTATAAGGCAGGAGACAGGAGTTCTGGATCAGTCTGAGGCTTCAGAGAGACAGATGCCATTTGAGTTTTCAGTCGGAGGATGCAGCCCTAGGTTTCATAGAGAGAGAATTATATCTGAGGACTCATGGAAACAGGATCACACTTCACTGTGAGGAATTGTTAGAGGAAAAAGGTCTCTCTGATGGCTGACTGCACTGCTTTTCTGATCTCTCAGCTTTCACCCCTAATATCTGACTCACAAATTTTATTATTAAGAATGAGAGTTTGTGCTATATCTGGTGAACAACTTTTAAGGTGAGAAATAGGGAAAAGCTGCTTGCCTATGGTTTTGCATCCACCAGCATAGGCTGCAGCTACACACAGCTAGAGTCACCACCTCACTGACTAGGTTTTCCCTTCTTCTCTCCTGGTAGACTTTTCTGGACCCCCTTCTCTGACCACTGCTTGAACCTGCTTAGGCTCCTACTGTTCTATGCAGCAGCAGTCAGCCTCACCCTTCACCAGCATCTGAATTATCATTGGTGGCAGATTTGTTGAGACAATTGGATTCCTTAAAGTAAGAATTTTTAAAATGGATAGTTTTTCCCACATTAAAAAGTGGAAACACTATTATGAAGGGAAAGTTAGGTCTCTGTATGAATATGCACTGCATGATTTAAAACTGGAACAATTAGATGAAGGGAGGAGACAAGAGCTCAGTGTCAGTCTGTTTCAGAGAGACAAATGCAGTTTGAGGATTCCATCAGAGGATGCAGTTGAGGCTCGTAGACAGGGCATTCGGGACCACAGTAGTCTGATGATTTGGTAGAGCTAAAGGTTCCCTCTAGTAGCTAGCTACACTACTTCTCTAATCTCTCAGCTTTCAGCCCTTCATAGATATCTGACTTTGGGTTTTTATTATTGAGAACTATTAGAATTTGTGCTGTGCTTGGCTAGTTCAACAATTTGTCCTCCTTACATTCTTGAGAAAAGCAAGCTATAGTCTCACTCATGGAGGCAATAGTCGCAGCAAAGGGACATGTCTTAGTTTCTTGCTGGGACAATATGCCCTATAACCCTCTAACACAGTTAGTCTAAGTGGTGTTCACGGCATATAAACCCAGGGCAGAGTATTTTGGGGGTCTCTCAGGTGCAGGATAAAATGTGTCTGTTTCCTGATAAGACTCCTCACTACTTTTCTGAATGATGTAGTGAATGAGCTTTCTGTTTCCCTTAACTTATATCCCAGCAGTAGGTTGTTGGTAATGTCATCCCAGCTTCCGGAATTTCTGTAATCTCATCTGAAATAATAGGCAAACCATCCTGGATTAGGTTAGTGTTTACTGCTTGGAATTTTTTCATCATTATTAATTAATCTGGATTAACCTAAGCAGAAACTTACACAAAAATAAATAAAGTTGCAAAAGGACAATTTAACAGTATTCTAGAAGTTTGTCTAACACTAAACGGTATTGGCAACCTATTCCCTCTCCCCACTACAAATCCTTCAGAGGATGTAATTAATATTTGATTATTTCACATGTGTTTTATAGTTCAGGTCCTATATTAAAGGACAAGGCCTACCAAATTTTAAAAAATCAGAATGTGGAAGTGTATTTATTAGATTTATTTTTTGAACAAGAAAGAGAAGCAGGTAGTGAGCACATTGATCTTTCTCTAAAGTATTGGTTCTATTCAGAAAGTAAAAGAAATCAGTATCCATGTTGGCTCAGGACTACTAGTAAATAATGTCTTTATTTATAAAGTCAATCCTGCTGACTGTTCACATCAGCTTCTAGAGTCTGAAGCAAATGCTTTCATATCAGTTCTTTTGCTCCTATTAAAAGAGTCCTCTTTTTTTCTTTTTTCCCTTAGTCCTTTTATTTGTGTATGGGTATGCATGTTTGTGTGAATGAGTTCATGTATGTACATGTATAAGGGGAGACAAAAGACTGCTAATTCCTCAAGCCTGATACATGTTTTTTATAGCAGAGACTCTCACATATGGAATTGATCAAGGAACCAAGGCTGGGAGTCAGTGAGCACCAAGGATCTGCTAATTCCATCTCCCCGACCCTGGGATGGTAGTTATGTTTCACCATTTTTCGTTTCTATGGAGGCTTAGAGACTGAACTCAGATCATCCTACTTCCAAGGTAACTAACTATTTCACTGGTTGAGATATTGCACCACAGCCTTGAGGAATTTCCCATTCTTTTCTCTAATTAATTTTATTGAATAAGTATATGATTTGGTGATTTCATACATATGTAGGATCATCTGATTATCACTTTCTTTCTCTTCTCCCCTTGATGTTTCAATCAATACCCTCCTTCCTAGTTTTCCCTTTTCAAATTTCATAAGTTTTGGTTTAGGTTTAGTTACAAGTAGCTTAACGAGGGATATCTATGTAGACACTGGTTTAAAACTAAACATTGGTGTCTAGTAGGTCCTCAGTGTGTGCATGATTGAAGGTCATTAAGACCATCATTTTCTCCTGTCCTGGAACACTATACTTAATGATTGTTTTCTAAACTTGTCTGGGACTGTAGACTGTTTGACCACCCTAACATTCTAGACAGTTCTAAAGTCAGAGAAGTCCAATTAATTTTTAAACAATAACCTTTAAATTTTGACTTGTAAACTCATGGTTTTAACATCTTCCCATGACCTCCACATCAGTGTCTACTTTGTTGAACTCCAAAGTAACAGTGGTGACTTGATTGGGAATGGCCCCATAAGCTCGTAGATTTGAATGCCTGACAACCATGTAGTGGCATTAGGAGCTTTGGCCTTGTTGGAGGAAGTGTCAATGCGGGTGGCTCTGAAGTTTCAGAAGCTTCAAGTGGGCCCAGTACCACTTTATTCCTGTTGCCTGTTGATCTGGGTGTAGAACTTTTTGATCCTTCTCGAGAACTGTATCTTCCTTGGGCTCCCATGCTTCCCACCATGATAGTTATGGACTAAGTCTCAGAAGTTGTTACCCAGCCCCAAATAAATGTTTTCCTTTATAGGAGTTACAGTAGTTATAGCGTCTCTTCACATCAATAGAAACCCTAAGACAGTAATCAAAGATGAGTGTTGGGAAATGTTTATGATACCTGATGATATTTCTTTATAAATGCTACTAATGTTAGCAACTGATAATCAGAATACCCATCATTACCCTTAGCTTTGAAGATGAAGATGTGGCTCAGCAGTTAAGTCCACTGACTGCTGTTTCTGAGGAACTGGGTTCAATTCTTAGCATCCATATTGTGTTTTAAAACTACCTGTATCATCAGTTCCAGGGAACTCAACAACTTCTTTTTTCCTCCAGGGAGACCAGACACACAAGTGGTACACCAACATACATGGGGGCAAAACAACCATAAACATAAAAACCATAAATTGAAAGTAATTGACATATTTAACAGTGAAGAAGGAGACATAGATCAGTGATAGAAGAATTGCCCATTGTGTTGAACATCTGGGTCTAATTCCCCATACTCCTTGAATAGGATGGCACCGAATGGTGAACACTCACATATATACAGAGACAGACACAGAGAGGGATACACATACATAGAGGTCTCAGAATGATGGTTTTGTCTTAAAATGTAGGACTACCACTATCCTTTTCAGATGAAGTACAGACACATTGCACAAATTGTCCAAAGGGACACATCTATTAGACATCTTTCAAAGGTTCAGATCCAGAGGCCCTGGGCTCCTCAGAATGTGAGAACTGAAGGATAACTTGAGGGGTTGGTTTTCAATATGTCACACAACACTGCAGGTAAAAACACTTCCCAGGGCTGTGTCTGAGGCCTCCTCTCATTTACATTAGTTTATGGAGTCCACTGCAGGTGAATAAGGTAAATGAGCTTGTGATTGGATGACTCAGGAGGCAGCAGCTTAGAGAGGAGCCTGGGAGGGGCTCTGCATAGACCAGGTCAATGCTCAGATGCCCTGAGTTAATGCACGTTCACATTTGGTGATCACACAAAGATGTCTTTAGAACTGTGAGATGGACAGCTATCTCAAAACTACTGAAAACCACACAAACAGTAAAGAGAATGGATAGTTTTCTTACAAAATAATTGTAATATTGTCAAAACTCATAGACTATATTCATCTAACTAGATCATGAACTTATTTCTGAATATTAATCAACAGACCTACTTCTACTCAGGAACTGCTTCTTAGCTCTGACCCTTGATATTTTGTCAAAAACCCCTGAGAAGTGAGCACTGGCTGGACCTCTGACCTCAGGCCAAGTTCCAGCACGGTATAATACACATATAAAACATTTTAAGCCTCATGCTCCTTTAAGAACCCCTGCTGAGGGAGCTAATTCTATTCCTTCAGCCAATAGCCTTTAAGATACCAGCCCAATTGGGCATGGACTCTTTTGCTTTAAAAATCAGTGGTAGCTGCACACACTCTCTCTCTTGCTTTTGTCTCTGCTTCTGGCTACTAGACTCCATTTCTGTCATAAAGAGAACTGTTGTCTAAACACTTTTATTAATTATAATTCCAAACTGGTGTGAGAATGTTTTGTGACTTATGCCTTCACACCCCTAAAATAGTGATTCTCAACCTTCCTACTGATGCACCCTTTAATACAGTTCCTCATATTCTGTTGGCCCAACCATAAAATTGTTTTTATTTGATACTTCATAGCTCTAATTTTCCTACTGTTATGAATTGGAAAGTAAATAAGTGTGCTTTCCAATGATCCTAGGTGACCCCTCTGAAATGTCGTCAACCCCCCAAGGGAAGTGAAATCATAGGTTGAGAATTTGTCCTCAAAGTTAGTTTGAAAAATCTTTTTAGTTAAATAACTTTAGTTAGACAACCATATTAAATAAGTCAACTTCTTTAAGGCAATAAATTAAGAACACATTAAGCAAAATAGTTTTTAATGTTTAAAATTTCATATAAACTGAACATTGTTACAAGAATTTTCAATGTTTACTTTGAAAGACTGTCATGGTTATATACATGCACATATATTCAAATAATTCATACCTTCAGTTTTGAAAAGCATGTCACCCCGTGGGTTGCAACACTTTTCCCAGGTTCTCCCATGTTCTTTTGATGGCTTCCAGACGTTTATGATTTAAATGTCTTACTGCTGCTTTTTCAAAAAAAGCAAATAATTGTTAATTAAATTATTTACTGAACTATAATGAAACATTCTAAAAATGAAAAAAAAGCTATCATAGGTCTCTTATTCATGATTACCATTGTTGTGATAAAATACCAGGACAAAAATCAACTTAAGTGGAAAGGTTTTATTTTAACTCACAAATATTGTTCCCTGCTTTGTTCCTCATGGCTTGCACTGCTTGCTTTCTTAGACAACCCAGGACTGCCTGCCCAGGTGTGTTACACCCACAGTGAGCCAGGCCCTTCCACATTAATCTATAATGAAAAAAATTTACCATAGAAAAGACCATGTCTTCTTGAGACATTTTCTCAATTAATAGTCTCCCTTCCCAAATGTCCCTAGCCTGTGTCAAGTTGATACTAAACTGTTCAGCACAGCTGTGGAGGTGGTTTAGTTGATAACATGTTTGACTCTTATGATTGAGGACATCAGTTTGAATTCTTGGCAATCAAGTAAAAACCTGGACTTCTCTACATCTGCCTGTAACCCAAATAATGGGAGGACCCAGACAGCAAGATCACTATAGTATGCAAACCTGGTACTCTAACAATGTGATTAAAATAAAGCTTTTCAATTCTTTAGCAAAGCAAAAGAAACCCAGATGGTGCTCTTTGAACTCACTTGAAGGCTGCTGCCTTTAAGAACTCAGTGATATTTCTTGGTTTGTTCTCAACCTCTGCCTAACTGAGTTCACAAATGCTGCTTTCCAGGCTTCCTTCTTGGGATCTTTACATTCCAAACTTCCCTGGAGTCTCAATATGAGAAAAACTTTCTGTGGCACTTTTGATTCACAGAAACCTAAGGAGACATAAAATTTTAATCAAGAAAACAATATAAATATAAGCAACAGATACATTTATGATCTAGGGACAAATTTAAAGCTTCAAAGTTTTAAAATGTAGGAATATGAAAATACTAGAAACTCAAAGAGGCATCTGGCATGGTTGTTTATCACTACCTCTTATGTATAGACAAACATGCACCTCTCTGTATAGGTTTTATGCAGGCGTGAATATTAATATGCAATGCATAAATGTGACTTGATGTCTATTTAATAGTATCAGCCTCATCAAACTATTTTGTGTCTTGAAAGTAGGATGTTTTCATCACCATTTTAATTTTATACTTATTCTAGAAAGTCCATTTCAACATTTGAGTATTATTTTTCACCCATATCGGCAAAACTAATTTATGAAAATCCTCTGAACAGCATTCATTCAGCATGTAATTCAGAATGGTTCTAAGTCTATAAAACATATACCATAGTTTCAAGTCCCATTCACAACTGAATAATTAAGTATGACACTAGTTCTCTTTACTGCCTTGAACTTATAACAAATATTTACTGAACATATACTTTGTTCATGAAGCATCAAGACTGAACAAAGAACAAGACAAACTTGTTATTTTATAGAGGAGTGAAGTTGTTTGAGACACCTCAGTCACCAGAGTAAATTGTTTGTTTCAAATTTCTAGGAACATAGGCTTTTTCTGAAGAAGATACAATTATTTTTCTTAAAAATTTAGAGGTACACTGGGATAGAATGGGGTTACAAGGCTGAGGTAAAACTTCCTTATTGTGAAAATAAGGAAGAAAATTTATAGGATCTATATGAAAATTATAGCGACTGTCTTGGCAGTTAGGAACAGATATAGGAATAAAATCTTAGACTCAAGGCTCCCACATAAAACTTCAGGTCCAGAGGGAGTGCAGGGCACCTTCACCTCCTGCTGCAGGGGCTTCTTTGTTACACACAACCCTCCCCTTCCCCTAAGTTTGCCCTTTTGTCTGTGGGGTCCTTGGAGTTCCAGGAGTCCCTGTCCCTGTGCTGAGGACAACCTTCCAGACTGGTTAGTGGGTGCCATCCTGGGGTGGGGTGGATGTTCCAAGAAGGAGCACAGGACCCCTCCACCTCTACTACAGGGGTTTCTTTGTTCCACATGACCCTGCCTCCCCCAAGCCTGTCATATTGTCTGTGAGGTCCTTGGCCCAGGAACAGTTCCTGCTCCTGCATTGAGGAGATCCACCCAGAGAGTCAGTCACAGCAAAGATTGGCCCAAGACACCAAGACTATCCTGGCTGCATTTGAAGGAAGAGATTGGCAGGCGCCAATGCAACTTCTGTAACAACCTGAAAGGCAACATGACATCACCAGAGGTCAGGGATCATGCAGCAAGAAGAGTTGAACACCTTATTCAAGGAAAAATGAAATGGAGGCAAATGAATAAAGCACAAACTGAGGGAATGCTGGATATGGAAAATCTGGGCAAATGAACAGGAACTACAGAGACAAGTATAACCAACAGAATATAAGTGCTAGAAGAAAGAATCTCAGACACTAAAGATACTATAGAGGAAATTGATTAAAGAACCCAACAAATCCAATAAAACCTTAACACAAAACATCTAGGAAATCTGGGACAATATGAAAAGACCAAACCTAAGAATAGTAGGGGTAGAAGAAAGAGAAGAATTACATCTCAAAGGCCCAGAAAATATATTCAACAAAACTATAGAAGAAAACGTTTCCAAACTAAAGAAGGATATTCCTATGAAGGTACAAGAAGCATACAGAACACCAAATAGACTGGGTCAAAAGAAAGCATCCCCGTGCCATATAATAATCAAAACATAAAGAATAAAGAACTAATATTAAGAGCTGCAAGGGGAAAAGGTCAAGTAACATACAAAGGGAAACCTATAAGAATTACACCTGACTTCTCGATGGAAACCATGAAAGCCAGAAGGTCTTGGATAGATGTTCTGCAGACACTAAGAGACCATGGATGCAAGTCCAGACTACTATACCTAGTAAAGCTTGCATTTACCATCCATGGATAAAACAAGACATTCAAGAACAAAAACAGGTTTAAACAATACATAACCACAAACCCAGCCTTACAGAAAATACTAGAAGGAAAATCACGAACCAAAAAAGCCAACAGCACCCATAATAACACAAGCATCTGACAACCCTCCACCAGCACAACTCAAAGAAGGGAAACACATAAACACTACCACCAGAAAAAATAACTGAAGTTAACAATCACTGGTCATTAATGTCACTTAATATCAATGGACTCAATTCACCTATGAAAAGGCACAGGTTAAGAGAGTGGATACGAAAACAGGATCCAACATTCTGCTGTTTACAAGAAACACACCTCAACCTCAAAGACAGACACTACTAAAATTCGTGATCCTAGAGAAGCTAAATAAGTAGCTTATATATAAGTAATGAGTATAAGAAAAACATGTATTTATCCTCCTGGATATTAGAAGTAGACAAGATCACTGGGCAAAAGTTGGGAGCACGGGGGTGGGGCTGTGGGGTAGAAGGGGATATGAGAAAAAAATGGAGAAGGGGAGGATTGGGGAGAGCTTAGAGGAATGGGATGTTTGAGATGGAAGAAGGGTCGATATGGGAGCAGGGAAAAAGTTACCTTAACTAAGGGAGCCATTTTAGGGTTGGCAAGAGACTTGGCTCTTGAGGGGTTCCCAGGTGTCTAAGGGGATTTCCCCAGCTAGGCCTTGGGCAGCAGAGGTTAGGGTGCCTGAACTGGCCTTCTTCCATAGCCACACAGATGAATATCTTGCATATCACCATAGAACCTTCCTCTGGCGATGGATGGAGATAGAGACAGAGACTCACATTGGAGCTCTGGACTGAGCTCCCAAAGTCCAGATGAAGAGCAGAAGGAGGGAGAACATGAGCAAGGAAGTCAGGACTGCAAGGGGTGCTTCCACCCACAAAGACGGTGTGACTGATCTAATGGGAGCTCATCAAGGCCAGCTGGAATGGAACTGAACGAGAATGTGATCAAACTGGACTCTCTGAATGTAGCTGACACTGAGGGTGAACTGAAAAGCTAATGATAATGACACAGGGTTTTGATTCTACTGCATGTAGTGGCTTTTTGGAGCCTAGTATGTTTCAATGCACACCTTCATAGATCTGGATGGAGGGGTAGGGCCTTGTACTTCTCACAGGGCAGGGCACCCTGACTTCTCTTAGGACTGGAGAGGGAGGGGGATGGGGAGTGGGGGGAGTGGAAAGGAAATTGGGGGATGGGAGGAGGTGGAAATTTTTAATAAATAAATACAAAAAAAGAAAAAAATATGCCACAGTGAGATAAAAAAAAAAACTTCAGGTCCACTTAACTTCTTGTCAGGACCTGATACTGATTAAGAAATAAATTGCAGAATATTCAGTAGAGATGAGACTCATGATTTAAATCTATACCAAATATAGATGAAACATTAACCTCTGGACTCTCCTCCCTGCTTCTTCTCCTCATCCTTAGTGCAATCTTTGCTTAGTATTTTCTAGCTTCTCACCCTTCTTGCCTGTCCTGAGTCCAGGATGGTCTCCCTAAACATTGCCAAAAAAGCTTACTCCTCTCCCAAATCAAAGATGACTTCTCTTTCCTTAGTGTCTTAAAATGTAACCATTCTCTGTATGTACTTTTCATTATTTTAGACAAGAGGAACTGGAGGTGTCATCCATATCTTTGGATGGCTTTTCCTGTACACACTAAGTCATCATCGCAGTAGTTTTTATCACCAACTTGAAGATTCCTTTCCAAAAGCTTTTGCTCTGTCAGAGAAGTTTTACAAACAAGTGTCTTGACTGTAAATAAAGTATACAAAACCAATCTCTTGAAAACAGATTCAATGTAAATAGACTAACACCCACCTTCCTCTACTGTGCCAATGCTTTTGTGAAAAACATTATATCTTTTCAGATGCATTTTAAACATGTCTGTAGAGGAAATGAGGCAAAGCAAACGTTTCATTTATTCAATAAAACCTGTGTAACACAATACTGAATCAGGTCACAGGCCCAAGTTTTGCACATTGAACCTAAATGAGAAACATGCACCAAGTAAGTGACAGTCACATGAACAGTGTGCCTTTGTTAGGTCAACATTGTTTAAACAATGCTTCTGATCCCAAGATCACACAGTACCACAGCAAATATGGATAACTCATCAGTGCTCATGAAAACAGAATGTACCACTTTTATTGAGCAGACAACACTGTCAAGTCTCCCTTCTTTAGCACCCAAATGAGGCATGGGAACACACCACTGTTGTTCCTGAGCAAAAGAGTCTACAGCTCTGAACCATTTTGCATTGTTTATTTCATGCTAAAGGGTATGACATAATGTCTGCTCTCTCTATCAAACATTTTAAGAGCACAGTGGAGAATTGCTAAGTCAGTGGGTGAGCATACTACAAAGCATATCTCTAGAACAGTAACTACCTTGCAGTACTGACACTGTATACACACTGAACAGAAACCCTAGTAGGGGTTAATGGTCCTTTACCAAAACCCAGGGGAATACAACTCTCTATAGGTGAATAAACACAATAACTCATGCTCAGATCCACGAAGTTTGTAGTTATTAGTACATCCATACATACTATTCATTCCACCTTAATCTGTACTATTAAATTAATGAGTCAAAAGATTTGCTTTACTATGGCAAAGCAAATAATACATACATGAAGGAACCTTAGGAAATGGTCCTCTCTCTGATGATGAAAATAAAAAAGTCACAGCATCCAAAATCTTATGAAAGCACCTTTCCCTGAAATCCTCAAATTGCATCTAACTGCTAGAGACAGCCTATTGGATATTGTCCAGCTGAAATGCTTTCAACCAATACCAAACCAAGAAAGGGCATGGAGAAGCCGGGCAGTAGTGGCGCAAGCCTGTAATCCCAGCACTCTGTGAGTTCGAGACCAGCCTGGTCTACAGAGCTAGTTCCAGGACAGGCTCCAAAGCCACAGAGAAACCCTGTCTCGAAAAAAAAAAATGGGGGGCATGGAAAATCAAGAGTGACTTGTTTGAGTCCAAAGAAATTATTTTACCTTGGTCAGCTTTTCTAGTCAGGAGTAAAATAAAACAATACTGAATTCCAATTATTTAGCCTGACATATACAGGTACACTTTTATATACTACACTCAAGGTATCTGGAATGTACTTCTCTAGAGAAACCTTAACCAGACATTAAGCACATTACCCATTCATATGATTCTACCATGCAAAACAAGTCTGGTACATGGACAAACCCTTGACCAGCAATCTTGCCAGTTTGTGACTTTACTAAATTTCCAGCACAGTTGTAGATGTTAGATATTGAAGATGAAGAAGAGGAAGATTGTGCTTACTCTCCAGAGATTTCAGAAGCTATGAGAGACAGATAATTAACTAATAATGGGTAGCTATTTCCATGATGAAGTCAGTGTCAGAGGGAAAAGATTAATGAGAACCATTCTTATGCCTGTGTCATCTGAGTGCAGTATAATAGTTTAGGTGTTGTGCTTTGAAATAAGTACAAGTTTGAAAATCTGTTTGCAAACTGTCTGCATGCTTTGGGGCAGACCACTAAGTTTCTCTAACCACAAATAAAAACAGCATCTATTGTCCTCAAAGTACAGAGAAGAAAAGAGAATTTGTGACTGAAACCAAAAGAATTAAATGTGAGAAAACAGTCACAAAAGCTCAAGAAGAGTTAGAAAGTCAAACTGGGAAGCAGGTTAAATCAGGAAAAGAAAGAGCTGAGATGCACAAGCTGGAGTCCTCAGTGTCAGAAATCTACCACTAGAAACTAGGAAAGCCCTGGCATTTCCCCCATCTCCACAATCACAATGTCACACAAATATTTACCAGTAACATATACTAACAGAGTCTGATAGGCAGGAAACCTTAGTCTCCTGTCTGGGATACAGAATAAATAGAGCATGGGAGTTAACGGATGTGAAAACAGATGAACACTAACCAAAACCACCATAATACTCACTGCCAAATTCAATATCGTAACACATATAAAATGACCACACAAGCAAGAGTCAGTTAACGGTAGTTGTTTGCTGTTGCAGAATAGAATTACAGTCTACTGTGCTGTTTCAACAGGGTCAAGAGACAGTTCCTTGAATATTTCAACAGTCCTCATTTCCTATACTCACATCTCTGAATCACAGTAAACACAAGGGTTGCCATCAAGTCAACTGATTTCTTTATTGACTCAAATGCATGGGCTTATTTCTTCTCCATCACTGCAAAAAGAGCAATAATCACTAGGTCTTCACAGAGTATGGTGTGCCTACGAGGAGATGACCAGCTATTTGGAGGCTTACTGACAGGAAGTCCATTTGCCAACTGAGACAAGCCACCACATTCTGAAATATCTGCTTATTTAGTGCTCAGTGGTATTTTGGACTCCATGTGTGATGTGTGTTGTTTAGTTGAGTGACAGTACATAAGAAAAGTTTCAGAGTCTTTGTTCCTGAAGAACTGCGACTACAATGGAAGATACGGCTCTGGTGCATTTTAGATAACATGTTATCCTGAGAAAATTGAATATCATGGGAGAGTACAGAAAATAAATAATAAACATCCTCCTGAAGTACTCGTCACAGACTTTAAGTATTGTTCCCTGAAACCTGTCACAATAGTGTATTCAGTTCTGATAAAAATCCTGTAACATAAATACTGTCAGCCCAACTTTAGAGGTACAGGATTTAAAGTAATGGGGAATCAAACAACTGTCTAATGTCAGAGAGGTAATAAGTGGTAACGTTGCTCTTAATCCTTGTAGACACTTGCCAATTGCAGACAGTTGTCCCTTTTAGGTGCATGTGTCTCTGTGTAAGACCTATGCCAGGATCTTCTGAATGAGTTACAACAGAGTTTATTTTTAAAATCCTATGTTAATTTCTATACTGTTTCTATAAGTATCATTGGAGATCTTTTTCTAGTTAAAAATGGAAAAGGAACTACAGAGCTACAGTTAGGAGCACTTGCTCACTGGGTAGAGGACACTGGGAACATTGGACCCTAGCACCCACAGTAGACAGCACTCAAATCGCTGGAAGTCTTGCAAGGGATGCCAAAATAACAAAAAGTGGCAGTAACTCAATCAGAAATGTTCATATGACATTTATGCTAATGTCTTTTCTTTTCTTTGGTTTTGTATTTGTGTGTGTATACCTGGAGGTGCACATGTCTGTGTGAGAGCACATGTACACATGTGGGTGCATATATGTGTAGTGTATGTGCATGTGTGATGTGGGGAGTGGATGCACGTAAATGCACATACCCATTTATACAGATGCACATGTGGATGTCAGAAGAAAACCTCAGGTATTGTTCCTCACCTTTCATTTGATTGAGACAGGGATCCTTTTTTTTTTTTTTTTTTTCTTTTTTTTTTTGCTCCCTTCTGAGGTCAACTGTCTTGTGAGCTTTCAAGATTTCTTCTGGCTCTCCCTCCCATTTCTTTGATGGAATGCTAGGATTTCAGACACTTCCAGCTTTACCTGGGTTCTGGGGATCTGAAGTCAGATCCTTATACTTTCATGGCAAGCATACTGATCTCTAAGCATTTGCCCAGCTTCCTATCTTAGAGCTTCTTGCAGCATAGGCTCATGTGATATATTGTAAATTACATCAGCAGAGCTGCTTTTCTTCTGGAAAATATGTTCTGTTGCTAGAAAGTCATTACCAATGGGCACCCAGCCTCCAGAGCTCCACTGTGGATCACACCTGGAAAAAATATCTCTGTCCTTCTCCATTTTGCAATTGCCACAGTTTTGAAATTCTATAATACATTACTAATTTGGGGGGCATTAGAGGTCTTTTTTCTAGTTAAAAATGGAAATGAACTAGAGAGCTAGTGCTACGAGCTCTTGCTCATTGGGTAGAGGACATTGAGTACATTGTACCTAGCACCCAGAGTAGACAGCCATCAAATCCCTGGAAGTTGAGCAAGGGATGCCAAAATACCAAGAAGTGGCAGTAACTTGATCAGAAATGTTCATATGATTTTATGCTAATGCCTTTTCTTCATCTTTGGTTTTGTGTTTGTGTGTGTATACACGGAGGTGCACATGTCTGTGTGAGAGCACATGTACACGTGTGGGTGCATATATGTGTAATGCATGTGCATGTGTGATGTGGGGGGTTCATGAACGTGTTTGTGTTTGCACACAAATATGCATGCATGCAAATGCATATACCCATTTAAACAGATACACACGTGTACATGTGCTCTCAGGCATTGCTCCTCAACTTTTACTTGATTGAGACAGGAATCCTTCTCTTTGCTGATTCCTTCTGAGGTTCACTGGCCTGTGAGCTTCCCAGGTTTCTTCTGGCTCTGCCTCCCATCTCTCTGTTGGAATGCTAGGATTTCAGACACTTCCAGCTTTACTTGGGTTCTGGGGATCTGAACTCAGATCCTTATACTTTCATGGCAAGCATACTGATCTCTAAGCATTTGCCCCAGCTTCCCATCTTAGAGTTTCTTGCAGCATAGGATCATGTGCTGTATTGTGAACTCCATCACCAGAGCTGCTTTTTTTTCTGGAAAATATGTTCTGTTGCCCCAGCCTCCAGAGCTCCACTGTGGATCACACCCAGGAAAAATATCTCTGTCCCTCTCCATTTTGCAATTGCCACAGTTTTGAAATTTTCTAATACATTACTAATTTGGGGGCATTTGTACTCAGGTATTCCTGGTAATGTATTTCTCTGTTGTTAACATAATAAGTAGACTCTAATGCATCTGAGTTCATGTGATAAATGCATTGCATAAAGGCATGATGTGTATGTGAGGACTGTTGTGAAGGCGAAGGCATAAGTCACAAACAATCCCACACCACTTCCCAGGTATTCATGGAGATGTCCTCAGCTAGTTTCTTGGGCAGCTGAGGAGAGGGAGCGTGAAATGGCCCGATCCTATAGCCATACTGATGAATATCTTGCATATCACCATAGAACCTTCATCTGGCGATGGATGGAGATAGAGACAGAGACCCACACTGGAGCACCGGACTGAGCTCCTAAGGTCCAAATGAGGAGCAGTAGGAGGGAGAACATGAGCAAGGACGTCAGGACTGCGAGGGGTACACCCACACACTGAGACGGTGGGGCTGATCTATTGGGAGCTCACCAAGGCCAGCTGGACTGGGACTGAAAAAGCATGGCATAAAACCGGACTCTGAACGTGGCAGACAATGAGAGCTGACTTAGAGGCCAAGGACAATGGCACGGGGTTTTGATCCTACTGCTGTACTGGCTTTGTGGGAGCCTAGTCTGTTTGGGTGCACACCTTCCTAGACCTGGATGGAGGGGAGAGGACCTTGGACTTCCCACAGGGCAGGGAACCCTGACTGCTCTTTGGACTGGAGAGGGAGGGGAAAGGGGATAGGGGGAGGGGGAAGGAAATGGGAGGTGGGGAGAAGGTGGAAATCTTTAATTAAAAAAAGATAAGTTTTTCTCAATAGAATTGGATTTATGGTAGTCAGATACTGCCTCGTTCTAGTTTAGTCCACATGTCACATCGCTAATCGAATGATTTGCTTGTCTGTGCACCTGTGGTGATAATAGCTACATCTATAAAGAAAGAAATGGAAAATGAGCAGAAAGTCAAGAAACAGGCAAAGGTGATAGAAAAGGTAATTTTGCACTTTGTCCTCAAAGGCAATGATACTAATGAGGTTTGCTTTGGTTCTCTAACTATTGTAAAATTTTATTTGTACATAATAGTCCAATACTTCTGTAGTACTTGGCCTTAAATCATGCAACTTACTTCAAATAATGTCCAAGTAATCAAAATCCAACTTAACAACGTTAATATTCTTTGATTACCAATTATGAATCCCTGCTCACTTTTTAATAAATAACTTTTCAGTAGTAAAAATAAATAAATAAATAAATAAATTATCACATTTATTTATTTTTGTGTGTATGTGTGTGTGTGTGTTGAATTTGTGCTATGGCATATATGCGTAGGTCCAAAGAAATCTTGCAGGAGTCACTACTCTCATTCCACCACATGGGTTTTGGGGATGTGATTCAGGTATATGTCCAAGGCAACAACTGATTTTACCCACTGAACCATTGCAAAGGCTTCTTATTAGGTTTTCTAGCACTGTCCCAATCTGTTGTTGGAAGCCACTTCTTCATTTCCAGACTGCCCTGACTTGAAATAATCACACAGAAACTATATTATTTGCAATACTGTTTGGTCAATAGCTTAAGCATATGTCTTGCTTACTCATATATCTTAAATTTACCCATTTCCATTATTTCATATTTTACCATGAAGCTTGTGACCTACCAGCAAGGTTCCAGTTAGCAGCTCGTGCCTTTCTCCTCTGATGGCTCCATGGCTTCTCACAACTCTGCCTTTCTCTCACTATTCAATTTAGTTTTCCCTGCCTAACTGTACTCTGCCCTATCATAGGCCAAGCCAGAATCTTTATTCATTAACCAACAAAAGCAACACATATACAGAAGGACCTCCCACACCACAAATCCAATCACAGACATTGTGTTTAGGTGATTATCTGTAGTTTATGGATACGAACCAGTGTTTTGGCCTTTTCTTGGAAAAAGGGGGATTCTTAACGATTTAAAGAGAAAATTACGGGCCTAAGAGATGATTTGTTGGTTAAGAGCACTTTCTGTTCTTCCCAAAGCACACATCAGATGGTTCAGAACTACCTGTAACTCCAGCTCAAGGGGATTCAACACCCATATCTAGCCTCTTTTAACAACAAAACCCATGTGACAGACACACATACTCACACACACATCATTTTTTATTAAAATTTCTAAGAATGCCAGCTGTTCAAAATACCTGCCAATACTAATCTATCTAAAGTCCCTTCATGATAAGACTGTCATTACACCACTAGTGTGGGAATATTATGGGAATGATTTGATACCTTTCCAATGTGCCCAGGCACATAATGCTCATTTGTCCCAATATTGGTAAAGGGAGCTTTGGTTATGTGGTCCATGTGTATCTTCCAATTCTCTTAGTATCAAGGTATTTTTCCCCATTTTAATCATAGGGTGTTTGTATGGAGTTCTATAGATCACACAGTCTCCTGTATATCATTAATTCACTAGTTTTAGCACTCAGTGACAATTTAAAATTTCATTATTTGTGTTAAATGTAGCAGCTGATATTCTGTGCTAAAAGACTGGCTCCCTTATTTCTCAATATTTACTAACTCAAATCAGTATGGACTTATAGATTTTTATTATACTAAATAGGTTATAGTCTATTTCCTTGATTATTGTATTATCTGTTTTTTCATTTCTGAGAAAAAATATCTGACAGAACATTGTAGAATATTACTTTAAGTGTTGTTGGAGGTTTTTGTCATGCCCAGTCTTGCAGTCATTAAGTCCCAAAGAAATCACACATAGGTCTACATTAATCATAAACTGATTGGCCCGTTACCTCAGGCTTCTTATTAACTTTTATAACTTATATTAACCCATTATTCTTATCTATGTAGCCACATGGATTAGTACCTTTTCAACGAGGCAGTCACATCTTCCTTTTCCTGTGGATGGGCAAGGACTGTGTCCTCTTTCCAGAATTCTCCTGTTCTCTTTGACCCACCTCTACTTTACCCTGGTTGTCCCATGTATACTTCCTGCTTAGTGACTGCCAATCAGCATTTATTTAAAATATAATTGACAGAATACAGACTATTCTCCTACACCACAGGGCCTCCCACATATTCTGTCAAATGAGAGTGCCTTGCTGAAAAAGGTACTGAGCCATGATGCTAACATAGATAAGTTACAGTGTTATTGCAGAATCACACAGAGGTAAATGAATCATATTTACTAGGGAGTTCCAATGGAAAGAAATGAACTGACAAATACAGAGAGGGGGCTGAAATTACCACTGATTCTTTGCTGTCTCTCTGCCATATTATGTCTCTCCTCATGCTTAGCAAGAAAGTGAGCATACTTCTTCTTCCAGCTTATAGTGCATACATAGCCCCTCAGACTATGCCCAAAGGGCTGGTATTCCAAAAGGTAAATGAATGAATTCCAACAACACAGTGTGTTTAAAATGTACACAGGCGATGAAAGGAGACAGAGACCCACATTGGAGCACCGGACAGAAATCTTAAGGTCCAAATCAGGAGCAGAACGAGAGAGAGCAGGAGCAAGGAACTCAGGACCTGAAGGGGTGCATCCACACACTGAGACAATGGGCATGTTCTATCGGGAACTTACCAAGGCCAGCTGGCCTGGATCTGAAAAAGCCTGGGATAAAACCGGATTTGCTGAACATAGTGGACAATGAGGACTACTGAAAACTCAAGAACAATGGCAATGGGTTTTTGATCCTACTGCATGTACTGGCTTTGTGGCAGCCTAGACAGTTTGGATGCTCACCTTACTAGACCTGGATGGAGGTGGGTGGTCCTTGGTCTTCCCACAGGGAAGGGAACCCTGATTGCTCTTTGGGCTGACAAGGGAGGGAGACTTGACTGGGGGAGGGGGAGGGAAATGGGAGATAGTGGCGGGGAAGAATCAAAAATTTTTAATAAATAAATAAAAGAAAAAAGAATATAAAAATGTACATAGGTTTAAGCAAGAAAAGAAAATAGATATAGACATTCATAGGGAAAATATATAGTTTAGAGATAATAAAGTCTTTAAAGAAAGAGTAAAGTAATATAAAGTAAAAAAGACACATAAAGATGGAAAATACACAGGTAGTCTGTTGTGTCAACTTTGATTTTTTGAATGCTGAGTAAACATCAGTTGTTCAGAGACATGGAATTGTAGAAGGGACTGCTGAATTAAACCAGCCTAGATACCTATGGCTGTCTTAACTTTAAAATGGAATTCAAGAAATGTAATTTCTTTGGGAGAGAGGTTATGCTTTTGTTCCTGTGGAAACAAAAGCCTGTGGATTCCTTCAAGATTGATAAAGATCAGGTTTGATGAGAGAAGACTTGCTGAAAATCTCAACTACAGACATCAAGAAATAAAAAACAAAAACTACAAAAGGTGGCATATATACTTATCCCTCAAGATGTGAAGAGTTCTCAGACTGCACAACAAACTTACAACTAGTTTTCCTAGGACTTGACCATTGTCTCCATTTTCTCATGGTCCCCTGGAGATGCTGTCACCCACAGACAACAGGAAGCAGTATAGAGAACATAGGACTCACATTCCCAAGAGGGAAGATGGGTGGTTTTTGGTCATTTGTTGGGTTTTGAATATTTGTCATCATTTGGAGGTATATGGATATAATATATAAAGATAACTATTAATGTCAAACATTTTACATTGGTAAGGGCTTTGTATTTTCATTCAAATTTAAAGCTATTTTTGTTATACTGTATGTATGTTTCTACTGTTGTTTGGGGTATTGTGTTTATTAGGTTCATTTAAAAATGTAATGTATAATTCAGAAATGCAGATTATTAGTACGTTAGCTATATAATTTGACTATATAATAATCAAACTTGTAGTCATATTAGGTATGTCTTCAAAGTTAAACAAATATATTTTACATAAATACGTGCTTGTCGAATGCTTCAGAGACCTACAGACTATAACATTTAAGATGTTTAATAAACTAAGGCTTTTCATAATGGTGAGAAATATCTGCTCCTGAGAGCACCAATCTACTTTATAAAATGATGATAGACATCAAAGAAAATGCATATGAAGTTTGCATTCATTGTGGCAAAGCTATCCATTTGGGCCAGAATCTATCCTTGCTTCAACTGATGATAGTATTCCATCCAAACTGGACAAGCAGGAAACAAATGAAAAAGGCAGCAGAACTTTACCAAGACAGGTGGGACAGTCATTTAAAATTCCTCCTTCATAGAAAATTCTGCCAGATGTGCTTGGCCTGTATTGTGTCAAGCTGGATGTCCCAATATTACAAAGGAAATTTGAGTGGCACTCCAGGGAGTTAGATGTCTCTGTCATTTCCACAGTTTAGGAAATGGCAGTAACTTGCTCTGTACATTTTATTTACTCAATATAAATCTCCTTGGGATATTTTATGAAGTTGAAAACTAGATAGTTATCTGAACAGTTTCCCTTAGTAATAATAGGTGATAAATTAGGCACAGTACTAATCAATATAGGATAAAGAATGAAGTGTTTTCTTTCTGAACTTGTCAGATACAAATAGTCTAGATACTCTAAATGTAATTCTTGATGATTGTTCTTGTTGTCTATTGTCTTTCTATGTTAAAGCTAAAACCTGTCTTTTTATTTAGACAATAAGGATAAAATGTGGAATATTTAACTATACAAAGATGTGTTGCATTTTATGTTGTGGAATGTTACTTTACGTAAAGGTGTATTGAAGTTGTTTAACTATGGAAAGATATGTTACATTTGTTTGTGCTTCATTTGTTTGATGATGTAAATATGTGTTGCTTTGCCTGTCTAAAGCACCTTATCTGTCTAGTAAAAAGTTGAATGGTCAATAGCAAGGCAATGGAGGAACATCCATGGTTGGTAGACAGAGAGAATACATAGGAGGAAGAGAAGAGAGACAATGGAAGAAAGAGAGGGAGACACCTGGGTCCAGCTAAACAAGCAGCCACAGCAAAAGCAGGAAAGGTAGGACATTCCCAATAAAAGAAATGTAAAAAGCCCTGAAGCAAAACATAGATGAAAAGGAAGATGTTAATGTAAGTTATAAGAGCTAGTGGGAAAAACTAAGATAAGTCTGAACATTCATAATTAATTTTAAAAAGTCTCTGTGTGATGATTCGATGGTGAGCAGTTCAAGATACTGCTATGACAGATATAATCTATATAAGGAAGAAATTATTTGGTCATACAGATTGAGGGTGCTGTCCATCATGGCAGAGAGGGAAGGGTAACAGGGTTGAGAGGTGTCTTATTGTAGCCACTGTTGGGAAGCTAGTGTTAGCACACTTTCTCTTTTTGACTTAGTCTGGGAGACCCTAGTCCATAAGATAGTGCCACCCATACTTTTCCCACCTCAGTTAAACTTTCCACATATTGCCCCACTGGTACATGTTTTCATAGAAATTTCAAATCCAGTCAAGTTGACAATAAAAATTAACCACTACTATGTCAAAATCATGTTTAATTTTGTCTAATAGAAGTTATTTCAATTTAATTCCTGCATGTAATGGAGCCCTTGTAATTGAAACTACCCCTTCACATATTCTTATATCAATTTGAAAGTTTCTATTACTGGCTACTTGTTTATTTTTTGTTCCTATTGATGGCTACTTTTTCATTTTCTGTCCCCATTACTGGCGGCTTCTTCATATCATTAGATAATCTATGGGGTGGGAGGTCCTTCTGTCTATGTGTTGATTTTATTGGTTATTGAATTAAAAAAACAGTGTTGGCCTGTTGATAGGACAGAACTTAGCTAGGTGGGGGAAACTGGACTGAATATTTGGAGAAGAAAGTTGGAGATAGAGAAGCAATGGAGCTGTCACTAGAGTCAGGCATGGCAAAACTTTGTGGGCAAGCGATAGCCACGTAGTGATACACAGATTAAAGGAGATGGGTTAAGTTAATATGTATGAGTTAGCCAATAAGAAACTAGAGCTAATGGGCCAAGCAGTGATTTAATTAATACAGTTTCTGTGTGATTATTTTGGAGTTGAGCAACTGGGAACAAACAAGTGGCTTCTGCAACAGATCTAGGTTTATTTATTAATTCTGACTTTCCCCAGCAGAGCTCTCAACTCAAACTTTCCTGCAGAAAATTGATTTTTATCACTAAAAAAATAATATATAGGAACAAAGACATAAACAGAGATATAGAAATGGTCATACATAGATAGAAAATAGATGTATGTGTTCATATATATTTACTTAAATATAAAAATAATAAAAATGAGGAAACACTGATGTTTTCAGTTCTGATTGAGTAGTGGTCTTTCTTTCTGTACTTGGAGGCTTCATTTTCATCATTGTAAATAGATACCTATTATCTGCGTTCTATATGCTATCTACTCTAGCATATGATATACAGGTAATAATTTTCAGATTGCTGGTAAATATCATCTTAAGTAGCCAACCAACTAAGAATTCAACATTTTCTTGTAGCTTATTATGTACTGAAACATAAATTGTCAAGTGTATTAACCAATGGAAGAAAACAGATACTAGGGCTGGGATTAACACTCAGGGAAGGAGTGCTGCCTAGTGTGCAAGAGCCTGATATTCAATCCCAGAATAAGAAGGCTCAAGTTTAAATATATATTTGGCTTATCAAGAAAGGGCTTCTCTGTGTAGATTTGACTGTCTTGAAACTTGCTCCATTGCTGAGGGATAACACTATTGTACACTGTAAAGATTTGTCACCCTTATTAGCTTAATAAAACATTGATTGGCCAATAGCTAGATAGGAAATGTGGGCGAGACAACCAGGCTATGATAATTCTGGGAAGAGGAAAGATAGGGTATTAATCATCAACTAGATACAGAAGATGTAAGAAAAAAATGCCTCATGGAGAAAAGAAACAAAGCTTTTTGATTAAACATAGACCAGAATTATGGGATAATTTAGGATGTAATATGTAGTTAATAATAAGCCTGAGCTAATAGGCCAAACTGTTTATAATTAATATAAGCTTCTATATGTTTATTTGGTACTGAATGGCTGTTGGACTGGGTGGGACAGAAACTTCCATCAACAAATGATGTCCAACATTTAGCAACTACATCCACATAGAACTTGAGAGAGCTTGGGAAGTGATTCTAGACACAAAAGAACAGAGTCAAGCATGGCTTCATGGTAGAATAATTTTCTCAGGTGAACTCTGTTTGCTAGAGGCAAGGAGAGGCACAGCTCCTTTAAGAGAGACTTCCTGACTCAGGATTAGCAGTAAAAACCTAACATCTCTTTTAAGAAGTCCTGACACCAAACACTTAAATAGTGCTTGTGAGAAGTTAGCATTCAATTTTTTGGTGGTAGCATGGACCTCGTTACTCCACAGAGTTGTGGCAAAAAAGGAACTCCTGCCAGTACCTCTTCCATGAAGCTAGACTCTCAAAAATCTAAGGAATGAGGTGGATCCAGCCATCAAACTACAGCTTTTATCCTAGTTATATCATTTATCAGATTAAATACTCATGTGCAGAGAAAAAGATATATATATATATATATATATATATATATATATATATATATATATGACATATTCAGACACAAAACAAAACCAAACAAAATTTTAAATGGTTTACAGTGTGTTTAAAAATAAATTAAGGCTTGGGAGAGAAGAGAAAAAAGATTTTTAAAAGGTCCTTAAGAAGAAATAGAGTAGAAAGGCATAGTGGCACAAGCCTTAAATCCCAGCACTTGGGAGGCAGAGGCAGGTGAATCTCTGTGAGTTTGACGTAAGACTTGCCTACAGAGTGAGCTCCAGAACAGCAAAGATAAACAATAAAACTCTGTCTCAAAATACCAAAAATTAAAGAATAAAAATAAAATAGAGTTAAAAAACAAATACATAAATATGGAAATACAGGAAATCTGGATACTGTATGTTATTGTGCTAATTGTGAACTGTTTGATTGCTGAGCAAGTCGAAACATCTGCTACAAGACATTTGATTATAAATGAAATTGCTTGACTTCAAAATTTAAAACAATTTAAGATATGTTACTCTGGGGAAGAGGCTTTACTTTTGTTTCTTCAGGAAATGACAGGATGTGGATTCATTCTGGGTTAAGAAAAATAAGATTTGATCAAGGAAATCCTCCTGAAAAATCTCCAATGGGAACAGGTGGCCAAGATGATCCAATATTTCAGAGCACCTCTGTTGCAGTGTTCTCTGCATTCTACATTCAAAACAGCCTCAAGATTTCTGGCTGAGATGATCCAGTCTCAGAGAATGATCCAGTCAGGACTTGACCATAATCCTAAATTTTCTTTATGTCCTCATAACATTACTATCACCTCCAATCAGCAGGAAGAAGGCTAGAAAACTGTGCCCATATTCTCTCAAAATGGAGTATGGATGTTTCTCTTTGTTTAGTGTATTAATTACAAGTTCTTATGGACAATAATAAGGAAAAACCTAAACAAAGTAAGTAAGATTCAGGGACTTATTTTGAAAAAAGGGGGGGACTGCTGTGGAATAATGCTTTGGTACATTGTAAAGAATTGTCACTCATTGGTTTAATAAAATAGTGATTGACCAGTAGCAAGTCAAAAAGTGTAGGTGGGACAATCAGACTAAGAGAATTCTGGGAATAAAAAAGGCAGAGAGTCAGTCACATTCCAGACACAGAGGAAGCAAGATGAGAATGCCTCACTGAGAAAGGTACCAAGCCATGTGACTAAACATAGAAAAGAATGAAAGGTTAATTTAAGTTATAAGAGCTAATAATAAGCCTGAGCTAACAAGTCAAGCAGTTTATAATTAATAAGAGTCCGTTTATGTTTATTTGGGACTATATGGCTGTGGAACTGGGTAGTTCAGAAACTTCATTAATAAAGCATAGACCAGCTGTTATTGAACACATAGTGATCTCCCTGCCTCTGCTTATTGAGTGCTGGGATTAAAGGTATGTGCCAGTATCACATGACTGAAAAATGAGAATTTTCCTACTCTTCTGATGAGAAATATTGCCTAAAGCAAACTGTGAAGAACTGGGTATTGAGAAACTCGTCTTTGCTTCAACAGTATGCAATGATTTTGTTCAACCTTGTATTTTTCAAATTAAAACTGGAAAAAAGTGTGGTAAACACTAAACCTAAGAAACATATATTTCCAATTTTGAAAAGTTTGTTCATAGTATATATTTTCCTTCCAAAATGTCGAAGATTTTAATGGTATATTCCCATTTGAGTGTATGTATGTGTGTTTGTGTGGTGTATTGATGATGTTCAATACACCTCTGTATGCTATGAGTATGTTTTATTAACCATTGGTTAATAAAGAACAAGCATTAGCTATGGCAGAGCAGAATAAAGAGAGGCAAAAAATTCAAACACAATTATATAGAGAGAGTAGGCAGAGTTAGACATCATGCAGCTGCTGAAGGAGAAAGACACCAGAACATTACCAATAGGCCACAGCTTTAGAAACTGGTTAATTTAAGATCTTAGAGTTAGTTAGAATTACATCTATGAAGCAAATCAAACAGTGTTTCAATTAATACAGTTTTTGGTGTGATTATGCAAGTGTGGGCAGTTAGGAAATGAATTCACCGTCTCCATTTACATGTTTGTGTGATGTGTTTGGTGGACATATATATATGTGAGAGAATGTGGGCACACATGTGCTACAGTACATGTGTGGGGGTCAAAGAATAATGTTGGTGTCAGTCTCCACCTTCTTCCTTGCTTGAGGCTGGTTCCGCAGTTTGCTAGTTCCCTCACTGCAGATAGAAAGCTTCCAGAGATGCTCCTCACTCCTTTTCACATCTAGCCACAGAAGTTCTTGGAGTATGGAAGCTACTGTCCATTTCTACATGGGCCCTGAGGACTCAAACTCAGACCTTCAAGCTGGTGTGGAAAGTCCTTTAACCACTGAGCCCTCTAGCCAGCATTGTATACATTTTCCTATTGAGCTTGTTTATTCTGTGCTTGATATAAAACTAGAAAAACTTCTTTTTTTGATTCAATGAGAATTTTGATGAGTGTGTAATCCCAACATGGTCAGTTCTTTAAGGACTTTCCCATTAGATTGCAGGCAAATAGTCAAATACCAAAAGGATATTTAAAATAATAATAGTTGTGTGACCGGCATGCTGAGCAACTAGCACAATGATCTGTGTCAAATTTGGGAACAAGGCAGAGCTCTCCCAGCATTCTGGATGTGTTTTCAAACATTGTTGTACATTTCGAACATATTTTAGCTTCAGTTTCATCATTTGTACATTAAATAGTAATGGGTACACATACATATAAAGAAATGAGAAAAAAAAGGACACAATACAGCAGACACCTTCAGTAAATAGCAACACTTTGTGGGATAATAGCACACTTTGTTCCCTAGACTATTATGAAATTGTCCAAATCATGGGCTATTTACAAAAAATATCAATCAATACTTTCCAAACTTGGACCCAGCTTACTTCCAAGTCTTTTGAGCAAAACAGCAAGAAAAAAAGAACATTCATAGGTCAAAATGTTTGAGAGATCTCATAGTTACATCAGGTAAAAATGCTACAAACCTAGTTTTTGGAATATATCTGGATGCAAATGCAACCTCTCTATACCTCACAACTGTAAGCATACATACACTGCAGTTCAATGGCTACACTGGATGGTTGCTTTTAGACACAGTGTGGTGAGCTTCCTTAATGTTTGAGATTGTGCTCATCTTCAGTTCAGGTTCTTTTTTTCAATAAATATACCAGTAGGGACTGAATCATATAAGATAGATAATAACTGTGTTGCCTCCAAAAAAGAGGTTGGTCAATGTGATTGGTAACCTGATGCAATCATTTTTCTATCTATGAGAACAGAAGGTAACAGGATATGAAGCTGACTTATTTAAAAATTCATCCTCATTGTTCTGCTTACAGAAAAGCTATAGAGCCTTTCCTCTCTTTTTTGACCAGCTTTACACTTTTATTTCTAGTGTTTTATAACTATCCACTATAAAAAAAACAGGATATCTTGTGGTAAGGAGATCGTTTGTTCATTTTGCAGTCACCCAGACTCCCAAAATAATCACACAGAAACCATACTATTTAAATCACTGCTTGGCCCATTAGCTCTAGCTTCTTATTTGCTAATTCTTACATCTTAATTTAACTGATCTCCATTAATCTGTGCATCACTATGAGGTCTCAGCCTTCCAGCAAAGTTTCAGTATGTCTGTCTCCAGCAGCAGCTCCATGGGTTCTTCCTGACTCTGCCTCCTTTCTTCCAGCATTAAGCTTAGTTTTCCCTGCCTAGCTCTACTCTATCCTACCAGGCCAAGCCAGTTTCATTATTAACCAATGGTGTTCATAGCATTCAGAGGGAAATTCCACATATCTCCCATTTTCTGTTTAAATAAAAAGGAAGGTTTTAACTTTAACATAGTAAAATTACATGAAACAGTTATCAAGCAAGAATTACAGTTATACTATATATCTATTTTGTCTTTTACCATAACTAAGGAAAACGAAATAAATTCTTCAACTCCATCAAAGACTCCAAAAGGAAATAATATTACCTAAGTAAACAGGAAGTACATTGTAGGCAACTTCAAAACTCTAGAAATGATAGAGACATCTCACTGCCTGGAGAGTCACCCACAGTTCTTCTGTACCATTGAAGAATCCATCTTCAGCCTACAGCCTCATAGTGTCCAGCAGACTTTTCCATGAAGCTGGAAATATTAAAGACATTTCTGCCTGTATTGGCAGTTTGCCAGTCACTTTCTTCTGTATCCTGCAGAATGGCTGGCAGATTCTTTTTTGAAGCAGGAACCCTGAAAGATCATCTCACCTTTAGAAAAGTTCAGCACTCATTTTCCATGGGTCCTGCTTGCCCAGATGGTATGCATACACAGCATACCTTCAATCACTCCAGGAAAAAGCAGATTCTTGTAAAATAGGTAGCAAACTCCATGAGGAGCCTGTTTGATGCCGTTCATACTCTTGAAGTAGATTGGTGTTGCCAGGAGTATATGTGTCTCACTGCAATGAAAAGCCCTAAGTCCTTAAACACTTTAATTGTCATATGATGAAGGTCTCTGAAACATTTAAGAATACCTATCTAACTGAAATATATTTCTATATATTCAGAAAACCTAACTAGCATGATTACAAGCTTGACTATTATAGATTATTATATACTAACCCATATTTCTTAATTATACATTGTATTTTTAAATCAGCTAACTTAATCAAGAGCAGAAATATACATACAACAAAATTGAACTTGAATTTGTATCAACAAAGTAAAATCCATACCAATGCAAATCTCTATAGCATATCTCCCTTTAAATGTAAACAAACATTTATAAACAATCCTTTAGGAAATTTGGGCATAGTTCTCTCCAAATTGCTTCCTGCTTTTTGTTGGGTGAAGTAATTTTGGGGGATGTTTACAAAGCTCTTTCAGGGGCTCTTGGTCCATCAAACCACATTAGTCTGTAATAATTTCACAGGTTCTCATCCTCTGTGGAAACAAAAGAAGAACCTCTTTTCCAAAGTAACATATCCTTAGACCCAAATTCTGAAATCAAGATACATTAAAAATATCTATGTTGGTTTAGCTTAGCAGACCACATAACAAAATGTATCTTTTCACATAGCTCTTTAACAGTCCAAAAATTCAAAGAAAAAATATACATAATTGAGACTCTCTGTGTATATTCTATATTTACATGGCTTATTGTTTTCATTCTATTACTCTTTCTACAAGTTTAATATTTATTTTATTATTTTTATTTCTTTAATCTATGACAGTCTGTACTCCTTTATATTACATTTATTGTCTCTTTACTCTTTTCTCTTTCCCAAGCCTATGTATATTTTTTAAACACACTGTGTCTCATTTATAGGTCTTTTATGCCTAAATATGGCCTGTTTTGTATCTGAAATCATTTTCTGTCCAAGAGTACTTTATAAAATGCTAAGCATCATGGTATCAGCATTCCTGGGTGCTGGCTTTGCATCTCTCGAGCTTCAAATATGATGGAGGTAGTTCACCACAGGTTCTGGGACCACTGGGTAGGAGCCATCCTCAATACCTCAACTCCTGGTATCATTGTGCAGCATATAAATACTTTTTTATCTCAGTAAAAACTAAATTTGCCTTCCCCAAAAAAACAACTTTGTGCTCGCAGCATGGACCAGGAAGCTGCCATTTCAAAACAGCATGGTATTTCTCTGCTACCTCTGAATCTGGAAGACTTCCTTTAAAGGAGCTGCAGCATGCTACCAGCAAGAAGAGCCCATCCAGGAAAAAATGTGTCTAACATTTGTTTTTTAGTGGCTAGAATTCCTTTCCAAGCTTTCTTAGGTTTCACGTGGATTTAGTCAACCACATTGGTGTACCAATTTGTAGTAAGGAAGCTGCTTGTTCATTTCCCAGCAACACAGACTCCCAAAATATTCACACAGAAATCATATTATTTAAATCATTGCTTGGCCCATTATCTCTAGCTTCTTATTTGCTAACTCTTATACCTTAATTTAACCCATCTCCATTAAATCTGTGCATCACCATGAGATCATGGCCTACCAGCCAAGTTTCAACATGTCTGTCTCCAGCAGTGGCTCCATGGCTTCTCCTTGATGCTGTCTCCTTTCTCCCAACATTCAGTTTAGTTTTCCCACCTGGCTCTACTCTACCCTATCAGACCGCAGCAGTTTATTAACCAATGGTATTCAGAGCATACAGAGGGAAATCCCATATCAGTATCTCTTTGACCTAAGCTCACAAATAGACAAGGAAGGCTGACTAGGTCATTTCAGGATGCATAACAACCTCACCACTCCACCCCTCTGAGGACAAATCTATCCCACCACATTTGAATCTTTTCTACACAGACTATGAGGACCAAACTCTGGTCTTCCTGTTTGAAAGTGAGCACATTGCCAACTGAACTGCCACTGCAGACTCAGCGAGGTCTTATTAATGCTGGTGAATGGTCACTGTACTGCCTAAAAAAATGGAAAATGGCCTAATATCTGTGCCCTTCCTTAATGCATTATATTATTCTTTTATGCAAATATAGAAAAAAGCACTTTTAACAGAATCAAAGCTATATTAATGGAAGCACACATTTCAGACACTATAATAAATGATGAATTTAAATATTAAGTAGCCATAGCAACTATTTTTATTTAACACCAATATTTACAGACTAGAAATCAGGCACACACAAAGAAATAATTTGCCACTAGGCCATAAAAAGGATATCCCACACAGAGATAAGAGTCTTCCACTAGGTTTTTCATAACGTTACCTCAGATATTGTTTAAGAGTTTTATAGAACATTTTAATTGCAGAAAGAAACATTCCAGGAAAAGGAGTATGGAATAATCACACACACATGCATTCATACTTAAATATATACATACAATATGTCCTGTTGTGTGATATTTTGATTGTGTCCTGACAAATGGTAAAATTTCATGCTTCATGGAAAAGTTTGCTGGATAGTATGGGTCGGTAGGCTGAATATGGGTGCGCCAATGATGCAGAAGAACTTTGGGTGACTGTGTAGGCAGCAAGATGTTTCTGTCAATTCTAGAGTTTTGGAAGTTGCTACAATGCATTTGCTCTTTACTTAGCTAATATTATATCCTTCTGGAGTCTTTGATGGAATTGAAGAACAGATAGTTATATTTATAGTTTTCCTTACTTATGATAAAAGATAAAGTAGGTATAAATATTGTAACTGTAATTCTTGATACCTGTTTTGTTATATGTAATTTTACTATGTTAAAGTTAAAACCTTCCTTTTTATTTAAGAGAAAAGGGGAAATGGTGTGGGGTGTCCTGTATATGTGTTGTTTTTATTGGTAAACGAATAAAGAAGGTGCTTTGGCCCATGACAGGGCAAAATATAGTTAGGTGGAGTAATTAAACTTAATACTGAGATAAAAAAGGAGGAGTTAACAGGAAGCCATGTAGCCACCACAGAAGAAAATTGTGCTGAAACCTTGCCAGTAAGCCACAGTCACATGGTGATACACAGATTATTATAAATGTATTAATTTATGATATAAGAGCAAGAAGAGCAAGCTAAAAATATGTTTAAGCTATTAGCGAAACAATTAAAAATAATATAGTTCCTGTGTGGTTATTTCAGGTCTGGGCAGCTCGGAATGAAAACTGACCTCCACTAACAGACAATTTTTTTTTTGAGTTTTTGAGACAGGGTTTCTCCGTAGCTTTTTGGTTCCTGTCCTGGAACTAGCTCTTGTAGACCAGGCTGGCCTCGAACTCACAGAGATCCGCCTGCCTCTGCCTCCAGAGTGCTGGGATTAAAGGCGTGCGCTACCACCTCGCGGCTCAGACAAATATTTTTGACTTCAAGTCAGAGGATAGATCCAGCCATTAATTGTCTAAAATTAACAATAGAAATTTGGAGAACTTTAGACAATGCAGCAGGAGACAGGAAGTAATAAGGTGGAGATAAAACAGGATCTCAGTTCTTTGGGGTGGACAAATGAAAGAAGTAGGAGGTCTCTGGTGGCTACATCCAACTTTTCTCATCTTTCAGGCTCTTACACAGGTATTTGACTTCTGATTTTTTATTAATAAAGATAAATCCGATAAACACTTCATCTGACATCTATCTTTTAGGGCATGAATTCACAAGATAACTGCTTGTCCATGACTTTGCAGTCACAGGCACCCATTAGAGCTACACATAGGAGCTGCACCTGGTCATCATAAAACTGGCTGTTTTTTTTCCTTTCTTTCTCAAAGCCCTCTGAAGAAGTCTGAAAACTTCCAGTTACAGCCTCTCAACAACAATGCCCAGCTGCTTCCCAAACTCCACAGTTTCCAGAGGCACCTGGGCTACAAATGTCTCCAAATTTACCTGCCCATGATCAGCTCACAGTGCCTTAAGGAATCTCCCACCACATGTGCTATTTCCCCACTATCCTTTGTGCCCATTTTTTTCCAGATAAATAACTCATTCTCCCATGTGGAGAGCCCCATGCCCAAGCTGCTGCCATACTAGGTAGCAGCATTGACAGCTTATTCTTATTGACAGGGTTATTGTTGCAACCCTCTCTCAGCTCATAGTTACACTCGAGCAGCTGCTCTCGGCCAAGCTGTACACCAACTGTGTTATCTGTCAACACCCAGCCTCACACTTACCATCATTATCAGCATTTATTGTGAGACAACAGGGAATTCTAAAAGGGGAGAATTACTTTAAAAATTAAAAGGTGAGAGTTTCTTCCCACGTTAAAAATGGGAAACAAACAATGCTGCTATGAACATAGTTGAGCACATGTCTTTGTGGTATGATTGAGCATCCTTACCCAAAAGTGGTTTTGCTGAGTCTTGAGGTAGATTGTTGCCTAATTTTCTGAGAAATCACCATACTGATTTCCAAAGAGGCTGTATCAGCTTGTATCCTCACCAACAATGTAGGAGTGTTTCCTCTACCCCACAACCTCTCCAGCATTAGTTGATATTAGTGTTTTTGGACTTGGCCATTCTTACAGGTGTAAGATGGAATCTCAGATTTGTTTTGATTTTCATTTCTCTGATGGCTAAGGATGTTGAACATTTTCTTAAGTGTTTTATAGTTATTTTTCATTCATCTGTTGAGAGTTCTCTGTACCCCATTTTTATTGAATTATTTGAGTTTTAATGATCAGTTCCTTGAGTTGTTTTTATATTTTGAAGATAAGCCCTTTCTTTAATGTGAGATGATTGGTGAAGATCTTTACCCATTCTGTAGGACATGTGCTCAATTATGTTCATACCAGCATTGTTTGTAATAGCCAGAAACTGGAAACAATCTAAAGGACCCTCAGTCTAAAAATGAATAAAGAAAATATAGTACATTTACATTCTTGAGTACTACATAGCAGAAAAATATATAATGATATATTGAAATTTGTAGGCAAATGAATGGATCTAAAAACATTATTCTCAGTGAGTTAACCCATGCCCAGAAAGACAAGTATAATATGTACTCACTCATAAGTGGCTTTAACACATAAAACAAAGAAAAACAAGCCTACAATTCATAATCCCTTGTATGTCTGAGTCATTTAGGCATTGGCACAGGCTAGATCTGAATCCAAACCTAGTCACCTGTGTGTGGGAAGAAAACTCGCACTCCCAGTTCCTATCTGTCCAGTTTAGCTTCCATGTAAAGATGAAAACCACACAGAGAATCTGAATGCTGTATAATATTGTGTTGCCTTTAAATTGTTTGATGGCTGAAGAAGGAGCAGCAACTGGTAACAGGCATTTGATTATAAATGCTGCTGGATAAATCCAAATATATTTTTAAAATGCCCTGACTTCATAATTTAAGTCAAAAGATATGTTACTTTGTAGGAGAGGGATTGCTTTTGCTTTCACAGGAAGTGAGAGGTTGCGGACTCACTCTGGAGTAAGAAAAATAAGGCTTGATTGAGGACGACCCCCCTGATTAATTTTCAGTGGGACTAGATGGCACAGGTGATCCATTTTAGAGCACCCCTGGTGCAGTTTCCTCTGAGGTCTACATTCAGAACAACTTTAAGACTTCTAGCTGAGATGACCCAGGCTCACTGAATACTCTAGTCAGAACTTGACCATAATCCTGAATTTTCTTTGAGTCCCCATATGATTATCAACATCCCCAATCAGGAGGAGGAAATATTCTAGAAAACTATGCCCACATTCCAAAAAAAATGGATTATGGGTGTTTGTCTTTATTTAGAGTGTTGGTTACAAGTTGTTATGGATAATGGTCAGGAAACAAACTAAAGAAAGAAAATTAGATTCAAGGTTCTTGTTTTGAAAACAAAAAGGGAGGGCATAGATATGATAGGTTAAATGGGTAGATTACTGAATTTACTATGTAAGGAAATTTGTAAGAGGATGCTATTGAGTTACTTCTTTTTGGCTTTCCCATCAATCATGATTGTTCATCTTTCCTCGACGCTTCCACACAATGCTAAGAAAGACTATGGCAAATGAGAAAGCATTTCACTTAAAATTTCTGTATGATTTTAGATCTTCCACTTCATACTTTAAACCCAATAGCACCAATGATCCTGATAGAAATACATTTAATTATGCACGAAAATAAATAGCAAGTGCATCAAAAAAAAGAAAAAGGGGAGGATAATATGATAAGATAAAAAGGTAGATTAATGAATTTATATTTAAAAAGCAGTGGCTGGTTTTAAATGTTTTACATCGAATCAGACTTTTGTATATTGTATGCAAACTTTGTATATTGATACATATTTGAGATAAATTTTGTTAAAACATATTGTACTTATGTTTCTATTCTTGTTCAAATGAGCGTGTACCTCTACAGGTCATCTAACAATGTAATACAAATTACTTGTCTTTGAAAATTATTATTACCAACTGCTAAGAATAATAAGGAAATGTGTTTTAGTAATTAGTCACATATTATAATTGAATTTAGAGTCACATTTGGTGTGTTTTCAAGGTCAAACAGATACATTTTTGATAGAGATGTCATCTTCAAAGATGTCAGAGAGCAACAGAATATGGTATTTAAGATGCCCTAATAAAATATTTATGGCAATGAGACACATTTGCTCCTGTCAGTACTAATCTACTTCAGAGAAGATAATGGGCATCAAAGAAATACCAAATGTAGTTTACTTTCTTTATGGCAAAAGAAATCCATTGGACAAGAAAATGCCCTTGCCTTGACTACTGAAAGTATGTTGTCCTAATTGGACAAGCTGGACACAAAAGAAAGTAACTGTCAAATATTGTTAAGACATGGAGGGACAACTCTTCAGAATGTCCTGCTTCATAGAAAAGTCTCATGGGTATGCTGTGCCTGTAGGCCAAAGATGGGTGCCACAATGTTGCAGAGGAACTTTGGGTGATTGTCCAGGCATCCAGTTGTTTCTGTCATTACTCATAATTTTTTGAAATCGCTTGCTTGCACTTCCTGCTTACTCAGTTAATACTATTTCCTTTTTGGATCATCGAGGGAGTTAAAGACTAGTTAGTTATAGTTATAGTTTTCCTTGTTTACGTGACACAGAAAACATGTTATGATATAAAGGAAATTAGGTACAAGACTTTTACTCACCAAGATAGGATAGATATGAATTTTAAATGAATTTGTCAAAGGCATGTGGGCTTGGCAATGTTGATGTATTTGTTGCCTATTGTATATAGTTATTTACTTATTGTATATAGTATTTCTTATATTTGCCTTCATCTTTATTTTAGACAAAAAGGAGAAATGTAGTGGCATTTCATCTACATTTCAACAAATAAATCTTGCCTGAAGATCAGACAGTAAGACAGACCTACTGATCAGTGTTTCAGATCAGAGAGTGATAACACATATAAGCAGCCACACAAGTCTGCCATAGAAACCAGGCAGTTCATGCCTTTAATCTTTCAGAACCCAATTGAAGGCACCATGATGAGCTAAGGGGGGTGGGGGGCGGGGGAAACCTGAGGATAAATAAGTCTACTCACAACAGGTTCTGTCTAGGCATGTTTCTTTATTTTTCTCTCTTCATCATTTCTCATTGTCCCTTCCTATTCTTCATTGTCCTACTTATTACAAATATTCCCAGTCATATATACCCTTAAATCAGCAATTCCCCAACACTATCAGGTTCCAGGGCTAGAATTCTTGTTGCCCCATAGGAAATCAGATAAGGGTTTTCACACACACATACACACACACACACAGAAAGAGTGGGGGCGGGGGAGAACCATGTTCACATGCCTAGTGAACTCCTTAATTGGGAAAATTAGTTAAGAAAGGAAATAAATAAATCATCATGGAATTCTAGAGAGGAAAGTTAGTGCACTAGACTATATTTTTAGGTGGTAGATAAAAGAACTAATATATTTATTTTTAGTACAATTATGAATAGGACATGAATTGTTGAAATGGGTGTGATGCTTCTTTTCTCCCAGCAAACATAGAGGCAACCTATGTAAACAGAGAGAAAAGCTGCATATTCTTGATCAGATAGCACACACAGATGCTGCAGGTTCTACTGGCCTAGGTCTAGAGTTTTGCTCTAGGTGGTAGAAACAAAAAGGGTACTTAGGCCTCTAAATTATCAGTTCTGGGGTACATTATTATTAGCTATTCTAATTGTTCATGTTGTGGGTCTGTGGCCCAGACCTACTCTACTGTCTTTGAGAGTAAAACACATACCATAAATTTCCTGAAGTAAAATCATCAGTAAACTGAGATGAAAGTGAGTGTAAAGAGTTAAGAATCTTTTAAGTAGGGTAAAATCAACTAGGACAGGTAGTAATTCTGTGTCTTTGGAGATCTGTGAATATCTTTAATGATATGCTCTATGACTGGACCATAAACACTGACCAAATATCTACTGATAAAGATAATGTCAGGAAGGCAGATCTCTGAATTTACCCAGAAGAGTGTAACAAGGCCTAGCAGTGGGAAACTGTTATGAACTAGGGAACTAATTCCCAAATATGTAATAAAAGGGAAGTCAGCTACAAAGAAAAATTTACAGCATAAGACAGTTATTGATTTACAAAGCAATAATGATAAAAGTCTGGTCTTTTGGTTTTAAAAAATATCAAAACTCTTGGCTTTGATAAGTCACTCATGAAAAGATGGTTGAGAAATTACTGTATAAACTTGCAGCTTGAAATCTCAGTGGTGCATGGCTTTAATCCCAGAACTAGAGGATTATAAGACTGGAGGAGAAAGTTCTCAGACACAGTCTCATTCTGAGGATTCTGGGAAACAGGATCACCATTTTGGACTAAGGTAGAGGTAAGAGACTGTGGTTGACTGTTTTGCTTTTCTGACCTTCAGGTTGAACCCTAATTTCTGTCTCTGAGTTTTTATTAACTGTCCTTCAACTGGCCATTCAGATTGTACATAAAACAAAGTTATTGATTTTCAAATGTACCAACTTCCCTTCCTTTAAAATGGTTAACTGACAACTATCTCTAGCTGGAACAATGGACTTTGACATCAGAAAAATTACACTGGGTACAAGTACAACTAAATGCTCGACATATTAAAGAATTGACTCACCCTTGGAATTCTCCTATATTTGTCACTAAAATGAAATCTGGGGAAATGGAGAATATTAACAGATTTGAGAGCCATAAATAACATAATTCAGCTAATGAGCTCTCTATAGCCTGGAACTTCTCCTGCCTTCTCTGTTACTGAAAGGATGGTCTACTAGAGTGATTGATTTAAAAAACTGTTTCTTCATTATTTCTTTACAAGAACATGAAAAACAAAAGTCTGTCTTTACAGTGCCTACATAAAATAAACTGCACACTGTTAAAAGATATCAGGAGAATGTTCTCCCACAAGAGATATTAAACTGCCAAACCCTGTGCCAGCATTTTGCACAACAACCATTGGAAACAATTTGTAAACAGTTTACTCAATCTATAATTTTCCATTATATGGACATTATCTAACTACATTATTCAATATAAATAACTTAGGGTATATGCTTGAATAAGTAAAGAAAATTTTGCCTTATTGGGGTATTACAAATTGGTCCATAAAAATACAAAAATGGTATTCTATTAGCAGAACATAAGATAGGTTTGCAAAAATAATTCAACCCCAAAAGGTACAAATTAGGAAAGATCAACTGTTAATTCTTAATAACTTTTAAATTTGTTAGGAGACATCAACTAGTTATGATCAACAATTGGTATATATTAAGTAATTAAGTAATTTATTTTAAACTTACCAATGTGACAAGGACTTAAATAGTCTAAGAAAATTATCAGATGAAGCTGAGGGATAATTAGCTGTGATAGAAAAGAAATTAAAAGGTGCTCATGTGGATCGTTTGGATCCAGAGCTTGATTGTATTCTGAATATTTTACTTTCTATGATTTGTCCTTCGGGAATTTTAATTCAGAGAGAAGGTCATATCTTAGAATGGATATTTTACCACACAAAAGAGCCAAAAAATTAAAGAACTGTGTAGAAAATGCTTCTGAGTTGATTCTGAAGGAAAAATTAAGGCTTTGTCAATTAACAGGAATAGACCCAACAGAAACTGTAGGATCTTTTACTAATGCTGAAATTTCCTCTTTGGGAGCAGAAAATAGACATTGACAAAGAGCTTGCAGTGATTTTTGGTAGAGATTAGTAACAAGTATTAAGAAAGCAAAAGAACTCAGTTTATAAAAAGAAATAATTGGACCCTTCTTTACAATGTATGGGAAGACAATTTCTGGAACCAATACAAAAAAATCAGGAAAGGCAATTTACAAGTCAGAAAATTTAAGCAGAGTGGCTCAAATCTTTATGATTCTACTCAAAAGTCAGAATCATATCCTATTTTCAAGACAATTGGATTATTTTAGAACCTTTTAATATAGATACTGACTCTCAATATTCAAAAATAGTTGTTTTACATATTGAAACTACTGAATTTATTCTGTATAATTCAGAATTGACTTTGTTATTTATTTACTTACAAGAAATAGAAATCATCCTTGTAGCTACAAATATTCTCCATTCTACTCTTCCCCTAGACCAGGTTTTCTCTGTCCACCCATTCCCAAAGTCACTTATGAAATAACAAGTCTGAGGCTTAATATTAATTGTATACACTTGAGGACACCATGTAGTTGCCAAAGGAGAAAGATGCCAACCAACCACCAAGGAAACAAGCCATGTAGAAAATTAGTCAAACCCATGGCCTCATGGTGATACACAGATTAATAGAAATGGGTTAAGATATAATAACTAGCTAAGACATACTTCTGAGCCATTAGCCAGTGTTGTAACTAATATAGTTTCTGTGTGATTATTCAGGTCTGTGTGTCTGGGAAATGAATAAACAGTTTTCCTTTTACAAACCCTTGTGTATAATGCATATCAGATCCCATACAGGTCTATCAGGACTTTGAGGGGCCTGATAATTATGGAAGATAATGAAGCAAGGGTTTTAAAAAAAATACTTTTCCCATCACTTGGCAACAAGCCAAGAAATTTAGAAGGCAATGTCTTACTGTTCTTTTTATAATCAAGCACGTCTCCCTGGAAGAAGTAACCCAAAGGCTACTCAAAGAAATGAAATTTGGCAAATGGGAGTGTTTTATTTGGTAAAGTTTGGAAAATTAGTATACGCCATACCATAGATACCCATTCAGGTTTTCAAAGGTCAGATGCTTTGAGTTCTAAAATAGCTGATTCTCTAATTATACATACATTAGAATTTATGTCCATCATGGGGATACCTATAAAAACTAAGACTGACAATGCATGTTTGAAGTAAAGTGAAACAGGTTTTTGCATATTACAATGTAAAGCATTGATGAAGGAGCTGCGGGCTATGCTCCTGCCACCCAGCTCCCGGCCGCCTGACTAGCTTATGCCCCAAAATAACGACACACAAACTGTGTTCATATAAACACTGCTTGACCCATTTCTATTAATATGTGTAGCACCACGAGATTCACTTACCAGGAAGATTCTAGTCTACGTCCATTCTGGGTCAGAGCTTCATCGCGTCTGCCTCAGAGAGCAGAGCTATAGCATCTGACCTCACTTCCTTCTACCCAACATCCTGTTCTGTCTACTCCACCCACCTAAGGGCTGACCTATCAAATGGGCCAAGGCAGTTTCTTTATTAGACAATGAAATCAACAGATTGACATGTGACCTTCTCACATCACCCACTGATAATTTTTATATAAAAATTCCAAGTGTTTGTTTCTCTTGTTCTTTACAGACATAAAATGCATCTTATTGTAGTTCCAGTTCAATTAAAATTAAAGCTGACACTGAAGTTGGAGAATTGTTGTCTCCTTCTCTAAAGCCAAGCATGCTTGTTAAGGAAAATCCAAAATCTCTATCTCATATCATAAGAGCCACCTGATATGAGACTGAAGAAAAAACAAAATTAACGGCTATTTTATTGCCACTAATATCATAAGCCTTTGGTTTTATTTATACTCCTTACAACTTTTCTTAGGTATGAATATTATTTGTAAATTTATAAAAGTAATGTATATATATATATTATAAAGTATATGTATAAAGTAATGTACATATATATATATGTAGTCAGCGTAATAACCAGGCTAGCTTAATATGAAACAGAAAATTTTAATGAAGGAATAGCTTACAACACCAGGGATATAGCAATGAGCAGGAGATACAAAAAAAGAGAGTGGAGGGGCTCATGCTCACTAGATTTATATGTAAACATTTGCCCAAGGAGAACACACCCTCTAAGGTGCTGGACTATCCCTACATCTCCCCCTTTTGTCTAAATAAGACAGAACTAAACCAAATACAATTATATACAATAATAACAAATAATAAATATAACAAACAATATTGAGAACAAAAGTTTTGTTAAACATTCTATCTCAAGGAGTCTTAATAAGGTAGAGAGTAACTACAATTATCTAATCTTTAACTCCGTCAAAGATCTGAGAAGGGAATTAATATTACTTAACAAACGAGAGATATCCAAGATGTGCAACAAATGACAGAGACAACTGACTACCTGGGCAATCACCCAGAGTCTCATTTGTAATGTTGAGTCAACCAACTTTGGCTAAGGACTAACATAACTGACATACCATTATTAAAGGCAAGGAACTTTCTTAGAACTATCCTACCCTGTCTTGGCAAGATAAGACAATCCTGTTTTATCCACTTATGGATATTCTGTATCTTTGTCAGTAGTTGAGGTATGGGCTTTTCTTAACCCAAAGGCCAGTTCTGCCAAGAAGACAAGCTCCCAGTGGAGTGTCTTTGATGTTCAACATTCTCTAGGGAGTAGAGTGGCATTGCCAGGAGTAATTGTGTCTCGTTGGCACAGAATTTTAGGTTAGATTAAAGGTCATTTTCTACAGCTCTTTGAAGAGGCTGAAGATTATATTATCTCTACTAAATATAATCTCTATGTACCTCAAAGACCTAATTAATTCTCAATACCTATTTAACTTGAAGACTAAGAGAATAAACAACTGTGCAATATGTGAAGACAATGATCATTAACTGTAAACAATATCATTATATATCAAATGTAAATAATGTTATTATATAAATAGTATCAGAGGTAGAAAATGTACATTGTAATATGGTAGATGTATCAATACAATATAGACAAAGTTGTAAGCATACTCTTATACAAAAATAGAGGTAGGAACACTCACATTCAATATTCAATATATCAATATACAAGAAACAGTACCAATACAATTTTCTAAGAACAGTAATTCACAAATATCAATCATCCCAATAAACCATTTAATCCCCCCCTTTGTTGAAAATACCCCTAAATCCATAAAATATCTCCCCATCCCCTCAACCCTAAGACAACAACTAAATGATGTCCCTAACCCCGAGGGCAAACTCTGTTGGGAGAGGGGACATCATCCTCTAAAATTGCTTCTAGCTGACATGGGGGCGACGTTCTTCTTAGGGGGTCCTGTGAAAGCAAATGATGGTAAAATTCCCAAATTAACCTTTGACCTAAGAAAATTGTAACTAGTCTCTGAATGTTTTGAGAAGGTCCGGCCACAGTGTTGTCAAAAATATTAAACTTTTGTCATATTAACGATCATAGAGAATGCTAATTCTATAAAAAGGCTTCATCTCCCATCCTATACATAATTTTGGGCTTTAATGTCTATTGTATACTAGAATTTAAGTTTTGTACTCTAGATGAACATACCATATTATGGCACTTTAACTTCTTTGAGATCTGCTGTATATGACATTTAAAATATATAAGTTTTCTGCAGTAACCATGACCATTCCTAACAGAGACTTTTTTGAAGTATCTGAAAGAAGAATGGAGCCCCACAACTACAGTTTCACCTGGATGCAGTAATGTCACTAAGCAGAAAAACAACACTCACATATCGGCTTAAGATTTTAAATTGCTCAGGTCGATTTCAAGGTGGCTAGTTGTGGTCCAACCTCACAGACTACTTTAGCTAGGACTTGAGATAAGCCCTGCACTTTCCTATTACACAGAGACTGAACAACAAATCATACAGGTATCTCTTTCAAGACTTGACAATTATCCCATTTTTTTCAGGGTTCATTAAAGTGGGCATCACACCCAAGCAACATGAAATAATTTAAAGAATATAACACCTACACTAACAAGAGATGTGGTGGGCAGTTTTAGGTTGTTCAGTAGGTTATGAATATTTGTCATTTTTTAGAGGGATTGGTTACAGGTTGTGGTTGATAAGGGTAAGAAAAAATAGGAAAAAAGATTAGAGTCAGAGTTCTTGTTCTAAAAAGAAAAGGGGGCTATAAATATAATAGGACAAAGAAGTAGAATATTGAATCTGTTTTTAAATCAATAAAGTAGTTTTAAATATTTTACAATGATATATATTTTTGTATATTGATACAGACTTGAAGTTATTTGGTTATAGTGTATGTATACTTTTGCCCTTATTTAAGATATTTCTGTATATTCATGAATATTGAAGGCTATTTCTGTTAGAATATACTGTACATATGGTTTTACTCTTTTTCAAGGCATTATACCTAAACAGCTCAATTGACATTGTAATGTAAATTTCTAGACCTTAAATGTTATTATTACAAACTATTTATAATAATATAGAAATGCAGGTTAAAAGTTACATTTTACAATCAAATTTGTAGTCATATTATGAATGTTTTCAAGGTAAAATAGAGCTATGTTTTCAAGAGAGAGATGGTTTTCAAACACTTCAGAGATCTACAGAATATTGCATTTAAGATGTTTTAAAAATATAAGGTTTTATTATGACAGTGAGAAATGTCTGATTCTGGCAGAACTAATATACCTCAGAGTAGATGATGGGCATCGAAGAAACTCCTTATGGAATTTATTTTCTTGGTAGCAAAATTTAGCCATTAGGCAAGAAGCTTCCCTTGCCATGTGGCTGAAAATGTGCTGTCCAAATTGGACAAGCACGACACACAAAAACATGATTGCAGAAATTTGACATGACAAGGTACAATATGTAGCATGATTAATAAAAACATAGAAATTGGGTTTCAACCTGATGATCAGAAAAGCAAAACAATCAGTCACTGGCAACTGCAGCTGATTCACTCTCTGAACTTCTGGATAGCGTTATTTATTAAAATACAAATAAAAGCCAGGCGGTGGTGGCGCACGCCTTTAATCCCAGCACTCGGGAGGCAGAGACAGGCGGATCTTTGTGAGTTTGAGGCCAGCCTGGTCTACAAGAGCTAGTTCCAGGACAGGCTCCGTATCTACAGAGAAACCCTGTCTTGAAACCCCCCCCCCAAAAAAAAATAAATGAAATATAACTACAAAGTTCCTGCTTCACAGAAAAGTCTGTCAGATATTTTAAGAATGCAGACTGAATATTGGTACCCCAACATTACAGAGGAACCTTGAGTGACTGATCAACTGTATAGCTGGGCCAACCAAACTAAGGATGATGGGAAGAAGAAGGGTTGAGTCAGAAGACTCTTTACAGATGGATAGAGAGAGAGAGCAAGATGTGTTAGAACTCATAGAAATGGATCCATTTCACTTTGACTATAGTCAGAGACTTCAGAACTATTCTTGCTCCCTTAAGATTATATGACAGGAGGTTTGATATATAGTGTGGCAAATAACAGGGTGTTTTTACATAGTGTGGTTACTTTATCTTTTGGTTATTAAGAAGGCAAATACTTCATTTGTTCTTTGTATCTTGGTAAAGAAGCCTTTTGCCTTCCCCCTCCTTTCTGGATTGGGGTATAGAAAGCCTATGAAAACTAAACACAAGGTGAATCTCAGTATTTACTAGATTCTATCCTGACTCTATCAGTTGCCTCTTTCTATTTCTTTCTCAATCCTAGTGCTTCTCACCAAGCATGAACGAATAAGCCAGACAGGAACAGGTAGTTGACATGGGATACAGAAAATGATGCTCAACGTGGGCTGTCATCAAAGATGAACACATCATACTGCCATATGGCAGAGTGCAAATAAAGAATGTGGGTTAAATTAAAATGTAAGAGTTAGTTAATAATGAACATGAGCTATTGGTTGAGAGTTTAGAATTTATATTAAGACTCTGTGTGGTAATTTGGGATCAAGTGGCTCTGAGACAGGAAACATGTGCCTATATCAGTCTTAAAGGATCCAACATTTTCTTCTGACCTCTATATGCAAACATTTTGGTGCACACATGCATGTAGGTAAAACACATGTTGTGACAAAATAAACAAACAATAAATATATAATTCATACATAAAAAATTAAAATCTTAAAACTGAAACTATTCCTCTTCATTTCACCTGGTGACTGCATCAGTCATATCCATTTTTAATGATAAGATGGCTTCAAACTCATTAGCTAAGGATTACTTTGAACTTCTTTAACCAAGATTTACTGATTATTTTTATTTTATGTATAGGTGAGCACTTTTTTGCAGTGTTGGGATTCTAATTCAGGGCTCTCTGCATGCTAGGCAAGTATTCTCCCAACAGAGCTAGTGTCCAGACCCAGGCTTTGGTAAGGGTTCATTAAGCATGAGTCTGACATCAGTCCCCAGTGTCTTTCAAACTGCATGAGACACAAATAGGCACTTAGAGAAAGCTTCTTAAAGTCCTGCTTACTGGGCTTGAGTTCAGAAGAAAGAACACTGCCATTGCCTCATGGAGCAAGGAAAACAAAAATATTCAATTCTCACTGAAAATTCCCATCTTTTTAATAAAACAAATACCTTTTAAGATTCCTTCCTTCTTTCCTCCCTACCTCCCTCCCTCCCTTCCCTTCTTCCTTCATTGTTTATGTTTCTAGGTAGAGATCCAAAGAAAACTTGCAGGAATCAGTTGATTCTTTACATCAAGGCTAAAACTCTGTTCTTCAAGCTTGACAGCAAATGTGTTTTCCAGTGAGCCACCTTACTAGTTCCATAAAACACATTTTGTCCATTTGCTTTGTAGGTCCACTGACAGTCTAAAAACCTGTGTTCTAACAAAAATATGTAAATATTTACTACCACAATACTTTCTACATGGACATTAATAAGTTTAAGAAAAATTATTTTCATTTTCCTTTAAATAAAAATACTTATAAAACAAACTGAAATGTGCCCACAGTTTAGACAGCATGTGTGTCTGTCTTTCAACTATCCTCTTGCATAATTTCTTATCCCACATTTCAGATGAAAGGCTTATTTCTCACCTTCTTCAATGTTCATTTCTTCCTTTCCCTTTATCAAAAAATTTGCCCTGCCTCTTCCCCAGTGAATAATATCTCAAGAGGCCAGGATGTAGTAGGAGCCAAATACTTTAACTTTGTAGTTAATTTTCATAAAGGGGATTTTATTACATTCTTAAACAGCATAATACCTACTCGTTTATAGAAGGAAGACAAATCTTGTACAAGGCCATGGAAGTGGCAACACCCTTAAACCTTATTTACAAAGCTGTTTTCTTTGTTTAAGATGGATACTCCTGGTCACAGGATGTTGAACTCCATTTTTTTTAACACAAATGAATCATGAAGAAAATGTCTCATCAATCTTGATACAAAATTCTCCCAAACCTATTTATATTTAATCTTGAATCTCTGTTGAAGCATCTGAGAATCTTCCAGGTTTAAAAAAGTTAGCAGTTTACAAAAGTAAATATATCATTTTTTAACTTCTTAGGAAGCAGGGAATTTCCATATTAGACATACCCAACTAATTACTTGGTTAGAGCTGGTATCATCTAAGTGGAATAAATGTAGTCACTAATCCTTGCACTCTCTCCATACATCTTCAATATAGTGCTTGAAGTTCTATCTATAGCAATAAGACAGCATAAGGAGATCAAGGGGATTCAAATTGGAAAGGAAGAAGTCAAACTTTCATTATTGGGAGATGATATGATAGTGTACATAAGCGACCTCAAAAACTCTACCACAGAACTCCTACAGCTGATAAACACCTTTAGTAATGTGGCAGGATACAAGATCAACTCCAAAAAATCAGTTGCCCACTATACACAAGGATAAAGAAGCAGAAAGGGAAATCAGAGAAGCATCACCTTTCACGATAGCCACAAATAGCACAAAATATCTTGGGGTAACTCTAACCAAGGAAGTGAAAGATCTATTTGACAAGAACTTTATTTCTTTGAAGAAAGAAATTGAAGAGGATACCAGAAAATGGAAGCATCTCCCATGCTCTTGGATTGGAGGATAAACATAGTAAAAATGGCAATTCTACCAAAAGCAATCTATAGATTCAATGCAATCCCCATCAAAATCCCATCAAAATTCTTCACAGATCTGGAGAAGACAAAAAAAACCAGGATAGCCAAAACAATATTATACAATAAAGGAACTTCTGGAGGTATTACCATCCCTGACTTCAAACTCTATTACAGAGCTACAGTAATGAAAACATCTTGGTATTGTCACAAAAACAGACAAGTTGACCAATGGAATCGAATAGAAGACCCGGATTTTAACCCACAAACCTATGAACACCTTATTTTTGACAAAGGGGGTAAAAATATACAATGGAAGAAAGAAAGCGTCTTCAACAAATGGTGCTAGCATAACTGGATGTCAACCCGTAGAAGAATGAAAATAGATCCATATCTATCACCATGCACAAAACTCAAGTCCAAATGGATTAAAGACCTCAATATAAATCTGAACACACTGAACCTGATAAATGAGAAAGTGGGAAGTACTCTACAACACATGGGCACAGGAGACCACTTCCTACGTATAACCCCAGTTGATGGGGGAGAATCTTCTGCTTTGCGTTAATTTCATTGGTTAAATAGAGACTGCCTTGGCCCTTTAATAGGACATAAAATTAGGTAGGCGGAGTAAACAGAACAGAATGCTGGAAGAAAGAAGATGAGTCAAGGAGTCGCCATGATTCTCCTACTGGACACAGACGCAGGTTAAGATCTTCCCTGATAAGACACCTCGTGGTGTTACAGGGATATTAGAAATGGGTTAGATCGATATGTAAGAGCTAGCCAATAAGAGGCTGGAACTAATGGGCCAGGCAGTGTCTAAAAGAATACAGTTTCCATGTAATTATTTCGGGTATAAAGCTAGCCGTGCGGGCAGCTGGGTGGCGGGACAGAGCCCCTCCGCTATCACTACACCCAGTAGCACAGACAATAAGGGCAACATTGAATAAATGGAACCTCCTAAAACTGAGAAGCTTTTGTAAAGCAAAGGACACTGTCACTAAGACAAAAAAGAAACCTACTGACTGGAGAAGTTCTTCACCAACCCCACAACAGACATAGGTCTGATTTCCGAAATATATAAAAAACTCAAGAAACTAGACTTTCAAATGCTAATTAACCCCATTAAAAATGGGGCACTGAACTGAACAGAGAATTCTCAACAGAAGAAGTTCAAATGGCCAAAAGACACTTAAGGTCATGCTCAACCTCCTTAGCGATCAGGGAAATGCAAATCAAAGCAACTTTGAGATACCATCTTACACCTGTCAGAATGGCTAAAATGAAAAACACAAACCATAGGCTTTGCTGGAAAGGTTGTGGAGTAAGGGGTACACTCCATTGCTGGTGGGAATGAAAATTTGTGCAACCATTTTGGAAATCAGTGTGGCGATTTCTCAGGAAATTCAGGATCAACCTACCCCAGGATCTAGCAATACCACTCTTGGGAATATACTCAAGAGATGTCCTATCATACTACAAAAGCATTTGTTAAATTGTGTTCATAGCAGCTTTATTTGTAATAGCCAGAACCTGGAAACAACCTAGATGCACCTCAATGAAAGAATGGATATGGAAAGTGTGGAATATATACGCATTAGAGTACTATGACATCTTGACTTTTGCATGCAAATGGATGGAAATAGAAAACACTATCCTGAGTGAGGTAACCCAGACCCAAAAAGATGAATATGGTATGTACTCACTCATAAGTGGATTCTACCCATAAATAAAAGACATCGAGCCTATAATTCGTGATCCTAGAGAAGCTAAGTAAAAAGGTGAACCCAAAGAAAAACATATAGATATCCTCCTGGATATCGGAAGGAGACAATTATGCCAGGCAAAAATTGGAAACTTTGGGGTGGGGATAGAGTGGTGGTAAGGGGAGATAGGGGGGGAAGTGAGAAGGGGAGGACGGGGACAGATTGCGAGAATGGGACAGTTGGGATGGAGGGTGAATATGGGAGCAGAGAAGTTTAAATCTTAATTTAGGGAGCCATTTTAGGGTTGGCCAGAGACTTGACTCTAGAGGGGTTCCCAGGTGTCCTTGGAGATGTCCCCAGCTAGGTCCTTGGGCAGCTGAGGAGAGGGAGCCTGAAATGGCTCTATCCTATATCCATACTTATGAATATCTTACATATCACCATAGATCCTTCATCTGGCGATGGATGAAGCTAGAGACAGAGACCCACATTGGAGCACTGGACTGAGCTCCTAAGGTGCAAATGAAGAGCAGAAGGAGGGAGAACATGAGCAAGGAAGTCAGGACTGCAAGGGGAGTGCCCACCCACTGAGTCTGTGGGGCTGATCTAATGGGAGCTCACTAAGACCAGCTGGACTGGGTCTGATGGAGGATGTGATCAAACTGGACTATCTGAACGAGTCGGGCAAGGAAAGCTGACTGAGAATCTAAGGACAATGGCACAGGGTTTTGATCTACTGCATGTACTGGCTTTGTAGGAGCCTAGTCTGTTTGGATGCTCACCTTCCTAGACATGGATGGAGGAGGAAGGACCTTGGACTTCCCACAGGGCAGGGAACCCTGGCTGCTCTTTGGACTGGAGAAGGAAGGGGGTGGGAAATGGGAGGAGGGGAGGAGGTAGAAATTTTTAATTAACAATAAATAAATAAATGGGAAAATAATGGCAAAAAATTAAAGACAAAAAAGAAAATGTCTCATCAATCTTGATACAAAAATTTCCCAAACCTATTTTTATTTAATCTTTAATCTGTGTTGAAGCATCTCAGAGTCTTCCAGGTTTAAAAAATAAGTTTACAGAAATAAATATACCTTCTTTTAACTTCTTAGGGAACAGGGAAGTTACACATTGGACATACCCAACTAATTATTTGGTTAGAGTTGGTATCATCTAAGTGGAATAGATGTAGTCACTAGCCCTGTCATAAATCTAGATAATATGTTTCAAAATATTTCTCAAAAATTACCAAATAACAAATCTCTTGGAAGGGAGGTCATCTGCCACTGTGTAATCAGTACAGAAGATACCAAACACCGAATTCTTAGCACAAAAAGGGATTTATAACCTGGCAGGAAAGTAGGGTTTTAATTGGGAGGCTGCAATTGTAGTAACAGCAGCAAGTAAGCAAGAAAAACAATGGGAAAGATAGGTTATTTCTGCAGGAGAGAGCTTTAAAGGGAAAGGAGAGGAGTCTGTACTAGGGTGAGTTGATAAATCCTGAATGGATATATTAGCCAATTAGTGAATTCTGATTGTGGGACCTTGGTGCTTTGTCTCAGGAATGAGTCAGAGGCCAAATAAATGAATAGACCTTGGGGCTAGTTTGTAGCTGGGGAAAGAAAAATGAAAATGATGAATGGAAACAAGAGAATAAACATCAGATTTCACTTTCCCTCCATTCTCTGTTGGCTTGATAGACACAGGGGCAGATGTGAGTATCATCATTCCAGAATGTTAGCATCCAAATTGGCCATGTCAAGAGGCAGATGTTCAGTTACTAAGAATTGGAACAATACCTCAAGTTAAACAAAGCGTGAGATGCTTTAACTGTATTGGGCCAGAAGGTCAAAGAGGAAAGCTAAGGCCATATGTAGCTGATATTGCAACAAAGATATGGGGCCGTGACCTGCTACAGCAATGAAATACCCAGATTAACATTCCTGCAGTCCGAGGAGCTCATAATTCTGGGAAGGATGTAATAAGGTACTATGCACAAAGGTCACCAGCCATTCAGGCTGTACAAGAACATAAAGCAACTAACAAACCTTTAGAGGTATCAACAGCCCTACATGGATAACTGAGAAGATAATATGGGTTAAGCAATGGCCTCTAGCTGAAGATAAATTCCAGACTTTAGAACAATTGGTACAGGAGCAATTAGATGCTCGACATATTGGGGAGTCAACTAGCCCTTGGGATTCTCCTGTGTTTGTTGTAAAAAAAGAAATCTGGTAAATGGAGAATGGTGACAGATCTAAGGGCTATCAATAAGGTAATTCAACCTATGGGCCCTCTACAATCTGGAATTCCTCTGCCTTCTCTGTTACCAAAAGGATGGCATCTTATAGTTATTTATTTGAAGGATTGCTTCTTCACTATACCTTTACAAGAAAAGGATAGAGAAAAATATGCTTTCACAGTGCCTACTTATAATTCTCAGCCTACTAGGAGATACCAGTAGACTGTTCTACCCCACAGGGAATGCTCAATAGCCCCAGCCTGTGTAAATACTCTGTAAGTCAGCAATTGGAAATATTATGTAAACAATTTCCTAAGTCTATAATTTACCATTAAATGGATGACATTTTTCTATCTGATTCAAATATAGATACTTTAGAAAGAATGTTTGAGAAAGTAAAGTTTTGCCTAAATGGGGATTACAAATTGTTCCTAAAATGATTCAACGAGGAGATTCTTTTAATTACTTAGGCTACAGAATAGGTTTACAGAAAATTAGGACACAAAAGGCACAAATTTGGAGAGACCGGTTTATGGACTCTTAATGACTTTCAAAGATTGTTAGTAGGCATTTCCAGTCTATGACCAGCTGTTGGGATAACACCTGATCTAATAATTCATTTAAAGAAAACCTTAGATGGTAACAAATATTTGAATTGTCCCAGACAATTAACAGCTGAAGCAGAAAAGGAACTGTCAATGTTTGAAGAAAAATTACAGGAGGCACCTGTGGATAGGGTGAATCCAAATCTTAGTTGTATTCTAGTCATAATACCTTCCAGAATTTCTCCTGTGAGAATTTTAATGCAGAGGGAAGATATTATTTTAGAATGGATCTTTTTACCACACAAACCAAGTAAAAAATTAAAAATATGTGTAGAAAAGGTCTCTGAATTAATCATAAAATGTAAACTGAGACTTATTCAACTAGCAAGTATAGACCCAACAGAAATTATAGTGCCTTTTACTACTGATAAAATAAAAAGGTTATGGGAGACAATGAACCATGGCAAAGGGCTTGTGCTATTTTTTGGGGGGAGAAATTAATAGCAACTATCCCAAAAGCAGTAGACTTAACCTTATAAAGAGAACCTCTCGGATTCTTCCTTGAATTGTACGTGATGCTCCAATAAATGGAGACTGTACATTTTATACTGATGCTAATAAATCAGGGAAGGCAGGTTACAAATCAGACAAATTAAGTAAGGTGGAACAAATCTCTTATAATTCTGTCCAGAAGGCAGAATTATATGCCATTCTTATGATGCTAAGGGATTTTAAAGAAACTCTTAATACAGTTACTGATTCACAATATGCAGAAAGAGTAATCTTGCATATTGAAACTGCTGAATTTATACCAGATGATACAGAATTGACTTCATTGTTTATCCAGGTTCAAGATGTAATCAGGAATAGATTTGTCCTATGTACTTAACACACATCTGATCCCATACGGGTCTGCCTAGTCCTCTAGCACAAGGGAATGCAGAAATTGATCAATTTTTGATTGGAAGAATGTTACAGGCCTCAAAATTTCATAAAAAACATCACATCAATAGCAAAGGTTTAAAAAAAGAGTTTTCCATTACATGGCAACAAACTAAGGAGATTATAAAGAGGTGTCCTATTTGCTCTTTATATAACCAAACAGCACTACCTGCAGGGAATAACCCAAAGGGTACTTAAAGGAATGGAATCTGGAAGATGGATGTGTTCCACTCTGCAGAATTTGGAAAATTAATATGTACATCACACCATTGACACTTATTCAGGCTTTCAGTGGGCAACCGCTGAAAGACTAGGCTCCTTTCCTGGTTGTGTAGGACAGTTTTCTGTAAGTTTTTTTCCCTCAAATAAATAACCATTTTAATAATAAGTCCAAACTGGTATGGGATTGTTTCACACATTAACTTCCTTCATCTTCCTTATCTTTAGGGATTTATGTGATTTTTATATTAATGATTTTCATTACCAAGGGAAGAAATATGATGAGCAAAACAAATTGTTCACTTCTGAAATGACAGACAGGTTTGTTGTTCCTTAAAGTCTTTTCATTCTTTACCAAACACAAAATAAGATGATATCTGTATTTATTACTTTTTGCTGCTAAAATAAAATACCACAAAACAACCAATAGAAGAGAATGTTTTTTCTTATGTTTCTAGAGGAATGAAAGCCCGTCAAATCAAAAAGGTGTGACAGGAAGCAGCAAGCAGGATGAGTGGAGCAGGAGGCTGATATCTCACTTCCTCAACCAAAGCACAAAGCAGAGATTTAACTCAAAATAGGCAATGCTTTTAACTCTCAACATTCAGCTCAATGATGCACTTCCTCCAGTAATGATGGACCCCTAATTATTCACAACAGTTATCAACTGGAGTGCAGATGTCTAATTGTTTGAGCCTAGGACAGACATTTCTCACTCAAACTACCACAACATGATTTTGTTTTTAATGTGTGCTTTCAATATTATTGATTTCAGTTTCATACAATAAGTCACTCTTTAAACATTTATAATTTTTCGTCATTTTATTAATTTATTTTTTACAGTTGGGGCATGTACACCACAGTACAGGAGTAGATGACATGGGACAACTTGCAAGACAGTGATCTCTCCTTCTACCATGTGGATCTCTGGGGTCAAACCCATCTTGTCAGGTTTGGTGGCAAACTTTCCTTTCCACTGAGCCATCAAACTGATCTCTATTTAAATGTTTTACTCTAAGACTATTTTGAAAACTAATAGATATCAGTGTGTCTAAGGACACATAAGTAAAATAAATTCTGGTTCAAAGAGGCCACGTGAATATGAGATACTAGTCGTCTGAGAACATCTGATATTGCATCCAGTCTTTATTGATTTTATTTTCATTCATTTGCTCTACTTTGATGTTGAACCCAGAGCCTCACATGTACTAGACAATCACTGTACCACTGACATACAACTTCTTCTCTATGAAGGCCTATGAAAGTACAGGCTTCCTCAAATTCTTGCTTATAAGAGTGAGTATTATGACCAGCATTGAATTCCTAAGGAAAGAAAGGTCCAAAGATCTATGATTCATGATTTTTAAAAACATGATTAAAATTTTCAGTGCTCTAAGTAATGAAATGTGTGACATGAGTAATAAAACAGGGGATTGAAAGCAACAGATGACATTTAATAAGAAGTCTAATTTTGAATCATCATACCTAGAATAAAAAAAGAGAATTAAGAACTCTTAAGTAGTCAAAGAAGTATGGCAATATCTTGCATATAGAAAGGATAAATTTAAACAAATGATTTCAATGTAACACAACCAAGATGAAAATGTTTCACTGTAAATAAATGTAACATCAAAACATAATTCCATGAAATTGAATAGTGTTTCATCATGGAAAGGTCTTAAAGCTTTTTGCAGACATGTAAGAAAGGTGCACTTGCTCTGATTGAGTTAAAAGAGAAAATGCTGTTTGACAATGAAGGCAGGTCTAAAGTTCATTGTGGTGGGGTCACCATAGTCTTCCCTGGGAAAACCTTAAGTGCCACTCTAATGCTTCTGAAATATCAGTAAATATTTTTATCATGTTTAAAAATAACTTTTGGGGCCAAGGATAATAAAAGAGCTCCTATAGAACTTCCCATAATTCAAAAAACCAAATGCACACTGTCCATGCGCTTGTGTCGGTCAATAGAAATCCCATTACAGCCTTGTTTTCAGTTCTCTGTCGTTCTCAAACTCAGGACTCCTGTGCACATCCATGCACTCGCTTTCCTTCTCTGTGAGCTTCATCTCTGCAAATTCAGTCCTTGAAGAGTCAGTTTTCCCAGGGAGTTGGAACTTCCTCAAAAGTATCAGAATGCAGATTGCTGGGAGGAAGCTTGATCCTCTTAGAGCGGCTGGGAACCCAAAGAAAATGTTCCTATAGAAAACAACTAATCTGCATTAAATCTTAATATGATCAGTGAAATCTAATTTTGTATACTCATACAGATCATTTATTCTTCAAATAAAAACATCAGGTGATTATTTGTCCATGTACTTTAAATAAGTTACTTTGCTAAATTATTAATAATTTTTGTTAAAATATCAAATGAAATCCAGCATAAAAGTTTGAATGTATTTTTTAAGTTTGGTGATGCCTAGCTTCCTTTGTCAACTTGACTGAATTTAGGATCACTATAGAAAGAAATCTCTTGATGTATTATGAGAATGTTTTCATAAATGTTTAGCTGAAGATGAAGTCCCTTATTCCATGCACTGGGCTTGTAGCTCTCAACACTTCCTGTCAGAGCAAGTAACATGACCAGCCTCCTAGCCAAACCCTGTCTGCAATTACGTCACACTAAGTCACTATGCTTCTCTTGCCATTATTGCCTGTTTTCTTAAATATCGAGACAATAATATCCCTGTCAGTTTAAGGGAGATCTTCTGTGTTGTTTGCTCAGAGTTTGATCACACATGAATAAAACATGATAAAGTCACTTTTCAAAATTTCTCTCCTACTAAGAATTTTTTATTTTTTTTTTATTTTTGGATTTTTCGAGACAGGGTTTCTCTGTGGTTTTGGAGCTTGTCCTGGAACTAGCTCTTTTAGATCAGGCTGGTCTTGAACTCACATAGATCCTCGTGCCTCTGCCTCCCAAGTGCTGGGATTAAAGGTGTGTGCCACCACTGCCCGACTTCCTACTAAGAATTTGTATGTGTGTTATACCACGTAAATTTTTATATATCTAATATAAATCCTATTAGTCATTTTATATATTAATAGCTTTAAATTGTTAAATACTATTCATAATTTTGCATGTATAAAGATCAACTTACTTTTTATTGTTTTACTATGTGTATGTGTTGGGTCTCTCTCTGTGCATTTGTCCAGGAATCCTGGATGCCTTGCAGTAAGAATAACATCATGTTTTGAGCTGCTAATGTGGGTTATGGGAATTGAACTCATGTTCTCTGTAAAAGCAATATGTGCTCTTGAACCCTGAACTATAAGTTTAGCCACAAATTCTTTTCATTTCCTGAACTTGTCCAGTTTAAGCATGAAGACTATGGATGCTTCCTAAAATGAATTAGGTAATTTTCCTTGTCACCATTTCTGAGAATATCTTTTATACTATCATAAACATCTTTCTTTATAAATTTGATAAAATATGACTTAAGATTTATGGACTTCATGTGTATGGAAAATAGGTATTTTTATATGTATATTTCTAAATAACTACGTTGTCAACTTAACACAATCTAGAATCTCCTGAGAAGGAAGTTTCAGTGAAAGCCTGCATGGATTTTGTTGACCTGTGAATAGAGTCATGGGACAGGATCGTTCCTTAGACAGGATACCCGGGACCACGAAAGGATAGAGAAATCAATCTTAGCTACTTCTACAGTGTTAAAACATAAAAATAGTATATGTGTGTAGATGCCCAAGACTTCAGATATAACAATTCAGATATATTTTTCTACAGGGATAATTGATTAAAAAGTATCAGTTTATGTTTCTTTCATTTTTATAAAAGACCCCAATAAAATTCAAGTTAAAGAAAGAAGGGGTCAATTTAGTTCAGAAATCTAGGCTACATGCCAGTATTATGGAATATCAAGGCATGTGAAACTTTAATCCACAGAGATAAACTGACAGAAGTAATTGAGATCTTTCTTCCACACTGTTAACTATGGATACACCAGCCTGGGAATGGCATGCCAGCTGATTACAGCAGACATTTTTGAGGACAGACCAGCACTTTTCTCTCACAGGAATTTTCAGTATATTTATCACCCAGAAACAAATGAATGGATATTATCTACAGCTTTTTTTTTTCTAATTTTTGGAGCAAGAAGGAGCCCAGTGCCGTCTGTAGCAAGCAAAGCTTCTCTGTGGGCTGTCTTTGACCTGCTACCCTAGAGGACCAGCAGAGTAACAAACTAAATCTGGTTTAAGATGAGTGCAGAATGACCTCTGGAGGTGAAGGAGTGAACTCACAACTATTTCACTATACTGTTAGTGGCAGGTGTCTGCATAGCACTGAGAGTGATAAGAACCATACAGGTATTGCTTTTGGTTGAAGCCACAGCATAAAAAAGCTCAACTGGATGCACCTGGATCTCTCAGAGGCCAGGCTTCTTGGTCTGCTGGATCTTGATGGTAATGGTATCAGTTATTTCTATGTGTGGCAGCGTCCTCCCACTTTGTGACAGTCAGAGCTAGTTTGAACCACACTCTTCTACTGGGCCACATTTTGTTCATGAGAGAGTCAACAACTAAGTGCAATGGAGCATCGGAGATGAGACCGTCAGTCAAATTGCAGGTAGGTCCTTTCTTAAGATAGCCCCTGGCTAAGGCACCTGATATGTGCAAAGGAAGCACACAGATTTGGATTTCTTAGTATATCAGGGTGCAAGCATAAGAGGGTTGTGAACTTTTTAGATGCTAGAATGTCAAGATCCATGTTGCTTGAATGTGCTGGGACTGTTAACCTGGTCCTTGCAGAAGAAAAGAGTTCTCTTTGTCCATAGGTATGGAGTGGTAGGAGCTGAGAGATTTGCTCCCACCTACTGTGCCATTTTCTGTGGTCTCTGAATCTTGCTCTCCTGTTTATCACTGTTGTTTTGCCATACTGGCTCAGCTCAGGATACAGCACTCCCCCTACTGCTTCAGAGTATCCACATAGACAACTTGCTCCCTTTTGAAAGTATTTAGAAGGGTTAGGTTAAGAAGCCCACTCACATTTATATGTATCAACTACTTTAAAAATAATTGGAATATGTTAAAATACATAAATAAGGAAGTTATACCATAAATGTGCATTCTAAAAGTGAAACAAGTAACATCTTACCACTCAAATGTTACATATGAATAGGAACATTTTTGTACTAATATCATAGTTCACAAAATTATTATTACCTGAAGTTATTTATATCATACATTCTGCAAGCCCCTGGCTTCCCACATTTCCGAGTTCCCCAGTGTAAACAGGTTCTGTCTATCAAGGCCCCAAGGTATATAGGTGCTGGAATGCCCACTGAAATAAAATGAGAAAGAAAAACAGCCCGTTAAAAAGAAGAAAGTAAAGAGAAATGTTATTTGGAAGTATTTCTGCTTCTCTATTTAAAAAGATTATAAAATAATGAATAAACATCTCTATGCTTACTTTAAAGAATTATCAGTTAAGTAAAATTTCTAGATCAAAACAAATTAAAATTATGTATAAAATGCTAAAGAAGTATGTACTGAATTCATAATTATGACCTCATTTATTTTGTGAATGTCTTGTTTAGTTTTCTGTACATACATCTAAAAAACAAAATTGTTTCATTCTCAAATTATGATTGAATATACTAAAAGATGAAAATGTAATTAAGGTTAGATAAGTTTTTTAAAGACAAGGGGAAACATTTTTCATCTCTGAAGATACTTCATTCTCAGACTAATTAACAGCAGCCATTTCTAACCACAGGGGCTTCAAAATGAAATTCAGAGTAACATAGGCAGAGCACACCTATGTTAAAGAGTCCATGAGGTCATTGGAGCTTCCTGGATGTGGACAGCTGGGATAGTACAGATCCAGAAACAAATTACATTTTCTCTGTTTTTTTTTTTTTCATTCATTGCCCCATACCTATGTCTGACCATATATCCATGCATCTAGCACATGAAGCCTTTGTGGATGTATTGAGTTAACAGGATGCTATCCTCCACGCACCCAAACACTAAGGATGCTGCCTGCAGTAGAGAATTCTATTCTATGCTGTCACCAACTTATTGGACATCCTCATAGATATGTTTGAGAAGCTCCTTAATCATGATTCCTGCTATTCTCCAACTATAAACATCACTAAGAGTCATCATGTTGAAACTTGGTACTTGGATGCTCTAAATCTCTGTTGGCTTCATTGTGATGCTTGTTTAATTTCAAATTAAAGCCTTTTATTCACTTTAGGGTAGTATTGTGTTTTGACTTAAAAATATAGTTGCCATCTTTTTCTTCAGAAAAATTTAATTAGTTTACTAAGCATTTGATATTGATCTGATATGTTGGGAAAATCGTTCATACCAAATACTCTCATGAAAAATGCATGTAATCCAACTCCAAGTGACTTCTCTTCAGACTTGATAGACCTGAAAAACAATACTCACATAAATAAAAGTACATCATGCAAACAAATATCTGTTCTAGCATCCTCCCAAAGACAATCTTAGTTCATGAACCTAGTGGTTAAGCTTTTACACATGAAGAGAAGACAATGCAGCTCTATCTCTGTTAAACAAGCACAAAGGGAGGAGAGTAATGACTTCTGATAGCTTTCCTGTGACATCCACACATCTAATTCAGGGTGAAACCCTTTAACAGTTGGACACTGACTGCTAACCTAGATAACCTAGGTTACCATGGTGTCTAGCTTACAGTACCCTCATACCCAAAACAATGGACCCAAACCTTTAAAACCACAAACCAAATAAATCTTTTTTGCTCTTAAGTTGTTTGGTAGCATTCTGTCCTGATGATACAAAAATCTAACACATGTTATATAAGATTTCAAGTTATAGTAAGAACGATCCACAAAAACAGAGAAAGACTGCATCATGTAGGCTATGACATTAAGATCAGGTTTTTGTTATATGGAGGTAAACACATTAGATATTTGTCTCTCCTGTACCACCCACAAAATTAGATAAGATGGTTTTGAGAATTACATACAAAGAGGAGGCTTGTAAAGCACTCAGGATAAGATATGAAAAATATTCTTATAAATTAGGAACACAGAAGTCTTTTCAAAATGTGGTCTTTCCCTATCAAATACACCCCTGTGTAAGAAATACAGCTGCTTGGATTTCATTTGGGAAGTAGTTTCATGGAAGAATTCAAGAAAACATAACAGAAGAGTAGCAATAGTGTGCAAACATTAGTACTGTGCCATCTATTATTTACATTGCAAAATAGAGCAAAGAAGTATGAAAAAATTTATTTGAATAGACCTTAACCCCATTACATGAAGAAGCCACCACGTTAGGGTGTACAAGATAGCTCAGTGGGTACAGTTGCTTGCCATCAAGATTGTAAAACTCAGTTCGATAATGGGAATCAACATAGTGGCAAGAGAACCAACTCCTTCAAGGTGTCCTCTCATTTCAACATGCATGCCATTGTATGCAAACACATACATGCACAAATACATACACACACACACATGCAGAAAGAGAGGGAGAGACTAATTTTTTTTAAATTCACACATTAAAACATCAATGGGCCACAGTTTTTACATCTAGATGAAGAGTCAAATTCAGAAATTAGGGTTATTGAAAAAATGAGTGAGACATGGAAGTGGGAACATGGAATTGTTAGGGGATCCAACAGCATAGTTCAGCTACTCATATTTCCTTTACATAGGACCATACTCCTCTATGAGAAGTACTTATCCTTATCAACTGAGTATGCTGCTTTAGAACAGAGGCACCTGGAGTACTGAGGATAAAAGGAGACACTGTGTAGACACATCAGCCGAATCAGCCTGAAACATGATGGGGTGACAGATGCCACAGCCAAATTTCACTCACTAGCAAAAATAAGTCTACAGAACTAGTAGTATTTGGTGTCTTTATTCATCTGTGAATCTATGAACTAAAACAAGGTATATACCACATCTTCACTTGTGTGAAAATAAAAATATCACATCTTACCACGGAAAATGAATATATAAGAACATGTCCAGCCTATCTCAGAGAGTGCTGTGGTGGGTAGAAGTAGAGGGAAAGAAGGACAAAGGTCAAGGAATGGAAAGATAGGGAAGAGGGGCAAGGGACAAAATCAGGGAAGAGGAGAAGACCAGCGGAGAGGAGGGGAGGGGAGGGGAGGGGAGAGGAGGGGAGGAGAGGAGAGGAGAGGAGAGGAGAGGAGAGGAGAGGAGAGGAGAGGAGAGGAGAGGAGAGGAGAGGAATGAAGTGAGGGAAAAGTAATGGGAAGGGGATTTTGAAAAGGAAGAGGAGAAGGGGAGGGGATGAAAAGGGAATGTGGACAAGCAAACAGAAAAGCACAGTTGCCCATAAGGGAGAATTGAGAACATTGGTCCAGTCTTTTGGATAAAATATTTTAAATGACACATAACTAACAACTTTTCGTCTGAATTCCATTTAAACAAGGAAAGGGTTGAACAGTCTCCCCATTGTTGGTGTCTGTTAAGTTTGCGAGACTAGAAAGAACATGTGGAAAAAGAAAATAACTTGAAACTTGGCTCTGTAACTTCCTCACATTATATTAGAGATTAGAGTATCTGCTATTGTATTCTTATACTTGCTCATTAGACAGTATCGACTATGGCATTCATGTGCCTCTTGGTCAGATAATATTATTGAAGTTATGCTTTTGATAAAGACAGATTGAGCTCAGGATGACAAGGGATCCCAGTCACTTTTACACATAGATTTTCACATTTTGCCAGTCACTTAGCTGAGCATAGGAGATGGCTGTAGACAAATACTATCTCCCTCCAAAACAAGCTGTCCCTTAATTTAGGCTTAAGACATAAAGGGAGAAAATAAAAAGAACCAGAAAAAAATTCCAGCAAACTTTACATTACTCTTAAATATAACAATGTTACTTTTGCATTAAGAGTCTTGATAAAGGTAACTCAGAACATTTAGGTTCTAAGAACCATTACTCCAAGGGTCTTTCTTGGGAAAAGGAATCTTTAAGTGACCAAAAAAATCTAAATGGCATTGGTAGGGTATTCTTTGTGTAAAGGTGCTTGCCACAAGGCTAGATGACCTGAGTTCAACAATGAGAACACAAAGACATATGTAAAGAAATAGAAATACAAAAGCCCAATCCAGTGACATACATCTGTAAACCTAGTATTCTTGTAGTAAAACAGGAGAAAACGGAATTATTTAGAACTTGAATGCCAGGTAAGCTGGAGTACTCAGGCAGCATGGCAGCGGAAATAAAAAAAGATCCTGCCTCGGAAGCAAGATAAATGTAGAGAACTGATCCCCAACATTGTCTTTTGATCTTCCCCTGCTCTCAGTGGCACACAGGAGCCAGCCTGCCAGCCACATACAGACATACACACAAGCACAATCATACACTCATGTATGCACACACTGCTATGAGGAAGAGAGACAAAGATAAATGAACAAATTATTTATTACCTCAGAAGAACCATATACCCAGGTATTGATGATACTGACTGGACAAAAATGCGAAATACTGCACTGATGAAAAAGTACTGCAGCTTTATAGTACAATCAGGGCCTTTTTTACACAGCCCAAGAACTGCAGATGAGTTTCCTGAAGACTGAATGCAGCTGCAATTTTGATACACCTGTTAAAACAATCAAAATGAAACAAACAAATAAACAAAAAACAATGTCCTATTTGCAGAAGAAAACTATTGGATATAAATCTTCAGTATTTGCTACATAGCTAATTCGAGAAAAATGGAAAGTGTTGAGGACAAAGGTACGACTCAGAGGAAGAGCACTGATCTAACATGAATGTGTTGGAACACAAGCACCACTAAAAGAATACTAAATAATTAAAATGGAGGGGTTTTCCCCCTTATTTCCATCTCTGTTTTTTACATCTGAGAATTTTATCTTAAAATATAAAGGAGGATGTTTTTAAAAAAGTATTGAACTTTTTTCTAAATGCATGAAGTACATTTGCAAAAATTCAATTATCCCAAATACAAAGAAATATTTTATATCTATTTGCTTGTTTCTTTGTTTTGTATGTATGTATGTATATGCATGTATGTGTATGTTCATGGGTGAACATGAATATGCCATGAAATCCATATAGAAATCAGGGATAAGTTATGGGAGTTAGTTCTTTTCTTCTTTCATATGGGGCCCCAGGATGTAGCTCTAGTGGTACTCTTTGGAGACAAATGTCTTTACCCACTGAGCCGACTTTCTAACCTGCACATACTTTTTTTTAAAAAAAATAAACAAATATTGCTTTGTTTTGGACCAGTACTAAGTACAAAAACAAAATGTGTTTCAGAATGGTGATAGAATACTAGCAAGTTACATGCTTACTAATAAAGCCCCCAAGTAAACAATTTTATTTTAAAAATAAATTTGATTCTTTTTTGAATTATGTTTCTCTGTATGAAAAAGAATCAAAATTTATGTTTTATTTTGACTACCAAGCAACTCTATAAGAATTATAACATGTAAAAGACAAGGAAAAATGCTTATCCCTTCATCTGCTGAGCTATAATGATGTGGGCTGGGGAGATGGCACAGCTTGTAAAGTCCTGCACAGGCAGGAGGACCTGAGTTCAGATCCCCAGCACACATGTGAAACATGCATGAGTAGGAAAAGTGCATGCAACAGTGTTGCTCTAAAGGACAAAACAGGTGACTCCCTGGGGCTCACTTGCTGGGCAGCCTAACAGAATCAGCAAATTCCAGTCCAATTGAATGGGATCTGAGAGTCCATGGCAGAGGTTGTCTTCTGACCTCCATATGCACATGCACCTGCACACACACACACACACACACACACACACACACACACACACAAGGTGAGGAAGGTCCTTCTGTCTATCCGTTGCTTTTATTGGTTAATGAATAATGAAACTGCCTTGGCCTGTTGATAGGGAAGAACTTAAATAGGTAGGTGGGGAAAACTGTACTGGATACCGGGAAAGGAAGAAGGAGAGAGAGAGAAGGCATGGAGCTGCTGCGAGAGACAGATGTGCTAAAACTTTGCTGGTAGGCCACGGCTTCATGACAATATACAGATTAATAGAAATGGGTTAAATTAATATAAGAGTTAGGCAAGAAGAAGCTAGAGCTAATGAGCCAAGCAGTGTTTTAATTAATATAGTTTCTGTGTGGTTATTTTGGTTCTCAGTGGCCAGGAAAAACAAGCAGCCTCACTTTTCCAACAGACTGGCACCAACGTGGGTAACTTCATCCATGCAAAACCTGAGAAAGCATAAAAAGAAATTACAGACACAAAAGAACAGAGTTAAGCATAGTTTGATAGCAGCATTTTCTTGGGTGGGCTCTGTTTGATAGACGCAAGCAGATGCATGGCTCCTTTGAGAGAGGATTTCCTGATTCAGCAGTAGCAAAAGAAGAAAGGCCAAGCTGATTTGAAATGCAGGCTTTCTGAGACCTGCTGCCAGCATGACCTCTGGCTCTTTCAGAAGACCAAGTATTTGGATGTGGTATGTGAGAAACATGATACAGCATGCTTAATGGCAATGTGGACCAGCTATGTTCCTGGAAGTGGGGCTGTGTGTGTGGCTGGTGGAAGCAGCAAGCAGTGCCCATGGTGGAATATGCACAGCAAGCAAGAAGTACCCTATGTAGCCTAGTAATGTCACAGCTTATATTAAGTGTTTAGCAATTTTAGAAGCACTTCTGGTCAGAAAATAATTATAAATACGCAATAAAGCCAAATGCAGATAAGTCATAGTGTTGTATAAATCTATGTAGGCTTGGAAGAGAGAAGAAAAAGAGTATAAAGACTCACAAAACAAAGTTAATGTTTTAAAAGGTGTAAAGTCTATAAAGAGGCAGAGTACAGATATTCATAGATTAAAAGAAGTAAAAAAAATAATCCATGTAAAGATGAAAAATTCACAGAGAGTCTGGATTATGTATATTATTGTGTTTTCTTTGAATTTTTGACTGTGAAATAGCTAAGTACAGAGAGATATTTTATTGTATAGCCTGATAAGTTAAACCAACATAAAGGTATCTTGATTTCAAAAGTTGAGTCTAAGAATATGTTATTTTGGAAAAGAGGTTCTTTTTCTGTTATCACAGAAGATGAGAACCTGTGGATCACTTCCAGAACAATACGGCTTGAAAGAGCATGAACGTCTGAAAGGCCACAGTGAACACCCTCAAAAAATTACTTCCCCCAACTGCTGACTGAGATGAACCTAGCACACAGGATACACTATGAAAGACCTGAATAAGAGTAACCAGAAACAGCTATAAACAGTATGGACACAACTATACCTATATTTCCAAATATTGTTTCTAATTGTTTGTTTACATTTAAAGCAGAATATGGTATAGAGATGAATAATTTGTATTGGTATGGGTCTTGGTTTATTGATACAAGTTTAATGTCAATTTTGTTATATGTATTTCTGATCTGATTAAGGTATTAAATTTGTGTAACTCCTTTAAAAATGTAGTGTAAAATTAAGAAATATAACTTAATAGATACTCATCTACAATAGTCAAACTTGTAGTCATGGAAGTTAGATTTTCTAGATAGAAAAAGGTATATTTCAGTTACCTAGGTATTCTTCAAATCTTTCAGAGACCTTCAGAATGTGGCATTTAAAATGATTAAGAACTTAAGACTTTTTGTGACAGTGCAAGACATCTGCTCGTGGCAACACCAGCTCCTTCAATACGATGATGGATGTCAAAGAGGCTTTTTATGGAGTTGGCTAGCCTTTTGTCCAAGAAAGTACTCCTACCTGGAATGATGAACTGGCTATGCAGGACCCACAGAGAAATGACTGCTGAACTTGCCTAAAGGTGAGATAGTCCTTTGGTGTTCCTGCTACATTAAAAAAATCTGCTAGACTTTCTGTAGTACACAGAAAAAAGTTACTGACAAACTGTTATTAAGGTGGAAGAATCTTTGAAATTTTCTGCTTTAGGGAAAGGCTGCTGGATACTATGGCCCAGTAGGCTGGAGATGAATTCCCCAATGATACAAAAGAACGTTGGGTGACTGTCCAGATTGCAAGATGTCTCTGTCAATTCTTGAGTTTTAAAAGTTGCTTGCAATGCACTTCCTGTTCACTTAGGTAATATTATATCTTTCTGGAGTCTTTAATGGGGTTAAAGAATAGATATAGTTTTCCTTAGTCATGATAAAAGAAAATAGATATAAATATTTTAACTGTAATTCTTGCTTTATAACTTTTTTGTTATATGTAATTTTACTATGTTAAAGTCTTCTTTCTTGTTCAGAAATGGTGTGAGATGTCCTTCTGTTTATGTGTTGTTTTTATTGGTAAATGAATAAAGAAACTGCCTTAGCCTGTGGATAGGAATAAACTTAGGTTGGTGGAGGAAAACTAGACTCAGTGCTGGGAGAAGAAAAGTGAAGAGAGAGACACGATGATGCCACCACCAGATATAGATGTGCAAAAACTTTGCTGGTAGGCCACGACCTCATAACAATATACAGATTAATAGAAATGGGTTAAATTAATATAAGAGTTAGCCAATAAGAAGCTAGAGCTAATGGGCCAAGCAGTGTTTTAATTAATAAAGTTTCTATGTGGTTATTTTAGTTCAGGATGGCCAGGACAAACAAACGACCTCACTCCTCCAACACACACACACTCAAAACTGCAATAAATAAATAAATAAAATAAGTTTGTCATATGAAAACATAAGATTTCTGCCTGTCTCAACTGCATAACTTGTTTGAGTTTGGTTCAACTTCATGAGTCTCTATCAGAAAAAAATGTCAGACTTTGTCCAAAGCATTTTACAGTTTTAGTTTTAATGTTTACGTGTGTGCTTCTGTGTCTGTGTGTATAAAAGCAGGTGTAGTTGATGTCTGAGAAAGGTCAGATTGAGTGTCAGATTGCCTGGAGATGGACTTGTGAGCTGATCTTGTTGGTGCTGGGGATCAAACGAGTTCGCTGAAAGAACAGCATCTGCTCTTACTGCTAAGCTAGCTCTACCTCTCATTCTGAGTATTTTAACTCTAATAATTTGAAAAATGGTCTCAATCGCTTTTAAATTACAAAATAATTCCCAGACTTTGTCAGGGCTTTACATAACATCTGGAACTGTAAGATCAAATATGCATATATAAAGTAAAGTCAGTTCACAAAAATATTCATATCTATATTAAGCATGAACTAATTTTTCCTTTTAGAAGATGTAGGCTTAGATCATAGCACATATTAATTCAGTGAACAAAACATCAGTCTACAACACTGAAAAGATTTTTACCATGTTAATTCCTGTTCCAATAGATTTCTCACAGCCTGCAAGGCAGGCTGACATGTATGCTATTCCATTGTCTCCACACACCGGATCCCATGTTTTGGTTAAACAGTTACACCTTGTGTTGCACTTAGCAAGAATCTTATTCTCCACATATAATGGCTGCTGAATCCTGAAATGATTTAAAATAATGTTACAGATAGTGAAGAACCACCAAGATACTTATTTTCTTCTCGTCATCTCAGCCTGTGTGTGTGCAAACATAGAAAATGAAACAGGATGAATCAGTAAATTTTCAAAAAATGTTCTCAATAATACCAAAGTAGAATTATACATATAACTCCATCTCCAGTCATGATGACTTCACACTGGGTTTGACTGACAGGTTTTGAATTTGACCTTGTTACCCTTTTTCAAACTGATTATTAAATTTGGGACATGGGCTTTCTATTGCAGAAGAACATGTCTTATTACTTAAACCACTGTTTTGAGTGATTAAATAGAGCATCAATTTTATAAATGGAAATTGCTGGTTTTTCTCAAGCTAGTCCTTTTTCATTTTTCCCATTGTGTAAATTAATAAGAGATTAGACTCCTCATTTTAGCTCTAATAGTACAACATTTTCTTACATAGTATATAATTAATGTTTATTTTTAAAGTAATTGGAAAATAGCCATACAGATGACTTGTGTGCCAATGACATAGTCAAGAGATCACAAATTGATATTTGGGTGTTTTCTTTTTTTGTTCATGATGAGGAGATGAATTATGTTTCTTTCCCTCTACACCATTTCTCTCTCCTCCCTTCCTGTCTCTCTTCTCTCTCGTGGTGGTGTGTGTGTGTATAAATAAGCACACATACAACACCATGCATGTAAAGAGCAGAAGATAAACTTCCACCTTGTTAGATATAGAGTCACCTGTTGTTCACTGATGCATATACCAAACTAGCAGGCCTATGGACTTTCAGGTTTTCCTGACCATGCCTTTCAGCTCACAGAAGGAATTCTGGGATTGCAGATAGCATGTCAAGCTATACATGCATTCTGGGGATCTGAACTCAGGTCTTTTGCTTGTTCGGTAAATATTACAAATGAGTTGTCTCTCCAGAACCTTGAAAGGAATACTCATGTATATGATTATTTCATTTTAACCTATTGGATGATTATATGACTCTGTCCTACACCAAGCTTTACAATTCTTATGCTAATACAGAATATGACCAGGTAATCCTTAAAATACAAAGTCTAAGACTACAAAGTATATGAGATATAATCATACTAGTGACATAAAAAATATGCACATATATTGACTTAGCATGTATTAGACTCAACTATGATAAATTTGTGACCATTGTAGAAATCTGTGAAGGTCTCTTGGCCTGTACAGTTGAGTTTTAAAGCTATCTGTTGTTATATAGTCAACTTTTAAAGTAATCTGAAGCATAAAATACATGGATAATTTAGGCTACAAAGATCTAGTTTATTTACTTCATTTTATTTTAAAGCAGACTAGGATATCATTATGGCAACTACTCATATGTACATAGAATTATATATTTACTCATTGGTAGTCCCTAGGCCTCTTTAGTAGGCTAAGTTGTATATGATTCATGGATGAAAGAAAAATATAGAATAACTATGGATGATTGTCTTAATGAAATGACCTGGTCATATACAGTGCTTGAAGAAAAATGGATTAATATTAGTGAAAATATTATGATCTTACTTATGAAATAACATACCGTTCATGCTCATAAGATGTAGTTAAGCCAGCAACTGGGAAATTATCACAGGTCCACAGAAAGTTTAATAAAAATAGAAGGCACTCAATCAGCGATAAACAGAAAGCTACGTATGCAGCTTTCTTGACAGTAAACTTAAACTTTTTCATAACAAACCCGCCAATTAAATATCCAAAAAATGCTGGAGTTATGTTATGAATACCTATAAATGAAAATAAAATAGTATTTATAAAACACAGCAGAAAAATAAATGTTATCAATTTAAAAAAATCTTAGTTAGGAAATTATTTAATTCTAATATACAGTAATCCTAACCCCTTACTCATTCACATATTTCAAACGCCCCATAATGTCACTTTAAAAAGACAATTGGCATTTGTCTAATTATTTGAAACAAGTTATAAACACATTGTAACCCTCACACACACAGACACATATAAACATTTATGTATTTTAGGTACCTCTTTCCACTCTGTAATTTTGAAGGTCACCACTGAACCCATGCTTCTCACATATAGAACATGCTTTGCACTGCTTATGTTGCCCAGAAATCTTTCTTCCTGACTCTATTTCCACTATTTTTTAAAAAAATCAAAGAAAAATAAGAGAAGGAAGGGAAAATCCTGTCTAGGTTGCATTCATGTAAAATAATACTCAGATGAATTTATGCTTCCTTTTCAACTCCATACCATTGCATTTAATTTTATACATCTGAGGGTAGGCATTGGAATTTGGACTTTTAGAGAACTCTAGATAATGTGGATGCTGCAAGCCAATGATTGAAAATTTTCAGGACTAAACGTACTGTAAATAATCCACTGTGAATATATATTACTCTCATTGGTCTAATAAAAAGTCAACTGGCCAATAGCTGAACAGGATAGAAATAGGCGGAAAGCCAAACTGAGAATGAGGGGAAGAAGGGCGGACTCAGGAGAGTAGCCTGCAGATTCTGAGGGAGCAAGAGATGAATGTGCCATGCTAATAAAGGTACCCTCTTGTGTCAAAGCATAAATAAAGTATATAGGTTAATTTAAAAGGGAGTAATAAAACTGAACTATTGACTGACCATTTACAATTAATGTAAGTCTCACTGAGTTTATTTAAGAGCAAAAGTCATCCTGCCTCCAGAGTCCAGGGAGACCCGGCTGACATAAGTGCCTGGATGTGCTTTATGTAGCTGAATCCAGCTCGCCTCACCCAGGTTCCCCCACCTGTCCTGGAGCACAAATGATAAACTGCTTCTGCAGCTTGAACTCTGGTCTGCTTTGGAGCTGAGATGCAGACTAAACAGCAGACTGCTTTAAACTTTGGGACACAGAACTCATTTTAATTAAAATATTAACCTCTCTTCACTTAAGAAGGGGGAAAATTGGGGGTTCCTGTCACTGTTGCTCAGAGACTGGAACTGGTGGTATTTGATAACAACAATGTATGTCATTGTACTCCTACTGAAATTGATCTAATGATATCTGTAACTGATTATAGATGTTGGGAAAAGTTTGACACATGCTGTAAAGTGTTTTGGTTTAATGCATATGTTAAAATTTTAGATTTTGATCCCTTTTACACTGCCCTAACTATCGGCAGGCAGCACATGTAACTTTATGTGGAGTAGGCACTTAGGAAGGAGGACATACCATAGGCCAGACTAAAAGGTGAATACTGGGTTGGGAAAAAGCCCTTTCTTCTTGTCCGGAGATGGAGTTATTGGTGCCAAAATTATATCATCATATCTTTTGTTTGAGGAGCTCCTCACAGTCTTTTCACTAATGACAGACGCAGGGGCCCAATGACGGGAGTTAGTGTGGATCCTCGCCTGAATAGCACACCATACAGAGGTTGTAGAAACCGGCTCAACATGGCATGGTACAGGTATGAGGGCGCTCTCCACATGGCCTAAGACAGGGTGCCCTGTGATCTGTTTACTTTAATCCTGCTAGATGCCTTTTATTTGAGGAGCTCCAAGGACGGGCGACTTATGGCAGGATAATCCCCCTACCTAAGACAGGGCCCTGGGAACCCTAAAACTGGTAAGGGGGGAAGTAAAAAGGCCTGGTCCCCACTCAACCTATGAATCATCAGGCACCCCTCTGTTCCCAGGAGAGGTAAATTGCTTCACCACTCGAGAGGAGGGTCTCTCCTTATCTCAGTCCCTTCTCCTTTAGATCTGACACCATGGTTGACTCTGACTGGTGCTCTCCACGTAATAACTACCTGCTTTATATAAGAGAAAGGGGGATCTGTTGGGAGCTGTTTCCCCCTAAAAATCATTACAGGAACCATCACCCTGGGGAGTCTGCAGGGAACCCCACACCCATAATTGTGCTAAGAATAATTCTATTGCCCCACACCCAATTAAAGCTGTTAATGGAAATAAATAAATAAATAAATAAATAAATAAAAAAGAAAAAAAGAGCACAAAAATGTATTCCGGAGCAACTTATTGGTAACTGCCTCTTCTCCGATATATTCTTCTTGTAAGCAGAGGTCAACTACTTTAGGAGACAGCATCCTGGCATGGCAAAAAATTGGCAGCTCTCTTGAAAGGAGCTGCTACTAAACTCTTAAGTGGTGTATATGAATGGTGGATGAGAGCTACTTGGTGGCTATGTAAACCCAGAAACTTCCCAGAGTTATGGGGGTAGCATAGCTTTCAGAGCTAGTGATAAACAGACCTCAGCCATGAGATTCAGATCCCAGGGTGTAGTAATATGTGCGGCGGGCTATGTTCCTGGCACCCAGCCGCCCGAGTCAGGCACAAGAGCTGCCAGTGAAAATCCACTTAGCACTTTAAAGTGTGACTCGTGTCGTCAGAAAAAGATATAGGTACACAATAAAAAAGAATCAGATTGAAAAATAATGTCTAAATGTGCTATGGTGTTTAAAAATACATACAAGCTTGAGAAAGAAAATAAACTGAGAAAGAATAGTTTAAAATAATGAATTCTTTAAAGAGAGAAGTACAATAATGAGAAATAATAAGCCACGCAGATATGGAAAATATATAGGGAGTCTGCATAAGGAATGTTATTGTATTGATTTTGAATTTTTTTGAATGCTCATGAGCAAAAGACAGTTGCCAAGGGACATGGAATTGTGAACAGGACTGCAAATTTTAACTTTAGTGCTATCTTAAATTTAAAAATGAAATAAAAATATACTTGTCAAATAATAACCAAAAATGTTTTGGAGAAGAGTATTTGCTTTTGTTCCCACAGGAAACAAATCTGTGCATTCTTTCAGGAATAATATTTATCAGGTTTGATCATGGGATACCTCATGAATCTTGCAGATGATATCTATAAGTTTACTGCTTATTTTCCTAGCACTTGGTCATTTTCTCAAATTTTCTCAGGCACCCTAAAGATGCCTTCACCAACAGACAACAAAAAGCAGTTTGGGGAATATAATGCCTATATTACTAAGAGATGTGGGGGAGGCTTTTTGTTATTTGATGGCCTATGGATATTTGTTATCAATTAGGGGAATATTGTATATTGATGTAAATTTAAAGTTAATATTGTGTCATGGCATATATGTTTCTACTGTTGTTTAAGTTGTTATACCTTTGCAGATAATTAAAAAATAAAAGCTAAAGTTCTAGTTTTTGAAAATTATTATAAAATATTTAGGGCAATCAACAAATATAAGTTAGTAGTCACAATAATCATACTTGTAGATATATTAGGTATGTTTTCAAGATCATGTAGAGAAATATTTTAGATAGATCAATGATTTTCAAGCACTTCAAAGAGCTACAAAATATGACATATGAAATGTTTTGATAACATAAGATTTTTCATGACATTGAGACACATCTCCTGGTAGCACCAATTTACTTCATACAAGATAATAGGCATCAATTCAACTCTGTAGGTATTTGAGGTATTTGCTATCTTTTGGCAAGATTAGTCATTTTGGCAAGAAACTTCTTTTGCCTTGAACCTTGATTGTATGCTCTATATACTGGACATGCCAGACCCATAGGAAAAGATTGCTGAAATGGACCAAAACAAGGCAGGACAGTCTTTTAAGATTCCTGCTTTATAGAAATGTCTGCCAGACATTCTGCAGAACAGATAGGAAAATGATTGTTGAACTTTTCCAATACAAGACATAATAGTCCTTTGAGATTTCGCCTTCATGAAAGAATCTGTCAGACATTCTGCAGTACAAAGGAAAACAACTGATGAACTTTGCTAATACAAGACAGGAAGGTCCTTCAAATTTTCTTCATCACAGAAAAGTCTGCCAGATACTAGAAGCTGGTAGACTGAAGATGGATGTCCCAATCTTACAGAGAAATTTGACTGGCTGTCCAGGCAGCAAGATGTCCTATCATTAAGTAACATTTCATTCTTCTAAGGTCTTTGATGGAGTTGTAGATTAGTCATAATTATAACTTTCCTCAGTTACAATAAATAAATTAAATATAAAATTTTACAATCACCAAGATAAGATAGATGATAGAATATTTTATCTAATTTTGTCAAATACAAATTGACTAGATATTGTACCTGTAATTCTTAATAACTGCTTTTGTTGTTTATAATCTTACTATGTTAAAGTTAAAGCCTTCCATTTTAATTAGACAAAAGTGGGGAGTGCAGTGGAATAGTTCTTTTGCATGCTGTAAATATGTATTACTCTCACTGATTTAATAAAGAAGTTGATTGACTAATAGCTGAACAGGATAGAGATAGGTGGGAGAGTGAAACTAAGAATGAGGAAAAGAAATGTGGAGTCGGAGGAGTCACTACCAGAAGCTGAGGGAGCAGGAGACTAATGTGCCATGCTAATAAAGGTGCCACCATATGGCAGAATGTAATAAGGATTACATGTTAATTTAAAATGTTTGAGCTGGTAAGCAATAAACCTGAGCTACTGACTGAGGATTTGTAATTAATATAAGCCTTCGTGTGGTTATTTGGGAGTTTCTGAAAGGACTGAAACTTCCATCTATATAAATGAATCCAGGAAAAAATTGAAGTTTGGTAGAATCCCTAGGTTTAGTGTACTATGAACAAAAGCAGATAAGACTGTACAGCCTCCACACAATACCAAAGGACAAAGCAACCGAATTAGGAGTAATGTGAAAGTCACTACTTGAAGCTAAGAAGTGAAATCTTGGAGTAAGATAAATCCCAGTGAGTTAAATTTATATTCCTCTTTGAATTAATATGTTCCCTATCTGAAAATTGACTAATATGGGCATCCCTAAAGATTTTCATAACGATGATAATTTCTGGGTATTTCTGGCCTCTTCCTTTCTTTATCAATATTTGGTTTATTTTCCTGGAGACTAAAAAGAAGAAATTTACAAAAATGCTAACAGACATCAATTGCCTTGTAGTTTCTGAGTCACATTATTATATTGTTTTGCATGTTTTTGAAGACACTTTTTATCATGTCCTTGAGGAAAGGGAAAATGCTACTAAAGAAATAATAAAATTACATACCTATGAGAAATACTATCTCTGCAGTTGATTTTCCATATTGTTGTTCCAGGTATTTAGGCAGGAAGACGAATACTGTGGTAAATGAACTGATTTGAAGCACACTTACAAAGACAAAAAGCACATAAATCGGGTTGCAGAAGAGACTCTTCATGAATGGCAAGAAATCTGAAACAAGAGAGTATCAATACCATCAAGATAACCCAGTCTTGCATTTTGTGTCTAGTAAACTAAAATTTTCTCAGATTCTGTAGTGTTACAGAAATGCATTTGATAAATCTTTATTCCTCTGGACTAAAGTTCTATATCAATTTTTAAGGAGTTTTTGAAAGTTCATAACAAAACTGGTTTTATAAGAATCAGAACACAATTGTGTCATCAAGCCAAACTATAAAGAGATGAAATCATATCTATGGCCACACCTTTTATTTTTTTCCTCTTTCCCTTCTATTAATATCCTGAACTCATTAGAGAGTGAATAGTCTGTTCTCTGGAATCCTAAAAAGACCCTCTTTGATGAAGTTTGAGCTCAGACACTGATGTTAACACACCATTGTGCAAGAACAGAGAAGCAAAACACTTAGGAAGACTCCAGAAATCTTTCTGTGATTCAGACAACCACAGCATCCCTGCAGCACTTCCAAATGGAACATTTATTAGAAGAATTAGTGATATTTTTAAATTTCTCAACACAAGGGTCTCACTGCAAGGCATGCTGACTCATTTGGTGTAGACCTTCCAACTGACTTAACCAGAGCCTTTTCCTGTTTACCAGGCTGTGACTCAAGCTTGATGCCTGTTTCTGGCAAGTAGATAGAATCTTACATAGATAATTTCACTGAACTCCACACTTAATAATCTCTTTTCTTGTCTTCATGTTTTCTAACAGCATTTTCTAATTTTATACAATCCTTAATAAAATTTCTAAACTTTTTAGAAAGCAAAATATCAAAAAATTATTTAGAACATTAGATAGAGCAAATAGTGGCAAAATCGATCTTTATAAATGTGAGGGTTGCAATCAGAATTTCCAGAAGCTTTTGAACTCACCCATGTTTGTGGACATCCCTGTACTCATAAATGAGTCTCCACATTTCACACTGATTTTTCTATGTGTCTTATACTATGCTAAGTTCTTTCCTAGTTTTGAATATCAGGTTAACCTAGAAGACCACACAATCACACATAACAATCAGTATTATCCCCTTTAGGAGAACCATTAACATGACCACAAATCTAAGAGTGTTTAAGCCTCAAAATTTGCTCACAGTGTGATTGTCTGCCAAGTTATGGTTAACAGTGTATAAGGTAGATGTGTGTTATTCAGTGCATGGTGGTTTTAAAAGTTATGAGTGATGGAGAAATAGATACATATTGAAAAAGTTCTCCTAACAATACTCTGGACCAGAATAGCACAGAAACCCAGGAAGACAATGTGATTTTCTGTTCCTTTTCACTGTAAAGAAACAGACACTTCCTATCTTCCAACTATAAATTTCCAGAATTTCAGAGCCCAAGCCTTGCTCCCCACACAATTGTGAAGTTGGTGCTAAGGTTTAAGAAAAAGTAGACTTCAGTCTTTAGACCCTAGGCCCCAAGGCAAAACCCTGGGCCCATTTTCCATCTTCCTAAGCCACACCTCCTGCAGGGAAGCTGCTTCAGAAACCCTTATCAAACCCAGTTATCTCCAAGTTCCACTCTGCTTCCAAACCCAAGTAACAACCATAACCTCAGTGACTCCCTGAGACACAGACATGAACTGTACAAAGCAGATCAAAAGAAGCTCCCTGACACAGAAAACAACTGCAATAATCAGACCAAGACAAGATCCAAGAGACACATACACCACCTACAAGGATTGGACCATAATGCAAAGATAATGCATAAATCACTTACAGGAAAACGTGGATAGGCACCAGTGAAAGAATACATTCAAAAACCTAAAGAGCAATATGGCAACAACAAAACCTAGTATCCTAACACAGAAAAATTATAACTTTATGAAGATGATAGAGACACTTAAAGGGGAAATGAAAAAGATCCATTAAATATATGGAGGAAAAGACCAACAAAATTTGGAAGAAATCAATAAATCTCTTAAAGAAAATCAGGAAAAAACAATTAAACAGGTGTGATGAACAGTTCAAGACTCAAAAATCAAAATTGAAGCAATAAGGAAAACAGAGAAAGAAATAATATTAAGAGCTGCAAGGGAAAAGTCCAAGTACCATATAATAGCAGACTTATCAGAATTAAACCCAATTCTTAATGGAAACTCTTAAAGCCAGTATATTATGGACAGATATGCAGAAGACTCTAAGAAACCATGGATTCAAGCCCAGGCTATTATACTCGGAAAAGCTTTCAATCAGCATTGATAGAAAAACACAAGATATTCTATGACAAAACCAGATTTAAACAACACCTATCTACAAATCCAGCCTTACAGAAAATACTATTAAAAAAAACTCCATGTGTTTGTAGGCTTTCTGGGGTAGAGTTTTTGTTTAATTCTAACTTTATTCCATGGTGATCCAATAGTACACAAGTAGTTACTACAATTTCCTCATATCTCTGGATGCTTTATTTGTTACTGATAATGTTATCAATTGTAGGGACAGCCCGCCTTTGGGGAATGGGACAGACTCGGGCAAATATTTACGGATAAATTCGGGCGCGCAGACGCTGCTGAGCTTCCGGTTTCCTGTTTCGGTGCATCGCTGGAACTCCGGTTGCGTGAGTGTGCTATTTTTATTAAAGTTGTATAAACTTATACCCATCTGTCTGTATTAATCCTCCTTCATCATTTTGGCACCCAACGTGGGGCAGATTTGCCCTGCGCCCGCACCAGGACCCGGGCGGTCGCCGTAGCCCCCCCCGGGTCCTGGGTTGAAGGACCTTCAGCCACTGCGCTGCACGGGGAACTCGACCTAGTCAGCCTTTGCAAGCTAGATTGGTCGCCGGAGGGAAGCATTGGTAAATATCAGCTGGTTTCCCGTCCCAGACCCGCCGCCTCTGCTCGCCTCTTCCCATGGACTGCAGCGTTTGGCACTGCGTGGTTCGCTAGAGAAGCCGCCAGCGCCGGCCAACCCCGCACCCTCCCCCCGAGCGGGCTTGCTTGCTCACAGCTACTGCTCCGGGGCTTTCATTGTGCTTCCCGGTGCGCTTGCCTGAGCAAACCACCACAGCGGCAGACTTGGTCTGATTCAAAATAACCTCTTCACACACATTATAAATCCTCAGGTGGAATGATAAATTTCGGTTTTGAGTTGTTTCAGACCAGCACTCCACGTGGATTCAAGTGGACTCTTCCGCCTCAAGTGGACTATTCCGCCACCTCTGGCAGAAACCAGTCATTGCAGGTAAAAATTTTTTTTCCCTTATAAAAAAAAAAAGATGTCTGAGAACATTACCCTAGAGTATTTTAACGGTCTTTTTGAGTGTGCCATGTGGGAGATCTTACAAGAGGTGTCTAGCACCCCACATCTATGCATTCTTCTGGGATTAGTAATTTTCCTTGGCACTAAATAGTTTGACAACAAGGATATGATAGAGTCTTTAAGAGACAAATCCAGGATTCTTAAGGCAGAAGCTGCACATCTGGAAGCTATTGAGGACGAATCCAGGATACTTAGGACAGAGGTAGAACACCTAAAGACTATTGGAGACGAATCCAGGATTCTTAAGACAGAGGTAGAATGGCTGAAATCTATTAAACATGATTATGATATTCTCAAGAATCAGTTTGACGTTATACAGGAAGATAACAGATCCTTGTCTAACAAGACTCTGCTAACTGAGCAAAATTTAGAAAAGATTCAGGTTGATATTAAGGAAAAATTCGTTAATATGAAAGAGGAAAGAGCTGAGTTGGACCGTAAACTTCTATCCCTTTCTGTAGGAACTGAAACATTATTGGTTGATATTAAGGAAAAATTCGTTAATATGGAAAGGGAAAGAGCTGAGTTGGACCATAAACTTCAATCCCTTTCTGTAGGAACTGAAACATTATTGGCTGATATTAAGGAGAAATTCGTTAATATGGAAAAGGAAAGAGCTGAGTTGGACCATAAACTTCAATCCCTTTCTGTAGAAACTAAAACATTATTGGCTGATATTAAGGAGAAATTCATTAATATGGAAGAAGGAACAGCTGAATTAAATCGTAAATTTCAACAGGCACTTTCTGAAGGGATTGAAACATTAACTGAGAGAATCAGAACGGTTGAATGTGACAATCAAATCTTGTCTAAAGCTTATGATAGATTGATGGAAAGATTGTCAATACAAGAAGGCATGGTTTATGCCATGAAAATTATGTCCAAAGATGGGAACTTATCTCTACTGGACAAACTTCATTTTTTCGAAACCTCAATGAAGGCTTTGGAACATAATTTTGGACAGGAGATACAGACATTGCAAAAGGCAATGGTGAATAGAATTGAAAAGATTGAGGAATTTCTGAATTCTGATGAAGACAACACATGGTAGAAAGGCAAATTTTAACTACACCTGTGGGTAAATCCCTCTGGGACAATTTCCACAAAGCTCTACCTACAGCTTTATCTGCCTTTCCAGTAATAACAACAGAAAAGGTGATTGGTTCCAAAAACCCTAGGGTCATCAAGGAAGATACATGGGAGCCTGTTCGTATGAATGATCTCAAAGAAATTAAACAGGCTGTCATGTCTTTTGGGATGCATGCCTCTTTTGTTAAAGAGATACTAAAATCTTGGGCCACGTTAAACAGAGCCACCCCTTCCGATTGGCTACAACTGACTGCTGCAGTCCTTGAGAGTGGGCCGGAATTAAGATGGAAATGCTTATTCAAGCAAGAGGCTAGACGTTTAGAACAGCAAGAAAAGACAAAGGGAAATGACGTTTCCATAGATAAAATTCTAGGTGAAGGACTCTTTTCTGACCCTCAAGAACAAGTTAATTTGGATGAAGACACACTCTTCTTGTGCACTATAGCAGCCTTAAGGGCTTGGGACAGGGTACAAGACCCAGGACAGAAAATAGAATCATTTATCACCATTAAACAAGGTCAGAGAGAACCCTTTAGTGATTTTTTACAAAGACTTACTAAGGCTGTACAAATAGGGATACCTGACCCAGACACAAGGCACATAATGATTGAGAACTTGGCTTATGAAAATGCAAATGTACCATGCAAAAGGATTGTGGCGCCTTTAAAGCACAGATCAGCACCCTTGGAAAAATGGGTCTTACATACACTGGATGTTGATACATTTGATTATGGCACTGAAGCATGGGTAGAAGAAGCAATTTCCAATGGTAAAAGAAGATACCGGAATACCAAATGTTTTAATTGTGGCAAAATGGGTCATATGAAGAGGAATTGTAAACAACGGACATTCAGAAATAATAATAATGCATCCTCTAGAAATAACAGAAATAGGAAGACTCAGCCTTCAGGTTTATGTAGAAGATGTAGAAAGGGCAGACACTGGACGAATGAATGCAGATCTACAAGGGATAGACAAGGCAACCTAATACAGATGGGAAACGGGGGGGCCTCACAGGCCCCAAGGCACACATGGTTCAGTCATTTCCAGTTTCGGCAGAGAACGTGCCTCGTCAGGACAATTAGGAAACCCCATGCCTACGGTTACAAATAATAATGATCAGAAAGATGAGTTACGTGTGTTTTGGCAAACTTCTATAAATGATCAAAGACCTAAGCTGAGAGTATGTGTAAATGGCATTTTTATTACTGGCCTGCTGGACACAGGTGCCGATGTAAGTATTATTACCCCAGAATCTTGGCATCCGTATTGGCCCCTTCAGAATGTAAATGTTCAGCTCCTGGGAATTGGAACTCTATCTCGAGTAAGACAGAGCACGAGATGGGTTGAATGTATAGGCCCTGAAGGACAAATAGGAAAACTAAGGCCATATGTAGCCAATATTGCAATGAATTTATGGGGTTGTGACCTATTACAACAATGGAATATCCAAGTTAACATTACTGCTACTTCTAGAGCTTATACTTCTGAAAATAATATTAAAAGATATTACAAATGGAAAAAAAACCTGCCATTCGGGCCATACAAGAACAAGCAATCAAAGCCCCTTCAGAGATACCAACAGCCTTGCCTCTAAAATGGTTGACTGAGAAACCAATATGGACAAAGCAATGGACTCTATCCGAAGAAAAGTTATAGGCTTTAGAACAGCTGGTACAAGAGCAATTAGATGCTGGACATATAGAAAAATCTACCAGCCCTTGGAATTCTCCTGTATTTGTGGTTAAGATAAAACCAGGTAAATGGAGAATGGTGACAGATCTTAGAGCTATCAACAAGGTTATTCAACCAATGTGCCCTCAGCAATCTGGACTCCCTTTGCCCTCTTTATTACCAAAAGGATGGCCTCTTATAGTTATTGATTTAAGGGATTGTTTTTTCACAATACCTTCACAAAAGGAAGATAGAGAAAAATTTGCCTTCACCGTGCCTACTTACAACAATTCTCAACCTTCCAAGAGGTACCACTGGGCCGTCCTCCCCAAGGGTATGTTAAATAGCCCCTCCTTGTGCCAATATTTTGTGAACCAACAATTGCAAATAATACAAAAGAAATTTCCTAAATCTATAATATATCACTACATGGATGACATATTGTTATCCGATCCAAACATGGATACCTTGAACAGACTGTTTGAAAAAATAAAGATACTTTTACCTAAATGGGGATTGCAAATTGCTCCTGAAAAAATACAGAAAGGAGATTTCGTTAATTACTTAGGTTATAACATAGGTTTGCAAAAAAAATAAGACACAAAAGGCACAAATTAGGAGAGATCATCTACGGACCCTTAATGACTTTCAAAGACTGTTAGGAGACATTTCCAGTCTACGACAGCTATTGGGATAACACCTGATCTAATAATTCATTTGAACAAAACCTTGGAAGGTGATAAAGATTTAAACATTCCCAGAGAATTAACGGTTGAAGCAGAAAAGGAACTGACAATGATTGAGGAAAAATTACAACAGGCACATGTGGACAGGGTGAATCCAGAGCTCAATTGTATTCTCGTCATATTACCATCAAAAATTTCTCCTACAGGAATTTTAATGCAGAGAAATGATATTATCTTGGAATGGATCTTTTTACCACATAAACCAAGTAAAAAACTCAAAACTTATGTGGAAAAAGTCTCTGAGTTAATTATAAAAGGCAAGCTGAGACTTCGTCAACTAGCATAGACCCAGCAGAAATTACAGTGCCTTTCACTGCTGATGAACTAAAGAAATTATGGGAAGATAACGAACCATGGCAAAGAGCTTGTGCTAATTTTTTGGGAGACATTAATAACAACTATAGTAAGAGCAAGAGGCTTAACTTCATAAAGAGAACTTCTTGGATCCTTCCTCGAATCGTCTGTGATGCTCCAATAACTGGAGCCCGTACGTTCTATACTGATGCCAATAAAACAGGGAAGGCAGGTTACAAGTCAGAAGACTTGGGTAAGGTGGAACAAAGTCCTTATGATTCTGTCCAGAAGGCAGAATTATATGCCATTCTTATGGTGCTAAGGGATTTTAAAGAGCCTATTAATATAGTTACTGATTCACAATATGCAGAAAGAGTTATTTTACATATTGAAACTGCTGAATTTATACCCAATGATACAGAACTAACCTCATTGTTTATCCAGGTTCAAGATTTGATCAGGAACAGGCTCTGCCCTATGTACATAACACACATCCAATCCCATACGGGTCTGCCAGGTCCTCTAGCACAAGTTAATGCAGATATTGATCAATTATTGATTGGTAGTGTGCTACAAGCCTCTGAATTTCATAAAAAACATCATGTTAATAGCAAAGGTTTGAAGAAAGAGTTTTCTATTACATGGCAACAAGCTAAGGAGATTGTAAAGAAATGCCCTACTTGCTCTTTCTATAACCAAATGCCACTGCCAGCAGGGGCTAATCCTAAGGGCACCCATAGGAATGAAATCTGGCAGATGGATGTGTTCCACTTTGCAGAGTTTGGCAAATTGAAGTATGTTCACCACACCATTGACACTTATTCAGGTTTTCAATGGGCAACTGCTTTAAGTTCAGAAAAAGCTGATTCAGTAATCACTCATTTATTAGAAGTCATGGCTATCATGAGTATACCTACACAGATAAAGACAGATAATGGTCCTGCTTATGTCTCTAGGAAAATGAAACGGTTTTTCGACTATTACAGTATCAAGCATGTTACAGGTATACCCTACAATCCTACAGGTCAAGCAGTTATAGAAAGATCAAATAGAACTATAGAGGATATGTTAAACAAACAGAAAGGGGTGGAAAACACCCCCAGAAATAGGTTACATAATGCTTTGTTAACCTTGAATTTTCTTAACGCTAATGAGAAGGGAACAACGGCTGCAGAAAGACATTGGATAATGGAAAAGTCTACTGAACTGAATCAACCAGTTCATTTCAAGGATGTGCTGACCTCACAATGGAAGCCAGGAGATGTGCTGCGTTGGGGAAGGGGTTTTGCTCTTATCTCCATGGGTGAAGAAAAATTGTGGATACCATCAAAATTAATAAAGGTTCGGTATGAAGAGGAAAAGCCATTTGAAAAATATAAATAACAATTCATTCACAAGGATGGTGAACATGCTGATGGTAAGTAAAGTAAATAGGTTGGGGGCAGGGTTCATATCTCCACAGGTAAATACTTATCTTCAAAGAATTTAAGGGACCCTGAATATTTAATTGTGGATGGATGGAAAATAGTTACAACCCACTGAGGATCAGTAAGTATTGATTTTTTCTATGTATATCTATATGTTTTATTGAACACTTCTTTATAAATATGTAGAGCTGGCTTTGGAGTTGGACTATGGCTCAGTCCCTTTTCAATCTCAAGCCTGTTGATAAGAGGTATCTCAGAGTTTCTGTCTCAGATCAGGAGCCATGAAACAGGACAGAATAAGAATAATTTTATACTTGATAAACTTTCTTTGCTTTTCCTCATATCTGTGTCTTTCTTTGTATGTCAGCATGTGTCCTTGTTGTTAATGTTTAAATTTCCCATAACAAACAACAAATTTTCCTACAGTAATCTTTGAAGTTTCCAGGATGAAGATGGGGCCCCACAACATCAACTCAACCTGGTTTTTATGACGTCATGATTATTTTTTTTTCTTTTCAAGCGCTAATATTAGACTTGTTTTTTGGTACCAACTGCACAAGTCAATTTCAAATGGTGCACATTTTTGACAACACTCTGGCCACACATTCTCAAAACACACAGAGACTAATTACAATTTTCTTAGGTCATGGGTTAATTCGGGAATTTTACCATCATTTGCTTTCACAGGAGCCCCGAAGAACATCGCCCCCATGTCAGCTTGAAGCAATCTTAGAGAACGACGTCCCCTCTCCCAACAGAGTTTGCCCTCGGGGTTAGGGACATCTTTTAATGGTTGGTTTGGGGTTGAGGGGATGGGGAGATGATTTATGAAATTAGAAGTATGTTCAAAAAACAAAGGGGGGAGGATTAACTGGTTTGATGGGATGATTGGTATTTGTGAGTTACTGTTTTTAGAAAATTGTATTGGTACTGTTTCCTGTATATTGATATATTGAATATTGAATGTGAGTGTTCCTACCTCTATTTTTGTATAAGAGTATGCTTATATTGTATTGATACATCTACCATATTACAATGTACATTTCTACTTCTGATACTATTTATGTAATATCATTGTTTACATTTGATATGTAATGACATTGTTTACAGATGAAGATCATTGTCTTCATATATTGCACAGTTGTTTATTCTTTTAGTCTTCAAGTTAGATAGGTATTGAGAATTATATGTTTGTCATGTTTATTTTTAGATTAATCAGGTCTTCTAGTTACCTAGAGATTATATTTAGTATAGATAGTATAATCTTCAGCCTCTTTAAAGAGCTGTAGAAAAATGGCCTTTAATCTAACCTAGAATTCTGTGCCTACGAGACACAATTACTCCTGGCAACGCCACTCTACTCCCGAGAGAACGTTGAGCACCAAAGACACTCCACTGGGAGCTTGTCTTCTTGGCAGAACTGGCCTTTGGGTTAAGAAAAGCCCAATCCTCAACTACTGACAAAGATATGAAACAGGATTGTCTTATCTTGCCAAGACAGGGTAGGATAATTCTAAGAAAGTTCCTTGCATTTGATAATGGCATATCAGTTATGTTAGGCCTTAGCCAAAGTTGGTTGACTCAACATTGCAAACTAGAATTTGGGTGATTGCCCAGGTAGTCAGTTGTCTCTGTCATTTGTGGCACATTTTGGATATTTCTCATTTGTTATGTAACATTTATTCCCTTCTCAGATCTTTGACGAAGTTTAAGATTATATAATTGTAATTACTCTCTACATCATTTAGACTCCTTGAGATAGAGTGTCTGGTAAAACTTTTGTTCTCAATATTGTTTGTTATATTTATTATTTGTTATAATTGTTTATAGTTGTAGTTGGTTTAGTTCTGTCTTATTTAGACAAAAGGGGGAGATGTAGGGAGAGCCCGCCTTTGGGGTGCGGGACGGACTCGGGCAAATGTTTACGGATAAATTTGGGCGCGCAGATGCTGCTGCGCTTCCGGTTTCCTGTTTCGGTGCATCGCTCGAACTCCAGTTGCGTGAGTGTGCTATTTTCATTAAAGTTGTATAAACTTATACCCATCTGTCTGTATTAATCCTCCTTCATCAATCAATTTTTGAGAAGGTTCCAGGAGATGATGAGAAAAATGTATATTTTTTTTCTGTGTGGTTGGAATATTCTATAGATGTCTGTTAAGTTCATTTGGTTCATTACATCTGTTAGTTCTCTTATTTCTCTGTTAAGTTTCTCTCTGGTTGACCTGTCCATTGGTGAGAGAGGAGTGTTGAAATCTCCTACTATTAGAGTGTGGGGTTTGATGTATGCTTTGAGTTCTAGTAATGTTTCTTTTACATATGTGGGTGCTTTTATATTAGGGGTGTAGACATTCAGGATTGTGACTTCCTTACAGAAATGCATATCAAAACAACTTTGAGATACCATCTTACACCTGTCAGAATGGCTAAAATCAAAAACACCAACGAAAAAAGAAAACACTTTATCAGACACTTTTATACAAGCTATAGGTACCCTGATACCAAGCCACACTCAATAAGAAAGAGAATTACATACCAATCCCCCACATGAACATTGATGCAAAAATACTCAATAAAATACTGGTAAACTGAACCCTAAAATACATCAAGAAATTATGCCCATGATCAAGTTGGCTTCATCCTAGAGTGGAGGGATGGTTCAACATATAAAGATCTGTCAATGTAATCTACCACATAAATAAACAGAAAAAAATTATGATTATCTCATTAGATACTGAAAAAACATTTGACAAAATCCAACACGCCTTCATGATAAAGGCCTCGGAGAAATCAGGGATAAAATGAACTTACCTAACATAATAAAAACAATATATAGCAAGTCAACCACCAACATCAAATTAAATGGAAAGAAACTCACAGTGATTACACAAAAATCAGAAATAAGACAATGCAGCTCGGGGGCTGGAGAGATGGCTCAGTGGTTAAGAGCATTGCCTGCTCTTCCAAAGGTCCTGAGTTCAATTCCCAGCAACCACATGGTGGCTCACAACCATCTGTAAAGAGGTCTGGCGCCCTCTTCTGGCCTTCAGGCATATACACAGACAGAATATTGTATACATAATAAATAAATAAACAAATAAATATTAAAAAAAACAATGCAGCTCATTCCCTCCATATCTATTCAATATACTACGGGAAGTTCTAGCTAGAAAAATTAAACAATAAAAAGAGATCATGGAAATACAAATTAGAAAGGAAGAAGTTAAACTTTCATTATTTGCAGTTGATAGAATAATTGGTAATCAATCTAAGTCAAGACCCACTAATACTACTCTTGGGCATATACACAAAGGATTCACACTCACACCACAAGGACATTTGTTAGACTGTGTTCACAGCAGCATTTTTACAACCTAGATGTACCTCCAACAAAGAATGGATAAAGCAAGTTTGTTACATTTACAAATGGAGTACTACTCAGCAATAAAAAAGATATCATCTTGAAATTTGCAGACAAATGGATTGATCTAGGAAAAAAGTCATAACTGGTTACCTCACAAGTAACAGGACACTGAAAGACAAGCATGGTATGTACTCACACATTAGTGGATATTAGATATAGAGAAAAGGAAACCGAATCTATATTTCATTACCCCAGAGAAACTAGCTAACAAGAAGAACCCTAAGAGAGAGATACATGAATCCCACTAGGAAGGGAAAATAGACATGATCTCCTATGTACATAGATGAGATCTCCTGGGAAAAACTGGAAGGGGACAGATCTTCTCCCTGATTTTTGAACAAAAAAGCTAAATTTATACAATGGAAAAAAGAAAGCACCTTCAACAAATGAAGCTGGCATAACTGGATGTTGACATGTAGAATACAAATAAATCCATATCTACCACAAGCACAAAACTCACATCCAAATGGATCAAGGCCTCAACATAAATCCAGCCCCACTGAACATCACATAATAGAAACCGGGAAGTAGCTTAGAATGCATGGGCACAGGAGACCACTTCCTAATACAACACCAGTTGTGCAAACTCTGAGAGCAACAATTAATAAATGGCAGGGAATCTTATCTACTTCCAATATCCAAGAGGATAACTACATGTTTTTCTTTGGGTTCACCTTCTGATTTAGCTTCTCTAGGATCACAAATTAGAGGCTCAATGTCCTTTATTTATGGCTAGAATCCACTTATGAGTGAGTACATACCATATTCCTCTTTTTGAGTCAGGGTTACCTCACTCAGTAAAGTGTTTTCTATGTCCATCCATTTGCATGCAAAATTCAAGATGTCATTGTTTTTTACCACTGAGTAGTATTCTAATATGTATATATTCCTCACTTTCATTATCCATTCTTCCATTTAGGAGCATCTAGGTTGTTTCCAGGTTCTGGCTATTACATATAATGCTGCTATGAACATAGTTGAACAAATGCTTTTGTAGTATGATAGGGCATCTCTTGGATATATTCCCAAGAGTGGCATTGCTGGATCCTGGGGTAGGTTGATCCCGAATTTTCTGAGAAACCGACACACTGATTTCCAAAGTGGTTGCACAAGTTTGCATTTCCACCAGCAATGGATGAGAGTACCCCTTACTCCACATCCTCTCCAACAAAGGCTATCATTGGTGTTTTTGATTTTAGCCATTCTGACAGGTGTAAGATGGTATCTCAAAGTTGTGTTGATTTGCATTTCCCTGATTGCTAAGGAGCTTGAGCATGACCTTAAGTGTCTTTTAGCAATTTGAACTTCTTCTGTTGAGAATTCTCTGTTCAGTTCAGTACCCCATTTTTTAATTGGGTTAATTAGCATTTTAATGTCTAGCTTCTTGAGTTATTTATTGGAAGTAGACAAGATTGCCAGGCAAAAATTGAGATCTTGTTGGTGGGGTGGGGGTAAAGGGAGATGGGAAGAGAAAAGTGAGAAGGGGAGGATGGGGAGAGCTTGGGGGGAATGGTACGGTTGGGATGGAAGAAGATTGGTTATGGGAGCAGGGAAGTATATATCTTAATAAAGGGAGCCAGTTTAGGGTTGGCAAGAGACTGGACTCTAGAGGGGTTCCCAGGTGTCCAAGGAGATGTCCCCAGCTTGTTCCTTGAACAGCTGAGGAGAGGGAGCCTGAACTGGCCCTATCCTATAACCACTGATAAATATCTTACATATCACCATAGAACCTTTATCTGGTGATGTATGGAGATAGAGACAGAGACACACATTGGAGCACTGGACTGAGCTCCCAAGGTCCAAATGAGGAGCAGGAGAGAGAACATGAGCAAGGAAGTCGGGACCCACTGTGATGGTGGGGCTGATCTAATGGGAACTCACCAAGGCCAGCTGGACTGGGACTGATAGAGCATATGATCAAACCACACTTCCTAATGTGGCTGAAAAGTAGGGCTCACTGAGAAGCCAAGGACAATGGCATGGGTTTTGATTCTACTGCATGTACTGGCTTTGTGGGAACCTAGTCGATTTGGATGCTCACCTTCCTAGACTGGATGGAGGGGGGAGGACCATGAACTTCCCACAGGTCAGGGAAATCTTACTGCTCTTTGGACTGGAGAGGAAGGGGAAGGGAGGTTGGGGAAGGGGGGAAATGGGAGGAGGGGAAAGGGTGAAAATTTTTAATTATAATAATAATAAGAAGAAGAAAAAACAATTAATAAATGGGACCTCCTGAAACAGAAGTTTCTCAAAGGCAAAAGACATAGTCAAAAAGCCAAAACAGCAGTCTACAGAATGGGAAAAGATCTTCACCAAGGAATTGCTCAACATCCTTAGTCATCAAGGAAATGCAAAACAAAAAGACTCTTATAATACCACCTTATACCAGTCAAAGAGGCTAAGATCAAAAACACCGATGATAGCTTATGCTAGAGATATTATGGTTTAAGGGGAACACTTTTCCATTGCTGCTGGAAATGCAAACTTTTACAACCACTTTGGAAATCACTATGTCGGTTTCTCAGAAAACTGGGAAACAATCTAACTCAAGACCCACTAACACTATTCTTGGGCATATACACAAAAAATTCACACTCATACCACAAAAACATTTGTTCAACTGTGTTCACAGCAGCATTATTCATAATAAGGCAGAACCTGGAAACAACCTATATGTACCTCCAATAAAGAATGGATAAAGAAAATTTGGTATGTTTACAAATGGAATAATAATCAGCAATACAAAAACCAATATCATCTTGAAATTTGCAGGTAAATGGATGGAACTAGGAAAAAAGCCATAACTGGTTACCTCACTCAGGTAACCCAGACACCGAAAGACAAGCATGGTATGTACTCACACATTAGTGGATATTAGATATAGAGAAAAGGAAACCAAATCAATAGTTCATTACCCCAGAGAAACTAGGTAACAAGAAGAACCCTAAGAGAGACAACATGAATCCCCCTGTGAAGGGAAAATACACAGGATCTCCTGAGGAAATAGATGACATTTCCTGGGAAAACTGGGAGGGGGAAGTAGAGGAGAGCAGATGAGGGATGAGAACATACAGGAAGGGGATGGTTGAGTTGGGGGAAGAGTGGACAGGGAGATAAATGAAAGAGGGTGGGAAGGTAGAAGAATGAAGGGGAAGAGGAAAACATGAGCGATCAGAATAGTCAAGAAGGGGGACAGAGAGGTAAAGCAAGGAGAGATGTCTTAATTGAGGGAGCCACTAGCAAGAAACCTAGCAGTAGAAAAATTTCCAGGAATTCATATGGTTGACCTCAGATAAGACCCTAAGCAATAGTGGAGAGGGTGCCTAAACTGGCTTCCCCTATAATTAGATTGATGACTACCTTAACTGTTATCATAGAACTTTCATCCAGCAACTGATGGAGGCAGATGCAGAGATCGACAGCAAAGCACTGAGCTGAGCTCTGCGAGTCCAGTTCAAGAGAAGGATGAGTGATAATATGAGCAAAGAGGTCAGGACCAGAAACAGCTGACCTGAGCTAGTGGGAACTCACTGACTCTGGACTGGCAGTGGGGGAACCTTCATAGCACCAAAGTAGGTGCTCTGAATGCGGGTAACAAATGTATGGCTTGGGCAGTCTGTGAGGCCACTGGTAGTGGGACCAGGATTTATCCCAAGTGCTTGCACTGAATTTCTGAAACCAATTCTCTATGAAGGGATGCCTGGGACGGCCTAGATATAGGAAGAAGGGCCTTGTCCCTGCCTCAAATTATTCAAATTTATTGATTCTGCATAGGGAGCCTTACCCTCTCTGATGAGTGAATTGTGGTTGAGTAGAATAGAGGTCAGGGGCAGAGCAGAGGAGGGATTGGTATGTAAAAAAAAATGGATTGATTCATACATGCATGCAAACGTACATACATATATGCATGCATACATGCATACATACATACAGGAATGGGCAGTGTTGACCACTCAGCTTCTCACAGATGCACCACTGCTCTGCACCAGAGGTTAACATTCCTGCTTGTTTTACAGCAGTCCGCTCCTTAGGGAACAGTTCTCCTGTAAACTATCACACACCATCAAATACAGAAGATTTTACCACCTCTCAGGATTTCTCCTCCAACATTAACTTTAAGCATGCTCACAGCTAAACTGTCATTTTTTTTTATCAATCTATGGTGTTACCTTAGTACAGGTAATTCTCTCCCATTGTCTTTAACTTGAGTTTCTAATTATTTTTTAACTTGGAATAATATTTTCTATATAATTGACTTTTAAAAACAGGTGGGAAAATATATTTGCTCCTTGAGTGTCCAGACTGATGAATTTTCCATAAAGTTTACAAATTATGTGAGTTGTAATTCAAGCAGTAACTTGGGAAGAAGTTTAAGGCATCTGAGTAGGGACCCTTAGTGACAAACCATCTTAACTCAGCACAGCAGACACATGCTCCACTCCCTGCAGACCCATCTAAACCAAATACAGGGGTTAAGGTTTGTCTGTTTGCCTTTAGTGATTCCACGTTTTTCCTTTTTGGCTTTTCCTTGGTGATTCTCTTCTTTGTTGCTGTTAGTCACATCTGCATTATCTTCTTGTCCTTCCTTTGGGAGTGTTTTGGGAAGAAAGAAAAAGGGGATGCTGATCAGAACATTCACTCCTGCACAGATCAAAAAGCCAAGCCACCAAGCACCGACCCAGCGTGTATCAGTGGGAGTTATGGTCAGGTCATCTGTGGAGAAACACAGATATTTTGTTAGCTTCATTCATTCTTTCCGTGTAAATTGTAGAAAATTGTTAAGAATCACCATCTCATCTAAACACAACATTTGTGTATTGTTTGTAAACTATTCACATTTATTTACTGCGAAACCTGCCTCTACTCCTAAATGGTATGATTACACTTCTTTGGGCAAATTCAGACCTGTAGAAAAACTGTCTAAGTTTGATCAATTGGGTGGATACAAAAATTATCTGAGAAAGAAAGTTTCTGGATTTCTGTAGTAGTGAAAACTTTACTGCAAAATGACATAAAAATGATTTGAGACATTTAAAAAACAGTTTTAACCTGACGTGTTCATCTCTCAAAGCATAACACTGAGTGAGAAAGGGGAGTGGAGAGACAGTTCTGTGACTAAGAGTTAGTGCTGCTCTTACAGAAGCCCAGGGTTCTATTCCCAGCACACTTATGGAAACTTACTATTGTCTGTAAGTCTCATTTTACAACATCTGAAACCCTCTTCCAAACTCAGTAGGCACCCATATACATAGTGCACAGATATACACATGTACAAAAATTAAGGTAAAACATGACATGACATACATTATTTTTGCATTGTGTATTCATTAAGAAACTTAACCAGTTTGATCTAAACATACGTGGTGATATATTGCTAGAGGCCATTCATAAGAGCAGCAGACAGAAATGAATCTTATGGAATACAGCCCAGAGGATGACAAAGCTACCTGGGTACATACTGGAGGGGCAGAGTCCCTAAGTTTGTTTGTAGAATGCCAATTATATTTTCTGTGCTTCATGATGTTTGCTGATGCCATGTTTCTGCTGTTATGAAGAGACTTCACAGTTTCTAGTATCCTGTAACTCTTTCTTGAAAAAAATCCCACTCCTCACTGGGCAATTTATTTGTAGATAATAATAAAGATACTTTTCATAAGAGTAATGGTGTTTAGTTGAAAGAATGATTTGATTGACTTTCTGAGTTAGCATAAAAGATGCAGGTAGTTAGGACTATTAGTAAAGATGATTAGGGACATTATTAAGTTTTCTGCCAGTTGCTCCAATAAAACACATAAAAAGAGCAAATAGTGTAGTAGCTACCTTGCTTTTTGTTAGATAAGAAATTTGCAGGAGAAGGAAAATAAGAGCAGGAAAGCTTCATGCATTATAGACCCATGAATTCTCCTGTATAAAAACAGATGATTAAAGAAAATAATTATGTCCCTGCACCCAAAGTTAGGCCTAAGTTTCTTGGTAATATGCGTTACAGAACTAATCGAAGAGCCCATATGAACACTGAAAAAACAAAGTTGTGAAAAGAAATTAAGTGACCCAATTGTGTGTAAAGAGAAATAGATGGTCACCTGGGATCCCCTCTAGAGCCAAATCTCTTGCCAACCCTAAAATGGTTCCCTTAATGAAGATATCTTCTTCCCTGCTCCTATATCTGTCCTTCCTCCATCTCAACCCTCCCACTCACCCAACCTCTCCCCAATCCTTTCGTTCTCCTTCTTCTCTCCATCTCCTTTTCTCCCCACCACACCCCACCCCCATGCTCCCAACTTTGGCCTGGCAATCTTGTCTGCTTCAAATTTCCAGGAGGATCTATATATGTTTCTCTTTGGGTTCACCTTATTATTTGGTTTCTCTAGGAATATGAGCTATAGGCTCAATTTTCTTTGTTTATGGCTAGAGTCCACCCCGACTAGGTCCTTGGACAGCAGAGGAGAGGGTGTCTGAACTGGCCTTGTCCTATAATCACACTCATGAATATCTCAAATGTCACCATAGAACCTTCGTTCGGTGATGGATGGAGATAGAGACAGAAACCCACAACAGAGCACTGGACTGAGCTTCCAAGGTCAAGTTGAAGAGCAGAAGGAGGGAGAAGATGAGCAATGAAGTAAGGACCACATGGAGTTGGTCTACCCACTGAGACAGTGTGCCTGTCACCAAATCCAGCTGGACTGGGATTGAACGAGCATGTGATCAAACTGAACTCTCTGAATATGGCTAACTGGGGACTGACTGAGAAGTCATTGATAATGGCACCGGGACTTGTTTCTACTGCATGTACTGGCTTTTTGAGACCCTAGTCTATTTGGATGCACACCTTCCTAGGCCTGGATGGAACGGGGAGGGCCTTGGACTTCCCACAGGGCAGGGTAACCTGCCATCTCTTAAGACGTGAGGGGGGGAGGAGGGGAAGTGGGGGAGCTGGAGGGAATTTTTGAACACACACACACACACACACACACACACACACATGGTTAGCTGACATCTCATTTAAAGTTTCTCCAGAGTAGAGTTAAAAATAGAAATTCACTACCCTGAAACCACAAACAGGAGCCTGACAGTATAAAAGGAACTAGCTGAAATATGCTTAACTTGCTTAAACGTTAGTTATTCCATAATAAAAATGTCATTGCTTTGGGGTGAACATGTTCTGATAGGAAAACTAATACAAAGGAAATTGTTTAGTTGTGCGCTTCTGATGAAAACATGTAACTTGTGATCTTAATGTAATTTATTCTTCTGTAAATAATTTGATTAGGTTTTAGAAAGTATGTGACATGTGGTTAGTGAGGTAATCTTTCCTTGCATGGATATCCTTTTTATTATGAGGTATAAGACGGATAACAAAAACATAAGGCATAGGAGAAAAAGACACGTAGAAGGAAAAGCATCAGGAAAGAGAAGGAAAACATCATGGAATAAATTAAACTGTAACAGGAAGAAAGATACAACTGGAGAACAACTGAAAAAAGAGTAAAAAACAGGGTAAAAGAACTGAACAGACATGAACTGAGAGCAACCAGCAGATAGAAAAACAAAAAACTAAGCTTTTGGCCCTCATATAAAGTGCCCATGTGTGTCTGCGCATATGTCCCATAGTTCACCTTTTCTATAGCTCCCCTGCAGTTTCTCTGACCTTCTGGGGGCTAGGCGCCTTGTAAAATATATTTTCTAGCAGTTAATGAATCTGCTACATAAAACCTTTTAAATTGGTGCTTATGACATAACAGAAAGATCTCTTTCATTATCCACAGTGACTGACTCATTGAGAAAAATCTATGTGAGTAAATCCTCTGATACCAAAGGTGCAGCTGCAATGTGGTGGGAGGATGGTGGATTCTTGATTAGAAGGTAATATTTTATCCTTACCTCTTCTACTCCCAGATCTTCAAACTGTGAGCAGTGATAATATGCCTAACTAAGGATCAAAGGAGGCAGCAGTATAGCAACCTGGAGCAGTCTCCTACACTATAGAGACTATACTATATAAATAAAATGTATTTTTACCTGTATTCACAGACCCAATGTCTACATAGATGTTTGCACAGAAAGAAGCCAACAACAGTCCAATAAAAGGGCCAACAATCTTTCCTGCTTCTAAAATCCCTGGAAGTAAACAAAAATAGGAAGTTACACAACCACACAGACTTTGCTTGCACAATAAAAGAAGCCTTGAGAATGAATTATTTTTAACATTAGATGTTTTTCCTTCCTTTGTAGAACTTGGTATCAAATCTGGCAAAATTGTAGGTGCTGTGGGACCATGGTCTTATACTCTGTAAAGATTTGTCACTTGTATTGCTTTAGTAAAACACTGATTGGCCAGTAGCTAGGCAAGAAGGTGAAGTGACCAGGAAGGATATATAGGCAGGTTGACCAGAATAGAAGAGGAAAGGTTCAGACTGCAGTAATCACCCAAACAAAGATGAAGCAAGATGAGAATATCTCACTGATAAAATTTACCAAACCTCATAACTAACACAGACAAGAATTATTGGGTAATTTAGGATGTATCAGTTAGTTAATAAAAAGCCTGAGTTAATAGGCCAACCAGTTTATAATTAATGTAATCTTTGTGTGTTTCTTTGGGACCAAATGGCTGCAGAACTAGACAGGACAGAAGCCTCTGTCAACAGATAAGTGTACTACAACTGAGTTATACCCTACTACTTCAGATATTCTTATATATTGAACATATGAAAAATTAAGCTTTGTATGTATATGTACATATATGTTGCATGTACATGCTCTGGTTTCTATAATATTAAGAAGGAAGCTCCCATTGTTTCAATATAGAATGTTTCCAAGAAGCTCATGTGTGACAGACTTGTTTCTCAGGTGGCACCACTGGAGTCTGATGGGACCCTACTGAGGCAGGGAAAGGATTTGGGTCTTCAGGTCATCTGGAGCATATCCATCACCTCTTTCTCATTCTATTTTGTTTCTCAGCCTCATGATGAATTGTTTCACTCCACCCATCCTTCTGTCATAATGAGCTGCCTCATGTCAGGCTTCTAAAACACACATTCCAGCAGCACAGAAAAAAAACTTCCATAGCCACAAACTAATCCTTTCTATTTATCGACCATTATATCAGGGGTTTATTAAAGTTATGAAAAACAGACTGACACAGAAGTTTTATTACTTTAAAGCCACATTTCAAATTCTCTTTTATTCTGAGTTTAGATCAAATCCTGCACTATCACACGCAGTCCCATCAAAGCCATGGCATTAGCAGGTGCTTTGGTGCTTCCATAGCCATGTTTTCAAAGGGACTCTGATATTTATCTTTGATTGTCAACTTGATACAACTTAGAACTTCCAAGAAAATAGTCTTAATGAGATATTGTCTATACTGGGTTTACCTGTGGACATGTCCTAAGTTAATTGATGTGAGAACACCCAGCCCACTATGGGCACCACCATTCCCTAGGCAGGGAGTCATCAGCTGTGTAAGAGTAGAAAAAGAGCTGAGTACAACCATACAAGCAAATAAATAATCAAGCATAGATTTACTATCTCTGCTCTTCTGGGTGTGACCAGTGGATTCAAAATCCTGCTAAGTCAAATAAATTATAAGTCCTTTCTCCAAAGTTGTATTTCCTCACAGAAACAGGAATAAAACTAACACCATCTCAGAAACAGTGTGTGCTATGATGGATTTCTTGTAAAGTGTCTTCACCATAGACCTTCACTCAAAACTTCCTTCCAAAGTAAGAAGGTGTCATAATGAAACTTCTCTTTGATGCTTTCCTGATCATCTTTCTTTTCTTATTATTATTTTCATTTTCTTTGTCTCTTTCAATTTCACCTGGTTTCTTTGATTCCACCAACAACATCTTCCAACTTTTCTGAACCATGGCAACTCACAGAAAAACCAGATATGGACTAAGGCTATCCATCCAGAGGGGTGAGTGTCTGCCTGCCAGGCAGGCCTGTAGGTCCCCGAAAGGGAGTACAGACACCTTCAGCTTGTGCTGCAGGGTCTTCTGTGTTCTACTCTACCCTGCTCTGCCCCCACGTTCGCCCTTTTGTCCCCGCAGTGTCCTTCGGGCTACCAGGCATCCCTGTTTCAGTGCTGAGGATTTCCATCCAGATGGGTGTGTGCTATCCCGGGGCAGCCTGTCCCGGAAGAGAGCATAGCCCCCCTCCCCCAGCTACTGCTGCAGGGATTTCTTTGTTACACGGGACCCTGCATCCCCCAAGCCTGCCCTATTGTATGCAAGGTCCTTGGCTCAGGAACTTTGAGCATCCTGCTCCTGCACTCAGGCTATCCATTCAGAGGGGGCTACCAGGCATCCCTGTTTCAGTGCTGAGGAGTTCCATCCAGACAGGAACAGTTCCTGCTCCTGCACTGAGGAGATCCACCCAGAGAGTCAGTTACAGCAAAGACTGGACCAAGACACCAAGACTCTCCTAGCTCCATTTGACGAAAGAGATGGACAGGCGCCAATGCAAGAATTCCTTCAACAACCTGAAAGACAATATGGCATCACCAGAATCCAGGGATCCTGAAAGAGAAGAATTGAACACCCTACTCCAGAAGAAATTGACTTTAAATGGAACTGTATGAAAATAATAGAGGACCTTAAACTGGAGGTGAAAAACTGCCATAAAGAAATAGAGATGACAAACAAAAAGGTAGAGGAAATGAATAAATCTCTCAAAGATACCAAAGAAAAACAAGAAAAAGCAGTCAAACAGGTAAGGGAAACAGTTCAAGACTTGAAAACTGAAATGGAGGTAGTGCAGAAAACACAAACCAAGGGAGGCTGGATATGGAAAATCTGGATAAACGAACAGGAACTACAGAAACAAGTATTACCAACGGAATACAAGAGATAGAAGAAAGAATCTCAGACACTGAAGATACTATAGAGGAAATAAATTCACTGATTAAAGAACAAAACAAATCCAATAAATTCTTAACACAACACATTCAGGAAATTTGGGACACGGTGAAAAAAACCAAACCTAAGAATAATAGGGGTAGCAAAAGGAGAAGAATTACAGCTGAAAGGCCCAGAAATTATATTCAACAACTTTTAATATATTTATTTATTAAAGATTTCTGTTTCTTCCACACCACCGCCTCCCATTTCCCTCCTCCTCCCCCAATCAAGTCCCCCTCCCTCATCAGCCCAAAGAGCAATCAGGGTTCCCTGCCCTTTGGGAAGTCCAAGGACCACCCACCTCCATCCAGGTATAGTAAGGTGAGCATCCAAACTGCCTAGGCTCCCACAAAGCCAGTTCGTGCAGTAGGATCAAAAACCCATTGCCATTGTTCATGAGTTCTCAGTAGTCCTCATTGTCCTCTATGTTCAGCGAGACCGGTTTTATCCCTGGCTTTTTTCAGACCCAGGCCAGCTGGCCTTGGTGAGTTCCCGATAGAACATTCCCATTGACTCAGTGTGTGGGTGCACCCCTCGCGGTCCTGAGTTCCTTGCTCGTGCTCTCTCTCCTTCTGCTCTTGATTTGGACCTTGAGATTTCTGTCTGGTGCTCCAATGTGGATCTCTGTATCTCTCTCCTTTCATCGCCTGATGAAGGTTAATATTCAGAAGGATGCCTATATATTTTTCTTTGGGTTCTCCTTATTTACACTCATCCATTGCTGGTGGGAATGCAAACTTGTGCAACCACTTTGGAAAGCAGTGTTGCGGTTTCTTGGGAAATTCGGGATCAACCTACCCCTGGACCCAGCAATACTACTCTTGGGAATATACCCAAGTAAGGCCTTATCATACAACAAAAGTATATGCTCTACTATGTTCATAGCAGCATTGTTTGTAATAGCCAGAACCTGGAAACAACCTAGATGCCCTTCAGTGGAAGAATGGATGAAGAAAGTATGGAATATATACATATTAGAGTACTACTCAGCAGTAAAAAACAAGGACTTCTTGAATTTTGCATACAAATGGATGGAAATAGAAAACACTATCCTGAGTGAGGTAAGCCAGACCCAAAAAGAGGAACATGGGATGTATTCACTCATATTTGGTTTCTAGCCATAAACAAAGGACATTGAGCCTATAATTAGTGATCCTAAAGAAGCTAAATAAGGAAAACCCAAAGATAAATATATTCAACAAAATTATAGAAGGAAACTTTCCCAACCTAAAAAGGGATATTCCTATGAAGGTACAAGAAGCATATAGAACACCAAATAGACTGGATCAAAAGAAAGCATCGCCTCACCTTATAATAATCAAAACACAAATCATACAGAATAAAGAACAAATATTAAGAGCTACAAAGAAAAAGGGTCAAATAACATATAAAGGGAAACCTAACAGGATTACACCTGACTTCTCAATGGAAACCATGAAAGCCAGAAGGTCTTGGATAGATGTGTTGCAGACACTAAGAGATCATGGATGCATGCCCAGAGAAGCTTGCATTCACCATCGAAGGAGAAAACAAGATATTCCTGGACAAAAACAGTTTTAAACAATACATTGCCACAAACCCAGCCTTGCAGAAAATACTAGAAGGAAAATCACAAACCAAGGAAGCCAACAACACTCATAATGACACAAGCATCTGACAACCCACCACCAGCACAGCTCAAAGAAGGGAAACACACAAACTCTACCACCAAAAATAAATAAATAAATAAATAACTGGAGTTAACAACCACTTGTCATTAATATCACTTAATATCAATGGACTCAATTCACCTATAAAAATACATAGGTTAAGAGAATGGATATGAAATCAGGATCCAACATTCTGTTCTTTACAAGAAACACACCTCAAACTCAAAGACAGACACTACCTCAGAGTTAAGGGATGGGAAAAGGTTTTCCAATCAAATGGACAAAAGAAACAAGCGGGTGTGGCTATACTAATATCTAACAAGATTGATTTCAAAAATCAATCAGAAGATATGGAGATGAACACTTTATACTCATCAGGAGGAAGTCTCTATCCTGAATATCTATGGCCTTAATATAAAAGCACCCACATATGTAAAAGAAACATTACTAGAACTCGAAGCATACATCAAACCCCACACTCTAATAGTAGATCACAACACTCCGTTCTCGCCAATGGACAGGTCAACCAGGCAGAAACTTAACAGAGAAATAAGAGCAGATGTAATGAACCAAATGGACTTAACAGACATCTATAGAACATTCCACCCAAACAGAAAAGAATATACCTTCTTCTCAGCATCACATGGAACCTTCTAAAAAAATTGATCACATAATTGGTAGCAAAGCAAACATCCATAAATAAAAAGAAATTGTAGTAACCACCTGTGTACTATTGAATCATCATGGTATAAAGTTAGAATTGAACAACATTTCTAACCCCAGAAAGCTTACAAACTCATGGAGATCGAACAGTCAACTACTGAACCACCTCTGGGTCAAGGAAGAAATAAAGAAAAAATTAAAGTCTTCCTTGAATTCAATGAAAATAAAGACACATCATACACAAACCTATGGGACACTATGAATGCAGTGCTAAGAGGAAAGTTTATAGCACTATGTGCCCACATAAAGAAAATGGAGAAAGAACACATTAGAGACTTAACAGCACATCTGAAAGCTCTAGAAAAAACAAAAGAAGCAGAATTACCCAGGGAGAGTAGAAGACTGAAAATAATCAAACTGAGGGCTGAAATAAAAAATAGAAACATATAAAACAATCCAAAGAATCAATGAAACAAAAAGCTGGTTCCTGGAGAAAATCAACAAGATTGAAAAACCCCTATCCAATCTAATCAAATGGCAGAGAGAGAACATGCAAATTAACAAAATCAGAAATTAAAAGGGGGACATAACCACAGACACAGAGGAAATTCAGAGAATTATTAGATCTTATTACAAAAGCCTGTATGCCACAAAATTGGAAAATGTGAAAGAAATGGACACTTTTTTTAGATAAGTACCATATACCAAAATTAAATCAAGACCAGGTGAACAGTTTAAATAGACCTGTAAGTCGCAAGGAAATAGAAGCTGTCGTCAGAAACCTCCCTACCAAAAAAAGCTCTGGACCAGACGGTTTTAGTGCAGAATTCTACCAGAACTTCCAAGAAGAGCTGGTATTTATACTCCTTAATGTGTTTCACAAAATAGAAACAAAAGAGTCATTACCAAACTTGTTTTATGAAGCTACAGTCACCCTGACAGCAAAACCACACAAAGACTTAGCAAAGAAAGAGAATACAGACCAATCTCACTCATGAACATGGATGCAAAAATTCTCAATAAAATACTGGCAAACCGAATCCAAAAACACATACAAAAAATTATACATTATGATAAAGTAGGCTTTATCCCGAGAGGCAGAGGTGGTTCAACATATGAAAATCTATAATGTAACCCATCATATAAATAAACTGAAAGGAAAAAAACATATGATCATTTCATTAGACGCTGAAAAAGCATTTGACAAATTCAACACCCCTTTATGATAAAAGTCTTGAGTCAACCAACTTTGGCTAAGGCCTAACATAACTGACATACCATTATTAAAGGCAAGGAACTTTTCAAAACTATCTTACCCTGTCTTGGCAAGATATGACAGTCCTGTTTTATCCATTGATGCACGCTCTGTATCTCTGTCAGTGGTTGAGGCTTTTCTTAACCCAAAGGCCAGTTCTGCCAAGAAGACAAGCTCCCAGTGAAGTGTCTTTGGTGCTCAACATTCTCTTGGGAATAGAGCGGTGTTGCCAGGAGCAATTGTGTCTCACTATCACGAAACTCTGAGTTATATTAAAGGCCATTTTCTACAGCTCTTCAAAGAGGTTGAAGATTATCTATACTGAGTATAATCTCTATATACCTAAAGAATCTGATTAGTCTAATTATAAATGACAAACTTAGATGACGACTAATCTATATAATTCTCAATATCTATCTAACTTAAAGACTAAGACAATAAATAACTGTGTAACAAATGAGGATAATGACCTCCAAACATAAAAACTGTACAAATATACATTGCAACATGGTAAATATATATCAATACACAAACATTATATAAGTATCTTAATTAGAGGTAGAAATGTACATTGCAATATGGTAAATATATACAATATATATCAATACATGTCAATACATAAAAATGTTTTAAACAGAGGTAGAAACATTCATGCATACAATAGTCAATATAATTTAACCTTGTATCAATATACAAGAATCGATACCAATATATTTGTCTAAAATCAGTAACTCACAATTATAAATCTATTATCCTATCATCCCTCTTTTTTTTCAAAATGATCCCTGAGCTTATAAAATTCCTCCCCCAACCTCCCAACCCCTAAATGATGTCCCTAAACCCAGGGGCAAATTTTACTGGGAGAGGGGACATCGTCCTCTAGAATTACTTCCAGCTGTCATGGGGGCGACGTTCTTTATGGGGGATCCTGTGAAAGTAAAATGATAGTTAAATTTCAAGATCAATGTCTTTTAAAATTGCAAATAGTCTCTGAGTATTTTGTGGAGGTCTGGCCAGAATATTGCACAAGATGTGCACCATTTCAGCTAACCAAGTTGGGATCATCTTGTGCAGCTGGTACCTAAAACAGGTCTTGTAGTAGCACTATCAGTATCATGATGTCATATCAACCAGGTAGAGTTGTTGTTGTGGGGCCCCATCTTCTTCCTGGAAACTTCAAATGTCACTTCAGGAAAGACTCATTGTTTATTGTAAAAAAACTTAAACATTAATCATATATATATATATATATATATATATATATATATATATTCAATGAAAGGCATGATAGATATATTCAATGAAAAGTATGATAGATATGAAGAAAAGCAAAGATGTTTTCTAAACTCATATTTCTCATGGCTCTTGACATGAGACAGAAACTCCAGAAACTCTGGGTTTTTCTCTTACTAACAGGCATGGAATTGGAGAGGGACTGAGCCAGAGTCCAACTTCAAAACCAGCTGTACATATTTATAAAGAAATGTTTAATAAGACATATATATATTTAATACTTACAAAATGTGTCCATCCATCAGTAATTAAATATTCAGTGATGTGGGAGTGTCATATATCAATCTGTTGATTTCATTGGTTAAGCAATAAATAAACTGCTTGGTCCTGATTGGTTAGAACATAGGTTGGTGGAGTAAACAGAACAAAATGCTGGTAGGAAGAGGAAGTGAGCTCAGACTTCACGCAGCTCCTCTCAGAGCAAGACACACACGATGAAGCTCCGACCCAAGATGGACATAGGCTAGAATCTTCCTGGTAAGCGCGCCTTGGGGTGCTTACACACCTTATTAGAAATGGGCTAGTCCAGGTGCGAGAATTAGCCTAGAAGAGGCTAGATAGAAATGGGCCAAGCAGTGTTTAAATGAATACAGTTTGTGTGTTGTTATTTCGGGGCATAAGCTAGCCAGGCGGCCGGGGTGCTGGGGACACAGCCTTGCTGCCTCATATTACTACAGACTTTGAAATGCTAATTAACCCAATTAAAAAATGGGGCACTGAACTGAACAGAGAATTCTCAATAGAAGAAATTCAAATGGCCAAAAGACACTTAAGGTCGTGTTCAAGCTCTTTAGCAACCAGGGAAATGTAAATCAAAACAACTTTGAGATACCATCTTACACCTGTCAGAATGGCTAAAATCAAAAACACCAATGATAGCCTTTGCTGGAGAGGATGTGGAGTAAGGGGAGCACTCATCCATTGCTGGTGGGAATACAAACTTGTGCAACCACTTTGAAAATCAGTGTGGTGGTTTCTCAGAAATTCGGGATCAACCAACCCCAGGATCCAGCAATACCACTCTTGGGAATATACCCAAGAGATGCCCTATAGTACTACAAAAGCATTTGTTCAACTATATTCATAGCAGCATTATTTGTAATAGACAAAACCTGGAAACAACCTAGATGCCCCTCAATGGAAGAATGGATAATGAAAGTGTGGAATATGTACGCATTAGAGTACTACTCAGTGGTAAAAAACAATGACATCATGAATTTTGCATGCAAATGGATGGAAATAGAAAACACTATCCTGAGTGAGGTAACCCAGACCCAAAAAGATGAATATGGTATGTACTCACTCATAAGTAAATTCTAGCCACAAATAAAGAACATTGAGCCTATAATTCATGTTCCTAGAGAAGCTAAATAAGAAGGTGAACCCACTTTCGCTTCTATCAGGTTCAGAGTGTTCAGACTGATATTGAGGTCTTTAATCCATATTTGGTTTCTAGCCATAAATAAAGGACATTGAGCCTATAATTAGTGATCCTAGAGAAGCTAAATAAGAAAGAGAACCCAAATAAAAACATATAGGCATCCTCCTGAATATTAACCTTCATCAGGCGATAAAAGGAGACAGAGACCCACAATGGAGCACCAGACAGAAATCTCAAGGTCCAAATCAAGAGCAGAAGGAGAGAGAGCACGAGCAAGGAACTCAGGACCGCGAGGGGTGCACCCACACACTGAGACAATGGAAATGTTCTATCGGGAACTCACCAAGGCCAGCTGGCCTGGGTCTGAAAAAGCCCGGGATAAAACCAGACTCGCTGAACATAGAGGACAATGAGGACTACTGAGAACTCAAGAACAATGGCAATGGGTTTTTGATCCTACTGCACGAACTGGCTTTGTGGGAGCCTAGGCAGTTTGGATGCTCACTTTACTATACCTGGATGGAGGTGGGTGGTCCTTGGACTTCCCACAGGGCAGGGAACCCTGATTGCTCTTTGGGCTGATGAGGAGGGGGACTTGATTGGGGGAGGAGGAGGGAAATGGGAGGCGGCGGTGGGGAAGAGACAGAAATCTTTAATAAATGAATAAATAAATAATAAAAAAATCATAACTCTACACCACACAAGGTTAATGCTGTTTAAAATGCAAAGCCATAGTGATAGCATCCACATTACCTGGTGTTTTAGCCATTTATGCACCAGCAACAGACATATTTATTTTTCACCTTGACATCTGATTGCTAGGCTAATGCCATTTAAAACTGGATGGAAGAAAATTATATTCTCCTTAGGAGTCAGTTGATTCTTTTCTTGAAAACCAAGAGAAAAATAAAGATAGCCATTTTGATTAAAAAAAAGAAAGTTCCTGTATTATTTTCCTTAGATAGCTGAAAAGGTATCTAAAAAGAATAACTACTTTTACAAGAAAAGATTATTGCCAAATTAATAAGTCTCCAAAGAGTAATGCTATTTTTAATTGAATTAATCTTGATTAATTCTAACCTCATTCCTGTCTTCTCTTATGCACTTTTATTTTTGTTCATTTATTTTAAGTAATTATGTATACTAATTAAAAAAACTCTATATACAAAGTTGTAGACTAATAATCAAGTACAGATGGATTGACTTAAGAGCATAAACAAATAATTCCCAATAAAGTATAATAATTTATAAAAAAATGTAAGAAGGTACATACAAACGACTCTTGCCTGGGAGATGCATAGAATTTTTAAAGATATTCATATAATACAAAGAAAATAATCAAATTGATAGTTATTATATCTATGATAATGAAACCAATCTGTCTAGGCTGAGAAGATTTAAGGATGGGAATGATAACATTAACTTCAGAGAGAGGCAGGGTAAAGAGCCTCAAATAAGAAAAGAGAGCAGACCGTAAATAAAAAACCATTTGGTGAACATGATAGACACAATTGAAACAGGGTTTGGTAAGGCTTATTCCACAAGAATGTTTACAAGAATGCAAAAAAAGAAAACACTAGAGGTCAGATAGGAAGCTCAACATGTAAACACATTTGTCCACTAAACGTTGTCCAAAGATCAGAGTTCATTCTCAAATCCAACTCTCAATAACTATATTATGACCACCACACTGTCAAGAAAATGCACACACACACACACACACACACACACACACTAGGCAGAGAGAGAGAGAGAGAGAGAGAGAGAGAGAGAGAGAGAGAGAGAGAAAGTAAAGCTATTTTAAAATACTAAAGACATAAAACCGCCAATTATGAGTTTGTAATAAATTATAGATGAAAGAATAATAAATTAAGCAGAAAAATAGAAAAAAATGTATCCTAGAACATTTTCCAGGAAATTTTGGTGAATCTCTAAGGGTTTAGATTTAGTGTGGCAGCATCAGAGGAGTGTAGGATCAGCAGATAAGAAGGACCTCCAATGTAAGAAGCTGTTTGCTGAAGCTGCTTGTCAGGAACTGCTGCTTAATTCCCTCACTGAACAATTTTGCAGCCAATGGTGCCATAGCACTCTGTTCATGGTTCTGGAAACCACAGGTATTCAAATAACTGTTTTTAACCATCCCAGAACTAGCTTTGTTAAAAATGATTCCAAGTCTGATTTTCAAACTTACCAATGTATAAAGGAGAGTTTTCAGGTTTGGCAAAATCTTCTATGTAGGAAATACCCAAGGGTATGATGGGAGTTTCACCAATTCCACGAATAAGATTTCCTACCATTACATATATCCACATTAAGGATTTAATTTCTTTTTCACAATCTACATTAAAACAACAGAAAATTACATGAGCATTTTGACAGTCAAGTGTTACTGACAGTTAATTCAAATTTGTCTTTGTTTCTTGAGGCCAAAAGCCTATGATGACCATCAAGTAACTTAGATAACTGTGTTAACTATGAATCATTGAGTCACCCCTATTTCATATTTTGAAATACTTATCTATGCTAATTACCACTTTACAGGAGAGATGACTTTACATCTCTTCCCAATTCAGTATTTAGTGACAACATATTGGTTTTAAGAATTACACCAAAAAAATAAATCAACAAGCAGTAAAAACCAGGATTTTGCTCACCTCGAGGGACTCAGTTTTCCACCAACTAGTAGATCCAGTTAGCTAATATGCACAGTGCATAATTTCCAAACAACTTTGAGGATGGAAAAAGAAGCATAAATGTGCTTATGTCTCTAAAAATTCATGTTGTATTGGTATAATACAGAGAGAATATTGATGGAAGTTTAAATTCTCCACAGCCTCAATTTCTTTGTAGAAAATAAATATTTACCTGAATAGTAAACATATTTTTCCTATACATTTTATCTTTTACTATCAACATAATACTCTAACAATTGCTGAATATGGGAATAACTTAAATAAAGCCAAATGTACTGGAAAAATCAAAGGTGAAATCATTGAGTGCATACATGCACCTTTCACAATTGTTTCAAGCTAAATGAACTGACACTGTAGGGAAGCTTGACTTGGTGTTTTCAGGGAATTAGACAAAGTACTCTCTCCTGTGGATTGATCAGTGGCTGTCCATAAATGTCCTAACCACGGTTGGGTCCCGAGGTCTAACTCTTCCTTATTCCTGATTAAAGTTAAATCCATCTCCATCTCTATGGATTCAAATTCTTATCTTTGATAATCATGATGATTTCTGTCTACAGATCACAGGATGACTCCCAACCCTCTTATAGGGCAGAACTAAAGTATCAGACATTGGAGGCTCAAGTGATTTCCTGGGGCACTGCACAGGGAAGATTTTAACTTATCCACCAACATGTAATGACCACAATGGGTGGATTTTCAAAGGTCAGTTCAGGAGATGAAAATGAGCTAGCACTGGGGTCACTATTTCACCTTGCTTTGCTTAGAAGATTTCTGTAGCTCAGAGCTTCAGAGATGGCTGATCTTTGACTCTCAGATTATTTTGATCTCCACAGAATCCCTGGGATCAGTGACATGACCTCTGTGTGACTACTTTGGAGCTAAATGCCTGCAGGACCTGGGCGGAGGACAGAAACCCCAACAAGCAGGCCCTCATGTTACAACTTTCCAAGCTTTGGAGACTGCTGCAAATTCTGTGGCATGGATCTAGCATAAGAGGGAGAAGTTTTGGCCTGAGTCTATCCTGCTGAGACAGTATCACACTATGTGTACACTAGACATGTTGGGACTTTTAGCATATGTGACTTTAAAAATACTCTTTAAAATGTGTTATCTTAAAGAGCATATGTGCACCAAGTATGTGCAAATGCCCAAGAAGGACAGAAGGCACCCAATTCCACAGAATTGGAATGACAGTGGTTTGAGAAAAATCTGATGACAGTGCTGGGAACAAATCAGGCTCTCTGTAAGTATGGTGTGGTCCTCTGAATGGAAATTCCCCTCTTTAGAAACTCAGAGATTAAATACTTAGTCTCTAGTAAGTGGTATTTAGGGAGGTGAAGGAAGAATGTCACTGGAGATTGTCTTAAAGATCTTGGAGCCTCACTCTACTTCCAGTTTGTTCTCTCTCCCTTATATTTACAATTGAGATGTGAGCTCCTAATTTCAGGCTCCTGCTGCCACTTTCCCTGCCATGATTGATTCTCATTCCTCTGTTGATGTGGGAGTCCCCTCTGTGTGCTGTCATTACCATTCATTAATAAAGAAACTGCCTTGGTCTGTTTATAGGGCAGAACTTAGGTAGGTGGTGAGGACTGAACTAAATGCTGTTTGAAAGAAAGTGGAGTCAGAGAGACACCATGGAGGTGTCAGAATCAGACATGCTGAATCTTTGCAAGTAAGCCCCTGCCATGTGGTAGTATACAGCTTAATAGAAATGGGTTAAATTAATATAAGTGTTATCCAATAAGAAGCTAGAGCTAATGGGCCAAGCAGTGTTTTAATGAATATGGTTTCTGTGTGATTATTTCTGTTCTGGGTAGCCAGAACAAACAAGCAGCCTTTCTCCTACACTCTAGGTTCTATATCTGTGGGTTGTGACTCTTTTGGGGAGAACACTTTCACAGGGGCAAAGACTACTTGACAATGTATATATACATATGATTCATAACTGTGGCAAAATTACAGCTAAGGAGTAACAAAACAATTTTATGGTTGGTGGTCCCCACTTTTAAAGGGTTAAAGCATTAAGAAGATGAAAACCAATGTTTTAGTGGTGTAGAAGCTCCTTCTGCATTTCTGTTGCTTTCATTGGTTAAATAAAGAGAATGCCTTGGCCTTTTGATAGGGAAGCCCTTAGGTTGGTGGAGGAGACAGAAGAGAATTCTGGGAGGAAGAAGGCAGGCAGAGAGTCACCATGGAGCCAGCTGGCAGGTCAGACATGTTGAATCTTTTCCAGTAAGCCTCAACCCCGTGGTGACATACAGATTATTAGAAATGAGTTGAATCAAGAGGTAAGAGTTAGCTATAAGAGGCTAGAAATAAAGGGCCAGGCAGTAATTTAATTAATACAGATCTTCATGTGTAATTATTTTGGATATAAGATAGCCATGTGGCCAGGACACAGCCAGCTGCCACTACTTTTACTAGATTTTAGAATCATAAGCATAAATATATTCTCGTGTGTATAAGGTACCTTGCCCATGGCAATCTATCAAACTAAAAGAAAATAATAAAATAAAATAACAAAATCTATCAAACTAAAGAAAATAAAAAATAATAAAGAAAAGAAAAATAAATAATAAATGAAAAGAAAATAGTTGCTTTAATATAGCATCTGGCTGTGTCTGTGGGGCATGTATAGGGACCAGTCACCATGGCATTGATATAATTATTGGATTGATCTGTTGAAAGAGTCATAAGATCTGTTGATGGAGTCATAAGGCTTTCAGTATTGAGAAGGACTGACAGGTAACAGGAGGTGTTAATTGAAGGAAGTTGGTCATCATGTTGGTATGTCTACAGAGGTTATATTTCACCAATTCTGTATCTTTTCTAACATTCTTTATGCCCAACAAGAAGTGAAGAACAGCATGAACCAAAGCTCATCTCACCATATTCTGCACATAAACATGGGGCAAAGTGACCATAAAATGAACCCTCCAAAACAGTAAGTGAAAACACACTTGTCCTCCCTTGAGTTGTTTGGAATTTTGATCACAGTGATGTGAAAGTTACTATAACAGCTTACAAATGGCAGAAGCCAGGACCACAGTGCATGGGCCCATAGGAAGTAAGGGAACCACTAATGTTTGGTTGAACTGTAAAGCCATGCTTCTCTTAAAGAGGTAAAAGGAGACTAAAAGACAAGTTTCTGTGTAATCATTGAGTTGTGAACAGTAACAATGCACCTGCTTTTCCATGGTGCTTCAGGTACACAGTACAGATCTGGGAAAGTTTCTGTCATTATATCTTATTTTATAATCACTGTGATGGCTACTTTTTATCAACTTGACAAATATGGATATACCTGAAAAAAGGTATCTTGGGCTGGAGAGGTGACTCAGATATTAAGAGCACTGACTGCTCTTCCAGAGGTCCTGAGTTCAATTCCCAGTAACCACATGGTGGCTCATAATCATCTGTAATGAGATCTGGTGCCCTCTAGTGGCAGAATACTGTATACATAATAAATAAATAAATAAATAAATAAATAAATAAATAAATAAATAAATAAATCGATCTTAAAAAAAAGAAGGTATCTCAATTGAGGAATTGCCTCAACCAGATTTACTGTGGGCATATGTGTGAGACATTTTCTTCCTGACTAATTGATGTGAGATTTCACTGAACAGTGTGGGTTGTACCATCCTTGGGTACCTGGGTCTAGGCTGTATAAGAGAGGGAGCTGAGAAGCTAGAGGACCTAGCCAGTATGAGTCACTCCTTAGTGCTCTCTGCTTTGTTCTCTCCCTCCAGGATTCCTCATGATTGGGTACAATTTGTAAGCTTATAACCTCTTTCGTACCTTTCTTAGATTTAGTCCATGTTTTATTACAGCAACAGAAAACCAAGCTAGACGAATCACATAGATCACATCATAACTCTAGATCTGTCCTTATAAGTCATTTTTCCTTATAGGACTAATTCTACAATGGTGCTGGAGTAGATATATCTTGCTTATTTTTAAAAATACCCACATTAAGAAACAAAGGAGTCTTATTGAATATATTCAAACTCAGCGAGCAGAGTATTTCATGTTATTGCACAGCTCTCTTCCCTGAAGAGGGAAATAAAGATTGTTCATTTGTCTTAGGTGCCTACGAAACTCAGTGTCACATTCAAAGTCCTTCATAAAAGAGTGTTCTGTGCCTAAATCTCTGAGAAGAAAGCAATAAGAAGTATTAGTTACCTCCTGGGTCTGGTGTTGGCGTTAAGGTCTGGCTTCTATTTCCCAAACACAACAAGCTGTTTGAAGACAAGTTCCTTAAAGGTGAGATCGTTTTCTCATATTCGTATCTGTGTGTACACAGAAAACATTCACCATGAGGACATGGGGGCAATGAGAGCATCTACAGATACTGACTCCTGCTTCACCAAAACATAGTATCTGGAGGCCGTGCAGATATGTATTTACAGCAGTCATTCTGACCATCATGAATCACATTGCTGGGCCAGAGAGATGACTCAGCAGGTAAAGAAATTGCTGCACAGCCCGATACCTGAGCTCATTCCTGAAAATCACATAAAGGTGGAGGGAGAAGAGTGACTCCATAAAGTGGTCCTCTTATGTCTACATGTGAACACCTACACCCACCAGGCATCCTCAGACACACACACACAAACACACACACACACACACACCACAAATAAGTAAATAAAAACAGAAATCTGTGTCATGAAGCTGGGCATGTAGTTGAAGGGTTGAACTCCATAATTCATTAGCAGGGTGTGGTGGTCCTTGACTGACATCCTAGCACTGGAGAGTTAGAAGCTTAAGGTCACCCTCAGCTATGCAGCTAGTTCGATGTTAGACTGGGCTTTACAAGAGCCTATCTGAATTACAAACAAAACACAATAAACACAAACAAGCAAACAAAATTCAAATCTCAATATTAAAACTTGAATGAATAAAAATAATAAGTATCATCAAAAGAAATTGATTATCACCAAAAAAGTGCCCCTTCTTTATAGCTAGCTCTCAAGCCCCTACATGTAGTTTAGTATTCTCTAATGCCAACCCTATTTCTAGTTTAGGAAATGACTATTTCCTAGAAATTTGTTCTTTATCAGAGATGAAGAACAAAAGCAAGAAAGATAAAGAGACTCACTAAAGTATCATTGAAAAGATAAAAGCTTTAGAGAGACACAAAACAACACAACAAATCAAGACAGTTGCTCTGCATTTACTGAGCTATGGTCATATCCTCCCTTTCTGAGAATTCAAACAACAGTTATCACAATTTACTCATTAATTTTAACAGGAAAAAGAGATAATGTGTCATGACAAGAGGGAACAGAATCCATCTCCTGACAAGTCGCTGTCACGAGAAAAAAAAGTGCTAATGAACTTTGATCATTTAACTTGAGCAAATCACCTATGATCAGATTGTCCTAGAATGAAAATGACAGACTACAACAGTAGAGAAAAATGTGTCCAGCTAAGACTCTTCTGGTTGTATACATGCTGGACTTCTTTGTTTATTTTTATTTATTTAGATATAAGCGTTCAACATTCTAATTTTTAAGATGCATACTATAGCACGGAAGTCAGACCAGCTACCCCCAGAACTGCTTCCTGGATGTCCCCACAGAGCTTGCCAGTGAAGTGTGGACAGGAGTTCGTGTCTCCCTTCTCATGACCTAGTGAAGACAGATCAGCTTCAAAGAACTACCACCTTTGACAGAAAGTAGGAATACTTAATAATAATCAAATGTTTCTTGACATTAATTTGAATAAAATAGAAAGAAAACAATAATTTTAATTCCATGTGCATACTTTCAATTCCCTGCAAAAACACTGAGAGGTGAAAATATCCTTCATTTCATTCATTATCTACTTAACATGAGGTTGTGCACTCAACATCTATTTATTTCCAACTGACAATAAAAAGGCAGAAAAAGAGTTAAAATGAAAAAGGGGAATGGCAATTTCCTTGCAGATAGAAAAATCTAGAGATGAGGATGTAGTTCAGTTGGTACATTAGTGCCTGGCAAACACCAATCCTGGGTTTGATCCTAAGCACTCAATAAAACCAAGCATGATGGATCAGGCCTATAATTCTAGCACTGAGGAGATGAAGACAAAAAGATCAGAAGTTCATGATTGTCCTTACATACAGAGTAAATTCAAGGCCAGTCTGAGCTACATGAGATGCTTTTTTTTCAAAAATGAAAGAAATAAAAAAAATACCAACTTGTAAAATACCAGATGCCTCCATGGGTACAGATGCCTGTATGCAAGCCTGACAATCTAGATTGCATGTCAGGTCCCACAGAGTAGGCAGAGAGACACTACTCCTAGGAGTTGTTTCCTGACCTCTTATGAGAGCACACACACTCACACACCAGAACAAAATAGGTGAAAACAAACAAAAAACTGTGAATGGGGGACTGAAAATATGGTCACATAAGCTCAATAAAATCTTGAGATTTGGATATGGATGTAAGAATGCCCCCTGAATCAGAAGGCAAGGGAAATATAACTGTCATGCTTCAGGGAACAATAGGGAATGTTTCAGGTCTCTACTGAAAGCTGCATGAAG